>JAGXTR010000005.1:0-1200000 GCA_018398605.1 Biscogniauxia mediterranea
TTTTTATTATATAAGTTAATAAACTGAGGTTTTTATATTTAAAAGCATTAAAAGCGCTTTTTTTTAACGTTATAATTGCTTTTTTTTTATTTTAAAATAATTTTTAAAAGTTAATTTTACTTTTTATTACTTAGTAGGTTTTTTTTATGCTTTTTTTTTTTAATTTATTTTAATTTTTTTACCGCTTAATAGTGATTTTTTTACCGGTTTTTTATAAAAGCTATAACTTTTTTTTATTGCTTTTTTTTTTTTTTTTTTTTAACAGTAATAATAGTAGTAATAGTAACAATAATAGTAATAATAATAGTAATAGTAATAATAACAGTAAAGTAATAATAGCGTAATAATAGCGATAATAATAATAATAATAATTATTATTATTATTATTATTATTATTATTATTATTATTATTATTATTATTATTATTATTATTATTATTATTATTATTATTATTATTATTATTATTATTATTATTATTATTATTATTATTATTATTATTATTATTATTATTATTATTATTAATAAATACTTTTTTTTTATATAGCTTTTATGCTGTTTTTACGCTGTAATAATGTTTAATTAAAACTTTGCTTTTATTTAAGTTTTTTAAGTTAAAAGCTTAATTATAAAGGCTAGTAATGCTGTAAGTTTTTAATTTAATTTATTTTAATACTTTATAGTTATTAACTTGTTATTAAGCTGTTATTTTTGCCGTTTTTACTTTTGTTTTTAAAAAAGAAAAAAAAAGAAAAAAAAGCCGGTTAAAAAAGCTGTTATTGCCGTTAAAACCTGCATTATTTGCGTAAGTATTATTTTTTTTTATATTGCTATTATTTCGTTGCTTACACGTTATTATGTAAAAATATAAAATTAACGACAACGCCGACAATAATAATAAGTCCGTTTTTGCCGCTAAAAAAATTAAAATTAAAGTTAAAAAAAACCAAGGCCGTGCAGGTTAAGGCTTTGTTTTTAACTTTAACTTTAAAGTTAAATAGCTTTTAAGTAACTATAGTGCTATTTAAAAGTTATTATATATTTATTACGTTTATTATTTAATAAAAGATTTTTTATTATATATTACGATATTATTAATATGTAGTTTTTATATTGTTTTTTTATTATTTATGTTTATATATTAATATAATAATTTTAAATATTAACATTTATTATTAGAAGTGCTTTAATTATAATTATAGTTATTTTTTTATAAGTAATATTTTATAGTTTTTTTATAGCTTTTTTATTAATTACACGCAGTTTTTAAATTATTTATTACTTTATAATACTGTTTACTGCTTTTTTATTATTATTATTTTTAAAAAAAAAATAAAGTTAATAAAATTATTTGCGTTAATATATGTTTTTTACGTGTTATTAACGTTATTTTATAGTTAATTTTTAAAATTTAAAACTTGTATTAAATTGCGGTTATTAAGGTTTTATGCGCTTTGTATAGCGCTATTAAAGCGCAGTACTTTGCTACCGCTTTAATAGCTTTTACGGTTTAATTTAAAAACAACCTTTTTTTTTTTTTTTTTAAAAAAACAGTAATTGTTTTTAAGCAAATTACTATAAGTTTTTTACTTTTTATTTATTTTTACGCTTTAATATAGTTATTTAAAATCGATTTAATAAAGTTAATTTTTTTTGCTTTTATTAACGCTAAATAAAAGATAAAAAAAAAAAAAAAAAAAAAACTGGCTTTTATACAGTTAAGCGGTTTTACTGCTGCGTTTTTTTTACTTTTTTACTACTTTATTAATGCGCTTTTAGCGCTTAATTAGTTTTATTTTAAGTTTTTAAACTAGTTAAATAAAAAATTATATTTTTTAATATTTATATTTTTTATAAACGTTACGTTTTAATTGCTTATTTTTTATTTATGTTTTTTATAATTATATATAATAATTATTTAATTTTTTTTATTAATTATATTGCTTTTTTAAATATAGTTATTTTACGTAATTTTATAAACCACGTTAAAAAAAGTTTTAATTTTTAAAAATTTTTAAACCGCGCATGTAGATTTTTATGCTTTTATAGCTTTTATGCTGCTAGTTTACGTGTTTAAATAATATATTTTTTTTAATATTTAATAATTAAATATAGCGCTATTTTTAAAGCTTAACTATATTAATAAAGTAGCGTATAAGTTATTAAGTTATTTTTATTAAATAAAAAAGCTTTAAATAAAATTTATTTTATATATAATTAAATTAATAGCGCGTTTTTAGCTTTTATTAACTTTTTATGTTTAATTAGCACTTTTTTATTAAATTTAACTTATTTTACTGCTTTTTATAATATGCGTTAAAACTGTTTTTTTAAATATTTTTAATTATATTTTTATTTTTAATAATTTAATGCTTTTAATTTAATATTATTACCGGTTTATTTTTTAATTTAACTTATTTTTTTTTTATTAATAAGTTTTTAAACTTTTTTATTTAATTTTAACTTTATATTTATTAGCAGTTATATTATAATTATTTATACTTTATTAATTAACTTTATATTATTTTACGTTTTATAGCGTTTTTTAAAATTTACGGCAATTTTATTTAAATATATATTTAATAGTTTTATAAAGCTTTTAATTTTAAATATTTACGTTAATATAATTTTTAACGCTTTTAATATAATTTTTAAACATTATATTTACGCTATAAATAAGCAGTTTATTAAGTTAATTGCTTTAATTTCGTTTAATAATATATATTATATTAATATTTTATATGTTATTAAACTTTTTATTATTATTATATAAATAAATTTTATATATTTTATATTTAATTTTTATATAATAGCAGTTATTTTAATAAATGCGTATTTTTATATAATAAGTTTTTTTTTATAATATTTATATAAAGTTTTTATTAAAGTTTTTTATTTAATTAAATTTTTAAAAATTTAATAGTTTTTTTTTTATAAATTATATTATTATTTTATTTAAGCGTATTTTTTACGTAAAAATTACGTAAGTTTTTATAAAATATATTAATTTACTTTTATTTAATTTAAACTATATATTTTTTATAACAGTTTATTATATATATATTTTTTAAACTTTTTTAAACATTATATAGTTTATTTTAACGTTTATATAAAACGTTAATATATTTATATTATTAATAAAATTAATAATTATAAATAACTTATTAATTTTTAATACGTAATAAAATAATTTTATATAAATTATAAACAATATAATTAAAAATAAAAAACTTTAAAAAATGCTAGTTTTAATTTATATTAATTTTATTACTTTTTTATTAAATATTAATTATATTGTTTAATTTATAAAAAAACTGTAAATTTATTATATTATTTATTTTAAAAACTTTATACTTTTTATTATATTAAATAACTTAATATAATTTATTATATTAAATATATTTTTAATATTTAATTATAATAATAAAATTATTACGCTATATTTTTAAGTTTTATAAATAAATTTTATAACTATTTATACTGTTAATTTAATTAATTTTTTTATTACTTATTTAATTAATTAATAAAAGCTGTTATTTTTTTATTGCTTAAAAAATGCGCTTATATATAATTATTTTAAATTTTTTTTTTACGGTATTAAATAAAGTAATTAGCTTTTAAGCGCTTATAGTTTTATATTATATTATTATTTTATTTAATTTATAAAAAACTATAACGTTTACGCAATAAAAGCATAATAAATAATATTTTAATATTAAGTTTATTTAAATTAAATTTATAAAAGCTTTTTTAAACTTTTTTTTATAATATAAATATTTTTTATATTTTTTAAAAAGCTTATTTAAAATTTTATTATTTTTTAACGCTTTTATTGCTTTTAAATTATATATATACATTAATAACTTTTTTTAAAAAGCTTTTTAACTTATTATAAAGCGTAAATTATATTTTTTTTTATAAATATAATGTTTATTATATTAAAAAAGTTAATAAGTAAATTAAAAAAAAAACTTTATTATAAAAACTTTAACTTTTTTTATATATATACGCGTTATTATTTTACTGTTTTCGCTGCTTTTAAGCTATAATATTTTTAAAGGTTTAATTAATATATAACTTTTTATACGCGCTTATTTTTTTAATCTTTATATTTTTTTTATATTATTTAATACAGCTTTTAATTTTTTATGCTAGCTTTACTTTTAAATTTTTTATTATACTTTTATTACTTTAATTTTTACTGTTTTTAAGTTTTTTAAATTAAATTTTATTTTTATTATTTTAAATTTGTTTTATAATATTTATAATATTTAACTGCTTTTTTAACTTTATAATTTTATTATATAATTTATTTATTATATGTTTTTTTTTATTTTAAAATTAAAGCGTTAATTATATATATAAACTGTTTTATAAAATCGTTTATAGCTTTTTTAAGTTTTTTTATTAAATTTATTATTTTATAACGTTTAAATTATTTTAAATAACTTTTAACTATATTATAATTTATAAAAACTTAATTTTAACTTTTTAATTTATTTTTACTTAATTTTTTAATAACGTTTTTAATATTAATTATTTATATAATATAATTTAATTTAATTAAGTTTATTGCTTTTTTAAATTTAACTTTTAAAATATTTATAACTTAATATAAATTTAAAGTAAATAGCTTTTTAAATTTTAAGCTTTTATTTATTTATATAGTTTTATTATAAAGCGTAATTAATAAAAAGCTTTAACGCTGCGTTATTTTAAATAAATTATTGTTATTTTTTATTTTATAGTTTTAAGTATTTTATAGCAAGTAATATAAGTTTTAATTGCTTATAAAAACGTTATTTTTACTTAACTTTATAATTATAAATTTATAAATTAAGTTTTTTTAATTTTTTAATATTAAATTAAAAAAATATATTAAAATTTTTTTAATAATTTTATTGCTTTTTTTAATAATAACGTTATATTAGTTTTTATTTATTTTATGCGTTTAAATAATTAAAATAATACGTTTATTAATATATATAATAACTTTATTGCTTTTATTTATTAGCTAATATTTTTTTATTTTTAAGCAATATAGCGTTTTTTTTAATTAATTTTTTTATAGTTTTTAAATTATTATAATGTTATATTTATTGCTTTTTTTTAACGTTTACTTAATGTACTTTTTTTTTATATGTTTTAATATAAAACTTTAATAATTATAAAAAAACAAGTTAAAAAGTTAGTTTTTTACGTTATTATGTTTTTATTGCATATTAACTGTTTTAACGTTAAATTTAAACTTTTTAGGTTTTTTTTATAACGATAAAAAAAATAATATTTACGTTGTTTTATATTTATAATATAAAGCCGTTATTTTTAATTAATTAGTTTTTTTTTTTTTTTTTAATTATAAAAAACTTTTTTACGTTATTAGTGCTTTACGTTAATGTAATTTTTACGTTATTTACTATTTAAAAGTAAAGCGGTTTAGTTTTATATTTTTTTATAGCGTTTTTATTATATTTATATAGTTAAGTAGCGGCGGTTTTATATTACGTGCGTATTTTTATATACCGTATAATGAAATTTATTTTTATTATAAGTTAAGTACTGTTTTTTGGTTTTTTTATTTATATTATAGTTGTTTATATTATATTTACTGCATATTAATTTATTAAAGCATTTAATTTATTTATAATTGTATTTTTAACATTTATAACATTATATAAATTATAATTTATTATAATATAATTTTATATTATATATATAACTGCTTTAAATTAGTTTTTAATTATAAACTTTATTTACTTATTTTTAATTTATTATTTTTAATAATAATGGTGTTAGCGCAAATAAGTTGCTATTTTTTAATAGCTTTAATATAATTTTTATAAACTGTATATTTTTATTTTAATTATTTAATTTAATTTTTATTTTTTTTTATTTTATTGTGTTTTTTTTTATAATATGCTTTTTATTAACATTACGTATATTTTATTTATTATTTATATTTATTTATTAAAAATTTTTAATTATTTTATATTTTTTATATGCTAATTTTTAATATTATTAAAAATAATTATTACGTTATTATTTAATAGCTTTTTTATTATAATAATATTATATTTAAAATTATTTTTATTAATTATGTCGATTATTTAAATAAAAGTTTTATTTTTATAATTATTTATTTAATTTTTATTTTAAATTATAATTTTATATATATATTGTTTAAAAATAAATTTAAGCGTTATTATTAACGTATATGTACGCTGCGCGCTAATAATTATTACGCTTATATATATGTTTAATAAAAAAACGTTACGTTTAATTATTTTTTTAATAAATTATTTAAATTATTTAAAATTTTTAAACGTTATAAGTTAATTGTTTATTTAATTAAATTACTGTTTAATTATATTTTATTTTTTATTTAATTAATTTATTTTTATTGCTATTTTATAAATGTTTTTTATTTAATTTAAAAATATTAAGTTTATTATTTAATATTATAGTTTTAATATTTTATTTATTTTTATATTATTTTATGTGTTTATTACTTTTATATTATTATTGTTTACGTTAAATGCTATAAGTTTTATATTAATATAATAACGCGATTATTTTAACCCGCAATTTTTATTATTAATAATTATTAGCATTATATTTACGCTAACGCTAGCTTTATTTTTTAAATGCGCTATTGCCGCTTTAAAAAGTTAAATACGCTGATTTTAAATATATAAATTATTTTATTTTTTTTTGCGGTCGCAAACAATAAAAAAGGTTTTACTAGAATTTAAAAAGTTTTTTTTATATTTAATAAAGTTATTAAACGCTAGGTTTATAATTATTGCTTTTATATATTAATATAATTTAAAAACATATAAAAAAGCTTATATTATTAGTTTAAGTAATTTTAAAAAAAATAAAAAAAACTTTTTTATATAAATAAAAAAGCTTTAAGTTTTATATTTAATGCTTTTTAAGTCACGTGATTTACTTTAATGTATGTAAATGCTTTATAAAATTGCCCTTTTCCGCGATATATTAATATTATTAAATTTTAACGTTATATTATTTTTAATAATATTAAATAAAGTAAAAAATATTAAACTTTTTAAAAAAATAACTTAAAAGCGTTTTAAAAATTATAAAAAAAACGCTTTATTTTTATTAAATTTATAATAAAATATTAATATAAACTGTAAAAAGCTTATATAATTAAAAGTTATAATATATATATTATATAATAATTACGCTTTTATTAATCGTTTAAAGTAATTATATTTTATAATTTTAAAAATAACGTTAATTTAATAATTTAAGCGTAAAAAATGCGCTTTTAAACCGTTTTTTTAACTTTAACGCTGCGTATAAAAAGCGTTTTAATTTAAAATATTAAGTTTATTTATAAAATTAATTATAAAAAGCTTATAAATTATATACAGGTTTTTTTTACGTAAATATGTTTTTTATATAAATATATAAAATAAAAAGTTTATATATTTAAATAAAAGTTTTATATTTAACTTACATATAATACAAGTATGTAATTATAAGCACGGTATAAAATAAATAATAAATAATAATAATATTTTAATTAATATTATATTTTTAATATTTTTTATTATAAAAATAATTTTTTAATAAATTATAAAATTTTAAAATATTAAAAATTAATTATAAAATATAAAATATTAATATTTATTATAAAAAAATTATTATAAAAACTTTTAATTATTTTATTTAATTATATTTATAAAATATAAAAAAATTATTATATATATTAAATAATATAATAATTTAAAAAAATTAAATTATAAACATTAAAACTTATTTAAATAAATAAATATTATATGCTTTTAACAAGTAAATTATATTATATTGCTTTTATAGCAATAATAACCTATATGTGGCCGCAATTACCAGCAGCCAACATGGACTTATTAACTTTAGGCAGCATTCCATTGACCGACAGATCTCCCCTGTACCTACGTCTATATTATATACCTGGGTAGGTAGCCATCTCCCTCCTACCACTTTCCTTCCAACTCATTCGCATCTTCTCCCTTGCACATCTACCCCTCTTACAAGTCTATTGCACGGCCTACAAACCCATCTTCCACAATGTCGCAACCAACTCAGACGGAGGACCCGGACGCGCAACCAACTCAGAAGGAGGACCCGGACGCGCAATCTGTCCAGACCATCACCAGGAAAATTTGGAGACGTTTCCGACGCAACGAGCTCAATCTCACATGTGTCAGTGAGACGGATCTGGCTAAGTATAATTTTCGGCGTACCCGCATTGACTTTACCACCGGAACACCTGACGATGGAGGTCCCAAACTTTTTGAACCGTTACCCGAGGACAAGCTGGGAATTCAGAACCAAGATTTGGAACGATTCATTGAAGATGTCACTGGTTATGGTGATCATACTAATTTCCACATTGCGCGTATGGTGGTAGGAGGTATCCAGTACCTGTTAAGCTGTGCAATCGGCTCCTCGGGGGTTGACTCCAACAAAACTGTAATAGAATGTGGCCCATGGTATATGAACGAGTAAGTGACCTACGGACGCATTCGTGGACCATCACGGTAAACTGGCTCGTGTATAGACTAATGCGAAAGCTAGGTTCCCTGATGGCAAAATCGGATCCCTTCTAACGGCCTTTATCCTATATCCTCGTGACGGCAAGTCTGTGGATCTTAAATGCCTCACTGCAGTCGATCACGACCTGCAGGATGACACTGTCTATTGGACTGAGTTTTACGCCACATGCGCATGGCTTATGATGAGATTTAAGGATATGGGCGACTCTCCTCGGGAAACTTCCGTAAGTCCCTACACCCCGCACCTCCATATTCGACACTCCTTGTTTTGCTTTTTGCTTATTTTATTTAAGGTCACCGTCATTACATTTTCAAGCAAAAGGTGCAGGATCTCGCAAGTCTATTATACGCCTGATAGACAAAACCCTATGAATTTTCGACAATCAGATATCGTCACACTCGATGGGACTGAGGTGGAGGAGGTTCGTCCCCAAGCAACCTCCGTTTTGGGTTGGTTATTGGCCGAGTCGCGCTGGAAATCTGCGTCAGACCGTAACTTGGCAACCTGAGGTCGGATTTGGGACACAATCCTCTTTTAGAGATAGATGTACCTGAGCTAGTCATTCGGACCCCTCAGCAAATATCATTTGTATCACACTAGATTGCAAGACACCAAGATAGCTGTTATTCCACTTCCTAGTTCTCTCTACCTACACTCGCTAGCTTAAGCCGTAGACTAGGAAGTCTCCTTTTTAGATCCACTGTGAACCTGTGTCAAGCATCGTGAAAATATGGTCATACGCATTGCACCTGGGGCAAAAGTAACTCGCACGGCGGTCGGTATCTACCGGTTCAAGTGTTAGCATACCGTACTTAGAGGATATAAGTGAATTCATAGCTACTACCTACAACACCAGGTTAATTTCGGTTTTTTTTCTTTTTCTTTTACCTCTCTTCTACTAAATATTTTAGAGGAAGACTCGTCCTGTCGTAAAGAAGCAACCTAAATAATAATTATATTTCTAGACT
Source organism: Biscogniauxia mediterranea (assembly GCA_018398605.1). Lineage (NCBI taxonomy): Eukaryota > Fungi > Ascomycota > Sordariomycetes > Xylariales > Xylariaceae > Biscogniauxia > Biscogniauxia mediterranea. Next base: position 9,534 of record JAGXTR010000005.1, read on the forward strand.
TGGGTTAGATATTTGAGTCCAATATCCTGGATGCAGGTACAGTGCCAATTAAATGTATGGAGTGGAAGCTCTAGCCTTAGTATTCTAACCTACTAACCTAGGTTAGTAGCCTAGGTTAGGTAGGTAGATACATACTAACTTGGGCCTCCATGTTCGGAAGATAATCCGGTGTACGTACATAGTTAGACTCATTTAACCTAACCTAGGTACTTAGGATTTAGCAGCTAAGGGCACGGACCATATTTCTTAGTATGCTTACTGAACTCAACATCCCGAGCGTTGGACGTTGGACGCCAAGCGCTGTCAGGTGATGGACCCACATAGATGCATATATATGCAGGTTATGCTACCTAGGTACTAGGTAGGTTAGCCTCCAAGGTAGTAAGGAGAGGAGAGGAGAGGGAGAGGAGAGGGTACGAATCTGTACCATGAACCTGGATTAACCTTATTGGGTACCTACGTTTATATGTCTCCGCAATCTGTGCCCTCACTCATCACGACCCCCACGACACCTCCCGGACCAATAATCAGTCGCCCGAGGCATGCCCTCATGCCCTCATGCCCTGCTCATTTGCCATACGCCATGCGTCTCGTCTGTGAGCTAGACAATGGTGACCTCCTCGATATCCGATCGGCTGTAAAGCAGGACCCTTACCAGCTTCGAGGTGTCCTCATCGACGCCCTTCTTCTCTGTCACCGCGAGGCGCTTCACGACACCATAAGCGTTCTGCGGGTAGAGCATTCTCTTCGCACCACGCTCGATGAATTCTCCGGCATCCAGGAGAAGTACGTGCGCAGTTACGTACTATCGCGCAAGCTCGACCATCGCACCCAAGTCACCGCCAGAGCTCCCCTCATCGCCTCGGCCTTACAAATCGGCGGCCCGCTTGCTTTGATTGCAGTCTTCTATGCCACTCTCGATGCGCATCGTAACTCACAGAGTCGAATCACCTTGGATCTACTTATTAACGATGGAATATCTGAAGATTCAAAGCGAGACCTGTTCAAAAGAGCTAATCATTTCCCAGTGAATCCGTCCTTCACGGGCTGGTTCAATCGACTACTTGACAAACTAGACCTCGACTCGCTTGGTGTGGCTTGTCTCCTATACTGCCTTGGGGCTGATGAGATCCCCCAATTTATCTTCTCGAGATCCCGTGGCGTCTCCAAAACTTGGGACCGAAATGGTGAGGTTTGGGAAACCAAACCAACCATCGCCTCACTAGTACAGGAGGCCTCCGCCTTTGATGCTGCCTTACGCAAACTTGAGATGTTAAGCTTTGCCAGGTCGACTGCAAACGTGGTCAGGGTAAACAGACGGCTTGCTAGCATTCTGAAGGATAGAGAGGAGAACTTAGCTTGGAAAGTCAAAGCTACCCAGCTTGTAATGCATGCTTTGCCTAGACATCGTGTACTAGAGCCTGCAAAGTAGGTTTATGGCAGCATGTACAAGTACTCCGCCTGCTAACGACATCTGTAAGCTATAACATCTACTTTGAGACCATGCTCCCCCACTTAAGCCATGTGTTCTCCTATCTGGTCGAGCCGCAGGTCCTGGCCCGATTTATCCAAGGTCCTGACCCTATCCTGTATGGTGCCATCGAGGTCTGTCTCGCGTCGTCGTACTTTGGTGACGACGAATGGAAAAGGAGAGCAATCGCCATGGCGGAAAGGTTGGTGCAAGCTTACGCGGGAAACAATGGCGATCCTTCGGACATCGCACTGTTTAATGCAAGATTACGCATGCGAAGAATTCGGTTCTGCTTCTCGCAAAGCGCGGGTTCGATGAGCGAGGAGTTAGCACTCATTGATTTCCCGTCAATCAAAGACGCGCGTTCTAACGCCTTCTCGGCCGACTTGGCCGTACTAAAAGCCCTTGAGTGCATCCGACGTGATGATCTTCCATCGGCCCACGCGGCACTCTCGCAGTTTACACCTTTATTCTCTTCGACGTTTGAGAAATCCCAGAAGGAAGTTATAGAACCAATCTATGGCATGGTCTACCGTTTCCAAGGCCGTTTCCACGAGGCCTACGATGTCTTATCTACTGTCCGTAGCCTAAGCAGCAAGACCCTTGCTCATCTAGCGGCCGTCATGTGTGAGCTCGGAGAAGAAAGCAGGGCCATACCAAGGTTGGAGGCATGGCTGCGACTCTACGCGCAGCCAGACACAAGGGCAGGGGCCCGCATTCGACTCGCATTAACAAACGCACATCTCACCGGGGGTATTCGCCAATTATTGTCTGGGAAGGCCTGGCATGGCTGTCAAGAAACCCAATCCATGTACCAAGAATTAGAGACAAGTGGCCGGCTCGGGTGGATGGATCGTATTTCAGTTGCTTTAGGTATTGCAATTACTGAACATGTGGGTAAGCAACCTGGATCAGCCATCCAGAAATGGCAGGACGTCCGTAACCTGTCCAGGCAGTTCCAACTGCCTTTCGGCTATACTGATGTGATCGTCGATCTTTCTATCTGTGAGATAGAAGCGAGCCTTGGGAGACTACAAGAAATCGAGGTGATGAGGGCAAGAGATGCGCTGATGAATGTGAGGTGCCAATTTTATTTCACCCTCTTGGGTCCTGTCTGGCTGGGCCTCCTCAAACAGTGGCTTCAACCAAATGGGCGACAGCAAGCTTGAATAACTGAGCTTCAAGATTGCGTAGGCCTAAACAGGCAGTCGCTAATTGACACTATTCTTACTGATTGTTCAAAGAGAAAAAAAACCGTATTAGCAATATAAGACACTGCAACAAAATTGAGTCTAACAACTATTAATGTTATTACGATGTCTCTAGCGGTATGGTGTTATCAAGGATGTGCAGGTGCTAGCTGATACATAGTCACTAGGTTAGTGGACAAAGTGTCTGGTTATAGTCGTATTTTTATTCCTCCGCCGCTGAACATGATCCTAGAAGCTCATGAGTACCTATATCATGTATCATCATAGCCACTCCAGACATACTATCAAGGTCCACTGTGCCATAAAATCGTAGCGGTATAGTAAACCACACAAGTTAAACCTTGATATTATGTTCTTTTAACGGAAAACAGATCCTGTTAGAATATAGGGGCTCTGCCCTATAATGCGCCTCGAAATCCTTAATACTTCATATAGCGCTTCAACAGCATCACTGGATTTGCTAGAGAGAATGTGGAAATCTGCAGCTAAGGCACTGCTTAATAAACAAGAGTATTGCGTTAAGAATTGCAAATGTATTTTATAATAGATTAATGTTCTATGTGTACATGGCTTTGTGTTAAGCTACCTAGATAGTATACATGTCCAACCGACGTCTTGGCTATTCCAATTTCGCCCCAGGCAGTTCTGCATGATGCAGCGGCGTCAGGCGAGACACGGAAGAGAGCCGTCAAATTTCTAAAAGACTGGAAGAGGTCCCATAAACTCCCCGTACGGATCTTGTGGGTGTCTAGAAAATCCCGGCACTGCCGATGCGATGGCCACAGCACATGGAAATCAGGGTTGACGTCGATACAGCCCCCAAAGCGCTCAGATGCGAGCAAAATAACAAATTCCGTATTGCGAAAAGGAATTTGAAGTATGCTGCGGGGAATATTCAGCCGAACCTGTGTAGTAGCAGCGTCTACTCCAACCCACTTTGTGATAAAAGCGTTCGTCAACACGATATGAAAGTTCTCGTCCTTGAACATATCAGATATGAAATAATTCTGACATTTCGAGAAAGGCACTTCTTTGCCTGCGTTATATAAGATGTTCGTGAAGCTCGAAAGTGACATTATGCACTCTGTACATCTTGTAGAACAGCTTTTGCTAGTATACTTTGAAATTGTTGATAGACTATCGTGCTACGCACTTGGGAATCGTTTTCAGCTCTCTTTTCCGGTAATTTGCCTGGGGCTTGCGGGGATTCTGTGATAGTCGCGGTGGATCTGTGATCTAATGTTTGGTCTCCTAGTGATCAAGTCAGCCTATTTAAATAATTCATATTACTACGAGAGCAGGTCTTTTTAGGATTGTTGAGCGGGGGATAGTAAATGTTAGGAGGTAAACACTTACGATTTATTTTGCGCCTAGATGGAAGCTATAATGGCGTTTACCTCTCCGTTAAATCCCTTTGCTTCCGGCTTGGATTTCCGAGTACGATATGGGTAATTTATTGTGACTTTGTGTTATGTTGCGTAATTCAGTACCATATAACACTAGGAGAAAGCTGAAATAAAGAAGTATATAAAGGTTAAGACTATAGGTGGAAATAGTATTAATACTTATTGTCTTCTAGTTTTTTGAGAGTAGATTTATAGCGCAAGTGCAAGCGTGCTACAATTCCAAGCACATTCTAATGGTGGGCTCCATTATCACCCTGCCCTTTTGTGCTTTATCTGCCGCACTTGTTTAAACGTCATGAATACGACTCGGCTTTTGTGCTAATTTATCAAGTGATATATCAGACTAGGGTGAGGCCTAGTGTGTTTACCATGATCACGAGGTATAATACGTATTGGCATGGAAAGGGATCCTTACTGATGTATGCTACGCATGAATAAGAAGAAGTTAGCCAATGAACGAAGACCTCTAAATCCAAATCACACTGCCACCATGCCGTCCCAATTTGGGGGTCACTCGTAACGAAGTCGTTGTTATGTCGAGTTCACCCACCTATCCTTCGTATATGGTGCAAACACAGGCTCCATAACGCACGGAGCATATGTATGCAGTTACTCCTAAACACACTTTCCACTCAAATTCAAATACCGGTGCTATTTCGAACCACAGTTGTGTCATTGAACGTGCTGATTGCATGGAAGTGCGTAGGTGGTTTAGAGACGCTGGCAGGCATTTTCGTAATAGCTCGAGGAAAGGATTAATGCCACAACGCCACATACGGGCCAGCATATTGCACTCCGAAGGTAGCATTCGCATACATGGGCTTGCTGATGGGTACAGGCATGCAGAAAGAACATAGCGTGAAGGCCCATGATCTTTTCCGGTAGTTGCTCCTCCACAATAGGGCGCGTGCCGGGCAGTTTGAAAAGCTCGGTAAATTTGCTTCCAGGGTAAACAACATTGGATTGAGACATGTGTATCTGTGACGGTGGCCGTTTCGTAGCAATGGGCTCTTCGGCACTGTACAGTTCTCAGAGAGCTCTCCATTAGACATAACAAGGCAGCCAATATCAGAATTACAACCGTAGGCTTTGTGCATCAATATTACTTACGTTTTCCTAAGATAGTTTAGGTTTGGCAATGCCGCTGGTCAGAAAGATCATTAATAGGTCCTTTCACCAGGATGCTAATAACGGGTAATATTAGGGGTTGTAATATATTAATATTTTGCTGGTATTACTTAACGTACAATTAGACTCTTATATTCAAGCACGGCTGTTCGATATTTGGGACAGAATCAATACGAACACAACTCGCTATAGACCTACAATGTGTAATATATGCGATATTTGCGGGCCAATAACTTTCCAGTCGACGTTGGACTGCAGGACTGTCTTCGACCCTAGAGAATAAGGGCTAAGAGACGGCGGGCGCCTAGCAAAAGGGGGGAAACCAAGGATTAATTTTATTCATGGAGACCCGTTCCCAGCGGGACGGAACCCAATAAGAGAGCCCACAAACCCCTGTCACCCCCTGATAAAGCCCTATCGTGAAAAGCGCCGTCCATGCTTGGCGGCAGACTTCCTATTACTAAAAAACATCCCCCCAGGCCAAAAACGTCCTGGCATAAACCAAAAATACTCAACTAAGTTCTTGAGCACGACCAACACAAAGATAACACCAAGGGACCCGGCCGCCAATAATGGACCAAAACACCAGTGCGCCTACATAGAAACCCCTAACTTAGCTCACCTTAAGCACATGTCCCACTTGGAAACGGCTCTTGGCTAGGAGATGTTGGCGTGATCCATATATATTCCGTCTTGATCTTCGTCGCCGCCGGGTGATCGACTCCGAGGTTATCATCACTGGCCTTCCTTTTGCGGTCTTTCTGGGCCGATGGGATAAGCAACCGCTTTGGGATCCGATGTATGCCGTACATGTGACCGTAGAAGCAGTCCGCGTCCTCGAACTTGCCGCGGCAGCGCCCGTCAGGGCATGTGGTCTGCCAGGGTTGGCCGTGCGAACAGATATGTGCCTCCCACTCGGACATGGAACAAAACGGCTTCAGACGCTCGGTGGCGGGAAGGCTCGCGTCCCACAAGCAGAAAGGACAGAATCCTAGGAGGAAAGTGTTTTCTACTCTCTGCCAACTCAGCTCTACCGGTAGGCGGTCCTGCTTTCTTAGATGAGATAAACAGTCCTGCTCCCAGGCTCCGTAGTCGTCTAGCCAAGTATTACAGAAAAAGCAGAATTCTGTAAATGGCAACTTCTTTTTCTTGCATTGGTACACGTGCAGTTGTGACCTAATTACCTAGGTTAGCAAGATCCTTGTGTGTTAGGGGGTAGAATCGTGCACTTACGGGGCTTTCCCCCCATTCCGGCATGAGCAATGTGACTTGTCAAGCCCAGGTCGTTCAACTTCTGAGTCGCTTTCGTAAAAAGCGAGTAAGGCTAGTATGGCTTCCCTTCCTTCTGGACTCCAGAGCTTTGCTAAGATAAGCAAGAGGTCTGCCAGTCGCTGGCGATAGGGGAGAACGGGGCGAAGTCGTGAAAACGGACGGTCGACCCCTTGATAGACGTACGGCTGAGATCCGGCGAAAGACTCCGTCGAGGTGTTCTTCCAGAGATCTTTCAGCTCTTCGCCCTCGAGCTTCTGGAGATCCCTTCTCAGCTTTCGAATCGGGTGAGATATTATTTCAGACTCGTCAGAGGACAGGCTCTCCACCTTCGTATCCAGACCTGCGACGTTCAGGTCATGCCCTTTTCTCTTTGACAACGCCGCCCACAGCTTCGCCTGAATATTTCTGTACTCCTCCGTCTGTTCCAGGCGCTCCTTTTCCTTCAGTGGTAGTGACTGCCATAGAGCTGGCTCCCATGGGACTTCGAACTCGCGAAAATGCTTCGCGACGATGACTTCACGAGCCGGCGCCCCGAGAAATGCGGCCTGACTATCAATTCCCGGGTTCCTGCTTGCATAGTATTGCCGGTGGATAGCATTATTTCCATGTCCGGCAAGCTTTAGCCTCTGTGTGTCCGAGTATAGCGGGTCCGAGTCTGACAACATAAGCTTAGCCTGTTAAGAGTTTGGTAGTATGTAGACATACTAATATTTGTCAAGCCCTCTGCCCGAAAGCAGTGTAGACTTGGAGGATCGGAAAACCCAGCTCTAACGCACAGTTCCCGCAGCTCTTTGCTAAACGCGTTTGCCTTCAAGATTTTTCTGTTTACACCTGAAAAGATAGGTTTATTTAATATCCCTTTATCCCAAGAAATGAGCTTTATAGGTTTGTTAGGTCCCAGCTTTATATCTAGGAGCTTTAGTAAGCCCTTTACTTCCCTGTATTCTCGAAGCGCCCTGTTTGCAATGAAAATAACCAGATGAAACAGCATTGGATTCAGGTATAAAGGGCTGGTTTTCTGGAATTGACCTTCATGAATATCTGGCATGGGCCTAAACACTGTTAACAATATTGTGATAGCTGGTGTAATAGTAAGTAGGTACATATAACTTGCTTGATAATGGGTTCTGTGATTTTAAGAATTTAGTCGGCTGTAATGCAAATTCGGGTTCTCCATCCTCGTTTCGGAACGCGATTAGCACCGTGTGCTAGACCAGGAATTAGACGAATTAGAAGGAATAGTGAATAGCCGAGGGGGAAGACCTGTTATACAAACCTTGTAGAATAGCCCAATATTGGTGTTTGGTCTGGAGGAGGATTCTATGTAGTCGGATACACGAGCAGAGGTGTAGGCTGCGAGTGATAGCAGTGCCTAGAGGTTCACTTGCAAGCGTGGGCGAGCAAACATCTTCTAGTCTTGAGTCTAAAGGAACTCACTAATCCAAATAAAAACAGCTGCAGTGGCATGCTTCCTCGGACCTCCGTCGGGCTTAAGATCGAGGCACTTTCTTATTTCACCTAGTGGGTGTATTGCCTGTTGATTGCCAGTCAGTGGTTTCCTCATGATCCAGGACTAGATTTAACAAACGTGTGTTATGGATGTAATATTCTCGGCTGGTACCGGGCCTCTCTCTCGTGCGTATCCAGCAGTGAATCTTTTCTAATAAGATTTGATCCCATTCCAAACCATATCCTCGCCTGGGCGCTTATCGGCCTTCATTTGCATACCCATTCGAAACATGAACTCTTTAAGGTCTTCAAGCCTCTCAACTACTCTGGGACCGGATTCCTTGGAACTAAACCTCATGACACTAGAATGGTATGAGATTGAGGGTCAAAAGCAAGAGGGGGGGGGGGGGGGTTGAGAGCTGAATACTGACAAATCATCCCAGTTTTCAAGCTGGCGTTTGTATAGCTGTTCGGTACCATTCACCACGTTCTTGGGGACGTGTTTATTGTTCACGATGGCAGGGTCGATTGCTAAATTTTGTGCCATGTAGCTTTTCCTGGCCGGCCCTCTTTTGGGCTTCATTTTTGCGATGAACGGTGAGATATACAGATAATTATTTTGTGAGGGGAACTGTCAAGTGAGAAAGAGGGGTGTACAACAGAGCGTGAAAGATGGTAGTAGTAAGCAACTAGTATTTGACTGAGAACAATTACTCGAGAGCCTTCCCTTGAAGACTCGGGGTGCTCTCGACCCCTTTATAGCTATTTCACAGTGGGCCAGGGTCTCATGGTGCCATCTCCCCTGAGTAGCCTATTCTGAGCCCGTGGCAGGATTCATTGCGGCTGGGTGGAAAGAAATCAAGCATTAACGGTCAGATTATTTTTGTCCCTTGCGCAGTCCCGTAAACCCTCCCTTTTCTGAATGTTATTTATACTAGGTTAATAGATTATCCGGCATTTACTAAGATACCTAACACGCCGTCCAGGTTCACACTTAATGCTGGCTTGCCATCCTTGACTCATGTGCTTTGCTTTGCCGACTTAGTTTGAGATACAGTATGCCTGACACAGCAGGGGTCACAGTTTCTTGCTTTGCCAGCCCACGACGATGGCATTCGAACAGTATACTTCACTTGTTTCCAGTAAAGAGGGGTTTGATGAAGGCTTTCAATGAAGATGGCAAGACAGGTCTAGTACCTAGGTATATGGATTCGAAATCAATGTCCTTGGGTGTCACTTAGCTACTATCGAAGTTCGGAAGCAAGTTCATCCATCATCAGCCATCTCTGGGCAGTTCAGTCAATATTTTGAGAGACTAGGGCTCTGCCTGGTAGCAGGAGAGAGAGACTCTTTTATATAGGTAAGTGTGAAAGGGGAGTCAAGGCCCTGGTGGCCAAGCTTCTGGTCACGTGATCCAGCCTAGAGTGTACGGCTATGTGAGATATTAGACTACACTAATTCCTTTCTATATCTCTTCGGTATAGCGCTGCAAGGGGGTTGGTTGATTGGTTGATTGGCTCATTGACGTGGTTTTAAGACTAACAAGGTCTCGATGCATCATCTAATTGGAAGACGACATTGCAACCAATTCTGGCCTGTGTCTGGTTCTGTACCTCTTAGTAATAAAGTGGAGCGGAGATGGTTCGGACCGTTACAATTACCGGCCGTTTATGCACTCCGTACTTAAAGGTTAGAGAATTCCGTTCTCCAATAAGGTTCTTGCATAAAATCATTCATAAATATAGTGTCTCGGGCACGTGACTGATAGTATCCTGATGGCGTGGTGAGCCGGGGCCTGTTAAAGCGGCCCGAACGCTATCCCCAATCTGTCTCCCTCAACAAATTTTGGTAAAACCAGTAACCCATACTAATACCTAAGTACTAACCTACCTACTATCTACTACATGTCCGTGTCAAGCTAAATGGACAGGTACCTACTACTAGGTTAGTATCATTGCAGCTACTACACCAACCTTTAGGTACACCTGGTAACTTCACTTACTTAAAGCTCAGCTCTTATTAAGCAAGACCTCAGACCTCAACTCATTCATACTACCTTCATCAATACATAGACGTCCATTAAAGTACTCGTGACAATCTTCCATTACAATGTCTTCTTCTCTCCTACATCCGCCCAGCCACTTGCCACCGGCTACAGCCTTATACCATTCTCAACAAGCCCCCAACATTCTGGCAAACTCACCGGGTGCTATAGCGACATCTACGGTGCAGTCTCTACTTTCAGCATCCGAAACACCCGAGCTGTGGACCACTTATGAGAACCTTCTGCTCTCTTGTCTCCGAACTGGAGATGATGATGCAGCCCACCAGTGCCTAGGCCGCCTTGTGAATAGATTCGGCGAGGACAATGAACGCATCATGGCCTTAAAGGGGCTCCTCAAGGAGGCCAGTGCTGGGGACAATGCCACTCTAGATGCCATTCTAAAGGAGTACGACCAGATTCTGCAGGAGAATCCTCCGAACCTCGTGAGTCCTCATCGCTGTCACCCCGACGTCGAGAATCCGAACTAAAGTTTATAGCCCATAGCCAAGCGCCGCATAGCCTTATTGCGCTCTATGGGTCGGATAGCCGACGCTATTGCCGCTTTGATATCGCTTCTCGATGCCTCTCCCACTGACGCAGAGGCCTGGTCTGAACTTGCCGATATGTACTTTGCTCAAGGCCTGTACTCACAGGCCATATTCGCTCTTGAAGAGGTTCTAGTATTGCAACCAAATGCCTGGAATGTGAGCTAGACTGTGTTCCTGCATGTTGCGGTACCTTTCGCTAAACCTTTGTGCGCATATAGATCCATGCTCGTTTAGGTGAGATGCTTTATACAGCCGCAAAGACGTCGGATACGACGAAGCAGCTGGCAGAGGCCTTGAAGCGCTTTTGCCGCAGTATCGAGCTCTGCGATAACTATTTAAGGGGCTACTACGGCCTCAAACTGGTAAGCCCCTCCCCCCGGAGTGTGGGGACGATGAAGTAAGGATCCATCTAATCTGGACAACAGATCGCCAAGCAACTTCTGGGTGAGCCTCAGAAGGCGACCAAACAGGCGGAGCTGGGGGATTTTCCCCTACCAGACTCGGCCACACTGCGGAAGCTAGACGAGGCTGCTACCGAAAAACTTTCGGAAATTGTGCGCCGCCATACAGCAGGAGAGAAAGGCTGGCAGGGCTACGATAAAGCCGAAATCACGGCAGCGCGACAGCTGCTAGAGACGGAGGCCGAGGCAACTGTAAGGTGAAGGAATGCTACCTCAGCCTGTGTGTACGGAGCGCAGCAATGCAGATTGACTTGAATCTGCACGATACTCGCTTCCGCTTGAGTCATCTACATAATGGGCATGAACGTATGGGACGATTGGGCAATTGGCACGCAGCCTGCATGGTCAGCCTGTCATAGCCAGGACCTTTAATTGCTGGCGCAGCATCTTTGGCATGCGCAGGAGAATAGAGACATGCCATTGGTGCCTGAATGTATATGTCATGGAAGGCGGTGGACTTTTGGGCACGAAGTGTCTAGCACTATAACTTGTCGGGTGGACTAATTCGTCCTCGGGGTATGCACGTGGCTCCAGTCGTGGGCTACAGAGTAATCAAATGGAATGGTAGCTTACAAGCAAGGCGTGAAGATTCGAGAACTGCTACGGCCATAATCCCCCCGTGAGTAGCCGTCGCCGGCACCTAGTGTACACTGCATACTAAGTCTTGGATCTCTACATCTCACCTATTGATGACATTTGGGCAGCAACCTAGCATCCCTTTTTTTTCTTTTTTTTTTCTTTTTTTCTTTCCCTTTTTTCTTTTGCCTCTCTTGCGTCTTTCTCGGGCGGAGGGCCGGCGAGATATGTATGCTATGGCATGCATCAGAGCCGATCACGTTCCACACATAGGGGGGCGGGTCCTGCCGCCGTCAAAGCACTGCACTGCATTTATCCATTTCAGGACTGCGCTTCGGCGCACTGCATCGATGATCTAGTCCCGCTCTTGGAGATGATAAAGATTTTCTTAAGATGCATCGCCGGCAACCACACCCACCCATCTCAGATTGGGCTGTTAGTCGTCGTGAACCCGTTACATCGATCTCAAATAATAGGCCTGCCGTGAGGATATACTCACACACAACCTAAGGTAGTAGTTAGCTCCTTTCTTTATAAGGAAATCAACATGTGGGAAACTTGAGCTCTGGAGGAAAAAAGTATTTAGTTAGCCAGGGCCGCCCCGATACAGTAGAAGGACCTTGAATGCTTGTCTTTTCTTTTTAACTATCTAGATCGTGCAACCCTCCAACCTTACACAACACAGATCCGATTATGTAGGTGGTTGAGTTAGCATTTTTTTTTTCGACCGCGTTCCGGTATAGTAGTGTCCTTTCTGTTAATATATTCTGCTTTATCTACAGATGCCCATACTCGCCGGTATGATGGGAAGATGACATGTACGGGGGGAAACCCTAGACACGAAAAAGACAATCCGGGACAGATTTTGGGTAAGTAGGGGAGGCCTTGCACCCGACAACATATTAACAGCTTATTACCTATCTAACCTATCTCTCTTTATGACATGGATATATGTATATGTACACAGCCCAACCATCGCCACTCGAGGGCTTGCTGACGAGGGAAAAGCTGTGCCTACAACACCCAGACACCCATATACAAGGAGAGCCAAGTGGACAAATAGAAGACTACATATCTGGTTTAGTGTGTACCTAAAGTAGGTGGCAGTGGTAGTGACAGGGGGGGGGAGGGTTCTACCGATTTCCTTGCTGCTGTACACTACTCCTTGTAAGTGTATTGTCTTTGGCAAAAGTTGAGAGAGAGAGAGAGAGAGAGAGAGAGAGAGCTGCTGTTCTCCCTTTCTAAATCGGAAAACATCCAATATGTGTGCCATTGGTCCTTTTACACGACCGCTTGCATGAATTATTACAGTAACCATCTGACCTTAGACATGCATCTGCCCCCAGCCCCAAAACAAAAAAGCCTTTAGAGCGGTGAAAGTGAGCTTGAGTCAAATCTGTTCGGGGGGTCCCCTTCATGTAAGTCAAGATAGGTATGTACCTACTATGTATGCACTTAGCCTACCAGCCTATCTAGTATAAAAGATAGAGGGTAGGTAGAAAGGTTTAAAACAGACGGTGTTCACGATAGCCTTATACCCCACTAGATTTGGCTTAGAGTCGATGCCGCTTTTATGTACTCAGGATCGGTTTATTACATGTAAGTCGCGTGTGCTGACTTGTCTGAGTTACGAGGATTTATGAATAATTATGCAGAGAACGGGCAGCTTCCACCTGTCCAATCCCAGAGTAGGTACTCAGTGCGGCCCAGTGGGGCGAGCGAGCTGTATAAATAATCTATGATGTTAGTCATAAGGTTGTGCTCTGTTTAGTGCGTAGCACAACTCAGGCAAGCCAGGCTTCCTAACTCATGCATAAAGCGGCGTAGCTTGAAAACCTGTACTTATACTAGACATAGGTGCCTATAAGTAACTACACTAGACTTACATACAATTCCAGAGGCCCCCTCCCCTCCCCCAGGTTTTAGGGCGCGGTGAGGTCTGTAGGTAATCCCAATTATTTGCAATATAATCATTAAGCTCAGCGACCTAGGTAGGGCCTCTTCTATCTTTCCCAAGTCCTACCAAGTCCGAAAGTCAAAGTTCAGATTTGTCTCACTCTTTTTCTTTTATTTACTCCGTATACTACTTCACGTCTTTACCAGACCTTCGTCGGCAAGGGCCGCGAGACGATATCACGACGGACAGCGAGTTCGCCTTGAATCTCCCGGCGCCTCTTCCACATTGCGTCTTTACCGGAAACCTCGATAAGGATATATCTACTGTATTGGATGTATGTCTCTCAAGCCCGGGCATCTTTTATTACTACCCCTCGAGAACTTTCTACAGCAGCACACCTACCTACTTGGGCAGTTTCCTCTATGTAATGTCCGGGATTACCTGTGACCTCCCTCCACGCAGATGGCTCGCTTAAAATCGATATACCAATTATTGCTTACTTACCCAGTTATTAGTGGTTTAATGTTTCTATCCTTGTCTATGTCCCTTTTCTCTCCTTTTTTTATACATCCCTCTGAAAAACTAGCATGGTATATCGATCTCGGCGAGTGCTGTTGATTCAATCAATTTAGTGATTGATGAAGAGAGGAAAGAGCCTAGAGTTTCAATGCTCTAACCTAAGCCCTTTCCCCCCCTCTCCTCTGGCCCCTCTTTCTACTTCTCCTCTATTTCTCGAAGGGCAAGTCCCGCAGGCCCGCAACACTTGCGTTAGTTTGTAAGTGGGTTTAACGGGCTAGGACCACTTGCTCCCGTTATGTAAGCAACTAAAGGATCCACCACGATGTATTCCGCATATTATGACTAGTTGCATAAAGGACGGAGGCTGTCCAGGCTGCCCTTTCGTTGCAGATGGATCGTGTGGATTTGCTAGTGGTACTACTACCTATTGAATCCCGACTCGACTCTCGTTTCTTTTCGATGCACACAAGAAAGAGGAGACGTGTCAACCGTGGGATCGTACCTACGGAACGAATTACAATGCCTGTTGAAGCCTCGTTCCCCTCTTAAGACGTGCTCATTACTTACTTACTTACCGAGTTACTTATTAATTAATTACCATCCCTTTTCCAGGAACAGGAACAGGAACATTGGCTATCTTCTTTGCATGAACGCGGGACAGAGGAAATCGAGATCCTTCTACACTATAAAGTACTTAAGTACATAGCTCCTAAAAGACCCGTGGACATCGGTGTCCGGGGCATTCGTTAAAGCATTAGGCGGCTGCGGATTACTGGTTTACTACATATCGTGTAATCCAGTAACCTTAACCTAATTCACCCCCCCGCACCGTCCACGCCACCCATTAATTGACACACCGTGAGTGACAACAACCCAACTTTTTTTTTTCTTTGCGCCCAACTAATTCCGTCTGTTCTGAAACCAGGATCCCCTAGGACTTCTCTGACCTCCTTAACAACAACATTGCACTCGCGGAATTGTCGCTTCGAACCCTACTACAAAAGCTCATATTCCCCAAATCCTCATTCGCAGCGCCAGTTGCTCTTCTTGCCAATTCCCGGACTGACTCATTTGTCAACCCGTTCACCGCTCGACTTTCGTACTTGCGCTCGCTCGCGCTCACTGTCACAACACAACTCTCTATCCAGGGGCCGACATCGTTCGATTTCCCACGACTACGACTACGGCTACGGCTGCGACCAGGAACACCCCATCACAAAATTCGCGCTAACAAGGCCAACTGCAATCTACCTATATAACCTCGGATACTGTTCAATCCTCAAGCAGATCCAGGTCTCTCGAGGGTTGCTCTGTGTCTCAATTCGACCACCGGCGAGGACGCTAGTAACATCGGACACCGCCTAATCGCTAGGAGGTCTCCCTTTACTCCGGCTCTCTACTGTGGATTGTCGCGGGTGGAGGACAATCAGGCATCAATCTACCCTCAATGTCGTAAGTGACGACATCTTGACCACCCGGATAATTCGACTTGTTGACCCCTCCCAGTGGAGCTAGCCGTCGTTTACACTTTAGTTCTGGTAGCAGACGATACTATCGCCCAGAGGAAACCTCGGAGGAGGACTATAGGCATACAAGTGGGGAATCACAGGAAGAAGAAGACGACGAAGAAGACGAAGGGGAGTGGTCAGAGTCGTACGAAGACGAGCTTGAACCCTCAGACTCGGCTTCGGCCAGCCCTGCAAGACACCACCATTATCGCTCTGAAAGCCGGAATCACGTAGTCCAGGCCCCCGGCCGCTACAAGGTCTCTCCGCAAAGACCCGTTTCCCAGTACGACTATCGGGAGTCAGACCCGACAATCAGCCTGGATTCCTCGGACGACTACTACTACAGCCGTGGTGCCTACCCACCACCGGCTCTTACCCCATACTATGGTGGACGAGGGCAACCTGCTGGTTATGCCCAAAGCCACGCTGGTGGCTTCGGCCCTGGGTACCATCAAAACCAACAAATGGTACCCTATGGGCCCCATGCGTACGGTCAGAACCCCTTCGCGCCCACGCCGATGAACGGAAATGGGGGTAATTACTTCAATAACGATCACTGGGGAAGGCAAGGTGAAATGATGCCATACGGTCAAAATTATTTTGCGCCCAACGGTCCTCCTGGTCCTGGCGGCCCTCCCGGTCCCTTTCCCGTACCGCATAGCATGCAGCAGTACCAATGGCAGCCTCCTCCACCCCCTCCGACAGAGCCCCCAGCACCTCGCACACCGGCCCCTCCTGAGCCTCCAAAGGAAGATCCCGAAAAGGAGGCAATGAAGAAAAAGCTGGCCGAGATAGAGGCCGAACAGAAGAGGAAAGAAGAGCTAGCGAAGCAGCAGGAATTAGAAGCTCGCATTAGAGAGGAAGCAGAGCAGGCCTTCCAACGGAAGATGGATCAAATGAAACGAGACGAAGAGGTCCGGGCGGAAGAGAGGAGGCTCGCCTTGGAAAAAGCCAAGAAAGAGATCGAGGACGCAAGGAGAGAAGCCGAAAAGGCGGCGCGTGAAGCCATCGAAGCTGAAAAGAGAGCCAACGCAGAACGCCTCAAGAGAGAAGCGGAGGCGCTTGCTAAGGCTGAGCGCGATGCGCGCGATAAGCTCGAAGCTGAACGGCGAGCTGAAGAGGAGAGAAAAAAGAAGGAGGCGGAGGTTGCCGCCGCCGCCGAGCTAGCCGCTAGAGCTAAGCTAGAAGCTGCCATCAAGGCCGAAGCTGAGGCTAAGGAGGCTGCAGCAAAGAAGGCTGCGGAAGAGTTAGAATGGAGAAAACGATTGGAAGAAGAAACAAAGATGAGAGCCGAGATGGAGGCACGCAAGAGGATTGAGGAGGAGAAAGCTGCTGCTGAGGCTGCGGCGAAGAAGGCCGCTGAAGAGGCCGCGTACAAGAAAAAGCTAGAAGAAGAGGCAGCGATCAAGGCCGAGATGGCACATCGAAAGAAGCTCGAGGAAGAAGCTGCTGCCGCTGAGGCTGCGGCGAAGAAGGCTGCTGAAGAGGCCGCGTACAAGAAAAAGCTAGAAGAAGAGGCAGCGCTCAAGGCCGAGATGGCACATCGAAAGAAGCTCGAGGACGAAGCTGCTGCCGCTGAAGCCGCCAAGGCAGCGGAGGAGGCTAAGAAGAAGGAAGAAGAGGCCTTTAAGAAAAAGGCATTAGAGGAAGCGAAGCTCAAAGCCGAGGAGGCAAACAAGAAAAACATGGGCAAAGACAAGGCTCCTATACGATTCAAGGATGCTGTTGGCAGAAAGTTCAGCTTTCCTTTCCACCTGTGTCAAACTTGGCAGGTACGTTTAATGCAGCTTTAACTCCCCTCCTCCTCCTCCCCCCTTTATTCTTTCCGAAGAACTCTCAAGTTGACACCCTACGTTACAGGGCATGGAAGAGCTTATCAAGCAAGCATTTTTGCATGTAGATGTGATTGGGCCTCATGTTCAGGCCGGCCACTACGATCTCATTGGTCCTAACGGTGAAATCATACTCCCACAAGTCTGGGAGAAGGTCATCGAGCCCGACTGGGCCATTACGATGCATATGTGGCCAATGGACCGACCGCCAGGAGGTGTTCCAGGAGGACCAATGGGGCAGCGACCGGCAGGAATGCCCGGAGGAGCACCGGGACCTGGAATGCCTGGGAGGGCTGCAGGCCCTGCTGGCGGAACTGGAATGGCCCCCGGTCTAGGTAGGTTTCCTCCTCATATTAGACCTCCGGGGGCGGGAAACATCCCTATCCCTCCACATGCCCATCCTAGGCCTGCTGGCCCGCCGAACGGTGCTGAGCGCCCGCAAATCATTGAAGTAGTGAAGCCACAGAAAAAAGCTAGCAAACCCCCTAACAAGGGTGTGCTTTCATGGATGGTTGGGGGCAAACCTGTTAAAGCCAAGAAGTAAGAAATATCTCCATCTACGCCTTATGATGTCTAATCTTACTAACCACACATAGAGCCAAGAGATAGTACCGCATCATTTCTCGATATCTACTTGTATATGGTCCCTTTACGAGATTTGGCTGAATTATACCAATAAGTGTTCTTTTGTGGCTCATTGCTGCCGGAATATTCACCCAATTTCTTAGTCTGACTATAATCTCGGATTTGAGGTTTCTTCAAACGGTGTTCTTTTTTTCTTCTTCTCTGCAACTGATCCCGCATTATACCCCTGGTTTGAGGCGTATCATTCTTGCTTACAGCGGCTCTGGCGCGGTTTTCTGTCTCACGCTATCAGGCGACAAGATTGGCTAGGCTCTTACAGTTGCATTAACACCTCTTATTGCGAATCTTTTTTCTTTCGCTTTCACAGTTCGTATTTGTTTTTGTTTTTGGCTATGTTTTGTGGTATACCTGGAGTCGAACAAGGCTCGGGGAAAATTCGGGAGTACGGCGGAATGAGATAGAGCAGAGACGAGTACATGGGTAAAGGCCAGAAGGTGACGCGGAACGACGAGATGAGCTGAGGGTTACTGAAATATTCTTGCCCGCCGTCACGATCCATCCTAGAGAAAAGCCATAATTGATGGAGGGCGACCTAGACTCAACTGACCTATACACATGAGATTATCCAAGTACGGAGTTAGGTGGTCTGCATTGATCTTAGTTAATATTAAAAAGAAAAAGAAAAACCCCAGATTTGACCGGCTGAGCCCCCCTCGCGTGACTGGCCTATCGAGATAGATGGATATATGTTATGCGCTGCCCTGATTCATCAATGTAGAATTAAGTACCAAAACGAACCTCGATTACTACGAATTACTACGATGAGGGCAACATGCTAACCTAGCTTGCTTGGTGGTAACTTTGTCGCTGTTTGCTTGTTTGGGAATCCTACTACTTGTTTGTGGGGGAGGGGGGTAAACTATTTCAAGGAATCAATAGGGGGGGGGGAGCGGGAAAGGAGAAAGGAATAAATAGTAACACACTTCCGGGTGAATATTTTTTTTTCTTCTTCCCTTCCCCCCTTTTTTTCTTATTTTCCTTCCTCTGCGACAACTTTTCCTTTCTTCTTTTCTTCTCTTCTCTACGAAGAAGCATTATTTCTCAAAGGAGAGGAAAGGGAGAGGAGGTAAATTATTTATTTATTTAAAGATTTTTTCATATTTCGGGGGAGGGGGGGGGGGGGGGTTTCAGCGGGAGCTACCTACCGGCCCCCCCCGCCACCGCCGCCGAGGACGCGGCGGGCGCGCTCGACGAAGGCTTCGACCATGAGGGGGCGACCCTGTCGGCGACGGCGGAGCTCAGGGCGCCGTACAGCGGGTTCGCGAAGCGGAACCTGATGCTCAGGCGCACGTCGCTCCCCGTCCCCGTCCCCGTCCCCGTCCCCGTTTCCGCCGCCGCGGGGGATACGGTCCAGCGCGTCACGAGGCTCTCGAATACGGCTGCGCTATCTTCGCCGTCGCGGCGGCGGTCGGGCCCCGGGTCCCGCAGCCCGTGCCGCGACAGCACGGAGAGGGGGATCGTGGTCCGCGCGCTGCCGCTGATGGCTTCGACTATGCCTCCTCCTCCTTCTTCTTCTTCTTTTTCCCGTCCTCCGCCGCCGGTGGTGGTGGTGGTGGTGGTGTGGGGATTGGCGTGGTCGGTGTACCCCGGTACGCAGAATACCCGGCTCGTGTAGGTCTGCTCCAGGGCGCCCCAGCCGGCGGTCAGGTCGGCGCGCGTGGGCCAGATTCCCCCCACTTCCTCCGGGGCGGCGGCGCCATTGGAGGAGGGAGAAGTCCAGGCCGTGACGCGGGAGGTCTTGCAGTAGGGCAGGAAGCGCGAGTACGAGTCGATGTCGGCGATGAGGGCGAAGAGCCGCGAGGGCGGGTACGGGAGGGAGGTGCGCTGCGCGGTGAGGACTTGCTCGGCGTTCGGGACGAGGTGAGGGAAGAAGGTGCGCCGTTGGTGGTGGTGGTGTTGTTGGTGGTGATGGGGGTAGTAAAAGGAAGTTGGAGGTCGGCCGGCGGAGGCGGTTCGGAGGGGCCGGAGGAGGGTGCGGGAAGAGGAGGGAGGAAGGGACATTTGGGAATATCGAGTGTGAGGAAGAGGAAGAAGAAGAGGAGGAGGAGGAGGAGGAGGAGTATACAAAAAGAGGTAAAAGAGGTAAAAGAGAATGGTATAAGAATTAAAGTAGAAGGGCGTCTAGGGCTGCGTTTATAATATGATATCCATTCTATATGTATGTGATTTGGCCGTGTTTCTCTTTTTCTAATGTGAAGAAAATAGGTATTTAAGAAGAAGGATCGGAAGGTTGTTGGTATAAAAGAGTGTATACCAAAGGTACCCAGGTCAAGTGTTTAGAGAAGGACTGGTGAGAAAAGTCGGTTGCCGTGTACCTGGATCCTTTATTTGTACATTGCAGTTTTTAAGTTGCGATCCGATCTTATTGGTGACGTCGGGTCGGGTCCAGAGACGATCGGATTCTCCTAAGGTTAGCGATTTTTCCCCCCTCAGATCACCAGCCACAGGGAGCTCTGAGCTTGCAGGTGCCTGGATCCATTTTCCATTGGCCAACCCCACTATCAAAGCCACCCCGCCAAAAAAAAAAAAAAAGGTTCAAATTCGTCCGAAAATTTTCTTAGGTACCTCAATACTTTAAGAACTGGTCCCTCTTTTTCTTTTCGCCTTCTTCAATTCTTTCCCAACCTCATCTCGCCATTTCTAGGATTGAGCAGCAACCCCTAGAATGCCGCCCAACGCACATTCGCCGTGACGAGTGGAAAAGCGAAGGTCAGCGGTACCTAGAAGACCGCCACTGTAGTGCTCCTTCTAAAAGAAAAAAAGAAACATGGCCTCCGCCGCTGCGACTGCTGCTGCCGTGGCACCGCCGGCAGTAGACGACCTGGCGACGCAGGCGTCGACTCTGACCGTGCAGGAAGAGACCAAGGAAGGGGAAGCTGCTGCTTCTGCTTCTGCTGCTGCTGCTGCGGAGGTGGCCCCCCATCGAAGCCATGATCCCACGAACAACATGAAGAGGAGCGATCCGTTCCAGTTCGGGTCGCGCTTCCTAGAGCAAGACGACGACGTCTTCGAGTTCAACGCCTGGGATCATGTGGAGACTGACGATGCGTACAAGGAGTACTCGGAACAGCAGTTCGCTCTGCAGCGCCAGTCGCCAGTCTCCGACTTTGACAAATGTACGTCTTCTTACTACTCCTGCCCCCCCCAGACAGCCTCACCTTTCCCCCGATGCTGTGATGATACCCAAATATGCATAGTTCATCTGATTATTCATGATGAAACCATACATCAATAGTCTTTCGCTCCCATCTGACGCATCATTCCCACCTCCGAATCATGTTATCAAACGCTTTTTAGTGTAAGGGAAATTATCACTGACGCGTTCGAGTATAGACAGGTTTAACTCGGACCCTGCAAAGTGGTGGAATTTGTTCTACAAGAACAACACCGCCAACTTCTTCAAAAACCGCAAGTGGCTACAGCAGGAATTCGCCATTCTAGGCGAGGTCACCAAAGAGGACGCCGGTCCCAAAATAATACTAGAAGTTGGCGCTGGCGCTGGCAATACCGCATTCCCCATACTGGCCAATAACAAGAATCCCAAGCTGAAGATCCATGCTTGCGACTTCTCCAAGAAGGCCGTGGAAGTTATCCGTAGTCATGAGGCGTATAACCCCGAGTCCATACAGGCCGATGTATGGGACGCCGCTAGTGAAGAACTGCCCCCAGACCTAAAGGAGAACAGTGTAGACGTCGTGGTGATGGTCTTTATATTCTCGGCTCTGTCGCCGCGACAGTGGAATCAGGCCGTGCGGAACATTCATCGAGTACTCAAGCCAGGCGGCGAGGTTTGCTTCCGCGACTACGGCAGAGGTGATCTGACACAGGTTCGGTTTAAGAAAGGCCGCTACCTGGAAGAGAACTTCTATATTAGAGGGGATGGTACCCGCGTGTACTTCTTCGAGAAGGACGAACTGGCCCAAATATGGTCCTCCGGCGGCGTGTCATCAGAGGCTTCAGAAGCGGCAAATGATAAACCGGAAGAAGAACAAAAGCCAAGCGAAGGTGAGGCCGGTGAACAGACTGCCACTACTTCTCCTACTGCTATAGAGTCAGAGTCAGCAGCACATTTTAGTATAGAAGAGCTCGGCGTCGATAGAAGAATGCTGGTCAATAGAGCCATGCGACTCAAGATGTATCGCTGCTGGATACAGGGTCGCTTTAGAAAGAAATAGACTTGCTTTATTGAACACGTCACACTTGATTCTACTCGTGAGATTTGATTAATTGATCATGACGATTTGAAAACTTATTGCTTGTGAGCAGTGATAATTGTTTTGCTAAAAGCAACAAGTTGTCTTCTCGTCTTCCTTGTGTGCCAACTACCAACTCTTCTTCCCTTCCACCCCCCTTTTCTCACACTACCTTTCCTGCCTTTGCTCGTTTATCATCTATGTATGTAGGTATTCATCCCCCCCCCCCATCATAACTGACATATACAACAGATAAGAGAACATTTCTTTAAAAAACCCAACTCACACACCCACTCACTCACTCACTCACTCACTCACTCACTCACTCACTCACTCACTCACTCACTCACTCACGCACCCAGCACCTCCACCAACCGCCGCCGCGCCTCCGCCCCGACCCCGATGCCCTCCAAATAGGCCCCCACGCCCCCGTACGCGGCGTCCAGGTGCGCCCGCACGGCGCGCACGAAATCCCCCGGGCACTCGCCCCACTCGGGCGTGAGCCCGATCTCGCGCATCTCAGCGGCGGCGGCGGCGGCGGCGACCACCTCCTCCTCGGAGAGGGGGGAGGAGGAGGAGGCGCGCGTGAGGAGGTAGTCGTGCTCTATGGCGGGGAGGGGGACTAGAGGAGGAGGGGGGGAGGAGGAAGAGGAAGAGGAGGAGGAAGAGGAGGAGGAGGAGGAGGAAGAGGAGAGAGCCATGAGGATAAGCGCGACGACCAGGCCGGTGCGGTCCTTGCCTTGGGTGCAGTGGATGAGGAGAGGGGTGGAGGACGGGAGGACGAGGGCGTGGAGGATCTGTTGTGAACCCCCCGGGGGTGGGGGGGGGGGGAGTGGATTGGTTAGTTGGTTGGTTAGGAAGATTGGGTTGAGGGGATAGGGGGGATAGGGGGGTAAGGTAAAGGGAGGGGTTTCTATTCTCTCTCACCTCGGATATCTCGGGCCCGGACTTGTCGAGCGTGATGGTACCGAGGCCGATGAGACCACGCGGCAGCATGGCTTCCCGCGTGATTATCCGGATGGCGTGAGTGCGGTAGCCGAGGAGGAAGAGGATGATGAGTTTACTGTGGTTTTTGCGGGGGGGAGGGAAGAAGAGGAGAGGAGAGGTTTGTTAGTGAATGTGGTATAGGTAAATGGTGTGTGTGTGGAATGTCTTCAGAGAGGATCAGGCTGGAGGCTCGAGTCGGGATTTGCTGAGAGAGAGAGAGAGAGAGAGAGAGAGGCGTGCTCTTTGTGCTGTGAGGCGGTGTACATATAGAGAGGGATGGATGGGGGAAGGACGTGGAGTGGGAGTCAATGTAAGAAGAGTGTATGTATGTATGTATGTATATGGGAACAGAGGAAGTAGACATACAAGAAATTCCACCACGACAGCTGGCTGAGGAGAAACCGCTCGAACCGCGGCCCCGTCACCTTAATCTCGCGGTAATGGATACCCGGGATCCTCACCTCCTCCTCCTCCTCCGGGTCCGCGGCCGCTGCTTCTCTCTGCTTCTGCTTCCGCTTCTCCGCCTGCTTGAGGTGTTCCGTCTTGGTGCGCAGGTCGACCACGGTCCTGATTCCCAGCTCGGATGCTAGTCTGCGGCGGTCCTCGGGCGTTGCATCGTCTTTTTGTTTTTTAAAGGGGGGAGGAGAGGAGGGAAATGTTAATATTTGTCATATTTTTGCAGGATGAGGGGGTTTATAGGAATGTCCATTTTGTAGGTAATGTATGTATGGATGTGTGTGTGCGAATGTGTAGTGTCAGATATCTAACTACCTGGGTAACTCACCAGGCCGGGCAGATCGGTATAACACCCCTTCGCGGAGGACCCTATGTTTCCCCCAGACCTACGAATTAGCCGCCTTCTCTCTCTGTTTCTCTCTTTTCCTTTCTCTCTTTATTATTTCGCTTAGAAAATGTCTTCTCTCGAAACTTGAGATGAGAGAGGGGGGAGGAGGGGTGTTGTTAGGTACTTACTTGCGCCCGAGAAAGTCGTTCACCGTTTTCCCGACGTCGCGGAAATTCGGGATGTTGTCGAATACGACTGCCATTTGATAGTCTATGTTACTCGTGATCGATTTGGGCGGTCCGGGTTGAAGCTTGTCTAGTGTATGTGTGAATGAGCGAGTGAGCGGGAAAAGACCGGTGTGGGTGTAGTAAAAAAAAACGTGGAGTAGAACAAAGCCAACCCCTGAATCAACGGCGAAAGATTATATGATAATTGACCGCTTGGGTTACACGTGCGTTCACCTCGTTTTTGTTGGTTTGGTGGTTTCATTTCCTTGTTCACTAATGTTGTCTCTACAGCGAAGAATATACATACGAAACTTGATTTCTCATAGTCCCATGGGATTGGAAGAGAAAAAAAGTTAGTCAGGTCAATGTGGAGCGCCCCTCTGATATTAATTTAGTATAAACCTCTCGAGATGTATACTACTTCTGCTACTTCTAGAGTCACTTATCAGTTAAAATCCGGCACTATATATTGATATCAACTAGACAGCTTATAATACATATGATGAATCAAAAATGAGATATTCTATAGCGTCCTAATAGCACAGTGTTGGTTGCTTCAATTGTTCACGCAAACTTAATTGCTGACAGGTAGGTATTACTCCATAGTAAGCTACCAAGAGTCTTGAGACCTGATTTTGGAAATCCTCATTCCTATAGCACATCTCTGGTCTGATCCCCTAAATACTTGTTTTGTTCCACTTATAGAGAGTCATCTGGGCCGTGACAGGAGGGTAGCATGGTGGATGCATGCACAAGCTTTTTAGCTCTTCAAATTCCCGGATTTCGCATTTTGAATGAGATTATTGCGCCATAACACTTTGACATGCCTCTGTGACCCGATGCAACACGAGCTTCCCGCTCCCGAATGCGGCGCAGGC
This sequence comes from Biscogniauxia mediterranea, assembly GCA_018398605.1. Taxonomy (NCBI): domain Eukaryota; kingdom Fungi; phylum Ascomycota; class Sordariomycetes; order Xylariales; family Xylariaceae; genus Biscogniauxia; species Biscogniauxia mediterranea. The sequence continues at coordinate 34,570 of JAGXTR010000005.1, forward strand.
AGGGCTGGGAAGGGGCACGAATATCTCCCTACGATCGAAGTCACGAGGCACAACAACTGGGAGAGAAATACATAACAGTGGACCCCGCGTTCAGATAAATAGTAGTACATAGTTAGTATCCACCATTTATTTTGTCCAAGAGAACTTGGAAATGATGTATGTACCTACATAATGTACCTTAGTCCTGTAAGGCATATAAGTACTTTGTACACTAGTGTACATAGTGTACATACATGTGGGGCCGATTGATGGGACCACAGCAACCAATCGTAGTCGTAGTGATAAAAAGTACTTACTTACACAATCAGTCCATCGGAGCTCATGAAAATCCTTGGCCGAGCTTTTGTGGGGTCCTCAATTGAGAAAGCTGCAATGCCCATCCAATGCCATCAACTTTTTGAGGGTTCAATTGAATTATCTTGTGAAGCTGGGCCAGAGGGCTATACAACAAACAATTGCCGTCAACGCATGTGGGCTTCCTCGATCATGATGATGACCTAATCTGACCTGACATAACCTCTCCTCCTTGAACTGAGATATATACCCCAAACCCAGAATATTTTCTTCGCCATGGTGCGCATAAAGGTACCTAGAACAAAATCCATCCCACCCCTCCTCCCCACCCCTCCTCTCTTCTCTTTTCTTCTCTTCTCTCCATCTCAAGACTGTGTGTGTGTACATGCGCCCATAATATCTAACCCCTCAACCCCCCCCCTTCTCCAGCCGATCCTCAGCCCGCAGAACCTGCGCGGCCTCCTCAATACCAAAACCGCCGCAACCACCACCAGTACCACGCCGCACCGCCATCACCACCACCTCCTCCTCCCCCCCACGCCCGTCTCGACGACCTACCTCCTCCAGCAGCACCGGCACTCCTCTCGTTCGCGGCAGCCCCCGCCCGCGCCGGCGCCCACGCCCTTCGTGCCCGACGTGCCCACCTTCCTGACGCTCATCGGGCGAGGGCTCAGCCAGCACGCGTCCAAGTTCCCGACGTGGGAGTCTCTGTTCGCGACGACGAGCGACCAGCTGCGGGAGCTGGGGTGGAGCCGCCGCGCACGCGGCGGTACCTGCTGCAGTGGCGCGAGCGGTTCCGGCGCGGGCAGTACGGCATCGGCGGGGACCTGCAGCACGTGGAGGGCGGGCGCGCCGAGCTGCGCGTCATCGAGGCCGAGCCCGACGAGAGCGCCGACCCCCGCCGCCTGGCCGAGGACCCCATCTACCGCCGCAAGTACGTCGTCAACGTGCCCCCCGGCAAGAGGGTCGAGGACTGCGGCCCCGACGAGGTCCACCGCGTGCAGGGGTTCCGCGTCCGCGGCGCCTCCACCATCGCCGGCCCCTACGCCCTGCCCCCTGAAGAAGGGCCAGGGCGCCTTCGTCACTGTCACCGAGAACATGTGGGAGCACGCCCGCGGCCGCAAGATCGACGGTGGCGAGCGCCGGCGCACCGAGGTGCGCTACAAGAAGCGCATTGCCGAGCGTAGGGAAATGCGCGAGCGGGGCGAGTTGTGATTTTTACTATGACTCTTTCAAAGTCATAATCCTCCTCCCAGATAAAAAAAAAGGGGGGGAGTGTGGGGGGGGAGGGAAGAAAAATCAAGACGGAGTAGACATGGTGTACCCTACAATGATGGGGCAAAAAAATAGAGAGAATAGACGGCAAAACGCTTGAGAAGGAAAAGAAGAAGGGGCAAAAAAAAAAAAAAAAAGAAAGAAACCGAAAAATTCTTTGTCCTTTACGCAATGTATGCTCCCTCTGCGTAAAGTGTGTATCTCCCCCAGCTCTACCGTACTTTGTAGGTCCGGCACATATTTGTAAAATTATATATTTATATAAAAAGAACGTGTACTCATCTGTTGGTGAAACCCCCACCCCCCCCCCCCCCCCCCCTCCCAAAAGAATGCCCTCTGTCTGAGGGTAAACCCCTACCCATCAAGGGAGCACAACTCCTGAACGCCATTTTCGTATGCAGCAATCTGTTTCTTTTTTTTCATGCATATGGGTATATATATATATATATGTGTGTGTGTGCGTGTGTCTGTAGACCAATCCGTAACTATTTCGCGGCCCCAAAGTCCAGTTTCCTCGCCACCTTGCTGCCCCGGTCATCGTCCAGGACGCCAGGCCGTCTCTTAAGGTCGGCGCCGAGCTTGTCCTGCCCTTGCCCGCCCGACTTCCTGGGCAGGTCCTGCTTGCGCGTCGGCTTGGGGTCCTTGTGCCACCACTCGTGCTTCAGCATGTCGCGGGCCGTGACGCGCTTCTTGGGGTCGAGGATGAGCGTCTTCATCAGCAGGTCCACGCCCTCGTAGCCGACGGTGCCGAACATGGCCATGTAGTGGTCCCGGCCCCGGATCGGGATGACCTCCTTCTCGACCGTGTACTCGGGGAGCTTCGTCACGCCGGGCCAGTTCTCCTCCGTCGGCGTGCCGATGGCCTGGCAGATGAGGTTGATCTGGTGCATCTCCGTGTTGCCGGCCATGTACGGCGTCCGGATGACGAGCTCGGCGAATACCAGCCCCACGGACCAGACGTCGACGGCGCCCGAGTAGTGCTTGGCGCCGAAGAGCAGCTCCGGGGGTCGGTACCACCGCGTGATGACGTTCGAGGTCATGGGCTTGTACGGGTCCGAAAAGCTCCTCGCCAGACCGAAATCGGCCAGTTTCACTTCCCCGTCGGCGGCAATGAGCAAGTTGTTCGGCTTGATGTCGCGGTGGAGAACGAAGTTCTCGTGGCAGAACCAGACGGCGCGTGTCAGCATGCCCATCCACGCCTTGATGTCCGCCGCACCGTATCGCACCCGGTCCGTGTCGCGGATCAGCATTTCCAGGTCGCCCAGCGGCAAGTACTCAAGGACGAGGTTCAGGTTCTGGTCCTTGGAGGAGAAGACGGAATGCAGTGTTATGATGTTGGGGTGAGACAGCTCTTGGAGATGCTTGATCTCGCGGACGGCATCTGGGGCCATGCCTTCGGTATACTCCTTCTGGATCTTGATCTTCTTGATGGCCACGAGCCGGGAGGTGTCGTTTCGAAGGAATCCGAGGTAGACGTTGGCGTAGGTACCTTCACCGAGCTTCTTACCTGGAGAGGGCGACGCGCGGGTTAGTGCCTAGCTGCTGCTTGGCTTTGCCACCAGAACCACGAACCTTTGACATATTTCCGTTTCTCCTCCTCGTTGAGCTGCTCAGCTAAGTCAAGGGAGGCGGACTGGACAGCTGCAGCAGTGTTTGGCGCAACCTGGGAGGCTAGGGGGGTCCCGTTGGAGGATGTTTGTGCTGATGTTGCCGCAGTTTTGAGAGGCGATGACAGCGATTTGGGATGTTGCAGAGCATCCGTTGGATGCATCGCGAGCGGTGAAACCGCCATGTTGACTTGGGACTTTCTTCGATAACCTGGCCTTTGGATACTATTTGGTCTTGATAGTGTTGGAAACGGGAATGTTGGATCAGCCTCGCGGGCGATGGTGGTGGTGGTTGTTGTTGTTGTTGATATTGATTGGTTGGATTCAGGGTTGTCTGCAATTGATGCAAGGGACAAGGCTGATCTGCCAAAAACCCTCGAAAATGCGGGTCGATGTACATCCATTACCTATGTAGGTAGGTATGTACCTAGCTGTCTACATATGTACACTAACCCACCTCAAAGATAGAGTGTCTGTGCCCACTTAGGTGCCACATCCGAACCTGAGCCACGCTGCTTCAAGCCTACCTAACCCTGGCCGTTTCAAGCCCGACCCTGGCCGGAGTCTAGCCTGAACAGCATCTCCACCTACAAAGGTGCCCATCAGTGCTCGACTTTGTGGCTGGTGGCTAGCTAAGCCTTACGGCCCTTAACCCCCCTAGGTTAGTATGTAGCTATTTCCACCCTGTTCTCATCCGTAGTGTATTTTACCTTCACACGGTGTGCCTGTCGATTAATCATATAGCAAAACATTACAATACCGCAAAACACATGACGTTATATATAAAATATCTATTGCTAGCATACGTGCGTTTATCACTCGAGAAGCGGGTCTGCAACCGTAAGGCCGATTGGGAATGCTGCGGTTGATCCAGGTCTTCGTCTTTTCGTCTCAGTAGCGGTGATATTGTCTTAAGAAGTAGTTTATAAAGGAGGCCTCAAAGGAGAAAGTATGCCTGATTGTAATGTTTGACCGAAGTATCACCTGCCGGCGGTAACTTCCTAGAAAGTTATCCGGCCTTAAAATAGTACGCCTTATAGTGGACGTAGAAAGGATCTAGCCAGTAGCTTAAGATAAAGTATAAGGTTTTCTGAGAATAAAAATACTGTTTTATATTGATGTAAGCAAATCGTCAAATGTGTAATTTTAGTTATATTCTTTTATACAACAACATCGTTTATATCCTTACTTTAAGGTCTGCGTCGTGACATAGTGTTAAGAAAGGTAACTCGTTTAGTGACAGTGACTTCCTAGGCAATTACCTACTCGGAAAGGAGGTTAAGGGGCTAGGCTCCTAGTCACTAGCCACACACTCCCGGCTCTATACAGCACCCGGAAGCGATGACTTCCTAGGGAGTTATCTAGATAGGAGGTCAAGGGCCAGGATATTTTGCAATGCGCTCTGCGTAGCTTAGTTAGTAACTACGACTTCTCAGGAAGTCATAATGAAAGGGCATTCGAAGCGAGCCAAACCTTTCTTCCAAGTCACTCTACATGGCCCACTAAGTAAAGATGACATCTCAGGAATCCCCAGGAGCGGGAAGGGTATAGTTTGGGGTTATTATACAGCCTCGGTACTAATTACTTGGCAGGAGGCCTGTAAAGCCAAATTTCCTACACTCAACTACATAAATCAGCGCCAATGACAAGGAATAAGGCGATGAGAATGGATTAACGATTGACTACATTTGTATCTAGAAGAACAATACACTAAACGCAATAACCAACATGGTAATGGAATGCCAGGCTCGCTGGCTCAGAGAACTTCCACCTGAAATGACCGGCACAAGAGTCGTAGGGACCGGTGAGTGAGTGAAGGATATAGTGCCGACTCGCGTGCTGTTAGTCGGCGCGGTGCCGAGCATAGTCTCAGTGGTACTATGGTCGGCAGTAGAGATTGACGTTATGTAGGGCTGTGATGTAGATGGTGGAATGGGACCGGTGATGGAGACGAATACCGTTTGTACTATAGTCTCCGAGACATACCGAGTTCTAGTCAATTCGTCAGGGCTTGCGATTGCTGTCCCAGTCGTGGTGCTTATGGAAATTTTCGTTCGGTCAGACGTGACCGGCGTATTGAGACAGTAATCAGGTCCAAACTCTAGCTCGCCAATGGCCGTAAGCGTTCCGACATGGAGCTCGAAACTGACGGTTTCTCCGGGGGACACATCTAGGCCCAAGACACTCACGATGAGAGCCAGAAAAACGGGAGTAAACAACATATCTAACACGGGCCTGGAAAGGTACAGGAGTTCGTTCAACTTAGAATACAGTAAATATATGTATCTAGCAACTGGCTAGTTGTGGACGTTAGACACTTTTATCGCATAACCCCCTCTTCCCCATCCCTCCCCCTTTGACCAAAAGAATAAAAAATAATAATAATAATTAAACATCCAATTCTGTACGTCGCCCGGGTCAGATGACTAAGGATGCTAATTTTAGGCCTACATTATCCATTTGCACAAAATCCTAAGAGATACAAATAGACAGATAACTGCAATCAACATCTAGCATAGCATAAAAGCTAGATAAGTAGAATGATATCAAGACTCACATGCCATCTTACGACGGCCAACTACCTGTAGCTTCCTACAAAGCATCCTTGTAGGAAGCTTATAGTACTTACTTGCTAGGGCTCTTCGATGATATTAGCGACAAGCAGGCCTGATGTACATGGAGATTAGACAGCTGGGGAAATTGGATATGCTGCATGAAAAATAAAACGAAGGAGTGCGCAAGTGAGATATAGATATAACACCCCCTGGATAACCAGAAGAGACAAGCTACGTACCCACTCACCAACCGTAGTTTATAAACAAGTCTTGCTTACAAGGCAAACATATTCGATTAGCTAGCTACCTAACCGTCCTATATTCCTTGTTATCGGTTATGTATGAAAGTACTAGCTATAATCTTTTAATGAAAATAAAGGAACAAGCTAAGCAAGCTAATGTTACGATAGATGTTAGGGTCACAACTGGGTTGGGCAACCAACTGTACCAAGTGACTAAAAGATTCACGCAATGATCGAGCGGCCACTGTGGCCCCCATTCTATATTATGTGGTCACTCCCCCTGGCTGGATCATAAGAGCTAATTATTAAAGCAGTCGTGCCCTCCCTAACCTTCCTCACAACACTTTTCTCCCTTTGACTCACTTGCTCGATAACTATACTCCATCATACGACACCTTGGCTGCGTCCAGTTTTACCAATACGCGAAAGCCTGGTCGAGCTCCCAATGAAAGAGACGACATTGCGAAGTGAGGAGGGCAAGAAAGCTGCCGACGCCTTGTTCAAACTTTACGAAAGCAGCTCCGAAATTGACCGCCAAGCTCTCAGAGAAACTCCCTGTTCCTGTCGGAAACGGAATCCGTATGTATAACTTTTATGTCTTATTACCTATGTCTGCTATCTATGCCTGTTACTCACCATATCGTCAGGACACAAGCACACATATACCTATGCAAGAAATAGCACGAGGAATTCGCCGAATTTTGCTTCTTCTGGAATAAACGGGTTACCGACGCTGGGGCCTGGGAAGAGCATTGCCTCCTTCACTTGGATAAGAAGCAGATCCCGATGGAACTTAGCTGGCAAGCGGTTGGCAATACGTGGCTACCTGGCTACTGTCCTTTCTGCTTGTGGGACAAGGACCTTCCCGCATCGCAGAGGATGTGCCAGTTTTCGGTAGGGGCGTGGTGGGAAGAACACATCCGTGACCACATCACGGAAACCATCCGTGGGCACATGTCGCTTCCATCATCATGCTGCCCGGACGAGCGCTGCTCCGAGGCATTCGACGACTCCGATCTCTTCTGCAATCATACACAAGATATACATCGTGTTCCCAACAGGCTCTTCTTTACAGAGGTTTATAGGGGCGTGAAAAGAAAGGCTAGCACCGAATCTCTGCTTGATCACGAGGTAAAGCGGGCGTGTGGCTGGGATGCCTTCGACTACCAGACCGCCGTCGCTGTCGCCTAGAAAGGCTCTGAAGGCTATAGGATAGAGAGGAAAACGAGCGAACGGACATCTAACCTGATCTGTTGGAATATCACAAGAGGTCGTGGAGCCTCCTGAATCAAACTAAGGGAGGGGGGTGGTGGCGGGTTAACAAGAGTCACGGTACACTCTACGATGGCAAGCGCCCCCCCCCCCCCTTTAACCCCCTTGTGAACTCTGAGCACATTGTACATACTTCCATGTCGAGGATATATTAGAATAGGATGGAAATAACACGAAGCGACTTGGTCGTACGAGTATCCCGAAGCGGCGAGGTCTCTAGGTCTTGTTCTCTATGCTCGTGAGTATAATAAGGGCTGATTCTCCCCCGAGGTCAGTCTCTAAACTCTCTTCCTTCTTTCCCACAATCTTCTACTTTTTTCTTACACCTCCTTCGCAAATTCAAGGTCTCGCCCCCCCTCCTCACCCCATATTTTGATTTCATCCTCACAGAGGTGAGAGCAGCTACATTGCCACAATGGCGGCCAACTCTTCGACCAGCCACTCCTCGCCGTACGCCGAACGCATCTGGAAGTTCAGCATCCCTACCAGCCGCGAGAATTTCGACAACGATCTTCGCATCATCAAGCAGCAGGCCGCCGAGGATCTCACCCGACGAATCGCGACTTACCTGCAAACCGAGAGATCCCATGTGGAAGACATGTTGGGCGGAGCAAACCGCGGTGGCTTAGACGATATCATCGGCAGAGTAATCCGTGGGTTTGTCCCCAACGAGACCTTGCAGCGGCGTGAGGGGGCCCAACACCGCAGCGGACCCGTCGTCGACGACCTCACCGAGCCGGGGGTCAACTGTACATCCTGCCACAAGGACCTCAAAGATGAGCGAATGTGGGCATACGACAGGTGCGGATGCGTAAGTGATGTCGTTTCCTTCTCAGCCATGGCGATCCCCACCCCCCCCCCAAAAAAAAAGGGGGGGGAGAAAGGAATGTTAATTAACTCCTTTTTTCCGCGTAGGTTGTCTGTTCCCAGTGCGCAGGACGGGAAGAAGAAGAAGAAGAGGAGGAAAGCGAACCCTCCTACCGCTGCTGCCCGAACGGCACCCACCACGAGAAACACGGTGCGCAGCGACCGCGGCGGGTCTACGGCTTGAGCGGCGGCGGCGGCGGCGGCGGCGGCTGCGGGATTTGCTTCCGCAGCCTGCGGATGCTATCCAAGCGCCGCGATGAGCCGGTGATAGCATTGAAGTGCGGTACGTTCACACACATCTATCCAGACAGACAGACAAACCTCGAAGAACGAGTGCGAAACAACAACAAGTAACAGGGCTAATTTCTTTTTTTTTTTTGGGACAATAGGACACACCCTCTGTTTGCCATGCTTCTCTAAATAGGGCAACGAGAAGCGAAGGCAGGAGTACCCCTACTGCCGGCAGCGGTGCAGAGGCAGGCCGGATCGCAGGGGTTTTAAGTACATGTGCCGTCTCAACTTACGTGCGCCGGGATTGCCCTCACACGCGACAACATAATCTTTATACCTGCGCCAGGGGCTGACTGACCATATCACACTACAAAACCCCAAACATTCAGATTGGGAACATTTGTTTTATGAACTAGGTTAGATCGGTTATTAGAACTGTATATATATAACAAAATATATGAAAAAAAAATCAACTAAGGTCCAGTCTGTCTAAAGTTGAATACAAGTAGAAAAGGAGGGGGGAACTATAGGACACGTATTATGTAAACCACCAAGGGGAGGGGCTTCCTTGATTTACTGCAATTCCTGGCTTCTCCTGCTGCTATGGTAGACACGAGCGCTGTAGTAAGTAAACAACCACTCTATTTCCCCTTCCCAAGGCCATTCGAGCCAGCTCAGCGAACCCCTGTGTGCTGGCGGGACAACTTCAATCCTTGATATGTCATATCCGTCTACATGGCGGATAGTCCCGATAAATAGATTTTTTGAACTTCCAACTTGCAACGGGCTGGAATTCCCATCCAGTCGGAAGTCTCCGACGCTTGCCGATGTTCCATCGGAGTAGCGGAAGAGGAGGCCTGTTATTCGCGGGTGGTCCCGGTCCCCGTCCGCTCGGTAGTATGGTACAACCTCGGAAACGTTGCACAATGAAGCGGATGTGTAAATTGCACTCTTCTCGAATTCGCTCATGGGTATTGTAGAGGAGGCCTTCAGGGATGGTGCTCGCCCGGGTGCGGGAGGCGAGCTAGTTGCCAAATAGCGAATTCCCATAGGCGAGTCGTCAAAGTAAATCCGCGATGCTCCTTCTGTGGCTTTGAGAACCTGTCTGTCAGGACGGGTCTCTGGCCCAGTTTCTCTATAGTATCCGACAGTGACAACGCGACCCTTGTTGGTTTCGACCTAGGATATTAAGTTAGATCCCACACCACCCAAGGGATAGGAGATGTATTACCGTCAGAGAAACATGACTGCTATCTGATAGCCACATGGATACGATGATTTCACCATGGTCGAGTGGTGTGTAGATCCAGACTGGATCCTCAAAACACTTTTCTAGATTAGAATAGACCGGTGGTTTTTCTCCTTTCTTATGACCATAGATGGCTATAGGCCCATCCTTCCAACAGACGGAAATCCCGGTGATTTTCTTGCTATTCAGCTTTAGTGGGATCATTCGGAGGAAGTCGGGGCCCTTTGATTTCAAGGTAGTAAATTCAATGGGATGAATGTAGAGCGAGGCTAGCTGATTTCGTGGCATGGGAACCGACCAAGTGATGCAATGCGATTCGGTGGAAGCTGATCTAGTGGAGTCCGTGATGCGTCTGAGTTTCAACCCCTTAACAGAATTTAGTATATGTTCATAGAGCGAACTATATAAAAAGGAGGGAGAGGCGGGTAACTCATATCAGACTTCACGCGCACCGTTTTGGTGGAAAGAGAAATGGCTTCCCACCATGTTCGCCCCATACTGCCATTAGAGCCTGGTGACTCTATATTATGCCCAGGTGCGGTAAATCTCATCTGCCTGACGCCTAGATGGTCGTGTAGCACATAAAGTGTGTCAACATCCCGTGCTTTGTCCGCAGCTAGGACACAAATCCTGGCATCGTCCTTTTCGGTGTTCGAGAGCGCCGAAATATAACGAATGCCGTCCAATAAGACATGCTGAGCCCATATGCCCAGACTAATATCGATGTCAGAAATATTGGGAGGGCTGACTTGTTTCGGCGGAATAACCATTGGTCTTATCGCCCAGTGACGACAGTCCAGTAGCTTGTCAATCATTGAACGCAATTCTTCTGGTAACCCTTTAGCAACACACAAAACCGCTAATGACGCGTCCTTGACAATCGTTAGATAACTCTGTCGTCTTGATTGTTCCGATTCTAGAGGCTCGAATGAGTACTCTGTCACTCGAAGGGACCATTCAAAAGTTTCCCGTGGCATATGTTCCCCAAGTGCAATGCATTCCGGGTGATAACCGTTCACAATCCCCCATAAGTGGGAACAAGGGTTATGGCATGGAAAAGTCCTTAGTCCTAGAGTGCTGTCATGGATGGGCATCCCCGGCCTATAAGCATATTGAGCGGTCTTGAGGCCGTCGTCTGACATTGCTTTGTCTGTCTGTTAACATGGGCTCCGACCCATTTTTATTCTTAGAACTTACCGACGAATTGTCCACCTTCCGAGATGGGGAACCGGCAGAGTCGACATCTGGGGAGGACGCAGAATCCCGGGACGTGCATGGTGTTGTTTGTACCCTGATATGATTGAGTTGGCAAGTTGAGAGGAGAGAGAAGACAGACAAAGTGGGATGAAAACTTGGATATAGGAAGGCTAGATATATACCTGGTAGGAAGAAAGTGTGGTGTGATAGGTAAATAGGAGGTGTGGCAGGATAGGGTAGGTAGGAGGACAGAGGAGTACGTTTATTAACCATACCGGACCACGTATGACACTACTGCTGCCGTGTTACGTGTGGGGTCGCCGTGCAGGTGCTATGCTGTGCAGGTAGGTGCCTAATTGGCACTGACAACGGGGTGGGGGTGACCCTAATAGGGGGTGTGGCTTTAGATAGATCTTAGCTGGCAGTAGGTGATGATAGATAGCTTGGAGAGAGTAGACATTACTTCACATGGTATCTCATACCCAGATGTATGATAAATCAGATAAATCCAATGCGCGGTGGGAATAGGAGATCGAACGGGCCATCAATCAGCAGTCCAACCCCTCAGCCCCCTAACCTCCTTTTCGCCCCTTCCCCCCCCTGATATATCACTTAGGTAGCCATACAGGCGCTACTGATTTCTTAGATGGCCACTATGCAAAGGTAGATGGTATGCGTTGGATTGGGCGCTAGAAGACAAAGTGGATGAGTTGGAGAGTGGTTTCTTGCAAAAGAGCAAATCAAGATTTATGTGCCATAGCGGGTGGGATATGTTTAAGACCAAGAATCCCTGGTGTCGATATGTAGAGCATGAAGCCTAGTACGTGTTTTTGGTAGAGGATAGCATTGATAGAGTTGGCAAAGGCCGATCATGCTTGAATAGTCTCAGGGGGGAAGGCCAGCAACCTTACGAGGCGGACCTATGCAGCAATCTTTCCTACTATACCCGCTTGGGACCAACAGAAAGGGGATTATGATGACCGTATGAAGCGGGAATATTATATTGTATCGATGCCTTATGATTAATTTCCTTTTATTATTTAATACAAGATCCTAGATCAGAGGTCACGGAAAGTCTTTCACTACCACCACCGTAAACAAACCAAAGACAGCCATGATGATATTTGTTACTTGATCCCTTTGTCAGATTTGGGCCTGACTCGAGATCTTTTGTGTCTTAGCCAGATGGCAATGGAATCTCTGTAGCACATGGGAGGAAAGCCATATTACAAGTGTGGGTTGACCAGAAACGGCCACCGGTATTCAGCTTTTTGCAGCGGCATAGTGTTAGTATCCACCAACATCGCATTCGTAAGCTGCCACCAGGCCACAAGCCCACACATGATGAATAGAGTCTGCAATATAATGTTAAATTTGTCAAAAAGATCCTCATACCAGGCTCGCGTGGCTCATGGATTACTAGCTAAGCTTTAAGATTCGGGTTGAAATGGATGTACTTCTAAAAAAGTATCAGACCCTCCCTGGCTGAAAGAGGTGTAAGTGTAAGGGAGAGAAAGGATGAATAAATGACACACAGGCCGTTTCTGTATTATCCAACCTCCCAATAACAGCAGCAACCAACAGCTGCCGCTTTATCTTGGTTTCTGTCAAGGCCAAAAGCGAACGCTAATTGCCTTTAGGGCAATTAGCTCATATATAGCATCCCGCAACAGTTTCTGCCAGCGCTTGGTCAGCTATAATAACCATGCAATTACTTCTATTGTAAGTCAATCATTTACAAACACATCATTGAGGTAATTCCCATTTACAATGATTACATGGGTAAGTCTCCTTCCTACAAATCCTCTTGTTACAAGAAGCTTTCTTCATTCTAAAGCACGGGGATTTCGTTGTTGTGCGAATGCGTAATGCCTCGCTTGGGAGCCTCCTCCTGAAAATGCCCCCCTTCCCCTCTACCCCCATGCAAAACACGTATGCACTCATCCCACAGGAGCCCGCCAGACTTGCCCTGCCCACTCATGCCCCCTTTTCTGAGAAGTGACACATGTGTATGGGGGAATGCTTCCCTGCTCCCGGCTTCGAGCCTTCGGGGCTAGCGCCTAGAGTCCACACCATTTCACGGGTATTTTTTTCATTCGATGTTAGTACCTCTCTGGCTGTGCTCATGATGCCACCTTCCTAATCGATCAAGCCAGATAGTCCCGAGCGTCGGGAAATGATACTGACGGCCGGTGCTTCTCAGCAGCGTTTCCGCTTTCATTCGTAGGAACTGTCCTTCTATGGCATTGCCAAGCCTCAGTTCGAGCTCGGCCATGGAGTAGAATGCAATCATATCGGTAAAACCGGGGGCGAGGAATTTCTTAGAATATTCAAGATATGTACGCCAGTGGCCTATGGCCCGATCGACCTCTCCATCCAGATGAGTGGTTATCGCAAGCCCGCCCAGGATAGATAGCTTCCTTAATTTTCCGTATATTGTAGGTGGCTGAGTTACGTGGTCAAGCTGTTGAAATATCAGCCGGGGATGTTGAGATGACAAGGCATTACGTTCGCGTAGGGTTGTTGCTTTGATATATGGGAATAGTCGAGTATGGGCTAAAGCAAGCCGAAGACGGTGATATGTATGAGAATTCTTTTCTGCTAACGTAGCAAGCCGGGATTGCAGCAGACTGTCTGCTTCCCCACCCCGGCCTAGCTCGCAGAGACACTCAGTCAGACGGACTATCACCTGAACACTCCGATGAGCCGTGATGGAGGATAGTCGATCAAATGCCACCTGGAATCGACCTTCCAACATGGAAATACGAGCACTGTAAAGATCAAGCCAATCATGTTGAATTCTTTCTAAAGTCGACGGACTGCCATACAAACAGGGGTTGAAAGCTTCCAAAGCTGTCCTAGCGGATAAGATTAAGTTGTATTTAATGGAGATCTTCGCTTTGAGCAAGTGTAGTTGTGCATAGAATGCATTGGTCCAATTGTTGAAGGGCAAGCTAATATCTATATGTGGTTCTTTGCCTGTGTAGGTATAGGAGACCCAAGCTTGTCGGATCCGGACTCTGGCTTGGAGGGCTTGGGCTCTGGCTTGCAGGGCTGGGACAATGCCTTCGTTCGACAATGTCCCCAAAACTGACAGGAGGTTGGAGGCCAGAATAAGTATCAGATTGTTCCAATACTCTCCTTGGATGGCTGAACTTGATAGAAGGGCCTCTACGAACTGTAAAAGAAGGCATGGTGCCTGTTCAAAGCATGGTGCCATGGAAGAGTCATTGAAGTATGGGCACACTAATCGCACTTGGGGCAAAAATAACTCGCACAGCGGTCGGTAACTACGGGTGTGTCAGCTTACCTTTGCTTAGAGAATAGAAGATACACAATACGTGAATGAGATAAATTCGTGGGCACCTACAGTATCGGGTCTGTTTCACTATGTTTGGGATACACATGGGACAGGAGTTTCACGGCAACGAATTTCCATTCCGTCGTCTCGAGTGTTTTACGCAGTTTCTCAGCAATCTGCGGCTCGAGACTTACAGAGGAGTCGGTAACTACTGCAAAGCCAAAGCGCTGAAGCTCATCAAGGGCCCTCGTGCATAGAGATTCATCGGTAATGACACGAGGAAGATCTGGTAGGGATTCTACTAGCTCCCCTTCTGTACCCCATGACTTGGATGGCAGCCGGGCGCGGGAGAAGACCTCGTTTGGTATGTTGATCTTACCTAGACACCATAGAATCGAGGCCAATTCCCGCGTATCGATTTCGAATTTGCTGAGTATGTGACTGAGCCAAGCATCGACGTGCTCACTACATTCGAAGGTGGCAGACCGCTTTAACAGTTCGGCCTTAGATAGGTCCCACAATCTATCCGAAAGGCCGGTCAGGGTAATATTGGCTCTCTCATTCCGACTGAGATCAAATGTAGCATAGAATAGTGCTAAGGCGGCAAGAGGCCCGCCGTGTTCAAAAGCTAGGCTGACAAGTTGGCCACGAGTGGTTTGCTTCGAATACTGATCTATGTTCCGCGAAACGAGAAAGTTCCTGACGCGGAATTCCTGAGGCTTGTCGAATTTAATCATGGCCTCACGTAGGTCGCGTTCGATCATGAAGCAATCCATCGAATCCTCGAGAGGAGAAGTGAAGATGGCATCGAAGAGCAGGCCTCTTACTAGATAAGCATCCCGGCGGGTGGCTTCGTGCAGCTCGATGATGTTGCCATCATCATCTATGAAGGCTAACCTCATTCCGGCTATATAACTGCGTTATGGCTTGCTTTGCTGGATGGGGGCCAGGACCAAGGACCAAGGATCAAGGTTGGGGCGGATTATGATGTGAAGTTGTGAGTGGAGAGCCGAAAGAGGATCTGGTTGGAGGCAAATGTTGGGCGGAATGGGTTACAATGACCCATTTATAGTGGAGCTGGATTTACAGAGCGGGTTAGGTCAGCTAAACTTAGTATCATCTAAGGTTAATCATACAGCTACATAGTTTATCCCCTGGTTCAACCCCGCCGAATCCCACCCCTGGTGTTGATAGGGAAAGAAGAAAAAAACGTCGATTTAAGTGCTAGGTGTAACTACATAATCTATCTCAAAACAAGTTACAACTAAAGGGTTACCGACGACTTTATATCGATCGCATCTATTAACAATTTGCATTAAAAATACAGACCTACCAAAGCCCAAGTATATTGAGCTTCGTGGTTGGTAATGACGTTTTGCTTTGTAGTAGGAATAAAATCAACTTAGACTTACACTAGATTCCGCTAGGTTAGACACAAGTGCTAGTGTTGGGTATTTTTAGAACACAATCCGTTTTGTTTTTCTTTTTTTGTTTGGTTTTCGCTTTGCATAGTTAACTGGGGGGAAACAGTAATGAGAGCGTCCACTACCCAAATAGGTAATAAATCTAGCCAATGAAATAAGACAGATGACCCACTCAAGGTTTTATAAAGAGAGTTGTGCAATTAGCACTATACGATTTATTAAACCAGCAAAATCAGGGGGTCTCTTATTATTGTCTACACTACAGGTATAGATACGGTTGACCAGAGCGCAAATGTCACGGGTCTGGCCCAGGGTCGACGGTATGGCTGTGCCATACCAGTCAGCAGGTGGAGGTGAGGGATTATTACCGACCCCGCACAGTCACGTGCGGAGGTAAAGGGTTATCACTAACTCTGCACGGTTACGTAAAAAGCCCGCATGTATATAAGCTAGTTAACGCCTTTAAATGTTTTTATTAGTTTTTTTTTTTTTTTTTATAATTAATTTAAACTTTTTTTTTAATTTACATAGTTTACGCACTTTAACCTTATAACATATTAACTACTTTTTATTTAATTTTTTAACTTTTATACATGCTATTATAAAGTACTTTTTACACTTATTATAATAAACTTTAAATAAATAATTACTTTTTTTTTAACGGTTTAATAGTAAAATTATAAGTTAATAAAAGCTTAAATTAATAATAATAATAAATCTTACTATATTTATAAGTTTTTTACATTATTTTATATTAAAACGTAAATTATGCGTACAATAATAAAACTTTTTATACTGCTTACGTTTAAATAAGCAAAAATTTTACACCGCTTGCGTTTTATATAAATAAAAGTTTATTAAAACTTAAAAATATTTTAGCTAAATATAATACCTTAGCTAATTAAAAAAAAAAACCGCGCAAAAAAAAGCGGTTTACTGCATAAAAATCAAAACTATTATTAACTCTGCTTATAAAGTCGCTAACTTTACACGTTAACTTATTTAATACACGCGCACTTTTTTAATTTGTAAATAAACTTTAAAAATTATACACGTAGTATATATTTTTACTACATAGTACTTTTTATAAAATAATAAATTAAATTTAACGTAATTATTAATTAAAATACAGTAATTTTACTTTAAAATAAATATAAACTTAAATTAAATTTATAAAAATAAATATTAAAAAATATAATAATTAATAAAAAAACTTAATAAATAAATATAAACTATATAAAGTATAAAATAACTTTTAACGCTTATAAACAGCCGTTATTAGCGCTTATAATAAAGTTATTTATAAAATAATAAAAACTTAAAATAAAGTATTATCGAAAAAAATGCATGTAAATATTATATTAAATTATATAAAAAAAGTATTAATTATAAATAAAAAGTATTATTATAAGTTTAGCTTAAAGTTAACAGTATAACTATACTATACTAGTTAATAAGTAAAAATAAAAGATTATTACCGACCCCGCACAATTACGTGCAAAGGTAAGGGGTTATTACCGACTTTACATGGTTACGTGAAAAGCCCGCATGTATATAGGCTAGTCAGCGCCCCCAGGTGCTTTTGTTAGTTTTTCTTTTTTTTTCCTTTTATAGTCAATTTAAACTCCCTTTTTAGTTTACATAGTCCGCGCACTTTAACCCCGTGACAGCAAAGTGTAAAAAAAACGATTTTTTTATTAAACTTACACTTATTTTATAAATTTACATGGCATTACAGTATAAAAAATACAGTGTATAAAGTAATTAAATAATTAATTACTTAATTAACTAACTACTGCAATTATTTATTATTAGCAATAAAGTTTAATATGCAATTATTGTTAGCGATTAAATCTAGTATGCAATTATTGTTAGCGATTAAATCTCAGATTAACTATAGTGCCGGTGTTTTGCGGCTAAGATGCCGGTGTATCTACTATATTAAGCCTAAGACCGTTAGTTAGCCAAAGTACACAGCTATAAGTACAAGCGCCTTTTAAATAAATATACTTTTTTTATTTCACGGTTATAAACCTAGTAAGTAATTATAATTAGTGATTTAATTTATTTTAATTTAACGAAAAATAAAATAAAAAACTAAAATTTTATATCGCGCGCGGCTTTTACCGAAATAACTGTTCTGGACGCCGAAATAGTTATTCTGGCCACCTTCTCCCCTTTTTAATTAAGTAGGACCCCGCTTATAAAAAAGGGGGGGGTCGACTTATTTTAAGGGCATTTTTAACCTTGTGGGTGACCGTAGATAACTCCTTGGCTTTAAGAGGGCCTATACACGGTTTGCGACCGTGGGATAAAAAAGGTACATCTATTTAGAGGGCGCTTGTACCTGTGGCTGTGTACCTTAGCTAACTAACGGTCTTAGGTTTAATGTGGTGGGGACACCGGCATCCTAGCCGCGAGACACCGGCAGAATAGTCAAACCGTTAAATCTAGTATGCAACTATGCCACTGTTGGCGATTGAATCTAGTATACAGCCATGCCATTGTTGGCAATTAAATCTGGTATTGCAGTTACACTAATTTCCAAACGACATGTCGCGCCCTACCGCATTTCTCTACACACACACATATAATTTTCAGGAATTAAAAACACACGCATTATACACTTTTATAACCTTTTTTTTTTTTTAATATAACTACGTAATAAGCTTATTACTTTTTTAATAATTTTTATTTTATAATTAATTTTATTTATAAAAATGCTTTTATTATTTTTATATTATTAGCTTATAACTTTAAAAAAACTAGATTTTTATTATAATAATAAAAAATAAATTTAATAATAAATAATTTATTATATAATTTACTTATAACGTTAAAATTATTTAATAATATAAATGTTAATATAATGCTTTAAAAAAACTAAATATATAAAATAATTATAAAAAAATAAAAATACATTAAAGCTACCGCCGTAAGCTTTAAAAATTAATTTATTTTTACTATTTAAATAATTATAACTAATTAATATTTACTAGCAATTAAAAAAAACTAATATATTATTTAAACTTTTATTTTAATAAAATATAATAGTTTTTTATTAAAGCATATAATATATACGTTAGTATTTTTATTATTTTACGGTATTTTTTATCGAAATAATCTTAAAAGCAGCTAAAAATAAAAACAACATAAGCTAATAATAAATAAAAACTATTATATTTATATTAAACTTTAACGTTTACTTTTAAAATATTTATATTTATAAATAAATTTAGCGTTAATAAATAAAATAAAAATTATAAATACAATTAAGCATTTAAAAAGCACATTTTATTTATTAATAAAGTTTTTTTTAAAAAATATTAATTTAACATACTGCTAATTATTATAATAAATAAAATTATTATTAATTTAATGTATTAAAATTTAATTATTAAAAAAAATTTATTTTTTAATTGCAAAAAAGTGTAATACTTTTAATAAACTTATTTTTTAACTTTTATTTAATTTTTATTATAAATAACTTATTTTTTTATTATTTATAAAAAATTTATATAATAATTAAAAATAATAGCGTTTATAAACTTTAATATTTACTACTTTATTTATTAAACTTTAACTTTATTAAAAAGTTTTTTAATTTATTAAAAACATATATATATAAAAACTTAAAATAAAAATAAAAAAATTTTACTTATTAAAAACATTTTAATCGTTTTTTATTTAATTACGTTAACGTAGTTAATTAAAAAAAAATTTAAAAGCTTTTTAAGCACGCAAACGATAGCTGTAATTTTAAGTAAAAATAGCAGCGAGTAAGTGTATTAAAGCTAGCTAAAAGCTATTTTTAAAAAAAGAGGGAAAAAGTAAAAAAAAAAGGGGTTTTAAAGTTTTACACTTAAAATAATATAACTTTTATAAATTTAAATAAAATTTCTCCTTTATAAAATAAACTTTTTTAATTTAAAAGTAAAGCACTTGCTATTTTTATTTCGCTTTAAAGTAAAAATAACGTAACTTTAGGTTTAAGTCTTAAAAAAGGTAATTTTTTTTTCCTTTTTTAATTTTTTTTTAATTTTTTTTTTAATTTTTAACCTTTTTTTCTAATTTTTAACCCCTTTACATATATAACTGCCAACAGCCCTTTTTTTTTTATATAAAGGTTGCCCAGCACTTTTATGTTTACATACCCCTTTATTTACTTATATATAGCTAATAGTAATTAACTAACTTACTTTTTAACCCTTTTTTTCTCTTTTTTTATATAATTTTTTATTTAAATTAAAAGTTATACATTATTTTTATTTATAGCTTTTATTAACGTTAATATTTAAATTATTTAAATTAAATAAATAATAGCGTATATATTAATTATTATTATTAATATTTTAAAAAATTAATATTTTAAGCAAATAATATAAAAATAATGCATTTAATAATAATTAATTAATAATTATTTAAATAAAACTATAATTTATTAATATAGCATTAAAGCTTTTTTTTTATAATTAAGCTTTAAAATTTCACTATAATTTTTAAATATTACTTAATATAAAACTTAAATATAATAAATATATTTTAAAATATTTACTTAATTACATACTATGTTTTTAAAAAGTAATAAATTTATTAAACTAGTATATAATTATTAAAAAGCTTTTAATATAATTTTTTATTTAATTTACTTTATTTAATAATTTATATATAAATACTTTTATTATTTTTTGTAATAATATCTTATTATCCTCGTTTTTTAGTATTAATAATAATAAACTGCAAATAAAAAAATATTAAAAAAATATTTAATATAAATAATAATAATAAAAGTAATTAATTTAATAAAATAACCTTGCAAATTATAAATAATAAATATATATTGCTTTTTAACTTTTTATATTAATTAAAAAGTTATTTTATAACTTTATTTATTAAAACTTTTATAAATTAATTATTAAAATTATTTTATATTATTTAAATAATATAAAAATTAAAATAATTTAATTTTTTTAAAAAAGCCTTATTAAAAAGCCTATAAAAATACCACTATTAGCCTTTTAACTATTTACGTTATTATAACCTACTTTTTATGCCTGTTTTTTTTAACTATAAAAAAAAACTTTAAGTATAACTATAAAAAAAGCTTTAAAAAACGGCTTTATTATATATAATGTTTTTATTTTAATTAATAATATTAACTATAATAAAAAAATAATAAATAATTTATCGCGTGAGGGGTGCCCCAAATAGGGGGTGCCCAATTAAGATGAAAAAAGGGGTTAGCAATGGATTAACGGGATTATTATTTAGCCGGATTAAGCATTGTATTTAACTGGCTTTAACGGCTTATGCATAATTCTTTTTAATAAAAATTTAAGCTATTATTTCCCGCTGTTTTTTACACGATAATTATAAGCCCGGTAATATTTTTTTACGCTGTTATTTATATATTTTATTGCTAATTAAAATTAATTAATTTACGATAGCTTTATATTTAATTAAATAATTAAAAATAAAGTTATAAACTTTTTAATAATAATTAAAATAATATTTTTAATATTGCCGCATTATTAAAGCATATAAAATCTTTAATTACGTTAATTTAAAAACTTAAAACCGTAAAACTTTTATAAAGCTTATATAACCTTTATAAGCTTAAATTATAAATGCTTTTAAAATTATTAATTTATTTAACTTTTTAATTATTAAAAAGTATAAAATTTTAATTAAAAAATAAAAGCTATTGTATTAAAAATATTTTTTTTTAAAAAAAGCTTTTTAAAAATTAAAAATTTAAGTAACTATAACCGTTAATATTAGCTTATTATGTATAATTAATAATAATAATTTATATGCCACAATATTAACCTTAAAAAAAAATTAATTATATATCTAGGTATATAAAAAAAATAAAGCTTACTAATAATATTAAACGGCTTTAATATAAAAAAACGTATTTATTAAAATATAATATAAAAAGTAAAAAATAGCGCAAATAAAAGCAAAAAAATTAAAACTTTTAAAAGTTAAAGGTAATTTAACGTTAAAAACTTTTTTAAATGCTGTTTTTTATATAGCTTTATTATAATATAATTATATAAAAGTTTATTTATAAATAAAAGTAAAAAAAACAATAAACTATATATTTTTAAAAAGTTAAAAAAGTTATTTATTAAATATATTTACAAAAAAAAGCTTAAAAAAAGTTTATAGTTATTTACGCTTAAAAAACGCGTAAAAAATAAAGTTAAATATATATATAACTGCTATTATTACTTTTAACTTAAAAATTATAATTTAATTTATTAAGCTTTATTAAATAAAGTTTATTTAATATGTAAAGTTATAAAAAAGCTTATAAATAAAAAAATAAAAAACTGCATAAAAGCTTTAAAAAAATAAAAAAAGTTAGTTTAAAAAGTTAAAAATAATTAATAATTTTATTTATTTTAAATTATTATTTAAAATAAAATATAACTATAAATTAACGCATTTATATAAGTTAATAAAAAGTTAAAATAAAAGTTAACTTTATTATATAATTTAATAAAAAAAATATAGTTATATGCGTATTTAAATTATAAAACCGTATAAAAATAAAAAAGTTAAAATAATTAGCGTTAAAAACTTTAAGCTAACGCTAATAATATAAAAATAGTAATAAAAGGTTAAAAACATTAAAAATTATCGTGTTGCCAACTCTTGCTAGCCACGCTGGCATGATAGCTGGAGTGGCCATTATAGGGGGTGTGTTGCGTAAGGGGTGCCCTAGATAAGGGGTGCTTAATTAAAATGAAAAAAGGGGTTAGCAATAGACTAACGGGATTATTATTTGGCCGGACTGGGTATTGTATTTAGCTGGCCCTAGCGGCCCACGCATAATTCTCCCTGATAGAAATTCCCATACCACCCCCTGCCTGGTCTAATTAACGCTCAGCCAACTGTCTGTTAACTATTTATACTTTCTTAACATCGAAATATTTTTAACAATAAAAATAACGATCAATTAACTGTAAATTTACAGTTAATTAACTGTTAAAAAAATTTTAAACGTTAAAAATACTTACTGTTAATTTATTTAAGTATTTAAAAAAAAATTTTTATTTAATAAACATTAATTTTTAAGTCGACGTTGTAAAATTATTAAACAGTAAACAGACGGTTAGCTAAGTGTTAATTAAACCCAGTAAGTTTTAATACGGTTAAGCCATTATCCCCTGCCGTTTTTTACACGATATAATTTTATTTTTAACTTAATAAAATTACAGTTTAACTTTATAATAATTTATATAAAAAATGCCTTTATTATAGGTTAAAAACTTGCAAAAACTCTTATAAAAGTTTTTATTAGGTTATTAGGTAATACCTGCAATTAGGGATTTCCTTTAAGTACTGCCAGGCAGTTTATGGAAAAGCATAATAAAAAACCTCCGGGTACTGCTAGGCAGTTTATAAAAAAGCACAGTAAAGTTACTTTAAATACTGTTAAGCAGTTTATAAAAGTACACAATAAAACGTATAAAGTATTAAAAATATAATAGTAAAAAAAGTTAATTTTTTTTAATTTAATGCAATATTAAAAACTGCGGTATTTATAATATAATATAAGGAAAGTTAACGCAATAGTTTTATTTAACATTTTAAGCACTTATTATACTAACAAATAACATAAAAAATACTTAACTTTTTAACCTAATAAAATAAAAACTAAAATTTAATAAAAATATTAAATAAAAAATTTTAACTATAAAAATATTAATAATAAATTAAATAATTAAAGTTTAATAATAAAGGTTTTTAATAATTTTAAAAAGCTTTTAAACTTTAAATTTTATTAAAGCTTAAATATTAAAATAATTAAAATAAAAGCCTTATTTAAAGTAAAAAAATAAATAATTATAATAAAAAAAAAGCTTTAAATAGTTAACGGTATTAAAAATTTCTTTTTTATTTACTTTACTTATAAAATAAAAACAAAATGCTTTTAAATTATTTTTATACGTAATATTTTACCTTGTTAATAACTTTTTAACTTAAATATATATACGTAAAAAAATTTAATTATTATTTTTTATTTTTTTTATAAATAAATTACAAGCTTTTAAATAATAATATTATTAACATTATTTACGGTTTTAATTTATTAACTGTTAATATAATACTTTAAATTATTTACGTTAATTACTTTAATTATTTTATATTTATTTTATAATTATAATTTAAAAGCTTTATTTTTAATAATAACGTAAATTTAATTAAAAAATTTAAAAATAATAAGTTTTAATATAATAAAAGCACGTAAAGCTGCTTAAAAAAAGTAAAAGTAATATTATCGTTATTAAAACTATTAATTTTATTATTATTATCGTAAGTTTTATTTTTTATATTATTAAAAGCAATATTATTATTATTTTTTATTTTAATTTTTTATATTAATAACCGTAATAATAATATTATTATTTTTAAATGCAGTAAATAAAAAAGCTATAAAAAAAAGCTTTTAATAAACTTTAGCTAAAAAGCTTGCTAATATCTACATTTTTAACTTTTATAAGCCTTTTAATAGCTTGTTTTTTTACCGGCAACCTATAAAAGCAGGCTTAATTAAAAGCTTTATTTAAAATGCTTTTTTAATAATAACAGCACGCTTTTAAACTGTATTTTTATAAAAACCGTTATTTTAAGCGTTATTTTTTATAACTTTTAATAAAAGCTTTTAAAAGCGCTTTAAAAGCATTAAATAAAAAAAATTAATAAAGTTTTATTAGCAGTTTTATTTATATAGATTTATTTAAAAAATAAACATATATAATTTAAAGTTAAAAGTAAAAAACAAAAAACTGCTTTTTTACTTATAAAATAAAGCATAAAAATAAAGTTAAAAAAATAAAATAAAGTTATTAATAAGTAAATTTATATATATTTAAATTAACTATAAAAAGGTTTATTTATAAAATAAAGTTTTATTTTAAAAGTAAAAAAAATTTTTAACGGCTTTAATAGTTTTTATAAAATTAAAATTAAAAAAAAAGTGGTATTAATAAAAATAACTATTATTAACCTTTTAAAAAGCTTAAAACATTAAAAAAATCTTATAATAATTTTTACTGTTATATTTACGGCGTTATTAAATAAATAAAAAGTTATAAAAATATATAATATATATGTTTTTAATTTTTAAAAATTATATGTGTGTGTGTAAAAAAATGCGGTAAAGCGCGACATGTTGTTTAAAAATTAATGTATGTAAATTCATCGCCGACATAAACGTAGATTTTATTGTTAACTAGCCATTTAACTAGCCACTTAACTAGCCACTTAACTAGTGTAAGGAGCCGAGCTCCTTTTAAGCTTAGTCACTTACAGGGTTAGCAGCCTTTATAAAAAACCCTTGTCGGCGTTGTAGTTTAATTAGTTTTAATTTTATTTGTTAACTTTTAACTTTAATTTTAATTATTATTTATATCCGATTTGCACTTAAGCTGTTATTTATTATAATTTTAAAAGTTTTATATAATTTACTTGCGAAGTTATATTTATTTATTTAAATATTTTAAGTTTTTTAAGCAATTTACTGTTAAATTTAACTTAAATTAACCACGTTTTGCTATTATTAAACCTTATTTAAGGTCTTATAAAAAAAATATTAAAAAATTAAAATAGCAGGTTTATTAACTTTAATAAATAACTAGATTATAGCGCTAGTATAAAGAGTTGTAGTTTAAGTTACGTGATAATCTTTTGTTCACTTTATTATAAAGATAACGTTAAAACAATTTCAATTTAAAGCCAGAATATAATGTTAATTTAAGAGAGAAAGGATGGTTACGGCAGCCACGAAATATTGGGAACTAGGGCATATAAAAAACCCCCAGATTTTTAAAAAGAAATTTTATATATTATTTTCGGTTTAAAATTATTTTATTCCTGTATTTAAAATAAATTTAAAACTTGCTTAAATTAAATTAATAAATGTTATTAAATTTTTTATTAAACTAGTTAAAAACTTTATTTTTTTAACTTTTTTATTTAATAGTATACGCTGAAATAAAAGTAAAAATATTATAGCTTATTGTATTTATAAAAATAAAATTTATTAAAGGTTTAAGTGCTTATAAAAGTAAAAATAAGCCGGTTTATTTAGTTTTTAAAGTTAAAACGTTTATATTACGTGTTAAGTTTAAAGTTATTAAAGTATTTTAATAGTTTTTACTTATAAAGGTTTTTTTATTAAATAGTTAAGTTAATTAACAAGCTGGCAAATGTATATTGCTAAAAAATTATAATTATGTTTTATTATAGTTATATCTTGTTAAAGTTATTAAAGGTTTTATATAACGTTATTAGTTTTAAATATATTTTATTATAGTTTATTATTAAATTAAAGTTATTATAGTTTTTTTTTATTTGTTATATTATTTTATTTGTTAGTTTTATTAGCTATAAAGTTAAGTTATTAACTTTTTTAATTAAAAAGCAGTAATTTAATAAACGGCATTATATTAATTAAAGTGTTTTATAATAAAAAGCCTTTAAATTATTTATAAAAAGGCCTTATATGCGCGTTATTTAGTTTTTAATTAAGTAATATGCCTTTATTTTATTGCCGTTTAACTAGTTTATACTTTTAAAAACTTTTAATTAAAAAATTAAAATTATTTTATTAGTTAAATTAAAAAATAACTTTTTTTATTAACTAATAATAAAGTAATTAACGTAAAAATTTATAAAGATTTATATATAAAGTTTATTATTATATTAACATAAAAGCGCGTATATAATTAACTTTATTGTAATTAAATTAAAAGCGATTTTTTTAAAAAAAAAAGATAATTATAAAAAGCCGAGCTTTTTTTAAGCTTAATTACTTATAAAGTTAGCAACCTTTATAAAAAACCTTTATTAACGTTATAATTTAATTAATTTTAATTTTATTTATTAACTTTTAGCTTTAATTCTAGTTACTATTTACATTTAATTTGCATTTAAGCCGTCGTTTATTATAATTAATTATTTATTTAATTACATAATTATATAATTACATAGTAAATTAAATAGTTAAATAAGTGGTTAATTAAGTGGCTAGTTAAATAGCTAGTTAGCAATAAAATCTACGTTTATGTCGGCGATGAATTTATATAACTGCAATATTAAATTTAATTGCCAATAATAGCATAACTGCATACTAGATTTAATCGCCAACAGTGGCATAGTTACATACTAGATTTAATCGCTAATAATGGCATAATTATATACTAGATTTAATCGCTAACAATAATTGCATACTAGATTTAATCGCTAACAATAATTGCATATTAAATTTAATTGCTAACAATAATTACATACTAGATTTAATCGCCAACAGTGGCATAACTGCATATTAAATTTAATTGCATATTTAAGTTTATTATGTTAAAAATAAAATAAAAAGAGATTTTACATTTAAATGGTTTAAAATATAGTGCATTAAAATATACCTAGTTATAAAAAATCGTTTTTTTACACTTTGCGCTCTGGTCAACCGTAATAAAGACAGCTGCCACCCCCGTTAAGAAAAGTAGGGGAAGTCACTAGGGAAGCCACTCTGAACTAATAAAAGAAGCGGACTCATACGTATTAAATTTAAAAATGCCCATTTAAATCGAACGTAAAATATACCAACTCCAACCGTACTAATGACAGGTTTCCTGGACTAGCCAGGAGGTGCAATGCCTTAAACGCCGCTTACCGGCGTTATCCAATACAGTACATTTTGTTTGTTACTCAAATCCATTCCATCAAGAGGAGTTAAGAAGTTTTTGCATCCCTCTCTGGATGTCCATGATCGCCCTCTTGAGGTCGGCTACATCACCGATCACCGTCACCAACGCCGGATCGCGATGACCTCTAGTCCTACGCACCAGCATGTCGTCATCCCCGTCGTCGTCATAGTAGTAGTTATCCTTGCGTTTCTTTGGAAGCTGGTGTACGAGCGCATACGATTGCTGGTGGTAGGGGTTATTGACCACCTGAGGAGACCACGGGGGGACGATCTTTAACCAGACCACGAACTTATCTATCTCTTTGTCGGCCCTTTTCTTTCCTTGCCAGTTGCGCAAGGCTGTCCGGCTTAGATTCTCTAGCGTCGTCGATATCCATTTCCGTGTCGTCTGTTGGGCCTTGGTTGGGCTCTCAGAGGCCTGGGCCGGTCTAGGTTGACTGGGTTGGTATTGCCTTGGGTTCTCTGGAGTAAGTGAAGCCCCAGTTCCTTGAGCCGCTTCAGCAAAGGTTTCGTGAGAAACTTGGTCCACGCCTGTGGCCATTGATAAAGGCCTCGCTTCTGAGTATTCACGAAGTAAGCCTGCAGCATTCGCAAGTACTTCTGTACCCGTTGAGGTTCAGTCACTCCAAACTGGTAGGCTATTGCAATTATCCGTTGCGTGTATTGGAAAGCCCCCAACCTTTCTAGAGGCACCGTGTACATATCGAGAACAGGCCTGTTTTGTTTTTCATTATCATTTTGAATATTGGTGTTGTATCTTTGTAGAGCCTATCGAGTACATTCATTTGGGTAGGGCCCTCAAGATTTCCGAAAAACGTCTTAATAATATCGCCTATAGCCTTGTGCTGCTTCAGTATGTATTTTGAGGGAGGTTGATAACTTTCCTCTTCCTCCTCC
The DNA here is from genome assembly GCA_018398605.1 of Biscogniauxia mediterranea. Lineage (NCBI taxonomy): Eukaryota > Fungi > Ascomycota > Sordariomycetes > Xylariales > Xylariaceae > Biscogniauxia > Biscogniauxia mediterranea. Next base: position 62,703 of record JAGXTR010000005.1, read on the forward strand.
TCGCTATCTTGCTCCTCGTCGTCGTCCGTTGAGTCACTGCTACCATCGTACGCATTGAACGCAAAATCCTCGCCGAAAGTATCTTGCTCGTCGGGAGGCCGGGGGGCATTCTCAAGAAGAACGTTGTATTTCGCGCGCTTCTCCTTGTCGGTAAGGGTATCCTTCGCAGCGTTGATGGCTTGGTGTTGCTCAGCTTGAGTCCTGTACAGACAGGATCGGAAACGTACCTTTAGCGCACTCGCTCGCAGCCTTATCATCGTTCCTGTCCGGATGAAGATGGACTATAAGGTCTTTATGGGCCTTTTTGATTTCCCCTTCGGTGGCATCCTGTTCCACGCCAAGCAGCTCGTAGCATGTGGCATGAACTTTTATCAGTTTCAGTATGCGATTCACCGTCTTTCGCTTCTCCTGGGGGGTGCTATGGCCTGTAGAGTTTTTCCTGTCGTTTTCCGCGGTCTTGATGACTGCATTTGTAACGAGATTTATAATATCGGCAATTAGAGACTCGATCTGTTGCTCGGTCTTCTTTTTTCCTTCCTCGGCGAGGTCAAAGCTAGTCTTGGACTTTGTTATCTTGCTATATTGATCTAGTATCTGTTCAATTATAGCGGTCCTGAAATCTTCAGTACCTGATATGTTGGCAACGATCGACGGGATACTACTCATGTCATGGGTCTCCAGATTTAGGCGTGATTCGGAAACTTGCGTCTCGCATATTTCTTTAACAGCTAAACGAAGATCTGGATCCAAGTCGGCAAGGGGATCCGTGGCCTTCTGTAGACTTTTGCCATGACCATTTAGTTCCGACTGATCCTTGCTCATCTCTGTATCGTCTTCGCCGTCATATGGAGGTTTCGACTGAGAAGCGAAAGCACTTGACCTCGTCAGTGGTGCGGAGTGCGCCGAATAAGTAATCAAGCTAAGGAGGTGTTTAGGGATTTGCTTTTTAAGGTGGATAATTAACGCAGACATTTCCTACCAAGTTGCAGGACGTCGAGGACTGGGATCTCACACTACCATAGCAACATGTACAAGATATGACACGTTCGGTGTGCGTGCGAATAGTGCATACAATTAGGTATAAAAGTGCAGCTCTATATTTACCGACATGCGCTTGCTTGTAATAGCCATTTTTATAGTCTCCATATTGTTCAATCTGCTTATAATGTATACCTTATTTAATGGCATTGCCAGGATAATAACAACTGCCTGATATCAGGCTAAGGCTGCCTCTTTATGCCCGACCAAGAACTACAAGGCGACCATGAGAAGGCAGGCTTACCGCAGTAAAAAAACGAAATTAGACGATACTTATTTTCACCCACTGTAGGTGGATGTAGGTGTCGATCTGACGTGTGAGGTGGGGATGCTTGAAGCGTGCGAGGCAAAAAGCTCCCGATACTGCTGACAGCTCTACTGTTGCAACCGAAGTCGCATCCCCAACATGATATCAAGACTACGAGCAAACAATTAAAAGTAGAAGCCCCTCTGTTACTATTTCAACCCATCTCGTACCCATCGATACTAGATACAGCAAGGAAAGGTTTGGATATACTAGGCGCCTAACGAGTAAGCCTCAGAGTGTACTAAAACTCAGACGATCCAAAATGATAATAGAGAAGGAGTCGAGACTTCGGGGCGGAAGACGATCTCTGCGCATTCAGGAAAAGAAAGCACCCAACGGAAAATAGCGGCATCGCGTTGTGGCAATCAGCATCTATATCTCCCGCGATAACTCGTCATCTGTACTGTTATTTATTTCAATATATTTCCCTTGCCCGTCCGCTTGGCTTGAATTAATTTGCAAACGAGTGCGATTTACTAAGCCAAGTCCTGTCTGGCCCTTCCTTATCAAATGTCTGAACCAAGTGCTCTTGATCCTGTCATTCTCTATGCGGCCTCCAAAACTGCAAGCCATGTGCATGAAATAGATACTGATATCCTCCCAAGGAAAGTGTCTTTTATGGAAAGATCATGTAATCTACTGTATGTCCTTTTACTGCTATTAGACAGCCAGTATCTCTAACCAGCCCCCACTTCACTTACACACGTTCACATACATATTTATTGGTATGCAGACCCGACACATTCAATTGAAGTTATTAAGCCTGAACAATCAATTTCTACCGCTATCATCCTTGCTGTGATTGCTGCTGTGCTTGCTAGAGCTGATGGGTGCCTATCCAGGGGTGGGATTGCATAATTCCAAAGGCCACGATGATAAAGTACCGGATGACGTGGAAGATCGCACGAAAATGCACATCCACTCCCTCATAAGTATATATATGTTGTACTTGAATTTCATCGAATGATTACGGGAGATATCGCTTTTCTATCATCCAAACCTTTGTGGCAATTCAAGCGGGTATATCGCTTCAGATTTCGTCCCGCACGGGAATGAGAGGATCCTGGTCGCGTTCTTTGGACCACCGACCGAGGATGTCAGGCCATAAAGTGCCAAAACCAACAAAGTGGTGTTGCCGATCCGTACGTTGAGCTAAGGACCTCGGGTCATCAAGAAGATCCGATGGTGGCGTAGCTGGGTGACTGAGATAGAGATCGTTCATAGAGTAGTGTATAATCAGGTCCGTATAACCGATGGGAAGGAAAGAGCGCGATGCCTGAAGAGCTTCCTTCCATGCATGTAACGCAGCATGATCATCCCTGCTCAGATGGTAGCATGCGGCGATGCCGAGGAGCCTTGATAGTTGGTTGATCTTGTCGAATAGAGAATCGTAGGGAGGAGATTCCACACAGTGGAAAAGCCGCCGGCTCTCCTGCAGCGTGATCAACTCCGTCACCTTAGCATGTAGGTATAGACGCATGTAACGATAAAGGTAAGCAAAAGCTAATGCAAGCTGAAGCTGGCGCTGGATTCTTGGCGATGTTTGTTGGAGCAGGTTTAACTGTAACATCTCGATCGCCTCGTCGTGCCTACCAAGCTCACAAAGAACAGCTCCAAGCAGTACGGTTACTCGGCTATTCTGCATAGTCAGGGGCTGTAGCGTATACAGAGCTTCTTCAAAACGACCATCGAATCGGAATATCCTTGCGCGCATTAACTGCACCTCCTCGTTCTGAATCTTCTGCAGTGTAGAGCAGCTCCCCTGCCATGCCGTGCTGCTGCGTGACAAATAATCGAGAGCAAGCATAGGGGCGTTGAAACTCATGCATTCTCGTGCCTGAAGAACCGATTTTGCTGCGGAAAGGGCGCTAGTACGATGGTCCTCGATACGAACCACGACTTTACTCCCCGACCATTCACTCCGCGCCTCGTAAAGGTATGCCACCCAAGCTTTTCTTAGGCTAAGCTTGGCCCGTAAGAAGCGTACGTCGTTGGTCTCATCTCTTAGCATACCTTGTGCTAGGGTTGCCAGGTTGAGCATCCTAGTCTTCCATGCGTAATCTCGGACATAAGATGCCGACAAGCATGTGTCTACAAGTTGCATAATGCATGCTGGCTCGAGCTGGCTGAGACTTTGAGGGTCGACAAGAGAAGAGATGCGGTCTAAATATGGCAAGAGAGTTTCTCTTTTACCTCGCGAGCTGCAAAGGTTTAGTCGGGTTATTAGACTACGGTTTAAATGACTAACCTTTCCGGCTCGATGGCTGTGTCTTTAGGAAATATGTGACACATGATCCTCACGCTTTCCACCAGCCACATATTTTCTCGGAATCGCTGTTGTAGCTGCTTGAATACGCCCGAGTCCGGATCTATATCATCTCCTACCAATCGAGTAAAGCCGATAAAGTGCAATCTGGAGAGGGCGATGTTGAACATGGATTCGTTGAGTAAAAACGAAACTAGTGGAGGCCCGATAGATACCACCTCGCCTTCTGAGCCCCATGTCTTGGATTCCACCCTAGCATGTCTAAATAAAGAACCAGGGACTCTAGGAGTACCTAGCCATTCAAGAATACACGCAAGGGCGTGAGACTCGGGGCCTAGCCTATCAAATACCCCGTTTAGCCAAGTCACAACCGACTCGCTACAGGGATAGTGGGAGGCACGCTTCATCAGACCAGTCTTGGACGGTTCGGAACACTTGGCCAAGAACTCCAAGTTTTTACGGTTGCGAAGATTGCGATGTGCGTCAAGCGTAGCGTAAAAGACAGCCAGGACTGCTATGGCGCCTCCGTGGCGAAACGACAATCTCATCAGGTCTCCTCTCGCATCTTGCTCGAAGCGCTGCTCGAGTTTACGGAGAAGCAGGAAATTCTTGACGTACTTCTCCTGGTCGCTTTGAAAGCCCAGGAGAGCGTCTCGAAGGGACTGCTCGGTTGCCAGGAAGTCGATCGTGTCGGGGAGGGTTTCCTGACATTGGAACAGGCCGTCTAACAGTAAGTTCCGTACGCGGTGGGGATCGTCCTGCAAGATAGTTTCCAAGTCGAGAACTTGTCCGTTATCACCAATACACACGAGCTTCATTGTCACTTCTTTCGTTGCCTTAATGGGGAGCCAACGATAAGTGGGATAGGGGGAAGAGGGTGGCGAGAAGCGGGGTCGACCTATCGACGGGAGCCGAGTGCCGCGTTGGGATTACCCCAAAACACCCCCGGCCCCCGGCATTATGGACCCACTCTTCAAAAAGTGCAGGGGTATCATAGTTGGTATGGATCGAGTGGGCCCTGGCGCTAGAGCGTTAGATTAGGAATAAGCCTTGTGGAGAGCCGGGACACGTAGGTGGGACCAAGGGGTGTGGAAGAAGGGATCCATGGAAGAAGGGGTGTGGGGTGGGTGGAGTGTGCACACAAATATGTACATGCACATGCGTACATATATTGAAGGTGACAGCCTACTGAATGTAACACTAACACATGTACCTATGTATTTAGGTTATGATCTATAGATACACGTACCCGAAGCCATCCCCTCGGTCACCTGACCTCGCTACGGCAGCTAAAGGCCGATGAATCGGACGACTATGCTGTTTATTAGTAGTAGTGGATATAAACCTCCACCCTTCCCCCGAAATAACATCAACACCAGACAAATTCACAAGCCACCCATATCCCAAGTTCAGAGCCAAGCCCCTATCATTTGCCATCCCTAAGCAATCCTTCTTCACCATGTCGCATCACACCAAGCACTCTCGGCAGTTGACTATTGATTTTTGCCAATCTATCTCCGAGTTCGTTGGCCAGGCTGAATCTCTGGGCGATTTTGTTAACCCATATGATTTTCGCTCGCAAGGCCAAAGGTCTGCAAAAATTCCAAGTCGTTCGTACAGGCCTCGACTTGATCACCGGAGAACCAGCCGACGGCAGTATGAAGTTCTTGCAGCCACTGTCGACGGAAGAAGTGTATTCCATGCTCGAAGAAAAGAACATCGAAATAGAAGATGACTGCGTAACAGACCCCGAGGATGACTATCACATGGGCGGCGGCTGGAATTTACTTATAGACCTTCACGACTATGCTGACCTTCAGTACCCGAACTCTGTGTGGAAGGAAGCGAAGTAAGTAATATATCTGCAGGTTCCCTATGCTTTTCTACTACCCTTAAGGTAAGTATTAGTACTGACGTTAGATAAATAGCTTCCCCGAAATATGCGAGAGGATACAGAAAGCCAAGGGCAATCATCGAGACCGCAGGTATGACATTCATGATGGTTATGATATCGAGAATGGCAAAACGACGCACATCTCATGCTTTCTCGTTCTCGACTACCACTTCGAGGACGAGAAATTGGCTCGCGCCGAGCTGATCTCCATAACGTCAATGACGCTCGAAAAACTTTCGGAGCCAGGATTTGAGGATCACCGCTACTGCCCGGTAAGTATTTCATGACTCTTTTTTGATGGTTATTTACTCTTGCTCTTTGTATTTCGTTGATCGACTTCAAGGTTCTCCTCATTTCAGCGGCATCCAGACGGCTGCGTATCATCTCCGCCCTAGTCGACGGTAGTACGTCTACTATTTATATCCAAGTCACACCCATTATAACCTTTAACGAGAGATTCTTGGCAAGGAGGGGACTAGGAGAAGGAGCAGACAAGGCAGCCAAGATAGTGGGTTGGCAATTTGGCAACCCATGCGGGGATACAAAATGAGAGCAAGGTCGATTCAATATCGACTTTGGAATGTGAGTAACTATCATCACATACACTTCTCTGTAACGAGTCTCTTTTCGGTTCTCTCCTGTCCTCATCTTTTCGGTCCATATATGCCGTAGATTGCAATGCAAATTTCTCATTCTTACTGCAAGCGGTGATGTGTATGATGCATGAAAAGTGACGCAATAACCACCACCCGCCTGGTGGATAGTATCCCTTGTGCAACTGGATTTACTTTTATGGGTAATTCGGGTGAAAGCTCAATGGAAAGGTCATCATGACACAAGCATTGTGTTTATATCCATTTATATGGCACGTTACGGAAGCCGAAGGCCTAAGTACATAACTGTAATTGCAGCTATAGTGACTGTAAATATAGGACCACATGTCCTTCCACATGCTACTCGTCAAGCTCTTGCATGTAGTATCGACTCCATTTGTCAGTAGTGGTAGCGTTATCTTCGCCTCGGATACATACACATACTTAAGACGAGAGAGAAAAAATTATAGTGATTGTTACAATTTGCTACGTCCACGCTCGAGGGATTGAGATCGCCCCCTCCGAAGCCAGATTAGAAGGTCCCATCCACTCTCAACTTAACCCTCCCACCCCTTCTCTCTCAAACAGTTAGAAATTTTAGTGACAGAAAGGACAGTCTCATGTACCCGACGATGTTAAGATCGTGGAGAAAGCTGTCCACGACCTTCTTATCTTCTCGCAGCCATTGCTGGCCATAACGGATGACACGAATGCTATGTAACCGTGCACTTAAGTACAGGCTTCGACATTGGTTATCCATCTAGAGTCCTGGAGACTGTATGTTCAGGGGGGGGTGGGATGACATGCCTGTACATGTATGTATATTATCTATGGATGGAGAAGTGATGTCCGAAAATGTTGCCTTGCATCAAGCCAAGGATATTTACTCTGTATCATGTGTCGTATACTCGCGACCCGTAGGAGAAGGTAACGGGCGAGGGCGAGGATCTATGAGCCGTATTCTGCAATACGAGTAAGAGATGACTCCGATTCTCAGGGGGTCATCAGGGAACACCGTAATACCACATGATATGAGGTTCCCTTTCCAGTCTTATTTACAGCAGCAAGCCAGGATGTCTGTCAAACAGACCTTACAACTGATTACACATCGTGATTGTTTGATGTAGACTAAGACGCTAATTGAGCAACCTAAGGCTATACATTTTGGTCCCAAGTGAAAATTTCCCACGTCCCATACGGTCCCATGGGACTTCGTGGGAAAAAAAAATTTCCCATAGGACTCCATAGGAAATTTTTTTTCCCACGAAATCCCACGCAAAAATAAAAAGTCCCACAAAGTCCCATAGCTTTTTTTTTTTTCCCACAAAGTCCCATGGGAATTTTTTTTCTCACGACGTCTTAACGCATAAACCAATTTTTTTTTTAAAAAAAAACCTTTATTATTTTATTATTATTTTACATTATTTTACGTAAAAAAAAATAATAAAAATTAATCCGTGCGTTAAAATGTCGTGAAAAAAAATTAAAATTTTTCACGGTCTTATAAAATCTTATAAAAAATAAAAAGTCTTATAAAGTCTTATAAGATTTTTTTTTCTTATAAATGTTAAGTTAACAATTAAGCTAAAAGGGTTAAGTTAAAAAAAGATACCCTTTACTGACTTATAACAGTTTATAACTATATAACCTAGCATATGCCGGTTATTTAATTAAAATTAAGCTGCTTTTAACGCTTAAATTGCCTTTAACATGTAACGGTTTTTAAGATTTTTTTAAGTTGTTAAAGCTTTTTAATTTTGCCGATATTAGTTAATAATTATAGCATTCTTTTCGCTGACTTAGCCAACTCTATGTTTACAGTTTATAGGGTTAGCTAGGTCGGCATAAATCAAAATGCTGACTTATAGGGTCTGCGCTAAATCCCTTGTAGCCGTTTTAAAGGGACTATAATAACGCATGTGCGATGTTTCGCCGACTTCGGTCAGCGACTAAGTCTGCAGTATATAGCGCAGCCAGAGTCGGCAAGTACATCGGTAACTTAAAAAATCCTGATTTTAACTAATGTTGGCTACAAGGGTTACTAGTTTTAACCTCGGAAAAACTAAATCCACAAGCTAGGCTTAAACCCGATACCTTTTAAAGATGCTATTAATATATTAGGTTAAATAATTAAGTTAAAAAGGTTAAGTCGGAGAGGGATACCCTTTACCGACTTATGACAACTTATAACCATATAACCTAGCATATGGTAGATGCTACCAATATGTTAGGTTGACAACTGAGCTAAAAGGGTTAAGTCGGAGAGGGATACCCCTCACCGACTTATGACAGCTTATAACCATATAACCTAGCATACGATATGTTAGGTTAACAACTGAGCTAAAAGGGTTAAGTCGGAGAGGGATACCCCTCACCGACTTATGACAGCTTATAACCATATAACCTAGCAACAAAGTCCTATGAGATTTTTTTTTTCCCATAAAGTCCCATAAGACTTTTTTTTTTCTTATAAGACCTTTTTTTTTCCCATAAGAATTCATGGATTTCCCATGGGGTCCCATTGTACAGCCGTAAAGTGTTAAAAGGGTATGCCTTGTATTTTAAAAACTAAAATAACTGTTTTAAAATAGCCTTAAAAAGAGGATCTCTTTTATCGGTAAAAAGAGCTTTTTATATATAAGCTTTTTTCAGGTTGCCGACTTTTATTATTTTTTATTAACTCTTTATTTGTGCTAATAGCCTAGTTAATAATACTGCGTATAGCGGTTAAGCATAAATATATTTTTTAGTTTAATACTTTTTACGGTAATTATATGCTTTTTATTTTATATATTGTGTAAAAAACGACGGCTTAAATGTAAATTAAGTATAAATAATAATTAAAATTAAAGTTAAAAGTTAACAAATAAAATTAAAACTAATTAAATTATAACGCTAATAAAGGTTTTTTATAAAAGCTATTAGCTTTATAAGTAATTAAGTTTAAAAAAGCTTAGCTTTTTATAATTATCTTTTTTTTAAAAAAATACTTTTAATTTAACTATAATAAAGTTAATTATATACGCGCTTTTATGTTAATATAATAATAAACTTTATATATAAATTTTTATAAATTTTTACGTTAATTATTTTATTATTAATTAATAAAAAAAGCTATTTTTTAATTTAATTAATAAAATAATTTTAATTTTTTAATTAAAAGTTTTTAAAAGCATAAATTAATTAAACGGTAATAAAATAAAAGCATATTATTTAATTAAAAATTAAATAACGCGTATATAAAGCCTTTTTATAAACAATTTAAAAGCTTTTTATTATAAAACACTTTAATTAATATAATACCGTTTATTAAACCACTGCTTTTTAATTAAAAAAGCTAATAACTTAACTTTATAGTTAATAAAATTAATAAATAAAACAATATAATAAATGTAAAAAAAACCGCAACGACTTTAATTTAATAATAAACCGTAATAAAATATATTTAAAATTAATAAAACTATATAAAACCTTTAATATAACTTTAATAAAACATAATTATAATAAAATATAACTACAGTTTTTTAATAATACGCATTTGCTAGCCTATTAACCGACTTAATTATTTAATAAAAAAACTTTTATTAAGTAAAAACTATTAAAATATTTTAATAACTTTAAACTTAATATATAATATAAACGTTTTAATTTTAAAAATTAAATAAACTAATTTATTTTTACTTTTATAAGCATTTAAACTTTTAATAAATTTTATTTTTATAAATATAATAAATTATAATATTTTTATTTTTATTTTAATATATATTATTAAATAAAAAAGTTAAAAAAATAAAGTTTTTAATTAGCTTAATAAAAAATTTAACAGTATTTATTAACTTAATTTAAATAAGTTTTAAATTTATTTTAAATATAAAAATAAAACAATTTAAAGTTAAAAAAGTTAAAAATAACATATAAAACTTTTTTTTAAAAATTTAAAAGTTTTTTATATATTTTAATTTTTAATATTTTATAATTGCCGTAATTATTTTTTTTAATATTTAAAAGTGTTAATATTTAAGTTTTTAATTTTATATATAAAAGTTTTATAAGCTTTATATAATAATAATAAGCGCTTTTTATAACCGTTTTATAATTATTATTTTAATTTTTAAAAAATTATAAATAATTATTAAAAAATTTTAAATATTATTAAAAACGTTAAGTTGTTTATTTTAATAGTTTAATAATAGTTATATTATAATAATTTATATTATAAATAAATATAATAATTTAAATAATAAATATATTTTAATTAAATTAAATTTAAAACGCTTTTATAAAATTATTATGTTTAAAATAAAAAACTTTTTAATTTTATAAAAAATAATATTAAAAATTTATTTTAAAAACTATTAAATTAATTTAACGCTATAATTAATAATATTTTTTAAAGCATTATTAAAAGTTTTTTAAAAGTTTATTAACTATTTATTTTATTATTTAAAAGTAAATTTTAAAATAAAAATGCTAATTAATTTATTTAAATTAATATTATATTTTAATTTTAAATTAAAATTATTTTAACGTTATTTTTATAATAAAATAAATAAAAAATTATTATATAATTTAAACTGCAATTTTTTATATTAACGCTATAATTTAATTATTTATTAAAGTTAATAAACTTATTATTTTAATTTTTTAACATTTTTTTATAAAGTTTTAAATAAAGTTTAAAAATAATAATAAAATATAATTAATTTAAGTTAAATTTAATAATAAATTATTTAAAAAACTTAAAAAATTTAAATAAATAAACATAACTTTATAAATAAATTATATAAAACTTTTAAAATTATAAAAAATAATAGTTTAAATATAAATTAAGTATAAATAATAATTAAAATTAAAGCTAAAAGTTAACAAATAAAATTAAAACTAATTAAATTACAACGCCGACAAAGGTTTTTTATAAGGGCTGCTGGCCCTGTAAGTAACTAAGCTTAAAAGGAGCTCGGCTCTTTACATATCGGCACTTGCTATAATTAACAGATAATAGTAAGTTTTAACCTGCTTTATAACACTATTTTTTTTAACTTTATTTTAAAGCATAATTATAATAAATTAATTAATATAAAGCTTTTATTTTTTATAACGTTTTATTTTAAAAAATTACTAATAATATATTAAACTTTTTTATTATAAAGTTTATTAAAATAAAAGTTTTTTTATATTTTAAAAAATATAACAATTTTTTAAAAAAGTAGTTATATAGTTTTTAAGTTTAATTTGCTTTTTTAAAGAATTCTTTTTATTTAACTAAGTATTTAACTTTTTTATTAATGTTAATAAAATTTATAATAATTTTAACGTTATATTTATTAATAATTTAAGCTTTATTTATTTTTTTAAATATTTTTTATTTTATATAGTTTAATAAAAAATGTGTAAAAGATATTATGTATTTTTTATTTAAATAAAAGCTTAAATTAAATAGTAATAAAGAAAATAATAGTTTTAATTTAAAAAAGTTTTAATATTTTATTTATTAAATATAATAAAGTTATTTATTTAAAGTAAAAAAATATTAAATTGTTTTTAATTAACATACTTTTATATTAAAATTTAAGTTTATTAAAAGGTTTATATGGTTTTTTTATAAAACTTAATTATTTAATGCGTATATAATTAATTAATAAAATGTTTATAACTTAATTTAAAAAAATTATTAGTAGTAAAATGGAAATTATAGTTAATATAAAAAAAAGATTTTTATAAATGTAAAAATAGCATTATTATATGTAAACTTAACTGTAAATAAAAGGTTAACTTAATTATTTATTTTTTAATTTATAAACGTTTAAAAATATATTTTTAAAGTTTAATTAGTTTTTTAAAAATAAATTTTAAAAAATTTCAATAAAATCTTAAATCTATTTATAACTTTAATTAAATAACTTATTTTATTAAATAATTAATATTGTTAAAATTTTTATAACTGGCTTTTTATAAGAAAATTATTATATTTACATTGCACTTACAGTATAAGCGTTAAGAATTTATTAAAAATTATTAGCGCTTTTAAATAAATAATTATAGTTTTATTACCACGCGTTATAATAATTTTAAAGTAAAGTTAAAAAACGAAAAATAAAAACATGCTAATAATTAATATATTAACTTTAAATAAAAAAATTAAAAACTTTTATAAAAAAATTAAAAAAATATATATATAGTGTTTATAACTTTATTGCTTTAATAACTATTAAATTATTATTAAACTGTTTAAATACTGTAATTAAAAAAGCTATTAAAATAAAAAAATTATAAGCTTTTTTTTAACTTTTTTTCTTTTTTTATACTTTTTTAACCGAAAAAAATAAATTTAACTTGTTTATTATATTAAATTAACTAATAAAAATTAAAAAAAAACTAAATTTTAAAATAGTAATATTTACTTTTATAAAGCTTATAAAACATACGTAAACTAAAATAACAGTTTTTTTAAAACTTATATTATTAAATTATATTTAAAAACTTATTATTTTAAATATTTTTAAATTAAAAAAAAATTATAAAATATTAATAATTAAAATAAATAAAGCGCTTATTTTTAATAAAAAAATAATTATAATAATATGTAAACTTTTAAACGAAAACTATATGTTTATTTTTAACTTACTAGCAGTTAAATAAGCTATTAAAAAAATAGCGTGAATTATAAAGGTATTAAATAAAAAAGTGCAGTTTAAAAAACGCTATTATATAATAATAGCGCATTAATTTTAAGTTTTAAAAATAAAATTATATAAAATTAAAAAAATAATTACATGTTTATATAAAAAAAATGCAAATATTAACTTTTTAAAGGCATTTTTTTTAAAAAAGTTTAAAAAAAATTACTTGTTAATTTATATAAAAATTATTACGCTTATTTAAATAAAGCGCTTTTATAGTTTAAAAATAATAATAAATGCTATTTAATACGCTTATAAACCGTTTATAAAAAACATATAAATTAAGTAATGTTTTTAATAAAAATATACTATAATTAAAAAATATATAAAAAATGTAAGAAAATATGCAAAAGCGATAACCACACGGCTTTTAAATGCCGTATAAATTAACTTTATTATATTAATTACAGTAAAAAGCACGCTGCTTAGTTAACAACGTGTACTATATAGCGTAAATAAATTATAAAAATAATATAAGCATATTTATAACGCTTATTATACTTTATAACGTTAAATAAATAAATTGCTTATTAAAAATTTACGTATAGTTTTTTAATAATTAAAACAATTATAAAAAAATAAAAAAATAAAAAATAAAACATTTTAATAAATAAAATAATAAACTAGCTTAATTTAAAAGCTGCTTTAATTTTACACGTACTTAATATAAAAGTTAAAAAAATTAATAAAATGTTTAAAATAAAAGCAGTTTTTTTTAACAGCATTATAAATATAAGTTAATAGCAAACATTATAAATGCACTTATTTAAAAACTTTAACATTTACTGTTAAAACTTATAATTATTAAATATAAAATAATATAAATTTTATTTACTTAAGTTAAAAAACAAAAGCAGCTTTAAAACTGCTGCTTTTTTTAAAAACGGTTTAACGTGTTTATAAAACTTAAAAAAAACCGTTTAACTTTATATAGCTCTTATATACATAACGTATATAGCTTCGGTGTAAAATTAATAATAATAATAATTGGTTTTTTTTATTTATTTATTAATTTAAAAGTAAAAAGCTGTATTTATTTATAGTTTAATTTTTAATAGCTTTATTAATAACTTTTAAAAATTAAACGTGAATTTAAAATTTTAATTAAAAATTATATTTATAAAAAGATTATATATATGTTATATTTTTTTAATAAAAATTTTAATTAAATATTTAGCAGTTTTTTTTTCTTTTTTAAAAAGAATAAAATAAGCTATTTTTATAAATTAATTAATAATTATTTAAAGTTAATTATAACTTTTTAATAAAGGTAAATCGGTAATAAAGTTTATAAAAATAAATTATTATAAAATATATAATAGTTTAAATAGTTGTAGTTTTTTATATAAAAAATAATAAAGTGTTTTATTTTTTTAATAATTAAAACATTTATTAATATACTACATAAATTCTTCGTTTATTTTAATAATGCAAAAACTGTGGCAGTATAGGGTAGTATTGTGTGTATGTAAAAAGATGGGGATCTAATTCAATAGTTCGCCTGTGGCTCACTAGAAATAGTCCCCTTATTTAACCTATCTAATCTACCCTATCTTATCTTATCTCATCTTTACAAGAAGGTGCACCCCCTACTCCGTAGTGCCTGCATTATTTAAATTATTAAAAATTGCGTTAAATAAATTTAATTGTTTTAAATTAATTTATATATTTTATTATTTTAAAGTTATGCTTTAATTTAAATACTTTTTTTAAATGCAAGGTTATTAGGTATTTAAAGTTTATAATAATAATATAAAAAACTTTTATTTATTATTATATTTTTTAAAAAAAGGTTTTTTAATTACTGCTAATAAATTTTTTTTAAAAGCTTTTAATACTTACTTAATAAAAAATTCGTTTTAATTTTTATACAAGATGCTATGTAGTTTTATAAAGGCTATTAACATTAATAAAGCAAAATGCTTTTTTTATAATATTGTTTTTATCGGTTAATAGTTACTTTTTTTTAAAGCGGTATTTTTAATGTTATAATAATAAATTTATTTTATTATTGTTTTTTTTAATTTATTGTAGATAATAAAGTTAATTTTAATAATTTTATTAACTTATTATGCTTGCTGTTTATTTAACACTTTAATTATAAAAAAATAAGTAAAGTTATAATAGTTTAAATAAATTTATATTATATATTTAGCTTTTTTTAAATATCGTTTTTATACTTTAAAGTTATTAACTATAATAAGTAGTTTTTTATTATAAATTTCGTAATTAATTTTAATAAAAGTAAATTTTCAGAAATAATACATAACAAAATATAACTTTTTATTAGTGTTAATTTGTAAAAATACAGTTTTTAAAGCAAAGTTAAAAGTGTTAGTTTTAAAAATAAATTTTTTAAATAAGTTTAAATAAGCTAATATAAATGCTATAATAAAAGCTTATTTAAAAGTTTTAAAAAATTAAGTTATATTATTTATTTATTTATATTTTTTAAAGTTACCGGCTATAAAGCTTATAAGTAGTTTATAAATTTTAAAGTAATTTTTAATAAACTTTTAATAAAAGTTTATAAAATTAATAAAAAATTATACATTTTTAAAAAATTTAAGTTATTTTTATAAAAAAATTACTTTAACTTTTTTTAAAACATTTTAATACTTTTTAAAATAATAACGTAGCTTAAAAAGTCGACTTTTTAAGCATGCTAAGTATATTTATTTAATGCTATTATAAGTTTTTTTTAATAGTTATTTAAAGATTTTTTTAATTAATTTATCGTGTTTTTTTTTAATTTTTACATAAATAAAAATATTATTAATATATGCAAGAATTTTTACATTTAATAAATTTTAAAAAATATAATTAATTATATTTTAAAATATAATTAAAATATTAATTAATTTAAAAAGCATAACTATATATTTATAAAGTTTATACTTATATTAAAAAGCTATTTTTTATTTATTCCCTTTTTTAATTTAAATAAAATAAAACTTATTTTTTAAATTAATTTTTATAAACTATTTAATAAAACGTATTTTATTTTATAGTTTATAAAGTAATAAAAAAATATTAATTTAATTTTATAATATAATTAAACTTTTAATAGTTTATATATAATTAAAAGCTTTTATCGTATAATTAAAAAATAAAAAAAATAAAAACTGCAATAAATAACTTAAATAATTAAATTTTTTCGCTTGGTAGCATATTATTTAATTATTTTTACAATAATTTTAATTTTTTTATTTAAAGCGTACATAAGTCTTTAAAAAAATTACTTATTATTAATTAAATTAATAGCATAATTATAAAGCTTATATAATAATAATGTTTATATAGTTTTTTTTATTATATTATATATATATATTTTAAACTTAAATAATATAATATTAAATACTTTTTTATTATCGGTATAATGTATAAAAAAACCGATAATTTTAACAATAAGGTTTATAAGTACGTTTTTATTATAAGTAAATAAATAATTATATAATTTTAAAGCTTAATAATGTTTATAATAATAATTAAATTTAAAAATAACTTTTTTTTAATTTTTTTAAAAATTAAATAGTTTATATTTTATTATTTACTACTATAAAAATATAATATTATATTTAAAGTTAATAAAAGATATTTTTTATTAAATGTTATTATAATAATCTTTTTTTTATAAAGTAATTTTAAAAGTATAATATGTTTTTAATTTTATAATAATACTATTAAATTTTTTAAAAATTTTAAAAACTAATTATTTAATTATAAGTATTTAATATTTTTATGCAAATTTTTTATTTAATATATATATTAAATTGCTTGTATTTAATAATATTTAAATAAAGATTTTGCTATTTTTTATATAAAATAATATTTTAATAATAAATTATAAGCTTATTTTAAGTTTTTTATTAATATTTTAAAGTAAAGTATTGCTTTTATGTTTACTGTTAAATATAGCGTAGTAAATGCGCAGTTAATTATAATAGATTTTTAATGCATTAAGCGCGCAGTATATGCGTTTAAGTTTTAAAAATAAACTAGGTTTTTTATTACGTTTAAAAAATAATATAGTTATTTTAAATATATTAATAATAAATAAAACTTTAAAAGCGCTTATTAACAGTAAAGTTTTTATTAGCATATTAAAGCTGTTAATTAAAAATTCTAGCTTTTTTTTATGTTAATATTATCGTTTAAAAGTTTTATAACCTTATTAATAAAACTTATAAGTTAAATTAAAAAGATAATTATAGTTTTAAATTTTTTAGCATTTTTTTTTATTATTTTCTTTTATATTTAAATGTTAAGGTACCAGGTAATACCTGCAATTAAAGATTCTTTTTAAGCACTGTTAAGTAGTTTATAAAAAGGCATAATAAAAAACCTTTAAGCATTATTAAGCAGTTTATAAAAAAGTATAATAAAGTTGCTTTAAATATTATTAAGCAGTTTATAAAAGTATATAATAAAACGTATAAAATATTAAAAATATAATAATAAAAAAAGTTAATTTTTTTTAATTTAATGTAATGTTAAAAACTATAATATTTATAATATAATATAAAAAAAATTAACGCAATAAATTGCTTTTTTAATAAAAAAACCGTTTATGCTTTTATAAGCTTATTTATTTTTTATTTAATTTTTTTTATTTTTTATTTAATTTTATGCTTTTTATAATAATTTTATAAGTAATATTAATTTTATTTTTTTATTTTTACTTTTAAATTTAAAAGTTTTTACGTTATTAAATAAATAGCAGCTAATAAATTTATATTTATTTTTTTAAAAAAAAAATAATATAAAATTTTAAAGCATAAACTTATTAAATAATAACGTTAATAATTATTATAATATAATTATTAATATTTTATAAAAATATATTAACGTATTATAAATATTAACGTATATATTTAATAAAATTTTTTATATATTTATATTTTTTAATAGCGTTAGCGTTTATATTTTTTATTATATTAAATAATAATTTAAAATTAAAAAAAATATAAAATATTATTATAATAATTATTAATAACTAATAAGTTTAAACAGTACAGTTATTAAAAAGCGTTAAAAGCTATTATATTTAAATATACTATAAAATATAAAAATTTTTATAAATTAATTTAAAAAGTTAAATTATATTAAATAAGTTTAATTTTTAATAAATAAATATATTAAAATTATTATTATAAGTTTTAATAATATTATATAGTTTAAACTATTATAAAAAAAATTATATTTAAAAAAACTTTTTAATAAGTTAATAATATTAATTATATTAATTAATTATAAAAACATAATATATTATAAATTATTTAACTATTTACTATTATTAATTATTTATTTAAATAATTAAAATAATTAAAAATTAATAATAAATTAAAAACTTTATACTTTTTATTTTAATTATTATAAAAATAATTATTAATTAATATTTAATATTAATAAAGCAAGTTTATTTTTATTATTATTATTATTATTGTTTTAAAACTAATAAGCTTTAAAAGTAATTTATAAAAAATAACGTTATTTAATAATTAAAAAAAAAAAATTTTTAGCTTTTTTTATTTTATTTTATTAAAAACGTTTAATAAAAAGTTAAAAATAAAGCAAATTAATAATTTTTTATCCGGTTAAATTATTAAAATAATTAGCATTTTTATAAATTATTTTATTTAAATTTTTATATGCATTAATAAACCTATTTTAATTAATTTACAATTATATGCGTTTTTATTATATAATAAATTAAACATTATAAAAGTTTAAATAAGTAATAAAAATAATATTTTAAATGTTTTTATTAATTTTTATTAAAGTTAAACTATATATAATAAATTAAAAAATTTTAAAAAAGTTTTTAACTTACTTAAACGTAAAGTTATTAACTATAATAATTAATTATAAAAAAAGTTAATTATAATGTATAATTTAAAAATAAAAAAAAATAATACTTAAAAATAATATAATATAAAAAAAGATTTAAGTAAATATATATATATGCAAGAAAAAAACAAGTAAAAAAAAATATATATATAAAAAATTTTAAAAAAAAAAAAAATAATAAAAAGCAAGGCTTTTATATTAATTAAGCTGCTTTTTAAAAATATACAAAAAAAAACTGTCGTTTTTTTTTTACTTGTTTTATTTATTTTTTTAATTTATGCTTAATTTAATATTAAATTTGTAAAAAATTTTAAATAATTTATTATTGTTAATAAAAAGTATTTTTTTAATGCTTAATTAATTATTTTTTAAATAATAAGCAAGATTTTTTTATTAATTAATTTTTAACGCATTTACGCGTTTTTAAATATTAAATTATAATAAAAAATATTACCGCTTTTTTTAATAGCATAATTATAATTAATTAACTTTTTATTTTATTTTATTTAAATAAAAAAGCGTTATTTATTATAAAAAAACGCTTTTTAATTATGCTTAATATTTTAATTAAATTAATATTTATAATTATTTATTATTTTTTTATTTTTTTATTTTATTTGCTATTTTTTACGATTTTTTTTTAAATAGTTTACAGTTAAGTTATTTTTAATAATTATTAAAATTACAGTAAGGTTATTTACGCTTTTTTTTAACTAGCGGCTTTATTTTTTAATTTTATTATTATAAGTTAACGTTTTAATTAATAAATATAAAGCGTTATTTTTATTAATTTAAATTAAATTTTATAAAAAATATTTAAAAGCTTATAAAGTTTTATTGAAAACGTTTTTATTTTTTTTTTAATTATATAACGTTATTTTTAGCAAAAAATATATTTTAAAAATATCGCTTATTTTTTTATTATATTTTTTTATTAAATTTAATATAATTTTTAATAATATATTTTAAAAATGCTATTTATTATATACTATATTAAACTTTATTTATTTTATTAAATATTATACTTTTTTACGCATTATTTTTTAATTTATTAGTTTTTTTACTTTAAAATATTTATAAAAGTTTTTAAAAAGTAAATAATTTTTTTAAATTTAAATAATAAGTTAATTTTTATTTAATATTTTTTTTTTAAAAAAATTGCTTTTTAATGCGTTAATAAGTTTTAAGTACGCAATAAATAATATTAAGTATATTTTTTATATTTTATTAAAATTTAATTAATATATTAATAAGTTAATTTTTTTTATTATTTAAAAAGATTTTATAAACTTTTAGCTTATTTTTTAATTAAGCGTATATATTAACCGGTATTTTTTATATAATTGCATTTTAACTTATTAATTTACTTTATATTTTTTATTTTATTTTTTAACGTTATATTTTTTAATTATTATATATATTATTAATATTTTAATAATATATATTACTTTATAATATATTTTTTTAATAATAAGTTTTTTTTTTATAAATTTTAAAAGTTTTTTTTAAATAAATATTATGCTTAATTAAATATTTATTTAAATTATATTTAAAACTTTTTATTATATAATTATTAAAAATAATAATAAATATTAATATTGCTTTAATTTATAGCTTTTTTAAATATATATAACTTTAATATTAAAAAGTTATTTAAACTATTTAGTTTTTTTTTTAAAAAGTTTATTATTTTAAAAATAACATATTATAATAAAATTTAATTATATATTAAGTTTTTTTTATATTTTACGCTAAAAATTTTTAATAAAGTATACGTTTTTATTGCTAATTATTACTTTAAATATTTTTTATTTTATAAAAAGTATATAAAGCTTAATAATTTTTTTTTAATTTTTTTTATTATATAATTTTTTATTAAGCATAATTTAATTAATTTATAACGTTTTATTAAATAAACTTATAAAGTAATTATAAACTTTATAATTAAAGCATATTTAATAAATATTTATTAATAATATAATTAATATTTTAATTATTATGTTAATTATAATAATATAAAAAAATATTAACAAATTTTTAATTAATATTAATTTACTATTAAAAGTATGTTTTAAAAATTATATATTTTTACATATTAAATAATATTTAATATATTTTTATATTTACTTTTAAGCGTAAAAAAAATAATAATATATAATAATTTTTTTTTATATTATTATAATTTTTTAATAAAAGCGGTTATTATAATATTTTTTTAATATTAATTTTTTATAATTTTTAAAAATATATAGCTGTTTTTTTTTTTTTATATATAAATATAATAACTTATTTTTACTTAATTTAAAATTAAACATTTTAAAAACTTATTTAATATTGCGTTTTTTTTTAATTTAATTATAATTTGCTTTTATTAAATATATTATAATTTATTATATTTTTTTTATATTTTTTATTTAAAATTTTTTTTTATATTTAATATAAAAGTAAAAAATATATTATTTAACACGTTATTATTAAAACTTTTTTATATTAAAAAGCTAAATAATTTTAATAAAGTGTTTAATATTATATTAGTTTTTTTTAAAATATATTAAATTTTAAATTAAAATTATTAAAAAAAATAAAAGCTACTTATAATTAATAATTAATTTTAATTACATTTTAAGTTTTTAAATTACATTATTTTATTACTTTTTTAATAATAATATAATCGGTTAAAATTATTATTAAAAGTACTTTTATTAAACTTAAATACACTTTTAATTTTTTATAAGCTTATATTAAACATATTATTTTTAATTTAATAAATTAATATAACTTTTTAATATTAATAATATATTTATTTAAATATAAAATAAATTTAATTATTATAATTAATATATTTAATTTTTTATTTTATTTATATTTTATTTGCAAATAAAATAATATTATTTTAAAGTTTTTTTATAAAACATTTAATTATATAAACATTTTTTTTTAACATTAAAATAAATAAAAGTAGTTTTTTATAAAAATTTATTTTATATATTTTTAAATAATTATAATTTTTTTAATTAAATTTTAACTTAATATTTTTAATATATATTTTATATTATTATTTATTTTAAATTTTATTTAATTTTTTTTAATTTTTAATAATTATATTTTAAATTTTTTTAATAATTTAAACTTTTAAATAAAATATAATATTAAATGCTAAAATTAACTAGCTAATTTTATTTATATTTTTAAATTGTTAAAAATTTTTAAAAGCTATAATAATTTAATAATTTTAAGTTTTTTTTTATTATGCTTAATTTTAAAACATTAATTTAAAATTTTAAAAATTAAATTAAAAAATATTTTATAAAAAACTTTTTAAGCAATAAAAATAATTTAACTTTATTAAAAGTTTTAAATATTATAAATAAATAAACTGCAT
This sequence comes from Biscogniauxia mediterranea, assembly GCA_018398605.1. NCBI lineage: Eukaryota > Fungi > Ascomycota > Sordariomycetes > Xylariales > Xylariaceae > Biscogniauxia > Biscogniauxia mediterranea. The sequence continues at coordinate 84,713 of JAGXTR010000005.1, forward strand.
ATTTTTTAACATTATTTAAAAATATTATAATATTATTAACATATATTACCGTAAATTTTTAATAAAATTAAAATATTTTATTAATTTATTTTTAAACGTAAAATAATAAATTTTTAAAGTTTATAAAAGTTATATTTAATTATTTTAACTTTTTATAACTTATTATAATAAACTTATTTTAATATTTTTTTATATTAAAAACTAATAAAAAAACTTTATAACGTTTATTATAAATATATAATGCTTTTTTTATAATTTTTAAATAATATTAGCTTATTTAAATAAAAAATATAAATTTAAAATTATTACGCTATTAATACTTTATAAGTTAATAATTATTTATTTATTTTTATTTTTTATATATAATACGCTATATTATAAAGCATAAAAAAATAAAAAAAATTAATTTTTTTATATAGTTTATTTTTCCGGCTTAATAAAATGCTTTAAAAATATTATCGATTATTTAACGCTTTTATACTTTTTATAAATATATTTTTAATGCGATTTTTTATTAATATTAATTAAAAATTAATTTAACTATTAATTAATTATTTTTTAATATATTTATAATTTTTTAATTTTTTTATATTTTAAAGTATATTTTAACGATTTTTTAAAACATGTTAACGTTTTTTAAATTATACTTTATTATATATATACTAGTTTTTATAATTTACTTTAATATATTTTTAAAACGCTTAATATTTAAACATGCTATAATTAATAACTTTAGTTTTTTTTTTATATTAAATTTTTTTTTATTAATTTTTAATATTAATATAATTAAATTTAATTTATTAATTAATATTTGCATAATTTTATTTAAGTTTTTTTTTTTAATTATTTATACTGTTAATATAATTTTTTAAAAAACTTTTAAATTTTTAATTAAAGCTTTAAACTTATTTAAACTTATTAATAATATTTAAATAAATAAAAGCTTATTAAAAATATATTAACTTTTTTTAAAATAATAACTTTTAATAATTTAACTTTTTACTTTATTATTTAAAATAGCTTTAAATTTTTTAAATAATTTATTTTTTTATTTATATAATAAATAAAACGCATAATTTTTATAATTTTTATTTTAATTTTTAAGCTTATTTTTTATTTTTTATAAATAATAACTAAATATTAACTTATATTTTTAAACATTATTTTATAATTTTTTAAAATTATTTTTTTAATAATACCGTTTATAATAATAATAAAATAATATTTTTTTATTAAGTTTTTTATAAATAATATTAAAAACTTTATATTTTTTTTTAAACATAACGTTATTTATTATTAAATTTTTATTTATAATATAACTTTATTTTTTTTAAATAAAAATTAATATTAACTTTTACGCTTTAATATTTTTTTAACTTTATTACTTTTTTAATAATTAAAATGTTTATTTTATATTTATAAATAAATTTTATTTTAAATAATGCTTTAATAATAAATATAAGTAATAATTATACTTTAAATTGCATTTTAATTATAATAAGTTATTTTTTTAACGTTATTAAATAATAAAAGCTTTTTTTAATTAGCTTTTTAACTTTAATATATATATTGCTTATTTTTTTTAAAGTTTTTTATTGCACTTTATTAACGCTTACATTATTATAAAGTTTAAAAAAGTTTTTATTAATTATTTTTAAACTTATTTTAATATTTAAATAAACTATAATAATAATGTTTTTAAAATTTTTATAATAAATAAAAATTTTAAAATATAAATACTTATTAAAACTTTATAATTTTTACTTTATTTAAAGCTTGCTTATATTTAATATTATATTATTAAATTTTTTTAATTTCGTTTTAATATAATATATTATAATATTATTTTTAATTATTTAAAATAATTAATATAACGTTTTTTTTATAAAAAGTTAAAAACTTATTTATAATATTAATAATTTAAAATTAAGTTTTTTAAATGTAAAATTTTATTATTAAAGTTAAAATTATACTTTTTAAACTTATTTACTTTAAAAAACTTAATTTTAAATTTTTATTTTTTTTTATTTATTATTAAAAATGCTTTTTTTAATTAACATTTAACTTTTTTAAAGTTATTTTACTTATTATATGCTAGCAGCTAATATTTTTTATTAAATGCCTTATTAGCGTTTTTTTTTTAACCTGCGTTTTATGCTTTTTTTTTCTGCTAAAAATAATAAAAATTTAAAAAGCGCTTTTTATTTTTACGTTAACTTTATTTATAGTTTTATTTATAAAAGCGTTTTTTAAGCTTTTTTTAATTAAATTAATTTAATTTTTTTATATTTATAATATTAATAAGCTTTTATAAAAAAATAATATTAAAGTTAAATAAAAAAAAAATAACGCAGTATTACACGTTAATTAACTAGTATAACTGCATAATAATTTCTCGATTATTAATTTTAACTGCTTTTTTTAACATTTTTAACTTTATTATTTATACACAAAGTTTTTTTAACTTTATTATTTTTTTATTATAATATATAAAATTAAACTTTTTATAAATAATATACTTTATTATATTAAACTGCTTTTTTAAAGCTATTTTTAACGCTATTAACTCTGGTTTTTTTATAATATTTAAGCTTTATTACAAATAAATTTAATAAAAAATTACATAACGGCTTTTTTTTAAAAATATTAATTAAAATTAACTTAAATTTTCACTATGTTTTTTTTAAACTAGTTTACTTTAAATTTAAATTAAATTAATTAAAAAAATAATATTATTAAATAATAAGCTTACTTTTAACTTTTTTAACAATAAATTAAATTTTTAAGCGGTAATTTTTAAGTTTTAAATATTTAAATTAATTTATTTTAAATTTTTAAAACTATTACTTTTTAATATTAATTAAATTTTAACGTTTTATTAACATTTTTTAACTTTTACGTTAACTTTTAATAATAAATATTAACCGTTAATTTAAATTATATATAAATATTAACAGTTAATATAATAAAATGCTATTATTTATAAAAACTTTTATATTTAATAACTTTAATATTTTTAATAAAGTTTAAAAGTAAAAATCTTTTTTTTTTATAAAGTTTATTACTTGTTTTTTTTTAATACTTTATTTTTTTTAAAAGTGCTTAACGTATAAGTTTTTTAATTTAAAAAAATTAAGTTTAATTAAAAAAAATTTTTAAATAAAAAAATTAAAAAAAAACCCCGCTTTTTTGCTTTTAATGCTTTTTAGCCTTTTTTTGCTTTTATTTTTAAAGTTTAAAAAATTTTTTAATTTTTTTTTATAGTTTTTTTTAAAGTTTTTTATTATAAAAGTTTAATTTCACGCTTTAATAGTTACTTTAAATTTTTACTACGTTTTAATTACTTTTATAAAAATTTTTTTAACTTTATTTTATATAATTTTAATATATTATAATATAAACTAAATATTAAGTTTAAATTTATTAATATTAAATTTTTTTTTAATAAGCTAATAACTTTATTATATTTTATAAACAGCGTTAAAAAATTTTTAAAAGTTTTACTTAAAAATCTTAATAAATTATTTTTACTTTTTTAAGCAGTTATTAAAATTCTATAAAATGCAATAAAAATCCCGTTTTTTAAAAACTTATATATTATTATTTTAAATATTAACGTAAAAGTTTTATAAAAACTTTAAATTTTTTTTAAAAACATATACTTTAATAAATAAATATATTTTAATATTATTAAATAATTAATAAATAATCGCTTTAAAGTAATAATTTAAAAAACCGTTTTTATTATTAAATATAAATATATTAACAGCTTTAAATATATATATTTAAAGTTTTTAATACTTTTAAATAAAACTTTAAATTTTAATAAAAATACTATTAATTTATTAAAATACTAAATAATACCCGTAATTAAAGATTTTTTTTAAACACTATTAAATAGTTTATAAAAAAACATAATAAAAAACCTTTAAACACTATTAAACAGTTTATAAAAAAGTACAATAAAGTTATTTTAAATACTATTAAACAGTTTATAAAAATATATAATAAAACGTATAAAATATTAAAAATATAATAATAAAAAAAGTTAATTTTTTTAATTTAATACAGTGTTAAAAACTGCGGTATTTATAATATAATGCAAGGAAAGTTAACATAACATTAAAGTTATTTATTTATTAACCTAGGTTTAAAAAATATACTCGCTATTATTATTAATAATAGCATAATATTTTAAAGTATAATAGTTATTTTTATTATACTTTTAGCATTTTTCTTTATTTTTTTTATATTTATTAATTTATTTTTAATTAACTTTTTTTAATGCTTTTTTTATATTTTTAAATTTATTTTTACTTTTATTACTTTTTTTTATTAAAACTTTTTTTACTTTTAAGCGTATTAATATTATTTTTATTTTTACTTTAAGCTTTTTACCCGTTTAATTTTTTTAGTTTTTTAAAAAAACTAAACCTGTTTTTTTAATTTTATAAAATTAGCTTTTTTAATTTTATACATTTTTCCTGCTTTTTATATTACTTTTAAAAAGTTATTATTATTTTTAAATATTTTTTTATTTAAAAATAAATTAAATTAAAAAATTTTTAAAATAAAGTAATAAAAACTGTTTATTATAATTAAAGTTTAATTAATTAAATTAAAATATTAAAGTTTTATATATAAGTAATATAATAAATAATATTTTTTTTATATTTAAAGTTTTTAAAAATAATAAGGTTTTTATTTACTTTAACATTATTTTAAAAGCGTTTTTTAATTAAATTTTCGTATGCCGATTAAATGTTATTAATAAGCGCTTTTTTAATGTTTTTATTTTTTTTTAATATTAATTAAGCGCTTAATTAAAAAAAAACTAACTTATATTATTTTAATTTAATTATTTTTAAAAAAAATCGGTATATATTTTAAAGTAAGCTTTAATAAATATTTATTAAGTTTAAAATTTATTAAGCTTTTTATTATTATATATAAAAGGTTTATTTATTAAAGGTTTTTTTATTGTTTATTTAAAGCTTTAATAAAAGCGCTAATTAATAGGTTATTTTAACTTAATAATAGTTTTTTAGTTTTTTTTTTAAAAAGTTTTAAGCTTTTTTAAAAAAAGTAGTAGTTTTTAACCACTACTTGCTATAAATATGTTGTTTTTATTAAAAAATTTAAAGTTATTAAATAATTTTAATTTATTTAATAGTATTTAAAAAATAAATGCTTATTATATAGTTTTTTCTTTACGTTTTTATTATTTTTTTATTATTATTTTTTTAACTTAATAATGTCTTTTTTAACATATATTTTTTTTATTAAAAGTAATTATAATATAAACAAAGTAAAAAATTAAGTAAAAAAAATTACGCTTTATTAAAGCTTAAGTATTAATATAATTTAAAAACTAATTGTTTTTTTTTTAGGTTTTTTATAAAAAAATTTTAAATATTAAGCTTATATTTTTAAAAATAAAATTAAATAAAATATTTTAAAAAGTTTATTTAAAATTTATAAGCTATTATTTAATAATATTAATTAGTTTATAGCGTAAATTTTAAGATTTTTTAATTATTTTTTTAAAGCGTGTTTTAATAATTTTTATTTATTGTTTAATTTAAGCAGTAGTTTAATTAGTTTGCTTTTTTATTTATTATGTTTGCTTATAAAGTTATAAAGTTTTTTAATATAATTAATAAATAGCAGTTTTAACTTTTTAATTTTAATTAATTTATTATTATTTAAATGTTTTTATTTATTAAAAAGCAAGTACGCAAGTTATATAGTTGTTTGCAAGTTTTAAATTTTTTTTATTAATATTTACAGTAAATTAAGTTATTTTAATTATTATTTTTATTTTAAAGTTTTTATAATTAAATAATTATGCTTTAAGCTTTAAAAATGCTATTTGCAGCTATAAAATTAAATACTAGTAGTTTTGTTTAATTTAAATTATAAGTTAATTTTAATTTTAAAAATGCAGTTATATAAAAAATTTTAAACTATTTAAAACTTTTTTAATTTATTTATGTCGCGGAAAAAGGCATTTCCATGGAGCACCTACATACACTAGAGTAGATCACGTGACCTAAAGAGCACCGGATGTAGGACCTAGAGCTCCTTTCGTTTATATAAAAGAGCTTTTTTCTTTATTTTTTTAAAGATTACTTAAACTAACAATATAAGCTTTTTTATGTGTTTTTAAGTTACATTAGTATATAAAAGCGATAATTTATAAATAAATTTTTACTATAAAGTAAAGTTATTAATAATTATAATATTTTTATTATAAGTTTAAAAGATAATTTTACCGGTTTTAAAAACCTTAAAATTAAAAAAAATAAACTTAAAGTATATTTATAATAAGTATTTTTTTAAAAAAAAGTTTTTTAATTAATAATAAAGTTTATTAAAAAGCTATGTTTAAAAAAAAGTAAAGTTTTATTTTTAAAATATAATTAAAGTTTATAGTTTAAATAATAATAATAAAATAAATAATGTTTATTAAAATATAATAAAGTTTAAGTTTAAAAAAGTAAAAAAGTTTTTTATAAATTAAAATTTTAATATAAATATATATGTTTTTTAAGTTAATATTTTTTATTTTTTTAATTATATTTAATTAAATTAAAAAAACTAAAAACTTTTAATTTATATTTTAAAAGTATATTTTTTAAAAACTTAATATATATTATTTTAAAATAAGTATAAATTTTTATAAAAAATAATTAATATAAAAAATAAAACAGTTATAATGTTAAAAAAGTATATTTTATATTTTAAAAATTAAAATAACTGTTTTAAAATAACCTTAAAAAAAGATTTTTTTTATTAGCAAAAAAAGCTTTTTATATATAAGCTTTTTTTAAGTCGCCGACTTTTATTATCTTTTGTCGACTCCTTATTTATGCTAACAGCCTAGTTAGTGATACCGCGTACGGCGGTTAGGCATAAATATATTTTTTAGTTTAATACCTCTTACGGCAATTACATGCCTTCTATTTTGCATATTGGCACTTGCCATAACCAACAGATAATAGTGGGTCCTGACCTGCTTTATAACATAAAGCAACCTGCAACAAACCCAATGGGGAAGAGGTTCTGTCAACTCAAGCTGATATGTGAACCCAAAGGTGGAAGCAAGGTAAATATAATAAATTTGTGGAACTTCCAGCATGGGAGCCGTCGTATTCCATGATGAACTAACGGCCATGCTGCAGATGAAGAGTCAAGAAAAGCAATATCACACGAATACTTGATGATTTGTCAGGAATAAGGCTTCTAAGAATGTTGAACTGAGGAAGGACATATACTCATGCATATGCATGTCACGTTACGATTGTTGTATAAATCAAGCACCTTTGAATCCATGTTAGGGGGGGTTCAGGAGAGAGGGGTGGTCTTAGAAAGCAAGGAATCCTGACCGATACGGCGAGGCCTAGCCTTTAGTCTCAGCATAGAGATTAATACTGCCTCTATAGGTAATCGGGCAAGTAAAACGTAATGTTAGATAACTGGAGAAGGAACGGTATCCAAATCGACTGTGGATGATAAACACCGTAGCTCTATATATGATGAGATGTCCTATCGTATTTTCTTGGGCGTTCGTTTCTATTATGCTAGAAATACTCACTATATTGGTAGACTTATTAAAGTGATTACCAAGTCTAAAACAGCCAACTCCCATGCTCTCAGCTACAAATAATCAACCCGTCCAACTTAATCCCATTCGTATCTCCTTACTTTCCGCGATTATACCGTGTGTTGCGTCACAACAAGGCGGCCGAAACCATGGACAAAGTAAATATTTTGAGTATTTACGAAGATTCCACAGAGTTCCACGCTCACCTTGAGATAACACGGCTATACAAAAATTGCTTGCAGATTGATCCGTACAAAAGTCGGGAATTAGAGTCGAACTTTTGGGGTTTTATGTCATTATTTGGCACCGAGGGGACTGACAGCTTTATATCCGAAGTCTCTAAACTGAACAGGTTTGAGTTGGCTCTGATCTGCATGGGCTTTTCCAGTTTCCACCACTCTGACTTGCGGAAACACTTCCGTGCTGTTATGAATCAGAAGAGCATTCGTGACATACTCAGAGAGAAAATGAACTGGATAGATCAACATAAAGGGTTGCCAAAACGATTCTGCCGTGTCTGGAGTGAGACGAGTGACGGGAACAGTGATTGTAGGTATTCTCTTCAAATATTGATTTTTTTCGCTATCTAATAGTACACAGATGGGTATCCGGCAGAGATATCCGATCAAGAGAGTTTATCTACGGCATCTAATGGACATGAAATAACCATCTTCCCAGGTTGATTCTCCCGTAAGCCACCCACGTTCTGTGATCTTTAAAGCCAAAGACCTAACTTGATGACTAGGAACTCAATACGACGTGTTGGCCCCTCAGCTGACAGAAGACCCCTCCCAGCTAATTATCGAGCGAGCCGAAGATGAAGGGAGGCTCGTGGATAGAATCCCCGAAGCCAAGAAAAAGGCTTTTCGAGACGTAGGCGTGCTGTTGTACAGTGGCACGGAAGTCGCTCAAATTATACGGAACTCGGGCACATACATTTCATTCCAGCTTATGAGTAACGGTCAGTATATGTCGCGTATCATCGGCGGCGGGGGGGATTTTTTATCGTCCTTCCTCCCCAAAGCCTCGGAATAGACGCCAACGAGGGACCAGGTCAACTGAATCTGCCCAGCGATCGAGTACAAGAAATGTTTCAAACCCCGCAGCTTCCATGATTCATCTTCACCAATTCGGTGGCTTTCTGAACGGCTCTAAGGATTGCAAATTGATATGGGTTCAGGAGCCAGACCTCCTAGGGTTTGCCAAAAAGAACGCGAAATGGGGAGCCGAGCTATGGACGTGTTTTAGGGTCTGGAGTTCTTATGCAGAATATTTCCGTTCTGAGATGCAGGATAAGCCAATTCGTGGCGAAGAAGCTACCGGTGGGAAGCATGAATAACCGCGACTTGGACTTGGACTTGACATGCTGAAGGAGGGTATTCTATAAGGGCCGATTGGGATAATGATGTTTTTCCTGGTAGTTACCTAGCTAACCTCTAGTTCATCACTAGTAGTGCCCCCTCGCTGATGAACAAAACAAATATTTGTGTGATCCAAGGAACGCCAGCTCCATGTAGTATCTGTCTTCAGAACTGTAGTATCTAGGTACACAGCACTCGGGGCCTAGGTGGCTTTGGTACTCTTGATTGTTTGACCAGCTTTTCCATCCGCTGCAGTTTCGACTGAAGGTTTCCACCACCACCAAAGTCTCCCGCCTTGCGACTAACGTGGACAATCGTGAGGCTCTGCTTCGATTAGCTAGGTACTTTCCTCGATCCAAACCGAACCGAACCGAACGGTGTCGGCTTACAATGTCTTTTATAACCGGCCAGTTCTCGTTCGGCTCAAACACTTCGTACTCGCCACTGGCCCTATCCTGAGCTATAAGAACGACGTCCAAATTGAAGAGCTCCCCGTATTCGAGGATTTTACGGTGCAACGATCTGCCTCGTCTTTTCCGCATGACCTTGAGACGGCTCCCTTCGGTCGGTGGTGTTCTTTGTGAATGCATTGTCTCTGTTGTCAAGCAAGCGATTTCGTCAAGTCAACCGCTCTCGCAGACAGAAGCGTCCTTCGCACACATTATATCTTGATGCGCCGCACATTCAGGCCGGAAGCATTTCGAGCGGACACGGTACTAGACATTCTAGATTTAGAACGAGAAGTTGCACAGCCATGCTGGCGCGGCCGTTTCTCGCAATAGCAATGCTGAAGTTTTATGGGACTATGGGTTAGCAACCAGAAGTAGCCGAGCGAGTCTCTATCATTGGCCGAGCCAAGGGTTCATGCAAGCTTTCCAACGCTTGGATGCAGCCAATAGGCACCCCAGTTGCGGACAAGGGTATAGCACTCGGCCAATCATGGACTTCTTCAGCCCTACCAGACATGATCTAAACTAAGATCGAGGTTACTACCCCAGGGATACTCCCTATACTCCCTATTTAGCATCCTGGATCCAAGCACCAGCAAAGGGGCCCCTATCGAGCGAGCTTTGATGTTGAGTAGTAAAAAAAATTAAAAAAATTTCAATTTAAATACAGCCCCGAGTCTAAAGCCAGACATGAACACAAGAATCAAAATAGGCATTTAACCTTCATTGAGAGTTCCAGAACCGTACATCCTTTCGTGGCTTCACCCCCCTACCATGTCAGACACGATCCGTCCCGCAGACATTGCCATGCAATCTTCCGAATCACCGCAACACACCAGCTCAGAGGCACAAGGGGCTATGATTGCGTCTAATGACTGGGACTTACTTCCCTTGCTCGGCGATTTGAACTGGCCGTCTTTCCAAGAAGCAGATCTTCAAACTCTTAATCCCTTCTGTCCTGATGCATTAGGTACAGATATGCCGATGGCTACATCGAACTTGGAAAACATGGGGCTTCCCGCCAACTCCGATATGCCGTGGCATTGCGCACAAGAGACAAGCAACCCTTCGTCGTCGTCGTCGTCATCATCGTTTGATCTAAGCCAGGTCCTGCTTCACACCCAAATCCAGCTGCTTACTAACCGCATTGAGGATATGCAGACAAAGTATCAACAAGCAAAAGCCGATATCGAGGAATTCACGGCATGGTCCAAGAAGATGGAGAAACACAGTCAGGATACGAACAACACTCTTTTAGAACTACTTGGAATAATACAGAAGCGTGGATTTGTTCGCAGAGTTCTCGAGGAGCCTAGCGAAACAACAGCAACGTCCGATGGCGCGGCGAAGAACTAGGCTCGGGGACCCACGGATTCCATCTCGAAATTTGCGTCGTCATCGCACTGCTGCTGCTGCTGGCCGATACCCCAATAGGCTATCCAGGAATTCTCGGCCTTCTTCGTTTTCCCGTCAAAGCCTTTAGTGATCGAAGAGAGGATGTGTAGGATTTTTGCCGTGTTTTGGGCTAGAGATTCCACCATGAAGAGGTGCTCTTGGGCGTTCCGTAGCTCTTGTTGTAAACAGGTCGACTTTTCTTCCAACTCGTGTAGTTTTGATACACCTGTGGCATGCGTCATGTTCTCGACTCGATAAATAAGATCGTCAATCATAGAGTCCACCTCAGTCGCCAACATGTTTGCTGACATGCTCGTAGAGTGAAGAAGAAGAAGTAGGCGGAATTATTTGTGTCTAAGCCTGAATAATCCGTTTGTAGGTTGGTATATAATCTAGATGCAGGCGGCCAGACAACATAGAAAAACTTCGATGTTCTGGACTGGATAGTTTACGAGAGAATCAGGGTAATATATTTAAGATTGGGGGCTACCAGAGCCCACCAGGTAACATCTAGCTAAACAGGCGAGGCCAGAAGTGTCCTGTCACCAAAAACGAAGCTTATCCCTTATTACCTATTACATCCAAGGCAAGCTCTGGACCGCGATTCCTAACACAGCCGTTACCAACGCGGTGCCCAGACACCATAGGAGATCGCCGTCCTCCACCATTAGAAAGCCAACTCTTCGAAGTAGTGATGGTATCGAGAACGTCACGACCGACGCCAAACTCAAAGGAACGAGAATTAGAAGTGCACCGACTGCTTCGACCAGGGTATTTCGACCCAAAATAAGCCACAATATGCCAGAAGTGCCGATATCGATTATGGATAGGGCAGCTCGCAAAGCACTCAACAGGAAAACACCAACTAGTGCCGCGATCAAACACGATTGAGTGTTAATTCTGAGCATAGCGGAGATAGGAGAGCTAATACTACTAAGACCCGGGAAGGCGTTGAGTGGGCTTGGAAACCAAGTAGACAGGTCCGGAGAAACGTCTCGGCAGTTAGTTCCATTGTCTTTGGCGATAAGGCAGATCTGGGTTGTTCCGATCGTGATCTCCCGAGGAATATTGTGTAGAATGGAGCCAGCCGCGCCTGTTGCCTGGCTTGCAGCATCAGAGACCCGAGACGCAAGGTTCGAGGCGATGCTCTCCGCCTTAGTTGCTATGTCGGACAGCCCGGTAACATCGGGCAGCTGGGTCGTGTCAGGAAGAAGTCGAGTGATAATAGGGAGATCGAGCTCCCGTCGACGCGGTGACTGCGGCGGCAGCTCTAGCTTGATTTTGGCTATCCCGCTTGTGCCCATCGATTTATGGGCGATGCCCACGATGAGGAAGACGGCGCTGGCACCGAGCAAGATAGCCGACACGGTCTTTTCAATACCATCGCGCATGGTGAAAGTATTGGGAGAGAGAGGGACGAGACAGTAAACTTAGAAATAGGCCGAAGGAACAACAAGTAAGAGTGCGCGTAAGTATGTGAAACGCAGTATACATGTAAAATGGGAAAAGTACTTCTAGGCTTGCAACTCAAATACTCAGGGCATTAGCTAGAAACGGCCCTGCATCTACTTATATATAGCCCTCGTCTGTAATCCCGGGGCTTTCTTGAAGATCGTTTATAATAGTTTTAAGCTTAGAGACTGCCTGAGAGTACCTTGAGGCCATGCTGCGGAAATACTCCTCCCGGCGGGTTGCGGCCTCAAACCTCTCCTGTACGTTATCGGCCCTCTCATCGGCCAGTTTCTGCATCTTTTCGACGCTCAGTCGCATCTTGATTTCCGCTTCTAGCTGTAACTTCAGGAGGTTGAGCTGCTGGGTCAAGTAGTCGTTTTGGACTTGAAGCTCATTGATCCGCGAGGTGAAGCTTAGAGGTTCGGGTTCTACGGCGCTCTTCCTGCTGGTCAGAGGTTGCGGTAGACGAACTAGCGGCGAAGATATACCTACAAATGCTCCCTGGCCCGGAATCGACGCTGGCTGTGCCCGTACCGCCTCGAAACTGACGCCAACACCATCACACAGCTCTTTATATGCTTTGGCGGTATGGTCACTGAGGTTCTTGGAGAACAGGTACTTCTTGTCGTCGAGCACTTGCCACAAATATCCGTCCTCGCGTGTTGAATGCAGCCTCACCTTCGACGGCAGTATACTGATGCCCAGATTTTCCTCTTTAGCGTATATTAGTAATGCCCGTGTTCATGTGTGAAGGTGATACTGACCGATATGTTGACTTAGCTTCTGCCGGCATTTGATTCGCCATTTGCCGCGCTCCATGTTACTCTGTCTCGGCATCGCCATGGTTTTCAATGAAAGGCTATCGCTTTTATATACCGATGTGACTTGGAAACGCATAAAAGAGCTTTTAATTGTTGGTCTAAGTGATCCTCAGGGAGGATGGGGAGAAGAGCTTCCTTATATAGACGAGAGGAGCTCTGGGTCCCACATCCGGTGCTCCCTAGGTCACGTGATCTACTCTAGTGAATGTAGATGCTCCATGGGAATGCCCTCCTCCGCGACAAAGGCACAAAGACATTTCGCCCATGTGGATTCGTCCAGCATTTTGCTTATCCTTCTCTGCTTATTATTGGCGCCCTGGAATATCTCCGTCCACTTCTGGCCTGCCGCTGATAATGGACGTATATGCTAGTCGATATGGTACAGATACCTACTTAATCTCGCGTGACCAAATATCAAAGACGAAAGTGGCATCATCCCAAGGGTTTTCCATCTTTGGCTTTCGACCATGTATGCTTCCAATGGCACCAGCCTTTCTCTTCAATCCTCTCGGGGCTGCTACCAATAGCTCCTTCGGAACTCGATGTAGGTCATGCATGTGATAGATGAAAGATTTCTCGTCGTCGAATTTCTCGGCACAGCGCTTGTCTGGGCATCGCTCCTTTCGCCATTTCAATCCGTGGAGTTTGATCTCGGTCTCCCATTCGTCTTTTGCGCAGAACTGGCGCAGACGGCTCGCGGCTGGAAGGGACGTGTCCCACAAGCAAAATAGACAATAACCTGGCAAAAAGGTGCTTTTAATTCTCTTATAAGCCATCTCTATTGGGAGGTGATCCTGGTCCAGGTGAGATTGACAGTGCCACTCCCAGTTTTGGGGGCAGTATAGCCATTTGTTATGAAAGAAGCAGAAATCGGCAAATGGCCGTGATTTCTTCGTACATCGGTAGACGTGCAATTGACTTCAGGTATTTCAGTGGCTATGCATAGTGGAATAGGCGCCGCACTCACCTTATATTCTTCCTACAAGGACAATAATCGAGCCCGGGGCGGTAAACTTCTAATGGACTTTTGTAAAGAGCGAACATAGCCCGCAATACCTTTCTCCCTTCCAGATTACGGAGTCTTGCTAATGTAAGTAAAAGATCTGCTAGCTGTTAACGTGTTAAAAAGATCGGTTTTAGTTTTAAGAATAGGTGGTTTACTTCTCTGCAGACGTAACCTTTAAACCTGGCGATAGCACCTGATAAAGCTTTAACCCTGAACGTTTTTAATCTTTTGCTTTCAAGGCGCTTACACTCTCTCCTTAACTTAACATCTGAATAGAAGACAGCGCACTCAGATTCCTTTAACAATATACTTTTTTCCTTCTTATCCGCACTTGCTACACCTAGGCAAACCTGCCTTTTAACACGGCTAGATATTAGTGTGTCATGAAGTTTCGTTTTTATAGCCCTATATTCGCTTATTTTAATCAGTTCTTCTATTAACGCTAGAGGGAGACTTTGCTACAGAGCCGGTTGCTATTTTACATCAAGCTCACGAAAATGCCTGGCGATAGGTCCATATGCTTTAAGCAAACCTGCTTCCGTAAGAACGCAGCTTAGCTATTAATACCTAGGTTAGTGCCGGCATAGTGTTTTTAGTAAATCGTGTTGTTTTTTTAGCCGGCGAAAACCTGTTTTTAAGAATTTAAGTACTTTAAATTTTTATTTAAAATAATTAATTTAAGCGTGAAAATCCGAGCTGTTAAATATACCAATATTTATTAAGCCTTCTCTTTAGTAGTTATATTAACTTAAGGGATTTAAAAATCCGGATTTTATTTCGGCTTCTCGTAGGGCTTTAACGTAGTTATTAGCGATCTATATCCTCCTTCTAGCGCCGGTAAAGATCGGTCGACCCTTAACACTCATGTCCTATAGGATACACAGTTTGTTTGTTTTAGGACCTAGCTTCCGATCGAGAAGCCTTATTAAGCTATTTTTCCTTTTATAATCCCGCAAGGCCCTTGTTGCATAAAAAATGGCTAAACAAAAAAGAAAAAGGTTAAGGTAAAGCAGCTGAGGATTCTAGAACCCGCCCTCGTGAATGTGGGGAGTAGGTCTGAGCTCTCGTTAATGTATCAGATCCATTGCTTTCGGTGAGAGCTTAACCATATAACTTGCTTGACTTGGAATGTCTTCCCTTCAGAAATTTCTTCGACTCGAGAGCAAACTCTTCGTCCCCTTGAGAGTTTCGGAAGATGATCAATCTTGCGTCCTGGGCGAGGTGTTAAAACTTGCCAACGACATTTCATCATGCTGCGTACCTTATAATATAATCCAATGTCGGAATAGTGCCTGGCACTCGACTCGATATAATCAGAGACACGAGCACTCGTATAGGCCGCGAGCGAAAGGAGTGCCCAGAGGTCTACGCGCACGCGTGGACGAGCATAGATTTTCTAGTCCAAGGTCCAGAGGAACTCGCCGATCTAGGTAAATACTGTCTCGCTGGCGTGCCTTCTTTTCCCGGAGTCCGGTACGAGGTTAAGAGCTTTGCCTAATTCCCCTTCTGGATGTAGGGCCTGTCGGTGGTTAGCGACCTATTTTACTTATAGGGCCTACCGGGAACGAACATTTGTGATTGATTCTACGTGGTTATCCGCAATTGGGCCTCTCTCTCTTCGGTATCCGCCTGTGAAATCCTTCCAGTAGGAGCGGATCCCAGTATAGGAGAGAGTTTCTTCTGGCTTCAAGCCCTCTCTCATCCCTAGTCCCAAGCGGTAGACGAACTCTTTCAGATTGCCTAGCTTCTCAACACTTGGCGGAACTTTAGATTCTTCAAGACCGAGTTTTCCCTCGATATAAAGCGTCCGGTTGCACTCAAGTTTGAATTCGACGCTAAGGTTGTCAGATAGTGCTTAAATAGAGCCTGGATACTTACAAGTCATACCAATTTCGAAGTTGACGCTCATAGTTACTGCTAGTGTGCGGAGCTACAACGTAGGCACAGGCTTGTCGTTTACGAGATTCGGGTCGATCGCCACATGCTGTGACTTTTTTATATAGTTTTTCCTACGCCGTCCTTCCTGGTTGACCAGCTTCATTTTTGGTACAGCACGTCGTATGGTCGCGCTAATGACAGATAGCTATGACGATGGTAAATGGAAGATAACTGGAGGTTGAATATGGAACAAAGTGAGAGGGTTGGATAAAGGTGAATTTAGAATAAGGCCGAGGTCCAACAAATATAATATCGGTTGGTTGTGGAAGATTGCGTAGGAACGGGCCACTCTCTTCTATACTATATCCCGGTTCTATTTATAAACACCCTCCCTGTTATCTACCAACACGGCAGGTTGCTATACGGTTCTGGACACTAGCTTCATGTAGGAACCAAATCAAGAATGAACCCCTATTCAGACACTACTCCTTTCCACGGAAACCTTGTCCAGTACCTACTAAATGAATCTACAAGCACAGAAACATCGCCTGATCGTTTACAATGTTCGATTTCGCATATCTTAACATCTCCAGAAAAATTCACAAGAACGTTGGCCGAAGATAACTTCTCATACACAACATCGCAATCTAAGAGAAACTCAACTCCTGTAAGGAGCTAAAAGATTGTTAGTAATGATACCCCCAACTTCGCAAGGAACACATACCTGGTGCAAGATAGAACTAAGCTGGGGCTCGTTTGGGTAGACCGGTGCCCGGCAGATATGCATAAGGGAAGTCGGCATGAGCTCGGAAATAAGAAAGTAGCTCGAATCAGGCAATGCGTATATCTCGATGCTTTTAACAATATTGTCGTGAAAGATTTGACGGATATTTTGGATCTGCTCATCGGTATTGTTCCCGGAGATGGTTCGAATCATCAACTGTTTGCAGATTCTGCTGCGGGATGTGATTATACCAAAGGAAGAGCCATATTTCGCACGATATCTGCTTTCGTAGTGATTCCAAGGTGAGCCATTGCAGACGGGGACAAGCTGTCTCTGTCCAGGGGTTCGTTTAACTGGAAATCTGCCTCGGGCCTGTGACGACTTATCTCCCGCAATGCTGGTGACTTGGTCATTGGCCCCTCGTGGTGTTTCGTGGGGTAATGTTTCGCGAGGGACGTCGACTTTAACCTCGTTTTTGAACGAAGCGTCATCGACAAAAACAGTAAGCCGATTAAGAAACGACATTTTGAATTATCCATTTTACTATATGAAAATGACATCCAATTGAGTCGGAGGACCCTACTTAAAGCCTTAGACGACTAATCGCAAATGATATAAATAGAATCCAATACCAGCGGCCATTTCTAGCCTGTGCCTCGACTCCTAAGGCCGGAATTGTCAACAGGATTTTCCTGCTTGGTGGTATCAACCAGCTGATACAAAAAAGGTATATAGTATTCGTCATCGAGAATAGTTACCTTGGAAGCTCTCGTTCCTGGCTTACATCTAGATCAAACGACCAATAAAATGACAGAAAAACAACGGTATAATTTAATTTAAGCCGCCTTAGGTACAGCCTGCCGCAGTCCATGCTCAGGGCTACTCAGGCACGTGACTAATACCTAATTGACTGAGCCAAGCCTGAGTAAAAGCGGCATTGGCGCTAGTCCTGATTGAGCGGGGTGAAGGGTGAGATCGGATACTTTATTGTGGACACCGTACTACGTAACCTACCCTAGCCTGCCGTAGTCGCTGGAAGTGCCGGGTACTTATGTAATAGTGTACATACAATAGTTTAATTGACAAGCATTCCATCTCAAATTTCAAGAAGCCTGCTTCTTACTCGCACCTCGTTGTGCGAATTCATTTTTGTTATTTACAGACAATATCGGAATACGACCACGCTCGTTTGTTTCCGTTTCCGTTTCCTTTCTGTTCTTTTTTTTTCCCTCCTAATATTTTATTTTTTAAAGAGTTTTTTTTCCCCGTTTTCTTCCCCCCAGAAATTCCCTAGACTCGAGGAGGGCAACAATCAATAACCATGCAGTTCCTATCGTATTGGGTCCTGCCCATCATATCCGGGCTCATGTGGCTCGCGACACTCCTAGGGCTCCTCCTCTACTGGATCGTAAACACGCACCAGGTGAAATACTCGTCTATGCAAGGAGACCAGACGATAGCCTACATATCCGACGTTGGCGCCGATGTGCTAAAACCATTGTTCGTCGCCGGTTGCATCATCACCACCCTATTCCTCGACCTGTCCTTCATCGCCGATCGCCTATTGCGTCATAGGGGCCGCCTCGTGCCGAACACGTCCCTCGGTGAGAAGATACTCAGTGGTCTGTGTATATTCTTCGCCTTTGTCGGCACCATCGGCTTGTGCTTCCTCTCCGGCTTCGACACTGCGCACTACCCGATGCTGCACAATATCTTCCTGCTGCTCTTCATCGCCGGCTACCTCCTATCTGCCATCTTCATATGCTGGGAGTACCAGCGTCTTGGCAAGAGTGCGTTTAATCACCGCGTATCCGATATTTCTTTGCTCTCTTTTTATAGGGTTTCCCCATGCTATAGTAGCTCAGTTGGACTAACTTCTTTCGGCTTTGAACAGAATATCGCGAACATCGTATCCTGCGCATATCCTTCTGGGTGAAGCTCATCTTCGTGATCATCGAGTTGCTGCTAGCTATCGCCTTCGTGGCGACCAACTTCCGGGGGCTGTACAACACTGCCGCGATCCTCGAGTGGGTCATCGCCTTTATCTTCTCCTTCTATGTCTTCTCCTTCATCATCGACCTCTGGCCCGCTATGGCGACACGCGCGGGCAGCCGCGCCTCCCTGCGACCCGCGAGCGCATTGGCTATGGAAGAGGCACTCCCGGGCACTCCCGGCGTCCGAGGCCAGCCCCTCAACGCCCACGACAGCGATCGCACCTTGACTAGCCCCGCCGGTCACCACCTTGCTGGTACGAAAGAAAACAAAAAGACGCGGAGGCCGTACGCCGACTTCTAGGTGGGATGGCCGGCCCGCCGTAACTCCTGATGTTCTCTCTCTCATATCTCGAAATTAGAGAGCGGGAGGAGGCAACGTTATTAGGTTGATCAGCAACCCTAATTTTGAATGAAAAGAAAAAGGAGAAAAAAAAAAGAAGTAATGATGAAACGGGATAACTGGGAAACGGGGAAGGCATCTTATTCTTGCTTTCTTTTTAGAATACGATCTGACGTTTTTGATACCGAAATCGGCAATGAAATGACATCGCGGGATGGAGGTTTTATTCCTCCAAATCGAGAAAGCCCGGGGGTCATTGCAGGACATATCGGCGAGGGGGGGCGTTTTTACTTCTGATACCTTTTTTCTTTTCTTTTCCCTTCGGCTTGGTCTAGACTACTTGTGTGTCACGCCCATTATGAGACGGAAGATACACTGGGAAACGGGAAACATGTTCGTGGGGGAGCTTATAATTATAGACCTGTATATGATAAAGTTTTCTCTTTTTTCTTTTTTTTTTCCACTCCCACTCAGTATGATGGAGAGAACATTTTTAGATCATCATAAATTTTACATTTTACGCAAAAAGGGGGAGGAGGGCTTGGTGGAAGTCAAACTCATAAAATTTGATGGAAGCTTGGGAGTGTGAAGGATTGCTTTTATTTTCACGATATTAAAGCCGCAAGGAATACGATACCATTTATACACACATACACACATACACACATATACAGATACATACGCCCAACCACGGACTTGATAGTATCAAGTAGCTCGCAAAATGGTTTTTTGGGGCCGTTGATTTACTGCCTGCCCTGTGAGATCCAATATCAAGATTTCAGGCTTATGGAAGCGGCACAGCTCTCAAGTCCGAATCTACCAAGTACATACATACTCAGGTGGTCTGTCTTCAAAGTAGTATGTAGTGTAGGTACTATGTATTTGTAGATAGTCGAGTAAGTAGGTAGTATACTATACAAAGGTATGTAGGTAGCATCCTGCTTGAGACCCCCGCAGACCCCCAATCGGGTGGTTTTCCAACAAGCAGCTTCGTCGACGATGGCCTCTTGTAACTAGATCCCGGAGACAGACCATGTACCACGGTACTACTTACTGAAGCTACCTAGGTCCAATCGCCGCCTCTCCGGCATCGGCGCGAGCCAGCCGGGCTCGCACTACAATCCTGGGTGATGCCTTCATGCAGGAGATTGTCGCTGTGTTCGACGTCGCCGAGGATGTGATGGGGTTCAAGTCAGCGCAGAGGACGGATTGATGGAGAGGGGCACGATTGCTGCGTAGGTAGGTAGGTAGGTAGGTATAATACGTATGTATAGTCGGGCTGGTGGCTATTTCGGCGGTAGAGTGGTCACTAGGTATGAGGTATGTATGCATCAAGGGGAAAGGCACATGAAGAGGGCTAGAGTCTTAGGTCGTATTAATTTTTTCATCTTTTCTCTGGATGTAATCCTTAGGTACGTGATAGGGACGTCTCTCGGATCCATGTGAATAAATGAAAAACGTGTTTAAAAGGCAATATTTTATTCGGGAAATATGCTCAAGACGAAAAATCGCTCCATCCTGAGTAAGTACCATAGGGAATCGGGAAGGCTTCTCCCATAAAACCGTCGTAAGTAAAGCTGGAAAATGTGCGAGCATTAAACTCCTAATTCAGGTAACCTAGTTTGGACTTCTTCGACACCCACCGCATTCTCCCAAGCTGTAAGCTTTATTTTGAAAACGACATAGCTGAACATGCCGTAAAGTCAACCCGGGGGCTTTCTCTACCATTAGGGGCTCAGGAGGTACCGCAGCCAGTCACATCAGACGAGAGCCCGGATTGCTTAAACACTGTGTACCCTTCATTATTATCCTTAGAACCTAGATTTTCAAGGGACAAAGTGGAAGATTCTTGTGATGAAGGGTATTGATTCACCTAGACTTTGTAGGGACTTCTCCTCCAAACTCCCGCCATCTGCTGTAACATTAGAAATAGCAGCCGGACTGTGTACCAAACTCTGACCTTGCTAGGGGTACTTCTTCAGCCATGCACGTAGTTGTGATCCGGCGGCACTACTTAGTTGGCTGACTGGTTGGCGACAGCGGCTTATCGCGATGGACTGAGAGGTCGATTGAAACCGCCAATACGGTTCATGTACTGGCGGTATTCGGTTTTCTTCGCCTTTCGCACAGCGCCGACATTGTTGCCGATGACCTTGGTTCCCTTGGTGGTCCCGAACCCGCCAAATCCCATCATCGCTTGCATGGCGCTCAATCCGTCGTCTTCTACTACAAGATCGTCGTCCTCATCCATAGGGTCGCCTCCGGATTCTGGCGTAGCCTTCCGGTCCCCATCAAACTCGCCATGCCGACCATCATATTCCGGAGTATCGTAGTCGCTAGAGCCCTTACCCTTACCGGCCCGTCCACGGCCATGGTCATCATCTTGCTTTCCGACTTTAAAGGATAAGGAAGCACCTGAACCTTTCTCGTTGGGTTTCGACCTCGTGGGAAGCGGCGAGTTGTGTGCGCCGCGTTCCAGCTTGGCTGGACTTCGGGGTGGTGATGCGGAACGTCGCGGGTTGCTATGTCGGTCTGAAGCTGTTTCTCCTTAATCAGCCTCACTATCTGGAAATCGGAATTTCCCCGTGGTGCCATATATGAATATCTCTATCATACCTTTAACAATTACGTCCTTAGCGGACCGAGGTTCGTCATCTCGATGTCGGGGACGGGGCTCCCGATCGTCGCCGCGGCGTGCATCTCTCTCCCTATCACGACGGCGGTCCTCTTCCCTAGGACGTCCTCTATCGGCATCGCGCGGTCTGTTCCTATCCTGGTCACGATCTCTGTCTCGGCGGTCGCGCGATCGCGAACGGTTCTTGTCGCGGCGGTCTCTTCTGGGCGATCTTGAGCGAGAGCGGTAGCGACGATCGCGATCTCGGGGCCCGTCTTCTCTGTGGCGGTCTCGGTCATCCCAGCGGTCTCGAGGGCCTGGGCCGGGGCGGTTATTGCGACGTTCGGACTCGTCCCACATCTGCTTGCTATCCGGGCGTTTTCTACCTCGGCGCGGTAGATCGGACATGTTGCAGAATGTTTGTAGAGGGATCCGAGAAGTAATGGTAAGCTTCTGTTGTTATGTATGGAAGCAGATGGGGGTGTTCAAGGTGAGCGGTGTTGTGGAAAGCGATGGATGGAATTGTTTCGAAATAAAAGGTGAGGCTGCGCTAAAGGGACAAGAATGGGAGATGCCGGTGGAGTTTGAGCCTTGGGGCCCAAATACATATGTATGTACAGGGCAAGCAGAGCAGAGCATGGGCACTGTGTACACTACCTACCTACTGTACAACCCTGGGAAGCGCTGGTGCAACGCGCGGGGCATAAGGTTTTCAGGCACCTATAAAAAAGTACCGTTCTGTACATATCTTTTATGTAAGGGTCCGCCCCGTTGTGCACTACTACTGCACTGACCTAAGCTAGCGTACAGTACCTGACGTCAAATCAAACCGAGAAAAGCTTAGCTCCCATCTCCCATCTCCCATCTCACCATCTCCCCCAATTTCTAGTATAAACCGTGTTCAATTGGCAACATTTCAGAAAGCCATTGAAAGGAGGCAGCTTATAACCTGGTGTAGCTGAGTCTCACCTTTCGTCCCATGGTTGGCAATCACACTCGTCCAATGCTGCTATGGCATTTCCATTTCCATTTCCATTGACAGCTCTGCTGTCTTTTCTGCTCTTTTCACTGTCAACACCAAGCTCGGTATTTGCAGCCAAGGATGAAGGCGTCCTCCCTGGTGAGATCGGACGCCTGAATAACCAGAGTCTCCTCTGGGGGCCCTATCGCCCAAATTTGTACTTTGGTGTTCGGCCCAGGATACCGAAAAGTGTAGCGACCGGCTTGCTGTGGGCCAAGGTCGACAACTATGTCCAAGTCCAGCAGAGTATGTAGTGGCGCTGCTTATAGTAAGACAGGTTACAGCTATGCTAACTACACTCTGCTCTTAGGTTTCCGGTATACATGCGAACAAAATGAGGGAATGGCTGGTTACGGATGGGACGAGTATGATACTCGGAAGGGCGGTGTCCAGTCCATCCATGACTTTCAGAACCAGATCGATGTGACGACTTCGTTTGTCAAAGTACCCGGAGGCGGTCATGGCGGAAGCTGGGCTGCACGGATCAAAGGTGAACCTCGGGATGATGCACCCCCTGATCTCAAGACTACCGTCATCTTCTACGTCGCATCCGAAGGTCTCGGTGAAACTATCGAGGTAGTAAACGATGGCGGGGAGAATGGGTTCGAGGGTGACGTGACCCTAGAGGGGAAATCTGGTCCATTAGGCGACTATAAACTCGTTGTGACCAAGGGCAAGGGTGACCATCCCTCAAGCGAACATGCCGCCTCCAGCAAAAGAGAACTTGACAAGACGACAGTACAATCGCTGGTACTGCCCGAGGAGCATCAATGGCAGGCCAAGCAGGTTGTCTTCCAGCAACTCAAGGCAGGCGTAGATGGTATCATCAAGGACTTTGGTCCGGAAAACGCTCCTCCTCCTTGGCAGGTTTACCAACTCCTAAACCAACCCGGCACTGGTAATGTGCACATGATCCAGAAGGTGTTCGAGGGGCCCTTCGAGTTCGATATTCTATTCTCGAGTGGATCCGCCGGTAAAGACATTACCAGTGAGGATCTGACCCGCGAAATCAAATCAACTACCGAATCCTTCAATGCCCGCTTCTCCGATGTCTTTGCGCCACAGGTGCCGTTTAAGGCTGATAAATATCGCAAGTTTGGAAGGAGTATGCTGTCCAATCTGGCGGGAGGTATAGGGTACTTCTATGGACAGCATGTCGTCGACCGATCCTATGCTCCCGAGTACGAGGAAGAGAACGAAGGTTTCTGGGAAGAGACGACCGAGGCACGTGGCCGTAGGCAGGAGCAGCTCGAGGGCCCCTATGAGCTGTTTACTAGTATACCTTCTAGACCTTTCTTCCCACGTGGTTTCCTATGGGATGAAGGTTTCCACCTACTCCCCATCATCGACTGGGACACAGACCTTGCACTTGAGATCCTGAAGAGCTGGTATAACTTGATGGATGAGGATGGCTGGATCGCTCGAGAGCAAATTCTTGGTGACGAAGCTCGCAGTAAAGTCCCGGCCGAATTCCAGGTTCAATATCCACACTACGCCAACCCACCAACACTATACCTGGTTCTTGACGCCTTCATTGAAAAGCTGCAGAAAGCCAATGGCAGTCAGCGGACGAGCAAGGAGAGCTTGTCACCGGAAACTGTGCTAGAGAGTGCTCATGTCGATAACCCCGAGTTGGGACTTGAGTACCTCCGAAGCCTCTACCCTCTCCTCCGGCGCCAGTACTTGTGGTTCAAAAAAACTCAGTATGGCGACATCAAATCCTACGACCGAGAAGCTTACTCTACTAAGGAAGCCTACCGATGGCGAGGACGCTCCGTGCAGCACATTCTGACCAGCGGTCTTGATGATTACCCTCGCCCCCAGCCTCCCCACCCAGGTGAGCTACACGTTGACCTGATGTCCTGGATGGGTATGATGGCCCGTACCCTGGCCAAGATCGCCGCGGTTGTCGATCTCCCCGAGGACGTCGAGGAATACAACAAAGCGCTAGATGGTATTCTGCATAACCTCAATGACCTCCATTGGTCCGAGTCAGAGAATGCCTTTTGCGACGCCACCATCGACGACTTCGAAGAACATACTCTAGTTTGCCACAAGGGTTACATCTCACTATTTCCTCTTCTCGTGGGCTTGCTAT
Organism: Biscogniauxia mediterranea; assembly: GCA_018398605.1. Taxonomy (NCBI): domain Eukaryota; kingdom Fungi; phylum Ascomycota; class Sordariomycetes; order Xylariales; family Xylariaceae; genus Biscogniauxia; species Biscogniauxia mediterranea. The sequence continues at coordinate 109,472 of JAGXTR010000005.1, forward strand.
CTCCTGACGATCCCAAACTCGGCAAGGTCCTGGACCTCCTAGGCGACGAGGACGAGCTCTTCAGCCCCCACGGGATCAGGAGTTTGAGCAAGAAATCCGAGTTCTACGGCACGGATGAGAACTACTGGAGGAGCCCCGTTTGGATAAACATCAACTACCTCGCCGTCGTGCAACTCCGCGTAAGTCAATCTGATCACCCTACTCTGCCCCCCTTTTCTGCGAAGGGTATCCCATAGGTATCATATTCATATACTAATTTGTGACTTGCACTATTCGCAGAACTACGCCCTCCAGCCCGGCCCCCACGCCACGCGCGCCAGGGACCTGTACAACAGGCTGCGGGCCAACCTCGTGGAGACCGTGTACAAGAGCTGGGAGGAGACGGGCTTCGCGTGGGAGCAGTACAACCCCGAGACGGGCCAGGGGCAGCGGACGCAGCACTTCACTGGCTGGACCAGTCTGGTAGTCAAGATCATGGCTATGGAGGAGCTGGACGGGCACGTACGGGATGAGCTGTGAGAAGGAGAATACTGAGGGGGGGGCCGCGGCTTAGAAGATGGGTAGGTGGCAGAGATGAAAGAGATGAGTATTATGTGGGTGCGAGTGAGTGTGTGCATGTGTGCATGATTCATATAGAGAACATAAACGCTGAGAGAAAATAGAGTAAAAACAATGATGATGACTAGAGAAGAAGAAGAAGGGGAATACAAAGATCTAAGACAGATCAGATTAGTTTAGATTGGACAACGCTGGTTGTTCTCTCTTCTTGCTTGCTTGCTTTGACTCCATGATGAATGGAATCTAGTGACTACCTATTTACCGGACTGGGGTAGGTATATATGCCTAGGGTTAAGTTAATCCAATATGATGCATCCATCCATCCATCCTTCCTGCTTGATACCTCAATATGTATGCCACCGACTGACTTTTTAAGTCGTCGTTTACAATCTACATTTTCTGGATTTTTTTTTTCTTCTTCTTTTTTTTCTTTCCGTCAGGATACATGTGGAGATATACCCTCCCCCTCCCCCCCTCTTTACCCCCTTCAAATACCATTCTCTCAGCCCCCTTCCCTCCCCCCAAAAAGGAGAGATATATACAAGTGTGCGTGAAAAACTCCAGTGTTGAATGCGCCCCCAAAAAATGCGTCGTTAAAACGCCCCCTTCCCCCCCCTTTCCCCGCCTTTCCTGGGGGGGGTTTTTTAAAAAAAGAAATTGCTGTTGAAGTTTTATTTTTTTGCCACCGCCGCCGCCGCCGCCGCCGTTGCCGTTGTTATTGTTGTTGTTATTTATATTATAACCCATAAAGGAAAGCAAGAAAAAAAAAACCCCCCAGGACGAGTTTTGTTGAATCAATCTAAACCGGAACCGGACCAGATCAAACCACAAAAGAAAATGAAAAACGGACAGAGAAGGAGGAAGAAGACAGGGGGACTTTGATTTGATATTTTAAACCTACTCCTCGAAAACCCCCAGCGGCCCCTTGAGCTTGATGAACATCTCGTCCCTCTCGCCCTCGGGGGTGCTCAGGGCGGTGACGGCACCCCCGGCGCCGATATGCCACGTCTCTACTTCCTCTGCTGCTCTAACTCTCCCTTCTCCTCCTCCTCCTTGCCCTCCCTCTCCCACCGTCACTGCCGCAACCTCGTCGTCCCACCGGAACAGGCTGCGGATCGTGACGCTCCAGTCTCCGCGGCCCCTGACGTCCATGTAGCCCACGACGCCCGAGTACAGGCCGCGCTCGGGCCGCGGCGCCTCGACCTCCTGCAGGATCTCGCAGCTGCGCTTCTTGGGGGCGCCGGTCATGCTGCCGGGGGGCAGGCTCGCGGCGAGCAGGTCGAGGCCCGTGAACTGCTGCTGCTGCTGCTGCTCCCCTTCCCCCTTTCCCTCCGCCGCCGCCGCCGCTTCCGACGGCAGGGGGGTCGTCCCCTCCACGACGCTGATCATCTGGAAGACGCTGGCGTACTCCTCGACGACGAGCAGGCGGGGGACGCGCACGCGGCCGGGGCCGCACACGCGGTGCAGGTCGTGGCGCACGAGGTCCACGATCATGAGGTTCTCGGCCTCCTCTTTGGGCACGTGCAGGATGCGCTGCGCGGCCGCGAGCGTGGTGGCACCGGCGGCCGACTTGCGCACCGTGCCCTTCATGGGCCGCATCGAGCAGCGCGTCCGCCCCGACGCCGCGTCCGCCGTGTACTCGAGGAACCGCTCCGGCGAGCTGCTGATCAGCGTCGCGGGCCCGAGACGCAAGTACGATCCGAATGGGGCGGGCTGGCGCGCGCGCAAGGATCGGTATAGATCCCAAGAGGAGGAAGGACGGGGGGAGTGGTGATCCGTGATGGTGGTAGAGGAGAGGGGGCCGGCGTCGCGGGTGCACTGCGGTTTAGGGACCGTAATGAGGGTCTGTTCTGTGAGGCACAGTTCGTACGAGTCTCCCGACGCGATGTAGTCCTGGCACAACCGGACTTTTGCCTCGTACTCGTCGGGGTCCGGGGCGCGAATCTGCGTCTTCACGGCTTCAGACGTCGGGGTCCGTGGCGGGGTCAGCTGATGGGGGTGGCTATTGTTGTGGTTGGCGCTGCCGTTGATAGCCTGACATTTTTGGAAGTCGGCACGCAGCCCATCAGCCCATACACACGAGCTCGTGAGTTTGTCGGCGATAGAATCAAGCCATGCCTGTCCCGCAGTGTCGAATTGCGATAGCTGTTGGATGCGCAGGGTTCCCTCCATGTGATCCACCACGATGCTCTTGGTAACCCAGGCAAAGCAGAGATCGGGCCTATCATGGTGCCTCTCCTCACGCAGTGCGACGTTGATACTTTCGAGACCAAGTTCATAGGTGGTGTAGCCCATGAAGCCGCCAAGAAAGGGGGAAGATGAGTTGTCATCGCTAGTCATCTGACGTTTCGTCCAGAAGTCGGCCAAGAACTGCCAGATAGTTTGGTGCGAGCCTAATTTTATGGTTTCTGTGGCGTCTTGGAATGATCCTTGGTCTCGGGAGCGCCGCGCTGTAATGTGTTTGTCCCCCGTTCGATATTCCAGTTTTAGTGCCTCGTCCACGTCGAGGGCAATGATGCTGTATCGCCCGCGCACGTCTGATCCGATCCTGCTAGTTTTCGCACTAGCAGAATCAAGTATGATATATTCACTCTGACTCGCTTGGAGTATCTCGACAATATCTGGGACCTCGATATGTAATGGGATGTCCAAGCATCGCGATAGGTATTGGGCATTTAGTCCCAAGGAGGCGAGCTGGCTCCCGCCAGCAATCCATGACCGGAAGTCATCCAAATCAGGCCTCCAAAGTCTGTCACCTTCGTCGATCTGTCGTGTGCTGAGTCTACGTAGTTTTGTAGCACCGCTAAGGTGAGTAGGGGCGGTCTCGGTCTTTCGACCGGTAGCTTGATTCCACCGCATAGCTTCGTGGAACCAATTCTTGATTACCCCGTGACCAGTCGACTCGGTACAGATGGATTCTGGATGGTATTGCAAGCCCCAAAATGGCCGGTTCCTTCGCTTGACACCCATGAGGATACGCTCTACGCAATCCCCTCTGTCTTCGTATGCCCAAGCTAGAGGCATGATATCTGGTAGGTGACTGGGGGATTCCCACTTCGAGCTCGGCCAGTTGGCAGCGGGTATGGATTCCTGGCCAATGTCTGCGTGGAGGCTGTGGTATAGCGTGGCCCTGAAAGGGGGCACGCCGCTGAAGATATTTCCCTCATGCGGGTTGGGCGACTCTGGGTCAGAATGATCGATCTCTCGAATCATACCATGGAGACCGGTCCTGAGCTTCTTGACTATACCGCCGCAGCTGACGACAAGACTCTGGAAGCCTAGACATATTCCGAGTACGGGGACTAGATCATCAGCTTCTAATTCCCATATGTACTTCATCAATCCCACATCGCGCTCCGAATTGGGTGAGCCGGGCCCGGGTCCGCAGACGACGGCATCATATCGACGGAGCTCACTACCAAGATGGTGCTTGAAGCCCGGCGTCTTCGGATCGAGGTGGGGTGGGTCAATTGGCAGAATATCCACATCCGCGTCCAGGACCGTGGTCAGGAGGGAGACGATGTTATTGCTAAAGGAGTCATAAGCATCGATGAAAAGGATCCTCGGGCGGTTCATCGTCACAGTAATTCTTCTGACACAATCATACACTAAACTCGCTGCTCATGATGAGAACAAAAGAAAAAAAAATAACAACATGCCTTTTTTTCTTTTCCTTTTTCTGACGTGTGTTTTCTTTTTTTCTTTTTCTTGTGTTTTTAAATCTCTCTACCCTCCGTACAGAGTACAGGGTCCCCCCCTCTCCCCCTTTGGTGAGAGAAATTTTTGTATGGACCTCAATGGCCTGGAGCTGATCAATGGCACTTAAAGTGGGTCCTTTCTTTTTACTAGTTACTTACTGCAGGGTTGTTTTTTAAGCTTAAACAGCCTACACTAGAATTCCTCCTCTTCGACGATCTCATGGCTTTGACAGGTGGCGGATGCCTGTAAAATACCTTTGGTCTAGGTATACTACTACATTGGGGAGGGGGTATGCATCATAGTGTACCTAAGCAGTCTGGGGAAAGGTTCCCACAACTCGTAATGGGGTTGCATATTACATATGTACTTAGCTAGGCTATATACATACATCACGTTTAGACATACATGTATGCAGCTAACCTATCATTAATATTGTTGTACCTCCAACATATCCTCCAATGAACATGTCTTCCGAAAATCCAATAGAACTTCAAACTCCAGCTCCATTATTATGACGAGCATTGCACTGCCTACTTAGCTTCTCTGACAGCTTCACTTACCGACCTAGGTAACCATGCCGATACATAAATCCTCACGAGCGGATGGATAGCTATCCAACTTCATATTATAATATAGAATGGATTGGCTAAAGAGAGATTTAAAGGACAATGGATATAGGTTCTTGGCATTATATAGGTAAGTAATGCTGTTGACTTGAGTAAGGTATACTTTCAACAACTGAGGTGTTATGCTCGGTGTGTTCTACATGCTAGACAGGCCTTCGAGCCCGTCTGCTTTTGACCCGATCAAATCAGATATTGTACATTCCCAGCCGGCTTATTGGTTCTCCCAGTCCAGCCCATACCGCGCACCTGACACTTTGTACTCGCGCAGTGCCTTCAGAGCATCTTGGGCATTGGTGGCAGTAACGAGGATGTCGGCGTTGGCGTCTCTAACGAAACCATCGGCAACGGCCTTTTTGATCCACGTCAGGAGTCCGTCGTAGAACCCATCGATGTTCAACACACAAATGCCCTTGCTGTGTATTCCGAGCTGGTTCCACGTGGTTATCTCGAGAAGTTCTTCCATTGTTCCGTAGCCACCACTCAATGCGATGAATCCCGATCCCGGCCCGCCCGATATGACCTCCTGCGCCATCATCTGCTTTCGAGTGTGCATGTCCTTGACTACTGTCGTCTTGCCGTATACCTCTTCCTCCGGTAGATGGTATCCATTCGCATCTGGCTCTGAAGAGTACGTTCCGTCGCGCTCCCATTTCACTAGGGCCTCGGGGATAATGCCGTGCGCAGCATCAGGTCCTGATATCGAGACAACCGCCTTTGCTACCTCGCCCATGAGGCCTACTGTGCCACCGCCGTATACTTGAGGAGGGAGATTATTGTTAGTAAGTGCAGTTAAATAGGGGCTAAAGAGCGAGGGTACGAGGTTAAAAAAAGGAGAGAGAAAAAAGAAAGAAAAAAAAAGAACTGTAGGAAAGTCTGTGATAACTTCGTACCTAGAGAAATATTGTTCTCGCCTAATGCTTTCCCCAGCTCTCGTGCGGCTTGCATATGTGTTGGGCTTGTGCCCGGCGATGCGCCGCAGAACACACAGATTTTGGTCCGCGGCTTGGTGCCAGAGGGCGTCGCCACTCTTGGTGTGCCCCCCAAGGAGGGTAAAGGCGATGCGCCTCCTGACTGCATAGTGGCTGTACCTGATGTTATGTATATATATTGTCTTATAATAGTTATGGTTATTCCTGGCGGAGAAAGTGCTTGATATGAGTGGGAGAGAGAGAGAGAGAGAGAGAGAGAGAGCAGGTGTAAATGTCCTCGAGGAAAGATGGGACCAAAGGCAGTGAACAGAGAACAGAGAGCAGTAAACAGTGAAATAAGGGAAATCAAGGATTCAAAAAACCGCCCGGTGAGTAAGACGAGTATTAATTCCTCCCGGGAGTGGAGAATTGGATGGATGGGTTAAGAATGATTTTGCTAGTCACGAGCACGAGAACACGGAAGCGTCGTGAAGGGGTAAAAAAAAAAAAAGTAACGATACGTAAGAGTGTCCCCCGGCTAAGGCATGTGGAAGAATAGCGGTAAGTGGCGGGGCTGCATTGGTTAGTTGAATGTTAGGTATTAGGGAACTTTAGTATCTAGTAAGAATGACGTTTCCACTTGAGACATGACAATTTTAAATACTTAGTAGGTAGGTAGAAGGAAGGTATTGTTGGGCTACAGACGTGGTTTAGTCACTACCTAAGTTAGAGTAGAGGAGGGGAGGCCTTCAGTAGGTAGTACTTAAGGGGCATTTTGACATTACTCAGTGTTGAGTTAACTGCTAGGTAGGTGGTAGCATGCGCTGAGAAACAATAAAATAAAAGGGCTTACCAAAAAGCTATCCAATGCATAAGTCTTCGTACTTCATAGCCAATGATGAATTAGTACCGGTCTTTGAATGCACCGATGTCTCTGGAGCCAGCCCGCTGAGCTAAGCTACTAAGTAATGTTACTTATCTCTGAGACCCCGGTCCGGGACCTTGCAAAGTTCAAGTTCTAACCTAATAGGTACTTAGTACATAGCTACTGCACTAAACTTCGGCCTAGAACCCCGGCCCTTTGGCGCATTCATTCCACCACTTCAGCTCTCAATTGTGACAGCATCACAATTTTCTCATCTTGTGGCGCTTGCTTTTTTACACCACGGCCGTACGCACAGAGCACAGAACACGTTGTGATTGACGTGTCTCAATGCAAGCCGACAAAACCACCTAGGCCTATTACCTGCCCAAAAGGCGGTGGCATCATAGTAGCTGACCAAGAGTCGACATCCTACTTCGCCATCTCCGAACATCCTCGGCATTCGTACCGTACCGTACCGTGCCGTACCGCACTGCACCGCACTGCACCGCACCGCTATACTTCCATTGTACTGTCGTCGAGATGCCCGAGGCAAATGCGCCTCAACCGGGCGACGCCCGCGGGGAACAAGGCGTACGTCGTGTCCTTTCTATCGATATTTCTCGATGCCCCCCCCGGCTACCTAAGAGTTACTGACGGTGGGATATGACAGCAATCCCTCTTCTCCAAGATCATCCAAGGCGTCTTGATATGGGTCGGCATGCAGATGCTGATGAAGCAGTTTACCGGAGGCAATAAACCGCAGACTGCTACCGTTAAGGATGCTTCTGGCAACGTGGTGCAAACCCCTGCCAACACGGGTGATATCCCTCCCTACCATCTTCGTCCAGCCCAGCTTAACGAGGGCGCCGTGTACAATGCGATACCTCAGCGACTTGCTCCCATGTGGCCCACAGATAGTTCGGTCGACATAGTTGTTACTATTTCCCCGACATTCTTCCCTGCCAAACTGTCCAGTGTGCCAGAGGAGTTTGTTGCTATGCGAGAGAAGGGCTTCAAGCTTGGTAATTCTAGCGATACTCGAGTAGCTGAGACTACCTTTGACGTACCACCATCTGTGCAGAATAACGGGACGCTCTGGGGACACTTCTATGTCGGGCTTGCTGGTGCTAATCTTGACCCTAAGGAGCCTGGATACGACACAGCGTCCGCTTTCTATTTTGCGTACCCCCTTACTCAATATGTACCCAAGAAGAAGGAAAGAAAGACCCGGAATCTGTTGGAAGGCAAGGTGGAGGGAGAAGAGGAAGACGCCGAGGAACACCAATCTGGTCCAATAATTGCCAGCTATTACCATCCTAACACGAGTCTGGCGTTCGTCCCCGATATGGGCATAATCAGTTATCCCCAAACCCATCCAGCTATTCGCCAATTTGTGCATCTTGAGGTAAGCACTTTGCGCTTCATATGCCATACTTGTGGCTTTACTAATCCTATTTACACAGCCTATGGCCGCTCGTGATGGAACCGGCCAAAACTCCTGGTACTGTATGTTCCCCAATTCAAAATCAAAATCAAAAAATCTGCTCGTGCTAGTCTAGAACCAAACTAACGACCGGCGTAGATCCCGTCTTGTTTGTAAACAGCTTCTGGCAAATGAAGAGTCATATGATACTCCTGAATGACACAGTCAAGTCGCTGCCCATGCGACTCGACTTACGTAACATGAAGAACTGGCAATTCAACTTGTTGGCTTCGATCGATTTCAACTCCAAACAGCAAGCGCGCCAAGCCGCCTTTGGTGGCTCTGTGCCGGGCGGTGGCGACGGTACTGAGATCGAACTTGTCAAGGAGATTTTCTTAGACACAAATCCTTACCTCCTTGGAGTGACGGCTGTTGTGAGTGTTGCTCATCTTCTCCTGGAGATGCTTGCATTCGGCTCCGATATTGCCCACTACCGCAAGAAGAAGGATAACGTGGGTATCTCGGTGCGCTCGATACTGGCGAACGTCTTCATGCAAACCGTCATCTTCCTTTACTTGGTCGACAATTCTCAAAACACGAGCTGGATGATCCTTGGTTCTCAGGGCATCGGCATCGTCATTGAATTCTGGAAAATCACGACAGTTGTGAACGTGAGAGCACGCCCAGCACCGCCAGGCTCCCTTATACCTTACCGGATCGTTTTCGAAGACAAGTATAAACTCAGCGAGACGGAAGAGAAAACGAAAGAATACGACGAGATCGCTTTCAAGTATATGTATATGGCTGGTGTGCCCTTACTCATCGCCTACGCTATATACTCCTTGTTTTACGACACTCACAAATCGTGGTACTCGTATATCATTACGACACTAGTCGGTTCCGTCTATGCGTATGGGTTCCTCATGATGGTGCCCTCGCTTTATATCAACTACCGGCTCAAGAGTGTTGCGCACATGCCTGGAAAGGCGATGATGTACAAGTTCCTAAACACCTTCATCGACGATCTCTTCGCCTTCACGATCAAGATGCCCTTCCTCCACCGCCTCGCCACGTTCCGCGATGATATTATTTTCTTCATCTATCTGTACCAGCGTTGGGCATACAAGGTTGACTACACCCGTGTCAACGAGTTCGGTCAGGGTGGTGAGGATGATGAGCCGGCCAAGGACGCCAAAGCCGAGCCCAAGTCGTCTCCCAAGGTCGATGATGCCAAGACGGAATTGATTGGCGACAATGCTGCTACCGTCAAGGCAAGTGGCGCAGAAAAGGGCGCCGCGAAGAAACGGAAGTAAAGTAAATAATAAAAAACCCCAAAGGGGTTGCATGAGGTTGGCACTCTCCGGAGGAACTTTCAGAGGCATTAGTACTGTAGAGCTAGCTGCATTAGGCGATTATAGGGGAGTAATGCATACCTGCTTGTGTTATGTACTATTATACCTATTCCACTCTGTTCCCCACCTACTGCTCCGATCATAAGTACTGGGTAAGTAAATATGTGTATACCTGTTTATAAGGTAACTATGGTACCTAATGAAGCATATAACATTAGGTAGAAAAGAAAATCGAATTTCTACTGTTAAGTAGCATATTGAGTTATGCAGCAGCGACGGGGTTGCACATGTCGAGATGTGGATAGACTTGTCTAGCTGTGGTTAGCGTCCTGATGTTGCATTGGATCGAATTTCTTATTAGCTCCGTGCATCCCCGGTCTTTGTATGCATTCTCGGCGAATGCTCCGATTTGTCTCCTTATCTTATCAAGATCCCTTCTACACTCCTACACTACTAGTACATAGCAGCGTCTAGAACCAAACGACGCGGACAAGCCAACGATGATCATTCTTTATTAAATAAGCATCTCCGATACTTCCATTCTAAGGCATATTTTTCGCCGAGAACGCTAAGAATAGTAGACTTTCAATTCCGGAACCCCACGAAAACCGATAAACGCCGGATCTTTTTATAGCTTGCCATAGCTTTCTAGAACTTCCCCTATTCTCTCTGCTCTTGATTAGGGGGAACCCCTTAAAAGGGGAGGGCAGCAGGACCCGAAAACCTGATTCGAATACCCTGATCCGAATACCGAAACGCACTTATACTATACGATACCACCTACTACCTGTCAACCTACTCCAATAAATCCTACCTGACATCATCGAAGCTGCTCCAGACAGGATATCTACGCCGCATAGTTTCACAGAAAAGCCTCCATAACATAACCACGAGACGGAGGGTTGTCTAGCTGGATGATTTGAGGAATAGGAAAGGGCAAAAGGGAAGAAGAGGAAGAAGGAAAAGGAAGAAGAAGCTATTTGAAAAAGAAATAAAAAAAGAAAAGAAAACCCCCTGTCATGAGCAATGAGACGGTGGGCTCGCTTTTGGCCGTCATCGCAAACTCGCTGAACGATGCCTTGCGTATACTGCTGTTCGCCGACAAGCGAGCATGGGGCGACGACGAGTTCGAGCAGCTGCATCTGCTGGAGGACACGCTCGACGAGGCCAAAAAGGATTTCCAGGAGTTACCGCTGCTAGTCAACGGCCGGTTCTACTACGAGAATGATCGCAACAGTACGTGTTGCATATAACCCAACCCCCCCTTTCCCCAAGACTTCGCTTCTATTCTCAAAGTGTGAATGAATGAGCGGATTTGAATTTTCTAACCCGCTAGTTACGCAACAGGCGAATCGCTCGAGGACCTCCGCGCACTATGCACGCGCTTCGAAATGCACTCGCAGACCTTCAAGGAGTGGGCACGCGCGGGCGGCCCCATCAACGCAAGCTGGGCCCAGGACACCCTGGCCCTGAAACGAGACCTCCACCGCGCTCAGTGTCGCGCCGCGCGGCGCATCTACGACGACGCCGGGCAGGCGACGCTCTCGATGCGGACGCGGTGCCTGGGCGCGCAGCAGGTGTTCCGCGTGCAGCAGCAGCTAGCGTCGCCGGGGGCGGCTTCGACAGCGCGATGGTGAGCAGGACCACGAGCAAGACGGCCACGCCGCAGCCGTCACCGATGCCGTCGGCAAAAGACCACCTGGGGCCGGTCCAGTTCCACTACGGCAGCCTCGAGGAGCTGGCGGCCTGCAACGCGATGGGCAAATTCGAGCGGTTCGGCGAGCAGGATATCGCGTTCGTCTGCGACTTCTGCGACGGGTACCTGGTCTGGGAGGACCTGCGCGAGATGCCCAGCCACCCCACGGTGCCTCCCCCCCTCCGCAGAAGCAGCTCCTCCCCGAAACCCACCGACTCGGATCTCTACTCCCCCGACTCCAACTCCTCCTCCTCCACCACCACCGACTCCAACAACAGCAGCAGCAGCAGCAGCAGCAGCAGCAACAGTACGACCAACTGGCAAGCCACGGGCTTCGCCCTCAGCGACGGCGCCGAGAAGTCCATCGTCTTCGCCCCCGTCGCCATCGCCAACCACCTGCCGCCCGACCCCACCCCTTCGGCCCCCGTCGGCGCCGGCTTCCTCACCGTCCCCGGCATCCCCGAGGACACGCAGTGGTGGCAGTCGCGCATCCTGTGCCCCCTCTGCGACGAGTACTACTACGAGGAGCAGGGCGAGGCCGACATGGAGCGCGTGCGCTACGCCCAGGACGAGCGCGGCTTCGCCTCCGTCGCCGCCCTCAGGGAGCACCTCGAGTGGAGCCACGCGCCCCTGCTGGCTCCGAGCGCCGGGGGTTGCGCCGTTATGTGAGGAACTTTGGAAGAGGGGGAGTGGTGGGTTTTTTCGAAAGGGATGGGGTGTGGGAAAGGAGGGAAGGAAGGAAGGGTACGGGTTGAGATGAGAGGAGAGGAGAGGAGAGGAGTAATGGATGGAGCTATGTCGTGGGAAACTCTTTTTTTTCCTTTTTCTTTTTTTTTTCTTTCTAAGGCGACATGGGGGGGGGGGGGGATTGAAAAACAAAGGGGGAGATATAAAAAATTATTGGGGAGTTGGCTTAATCATCTTTCACAAAACGAGGGGGGGGAACTCCCCGAATTCATTATCACATATTACTACATAATAAAATAGGTAGCGTTGGCGTCTCGGGAGTGGGTGCAGTGGGAAAGGGACTCATCAGGCAATGGGAGAGTCAAAAGAAAGAAAGGAAGATATATAGGTATAAAAAAAGACAAAAAGGTACACCAAATTTATTTTAGGGGGGGGTAAAGAGGAAGAGGAGGAGTGGGTGGGTATTTTTTGATAGAGATGGTTTACCTAGGTATCTACCTACCTACTAAGGTAACAAGTTAGTATATATTAGACTACCTACATGTTGAGCCTCACACGGCATCAACTACCTATTCAATGTTAGAAAGAGAGGAGGAAGGGGGAGGAGGGGAAGGGGGGGGGAGGGGGGGGGGGTTAAGTTTTACATAGAGAGAGAGAAAGACAGAGTATAATGATACCAATTGTAAAAAATTAAAAAAAATATAAAATAAAATCTACCGGAACAATATGAGAGAGGTATATGTCGAAAAGACTGGTGCGTTGTGATTATATACCTACGTAACCTTGGAAGTGAGAAAATTTTTTATTTTTTTTTACTTTGAAAGGGGGTTGACTGATGAATTGAACGTTATAACCTAAGTGTATATAGATAGGTAGGTAGGTAGGTAGGTAGGTAGATTTAGACAGATATCATCGCCAGCTTTTGCTAATGTTGTTCACTAGGTACCTACTAATAAATAAATAATCCCGACAAACCCATTACGGTTTGCAAGTTGTTTTCATGACCACGCACCACGCATATTACCTGGAAGAAATATCGTCCGTGTGTAGAAATTATCGACGGGGACCATTCGTAGGAATATGTATTATATATGTATTATATATATATATCCTCCCTTATTCCCCCATCTCCTGTGCAACCCCCCCAACAATCATCCTATATACAGCCCTCCCCTTCCAGGCGCTTGAACCTTATCCCGTACTCCATCTACTCCGAGCAGTAGCGCCAAGGAGATACGAAGGGGGGTTAAATAATAATGTCAATCATATAAAATGCATTTTCTTTTTTTTTTCTTTCTTCATATTTCTTATACCCAGAAACAAAATCGCTTCGCCCTCTTCCTCACCCCACCCCCCCCTTTTTTTTCTGATCAAAAGAAGCGCAGCCAGATGAATAGCAGGACGATGAAGACGAAGACGGCGAGGGGGGCGTACTGCTTGACGAGCAGGTCCCAGTTGATCTTGGAGGCGGCGCGGCGGTACTTCTTGGAGTCGTCGCGGAGGCGGGAGCTCATCTCGCCCATGCGCTCGAGGCTGTCGCCGCGGTAGAGCAGGTCCTCGATGTTCTTGGTCATGACCTTGGTCACGTCGCGCAGCTCGTCGTTGAGCTTGTCGAGGTTCTGGGCCGCGCGCGCGTCGGCATACGTCGCCTTGGTGCGCCCGATGAACGTGTCGAACTCCATGAACGCGTACGGCCGCAGCGTCGGGCTGCGCAGCTGCGCCGCCGAGTACGACCCCGAGAACTCGGCCGCCAGGTCCGACAGGTAGGTGAAGGCCAGCTTGCGCGGGTACGAGCGCTCGCATATGCAGAGGTAGACGATCTCGTCGGCGATTAGGTAGCTATAGCGTGATGGGGGAGGGGGAGGTTAGGGCTGAGTTAGCTGGTTTGTGGGGAATAGGCTGCTGCTAGGTAGAAAGAAGATGGCATGGTAGACGGGAGCTGCGAGGGTTCGGCTCAGGGAGTAGGGAGTAGGGAGTAGGGAGTAGAGGGAAGAGTCTCGTACTGTAGGGTATAGTTGCCGCTCTCAATGCTGGCTTGTTGCTCGGAATTGCGGTTTAGTCTTCGCAGAACTAGCTTGATTTGCGACTTGACTTCGGCTAGGGAGGATTCTGTCTATTTCGTTTGAGCAGGCGGATGGTCAGTCGGTATTGATCGGTATTGATCGGTATTGGGAGTAGCAGGTTAGTAGGTGTATATAGCTAGCCACGTACTTGTTCATCATCGACGGAGGCGCATAGCATTAAGCCTAGAAGAATATGTATCGTGGATTAGCCAGGATGGTCTTTGCAAGTATGACAAGTATGGGTTTCTGTTTGTTGTATATACGCACCATCGCCCAGCCGGGCTATCTGTGTTGATCTGATCATTATGTTGAAAACCAGGGGACGTTTGCCTTTATTGCCTGCTTGCTTATGAGGTAGAAGATGTGTATTGGTAGGTAGGTAGGTAGGCAGGCAAGTAAGTGGTACGTGTCTATATAAGAAGAAACCTTTGCCAGATCAATACGTCTTTGTAAAAGTATCAATTGCTTTGTGGGGTAGTATTGTGATTTTTAATTGACAGTATATCGATATTTTGGTTCAGGAATAGGTGGTCCAAGTTGTGAAGCCTATATGTCTTGTGTGTGTCTTGTCATTTGGTGTCAGGTTAGGTAGGTATTCTTTCAAGCAGATGGTGATGTCGTTTTTGGGAAGTTGTCTTTTTTTTAGAGGTGCCCATCTCCGAATTAGCCAGAGAGGTGAGAACGTTCAACGTCAGGGGATGCAGGGGGGGGGTCCAGAAAAGTGGATCAAGTATTACTATTACATAGCTTTAACAGATGGACCAATGTGCGACTCTGTACGTACAATGTACCTACGTACAGCAAGCTGTTAGCGCTAGTTGGCTAGCGCACTTCCCCTTCTGGGGGAGTGCATGGCTTTCAACCATTTATTTTATTTGTCACTTGGCTTGAGCCTCACAGCCTTCCTTATCATCCATCACCACAGCAGCATGTCTCTTCATCACAAACCACCACTACCACGACAACAGTAACTACTAGCACCCAAGCACCAGGCACCAGGCACAAAAAGAAAAAGATTTTTTTTTTCTTTTCATCTGTACCTGTGCATATATAGCACACTACTACCTATATCTACACCTTTCCCAACCTTGTTGGTATAAATACACTAAGTCGCCCTCTTAAGCTTATGCCTCCTTGTAGACCCAATGTCGTCACCCACAACCGTCTCCCTTTCATCATCCAACTGGTCAAAGCCCGATCTGTCTTATTGAACTGGTCATTCTGTTCATAAGCTTGGTACAGCTCTTGTCAAGATGCCGCCTAGAAAGAATGTCCGCAAGCCGCTTGCGACTGCTTCGGCTCTCTCCAGAGCACCTAGACGATCAGCCAGAAGCCAGAAGAACCGTCCTATGGTGGTCAATGACTCGTCTGAAGATGAGCTCGCGGTGCAGCACTTGACTACCCCCCAGCACAAGATAAACCCCGCCAACCAGGAAATCCAAGATGAGATTGTCGCATTTCCATCCCACAAGAGGGAAACCCCACCTATGGACAAGGCTGCCGACAATACAGATGAGTGCATCGCCGACGCAATTATAGTTCGCACTTCCAACACCAACAACGAGACTGGTCAAGGCAATCACACCCTCAAGGACGCCGCCTCTATCATCCAAGAATCTTCAATCAACACCTCTGTGCAGATGGCAAATTCTCGCACAAGATCTGTCGGCGATGAGGAGGATGAGCTTGCCAGCAACCGACCAGCCATCAAGAAGACCAAGGTCATCCTCAAGCAGTCCCGTTCCATGGGTTCTAGAAAGAACAAGTCAAAATGGGATGACCCCGAAGAAATGTTGACCAACCCCCATGCGCCCCTCGCAAAAGCAAAGCTACGAGTAAGTTGCACCTCACCCTTCGTGTTGCCGACATCGGTGCCTCACCTTGCCCCCCATTCCCAATAAAATAATACAACTTGATAAATCAAACCATGTCATTTATTATAGTGAAGGGAATTTTATATACTAATACCTAATACCACCCACCATAGAACCTTCTCTGCAGCTCCCGCGCCTGGGACATTCTCACACTGGAGGAGAAGCAGCAGGTCTTGGCTAAGTTCCCGGACGAGCAAGAGATCCTCGACGCTGGCACCAAGAATGCCAGGCCGGACTTTGCCGCGCTCCGGAACAATAATAACTTCCGCCACGACATCGCCCGCTACCAGGAGAACCTAGCTCAAGGCCGCCACGACCCCGAGTGGATCCGCCAGGCCCTGGCTGCCCATCGCAAGCGCGAGCTCGGCCTATACGATGAGTTTCTTGCCCAGCGCTTCATCCAGGACTGGGGCATGGAGATGCCTGACCTCTCTCAGTTGCATGCATCGGCCCGGGACCAGGACCAGGACCAGGCGCAAGCAGACTACTCAAGTGGTAGTCGTCAAGACGGTGATGATGATGGTCGTAGTAGTTCCAAGGTTAGTGGATCCGCGGTCGGCGAGTCAGAGTCTGAGGTCACGGCAGCGAAGGCTAAGGATAGCGCGAACGGGGGAGAAGAAGAAGAGCAAGAGCAAGAGCAAGGACAGGAACAGGAACAGGAACAAGAACAAGAACAAGAGCAAGAAGATCAAGCAAAAGGAACCAGGCGAGAAGAAGGAGAGAGGGCTATGGACCAGGATTGTGGCGCCCGTACAGGCCCCGCTAATGAAGCTCTGGGCTCTATTCAGATTCAGCTAGGAGACCCCGTGGATGATAACGACAGATCGGCAACCTCTTCTAACTCCTCCGCTACTACTATTGCCGCTGCTTAAGCAGTGAACCCCCCCGCCATTAATAGCAACAACAACAACCGCTTGATTGATGGATTGTCGACATAACGCCGCATTAATTGTTACGTTATAGCAGCAAGGAACAGCTAGCAACTAAGCAAGCATGGACTAACTGCCCACTGCTCAAACGACAGACACACACATGCGCGCGAAAAATGAAGGGAAAATAAGAACAGGAAGAATATGATGGATAGATGGACAGATGGATTGATTGATTGATTGATACCCGGTAATGGCTAAATGCAGAGGATAGAAGAAGGACTACTACGTACACAAGTTAGGTACTTACTTCACACCATGATGGAATGATAATAAAAAAGCAAAATTTCTCATTGCTATTAAGAGAATGTATGTCTTTTTGTTGCTGTACAATGTGGTTACCTACATACCTAGTACATAGAAGCCTATATGTAGGTACCTACATAGGTATCAGGTTTTATTATACTTAAGTTAGGTATACCAGGCAGTGTCTCTCCTTGCCTGCTTGCCTCTTTCTCTGCAAGAATCGTGTGACATTGATATTGATGTATATTGATTATGTAGTGACTGCTGTCATATAACGCAAATGTCAATATTAAGCCATGTTAATAGGTAGTTAGCAGGTACCTACTTACCAGGAAAGAGCTGGGCACCAAGCGGTACAGGTCCGTTTTCTGTACATACATAGTAGGTATGTAAAGGCTTCACCAACGCACATCAATCAGGGTTACAGGACTCGATTGGTTGTTATACATAAGAAGAGGAAATGCAAGTGGGAGAGAATCCCCCACACTGCCTAAATACAGTACAAAATGCGATTTATCCGCACTAGCAAACATTCCCTTATTGTTCCATTGATAGGACAATAGGTGTGGCCGTATCCATGCCAACAGTATGGTATATATTTTACTACTATGTACATAGAGAGTAATGTACATATGTACCTCTGAAGCTATAGTACCCAGTATGTACATTTAATAAGGTGGAAGGTAGATAAGGTACAAATACATAGTTTTCGTGCTCAGAAGCAGCCCTATCACTCACTCTTGCCTACCTACTACCTACACCAGGTAACCTACATACATACATACATAAGCCATCAATAGTAGGTACATATGTAGGTACCTCGTGTAGAGAGGGACCTTATGTACATTATGTACTTACAACCCCCCTTTTTAACCGCACCTAATTATGTACTGTATCCAAGCTACCTACCAGACATAGGTAGGTTAAGTAGACAAACCAACCAGTTTATTATATATAAAAAAAGAAAAAGAAAAAAAGAAGAAAAAGAAAGTGACCCTTCTTAAACTTATCATTCTACTACATATATTAATACGTCTTCAGTAATAGGTATTGATTGATCCTCATACCCGATCCTCATTGTGAGTTAAAAAAAAGTTTCATACATACCTATGTACTAAAGTGACATGTCAGGTTATATCTCTTTCTTCCCTTTAAACCCCCATACTCCCTCCCTCCCCGTTTCGCCCTTCCCTTTAGTCCATCAAGAAAAAAAAAAGCACATTGCAGGGTATTTATTGTACAAAAAAAGTTGTCTCATTTATTTTCTCCTTAGGGAGTAATTTTTTTTTTATACCTCAAGTCTTCAAGTTTTCTCTCTCCATATCATTTCCTTCTCTTCTTCTTTTATTCTTCTCTCATGTTCTTGTATAAAAACCTCACCTCCTTCTTTCTGCTTCTTGACTGAAACCACCCCCTCCCCCCCCTACAAGGCGCACACATACACACATACACAAGTTACATACCATACCATGCCATACCATTCCCTTCATCCCTTTCAAACCTATTACTCGCCTACAAACTCCAGTGCTCATCCATCCTACCACTGCTCCTGGTCCCCAGTTACTCCCTGTCCCGAACCCTAACCAAACACGGCCGTCTCGAGTGCCAAATGCGCCTCTCCTTCGCACCTAGCACCGCATCCATCATGACCTCCGTGTCGGACCTGGGCCTGCTGGCACGATTCGTATTCCTTTCTACCAGCGGCGACGAGGACGACGAGTCAGAGGGCGGCGGGGGCGGGGGTTTCCAAAGTTGGGTCTCCTCGACCGAGGCTGAGAACTCGAACTCGCCGCGGCACAGGGGGGTGGCACCGATGATGAGTTCGGCGGTGGAGTGCGGCTCCACGGGGCTTATCAGAGCGCGCTGCAGCGTGCCGTTCCATGCGAGCTTGCGCGTGAAGTCAAGAGCCACGTTGAGCGGCCGATGGCACAAGTACGGCATCACGCGCACCATCGGGTAAATGGGCTCTTCGGTCCGGTTCGCTACCCGCACCCTAATTTGCACGAACTCGTCCACGTACACGCTGCCGTCCTTCGACACCGGAGCTTTGTCCCCTACCTCTGTGTCCGGCTGCCAGCTCTCGACTGAAACGTCAATGCCGACTTCGTCGATCTTGATGACGTCGATCATGCGAGGTGTCAGGCGGATGCTCCGTAACTCAATTGAGCCCTGCCTGGCGGGGCCAGAAAGGGTCGTCCAGGTACCTGATAGGGATTGGAGAATCTTCTCTCTGTACCAGAAGGCCTCCCGGTTTGCACGTTCGATATCCGGCGTGATGTTGCCTCTGCTGACGACAAATTGCCGCTGTCGCGAGGGATTGAGTGCTGGTATTGAGGCGTGCGGGTCTTCTAGATAGATTCTAGGGACTGGGAAGATAACCCTGTTTGTATTGCCTGGCAGGATATGTTCTTCGGTAAAAATTCCTTTCTCGCCTTCGAGACGCACCTTTATGTCACTCGGCCATGCATTTCTGAGATCCATCAGAAGTAGACAATATTCGTCAGATGACGGAGGTTCCGTATCTGCCCCTAACCGACTCCATAGAGACTTTGGCACCTCCCCTTGCACGGGTAGAACATCCATCCTTGCGAGCTCGACACTAGCATTTACAGTAACGGTCAGGTCTAAGCAGACCTGCCGAGTATGGAATTCACCGGTTATTTCGGATTGAGGCACACCGAGGTGTGCGTAATCGACCTGTATTGTCCCGCTTGTGAGACCAGGCTTTCCAAGGATCTCAAACTCGAACGTAGCTGTGCCTCCAGGCGGTATGTATCTTTTGGAATCATCAATGGCGCGATGCCGTAAAGCCTGTTTCTTTGCAAGTACCCATTCGTACTCGTATAATTCAGCAGGGGTTGCGTCTCTATTGGATATAGCCGTCTGCAGAGGGCCTTGTGTGGAATCTTGGAAAGAGAAAAGGAGTAGGTCTGCTGGCGTGGAAGACGAAAGGTTGTGGAGAGTTACGGAAAACACCTGCCGCTCTCCTTCTAAAATCATAACCGAAGATTGGGATAGCGTTGTAGACTGAACGACAACAACTGGTTGCGCCTGTATGACGCTCAACTCGATACTATCTGGCTTTAGGGATGGCCCAGGGGGAGGAAGTCTTCTGCTTTTAGCCAATGCCGCCATGCCTATTCCCTTGATTTTAATCTCGGTATCCGGTGCCCAAGGCTGCGGGAAGACGGGAAACCTCCTCTCGCGACATCCTCGGACCTGAACGATGGCCCCAGTGATTTTCAATGGACCTGGAGATTTTGGCGTTCCTATCACCTTTAGTATTTGGGTGCGGTACGGCCCTATGATTGTAGCATTTGCTGATGACTCGAATTCTGCACCCTCGGTATCTAACTTGATGCTTTCGATGTCCACATCGATTTCGAATGGATTCTGTAAGGTGACTCTAAATGTAGCAGCTTCGCCGACAATGAGTGTACGCGGAACATCTGCTTTGCTCGTTGGTCTTAAAAACGGATTATAGATAAAGGGGTTAACGTCTTGCGAAGCGCGCGCTTCTGCCGCACCCGGCAAGACGTTTTTCGAATGTGGTATTGGCGTCCGTGTAGATGGTAGAGGGTCTAACGTGATCCCTCGTATTAAGAATTCATCCCAGTATTCGGCGGCCAGATGGCCCAGTCCTAGTCTTTGGGATAGGCTAGAGGTCTTTGAAATATTGGTGGCAAGTCGGACCTGCTCATCTCGAGTAATAATAGGAGCTGCATCTTCCCGGCGCGGCCCGGGGGCGACACCACTTCCTGCGGTGCGCAACAAATCGCTAGAGAATTTCAGCACACCGTTGAAGTCTGGCAATGCCTCGGAAAAATTGATACAAGCTCTGAGGATATTGAGCTTGATATTCTGAAACCCGAACTGCCTAGCTGAGGATTGATTATGGATCCTCGCGACACAGCGCTCATCGGTGTCGCTCGATGGGGGTGATAGTGTAGGATCTTCGAAGCTGACAACGCCGTAGGTTTTGCATAGCAGCCCAAGGAACGCGTCGATCCCATGTTCGATGTCACCCTCGCCAAGCTCAAGAGCACCGGCGCCATTCCCATGTCCATTGACAGCGTTGAGAGCTACCAGGCCTGCTGCGGGGTGGATGCCTACTTCAGCGGCTCCCCTAGTTCGCGCTTCGACCAGTCCTCCAATTAATACAGACACAAGCTCCCGTACGACCAAAGCCTTCTTCCTGTGATATCCTAGGGTCCCAAGAACAGCTGCAATACCGCCAAGGATTATCGCACGATCCGCTGTGGTAAGCAATTCAGGCGCAGACGAAGGAAATGCTTTGAACAACATGGTATTTATTTGCCCTCGAGGTGGTTCAACGCTTAGTCGAGGGGATGTTGTAAGTTTCTTAGGCGGGAATCTACCAAAAACCATTATATCTAGCGACTGTTTGTTAATCTTGCCTTCGCATAGATGGAGAGCCGTGAGGGTATTACAGAACCGAATAACGGCTTCTGAAAAAGGGAGTGGTGGAAGCTGTTCGCCAGATATCCTTGAGAATAGCCCCACTATCTTTTCTAACAGATCTGGAAGAATGACCTGGAGATTCCGGAGGTGTTTTGGCTGATTCGGGTCTGCCAACTCAGCCTCGAGCGCTTTTGTCATGGTATTCTTTTCATTTGTGTGACATACTGCGGGAATCTGAAATTCAAGACCTGCCCAGGCGAGTAATATGAGACATGTGGTAATGAGCTCAAGAGCCTTGCCATGCCACAGGTGATCATTGATGGACTTTGCGACTGTAGCCCCCTCGGATAGTTCTTTCAGCGCGTCGGGCCAACGACCAGCCTGAAGGTATAGGGATCCTAGCAGAATCAATACCCGGCCCTTGCCTTTATTCCGCCACCGCTCGTTAAGCCCACCAGGACCAAAGCCCTGCACGGAAACCTTGTCTTTGAGTCCTTCGACTATGTCGTTACGAGCCGGCATTTTGTGATTAGGGCTTACCACATCTGGACTGTCTCCATGTGCCTGGGCGATGTCGTCGAACGTAGTCGGCGGATTGGATAAGCCACTGCGAACAGGGGTCGTCGGTCGAGCAGCGGGCGTTGAGCTATTCGAGCCAAATGGTAGGGACTTGAAAGGTACGGGCATTGACATGCGAGCGTGGCTTCTATCCGCAGCTCCGCTAGTAGATGCCGACCTCGTAACACTAGATAACGAAAATTGCGAATTGCGCCTCGCTGCCGGGCTCGCGTCATCCGAGGCCCACGAGCCCGTCCCATTGAGGCCAGGCCGCGTGGGAGTCTGACCCGGGGTATCGATAACCGTCATGGCTTCGAAAGACTTGGCAAGAGTAGTCATCTCGGCCAGAAGAAGAGAAGACATATCACACATGATGGTCCTCATTGTAGTCCTGATCGACTGCTCGAGCGGCGGAATGGTCTTTATGCCCTCCGGCAATGGAATATCATGGTCGGCCGGGGGGGTATAATCAAAAATCAGAATATGATGTGTGAGCATTTTCGGGTATGCGTCACGCAGTTCCTCCAGGCCTTGGTATAATGTGCGAATATTGCGTTCGATCAGCGTGGGCGCAGGGCCAATGGTGGATTGTCTCTTGTTGAAGGCCACATTTTCGAGTTCTTTGCCATCGGCTATTGCGATCAGAGCAAGGGGTTCCCTAAACAGGTCGAAGGGAGACAGCGCGAGGTGCGAAGGGGGCGGGACGTAGGTGATGGTATCGTAGAATATGGCACCGTCGGGGAAGGCGAGGGGCGAGAACATGTCTGTTGAGTGGAGGATCAGTCGGGCGCTCTATTCGCAGCACAAGCGGGTATATGTAGGTGTCGTCGTAGTGTGGGAGACGGGCTTACTTCGATTAGGCCGCCCATCGGCACTGATGTCGCGCAGGTGGACGACATGTTCCTGATTGAGTCGCTGGAGGAAGGAGGAGAAGCGGTCTTGTTTAATCTGACCGATGGGCAGTGTTAAAGCGCGTACCCTCGCCGAAGCGACGGGTAACATAGAATCCAAGCTCATCCTAGCATTGATATGGGCGCCTGGCTACATGACAAGACAGCTTTCATGCCTGTCGAGGACTAGAAGTCGTGGATGGACACGGCGTGTGTATAATGGCAGAAGCTTAGTAGAGGGGTGCCGGGCTGTGGATGTGCCTGCCAGGTGTCGCAAGGGCCGTGGGGTGCTCGTCCACGATGGCTTGGTGCTCAAAATGCCGAGCTGGGCTTTCGGTCGCTCTGGATTGTATTCGAGGCAATTTGCAAGCTTGCGATTGTGAGTAGAGAGCGACAGGTTCAAAGCTGCACGAGTCTAGTACCAATGAATAAGGTAAGTGGAATGGATGAGCCTCGTGCCTGAGCTGCCTTGGAGCTAGCGAATAGACCAGTCATATCCTGCCAATCAGACAGGGTGTACCCAGCCAAAAGACTCCCGGGCCTCCTTCCGTTCTCCCTACTCGCTTCCCAAATTGTGACAATGTATGTATACATGTATCAAATGTACCTTAGTCCAGGTACCTTACATAAGATACGCATTAGTAGTGTACATACATAAGTGTATACATGATGTATGTATGTACATAGGTAGGAAAGGTTGCGAACAATTTCCATTGTTTGCTACCTCGAGACTCTAAAACCATAATTCAATGCAAGAAATATATCTCATGTACTTCCCTTACATTACCTACATACTTATGTATGTATGTATGTAATCAGTAGTCTAGGCGTCAATACTAACGTATATATATAGATACCTACCTACTTAACCTACTGTTACGATTTAACAACATGACTTTTCACCATGTTTTGCCAATCCGTTCACAATGACAATGGCTCATCCCACACCCGTCTCGGTCAACCGTTACGTAGGTAGTAATCGTTGATATTCATTACCCAAGGGGGCCCTGTGGGCAACCTTGAAACCTACCAAAGCCAACAATCAATATTTCATATACACATACACAAATACACTAAGGTTAGATTGTTGCATCGGCTTGTGTCAAATTTCTGTCGTGTTGGACGGCCCGCCTGTCTCCTCCGATGATTTGGCCTGGCCTTGTCTCGCTTCATTTTTCAGCTCCGTCTCGAAGATATCCACAGCCACGCTCGCCTCGACAAAATCTTCTAGCTCCTCCGTGACCGTCTTCAATTTCTCCTTCACAGCTTCGGCTCCCTCAAACCCCACAATATGTCGTGCTGGTGGGTTCTCATGGCCACCAATCGCCGTCAGCGCATGAATTGTCTCGGCCACAAGCCGGTCCATAGATGAACTGGGCAGCTTGGGATATCTAGATAGGATGTCTGTGTCCGACGGTTCAATGGCCGTCTCCGGATTCATGTTAAGCACATTGGTCAGCATGTCCCGAACACTGGGCGCTGGATTGTTCTCGCTAGTATCGCAATGCGGCAATGGCGGGGAAAAGACGATCCTGTTTGTCAGGGACTGGATTTCCTTATGCGGCTGAACGATCGTCACCTTGATGTTAAACGGCGCCACTTCGTAAGCCAAGGAATCGCAGAACCCCTCGAGCGCCCAGGTCGCTGCCGTGTATATCGCCATTCCAGGGGTACCTATGTGGCCACCAATGCTAGAGAGGATGATGATGTGGCCCGTGTGCTGGGCACGTAGCGTGGGGAGTGAAGCTTTGATGAAGTTCACCTGCGAAAAAAAGATGCTCTCGAACTGGTCGTGTACCAGGTTTTGCGTCGCGGGGGTAGTGGAAAGCTCCTCGACCGTCCCCACGATGGCTGTTTGAGAAATCGCACTGTAAGAACTTTTTGCCATCGCACGTGTTGGTGGGCATCACAGTATTCACTGGGCACCCGGCTAAGAGCATGCATGCATACCTTCGGATGTGCAACACAGCAGGATGTCTATGCGGCCAAAGTGTTGCTTGGCCTCGGCCACGGCCGCACCACATTGGCTCATAATGCGGCCATCGCAGCGTATGGCGCGTATGCGATCCTTCCAACCCTCTCTGTCCTTGCGAGCGCTCTTGCATTCGTATACCAGCTCCCGGAACTCGGCGCCGCGTTCTTCGTGGTCGATTTCGCTGGGCGGGAGGCAGGCGACGACATAATCACCGTGGCTGAGCAGTTGTCGTATCAAGCGCACGATAAGCGGGGTGAGAGACGAAGTCAGGACCCATGTTCGTGGAGAGTTGTGCGTTGCTACACTATTCATTAGTTGGGCATTAGGTCGGAGGAGTGGAAAAAGAGCATGACAAGAAATTCGAACGAAGAAGAAAACAATCGAGAGAAAGTAGGCAACAGGGACGATGATGGGTCGTTGCTATACGAGATGAGTAGGTTAAGGTTAAGGTTAAGGTAAGGCTGGAAGAGACGGGGGATATTGGTAGATGGAGGTGAGGGTGGGAGGTTATAGTCAGCTTCCCGATAGCTCCAGAAAAGGTAAATATCTAAAAGTGGGCGGATAAGGTAAGAAAAAAAGAAGGGGAAAGAAATCATTTGACGCACGGAAAGACGCCGCAGGGACGGAATGGGAATGTCGTGCTTGGCCCGATGACGATTCGCTATGCTTCTTTTCGGACATTTCTTGTTTCTTGCTCATTTTCTATCTTGCGTTCCGGTTATAAAAGGACGGAGACAATGACCGCTTCCAGCGCTCAGGATCTCCGAATCAGATGTGTGTCCAAAACCTCCAACCAATACTCGCCGTGAGCCCGGCATACGCGACAAGTGGTCTCTTCGGACGGAAAACAAAAATTATACGGGTCTAGCTAGTATGGAAGCTGTGTCGTCGTAGTCGTCTCCTCGCATATTGTAGGGACGAGAAGGCTGTCGCAATAATAGTCATCGACGGAGGGGGGAGGAGAAGCTCAGTGTCTTCGACGTTTTTTTTATGGTCAAGGGCCTCGAGACGCCAGGACGCATCGAATAATTGCAGACTCCGGACTTTTAATATCTCCTGGCATGTATAACCTTACACGCAGTTACATATATCATACAGCATATATACCTTGGGGAGTGAGTATACACCTCCTCTCGCGGGGCGCCAGATAAGCCACTGAAAGGGCGAGTCCTCTGTGCTTCTCTTTCGTCTCCAGGATATGCCCCCGGCAAGTTCATGCACTTCCCCCCCATCAGCTTGAGGGTCTCGAGGGACATGCTAGTTTTTAGCCCCCTTTCAGCTTCCCGAGTGGGTATGAGAGAAGCTAAGAAGGTCCGAAAAAAAAACGAGGTTGGCATTGGCGATGGATGGCTCTCGGCTACAAGCCGCGGTCCAGCACTGTCAACTAATGTATGAGTAATACCAAACCGTGGCAGACGAACAACGGCAGCCCCTGTCGAAGCAGGGCAGTAATGCAATGATACCACGAGATCTCCGAGATCTTCGACACGGCCAGAGAGGCATCCGTCGAGTGTGTCTTCGGCTGCCATCTCGGACATGACAAGATGCGATGCGACATCGCCAAACTGGCGTGTTGTGCTACATGTCTTTTCGCAGCTCAGTATCACACATCAAGCTTCAGGTATCGAACCGTTTTAATCCTACCCCACACTTGGGTATGTATGTTTCTTGCTTTTGCCGCGGGTATGTTAGTCGAATCTGGGGAATCCTTGAAAAAAACCGCACAACCGCCCAGTCCCGTGTCGCGAGGATTGCCCCGGGTGTATGTAAAGAAAAAAAGAAAAAAAGAACGATGCAGGTAAGAAAATAGGAGGAACATAAAAGAAGATACGTGCCTATTCATAATATACGCTACAATAGGTAGATGCACTACATTATGTACATACCTACATAACTACATATGTACCTTAGTATGTATGTATGTATGTATTTCTGGTTTAATCGAGAATGTAAATACGTAACTACCTAAGGTACCTATGTACTTATGTAGTAGTTTGAAGGTTACCTACATATAGGTATACATGACATAATTACCTGGGTACCTACCTAAATTGCCTTACCTAGGTTCAGATATAGGTTCAATACCTAAGGTACATCTGACTTTGAGTTCAACGTTGTTTCACTTTACTTACGTACTTGTCCAATTGCCCTCCCCCCTTTTTTCTTTCTTTCCAATAGAGCTTCCAGGATTAGTAGTACACTACATAATCGATACCTATGCCCCTAACCTAATTCAAATATCACACTAACGACCTATATGCTGAAACTTATTAGGTAGAATGCTAAGAAAAACATGAACGTACTTAAGCTAACCTTAGGTAAGTAATACATCCGATTTCGGGAGAGAAGGGGTTCCTGGGGAAAAAAAGGTTAAAGTTTTGTTCGTTTCAAGATGCGATGACTCCGTTATCAATTGTGTTCTCATACTAATTACGTACCTACCATTTGTTACCTTCAACTCGGCTTACACAATTGTTGTGACACGGTCCCATCCCCCTCCCCCCTATTTCCTCAATCCCAACTTCAGCAAAAATGCCTAACAGGGCCGGCATCACGTATTCAGCGCCGGACCCACGTTAATTCCTACAGAAGTACTAGAGGGAGTTGCCCAGGCTCTTCTGAACTTCCAAAATACCGGCTGCTGAGCACTCGCATCGTTCACAGCATGCTGCCAACTTTATTAACCAAGCCAAAGCTGATCTCGCATCTTACCTAGATATTCCTTCCAACTATGATGTCCTTTTTATGTAGAGCAGCGGAAGCAGCCAGTTTTCCGCTGCTGTCAGCAATCTCGTAGGAGGAACTTGTTTCAGCTCACAAGAAGGCTGTCGACTCCGAGCTGAAGCTGGACTACATGGTCACCGGTAGATGGTCCTTGAAGGCCTATCAGGAGGCTCTCGGCTCCTGAACCATCAACGGCGGGAGATTTGGCAAGATCACAGGAGAAGATAGTTCGTGGAAGCTCTTAGAAGCCCCAGCTTTTGTATAATACTGCGACAATGAGATGGGGGACGGCGTCGAATTTCCCAAGTTCCCCGAGGTTCAAGCTCCCAAAGCCGATGGCAGCGGGCCTATCGTGGTAGCAGACATGTCCTCTAATATTCTGTCGAGGAGGTCTCCCGTTAAGAATTTCACTGTGGTCTTCTTCGGCGCGCAAAAAAAGAAAAAAAAGAAGAAAAAAAACCTCGGTTCTACTGGCGTGACGGTGGTGGCTATCAAAAAGAGCCCGCTACCCTCAGCATACCCCTAGTTAGCCCTCTCCAAGTTTTTTGCGGAAGATTGGGCTTCCGATACCCCCAGTAGTGTTCACATACGAGACGATCGCTAAGAACAACAGCTTGTACCTATAATCCGCTTAGAGTCTTCGAGTAGGTGTCACTGACACGCCAGATGCATCACTTAAACATGACTAATTTTCCTCTTCAGTGCCTATATTGCTGTCCAAATGCTGAAGAAGTTACTCGGCGCCTAACTCCGACGAAGTCGACGGCCAAGAAGCAGTTGCCAACGCAAACGCAGCTCTCATTTACAACGCTCTCGAAGCCCATCCCAACATCTACAAGATCGTGCCTGACAAGTCAATACGCTCAAAGATGAATATTTGCTTCCGTGTAACAGTAGCAAGTCCATCTATCTCGAGCTATTCATGCGACTATGCAAGTTGCTTTAAAAGCTTGGGTTAACTACGTAATTAATGGCAAGCGGCCTTGCCTTGTTTATCAAACGCTAACATGAGCTATAGAATGGAAACACGGACAAAGCTAAGTCGGACTTCTCGAAAAAAGGCACTGCACTCGGTCTCACCGGTCTGAAGGGTCATCGAAGCGTGGGATGCAGTGAATAATTCTGCGAGTTGTTTATTCCCCCCTTTGGCCTGTCTCGGGAGTGGAGATTGTCTATCCTAGCCATGCGTATGAGTTCTCACTCTCGAGACAATATTTCAAGAGTAGAAGGGCTTCCCAATATGGCAATTACTGACTCTCGATATTGAAGTCCGAGCTAACAACTACAACTCGAAACTCCCGCTGGAGCTGAGAAATTGGCCCAGCTCTTAAACGATTTCACCACCAATGCATAAGGTAACATCGTTCAAATGTTTTCAACCTGAGGTATTCCACAGCCACGGATTCTTTTGTTGATCCTTGTAAATTAAGCGTTATGCTACAAGGACATACTACCGTGGATTCGGTATCTATTCTGGATTATTGCATGGCTCAACGGAGTTGTACCGTATAGCATGATATGGACATTAAGGAGGAAGGGGGGAGAGGGTGACAAAAAAGCATTTAATATTAGCGATCTAGGCTGCTAAAAATGCATCAAATCCGGTATACACCCTCTTACAAATTTGATTATGATATGGCCACGAATAATTAAGTACCTGCGGTATTAAAATTTAATTCCGAGGCACCGCTTGCTTATTCGGTCTATAAGATCTTTTTTCCTTATAGTTTGATCTACGGAAGTTTGATTGCTCTCGAAGTATGTTAGAGAGGTGTCCCCTTGCATTTCGGCGGTAAGGGGGAAGGAACATCGATCGCAATCTCTGTTGCTAAAAAGAGAAGAAAAACCAGCTAAACAATCTTGACCCTTTTCCTGCTAGACAAACGCGACCGCTTAGGAGCTGCACCACGTCTCATTTTATTCCTATCATATTTCCCATTTCCCCTCCTTTCCCCTCTTTCCTTCCCATCTCAGCCTGATATCCGCGTCCAGGCCGCCGCCGTCTTCCCACTTGTGAGGTCGTCGAAGGCGGACGTGGTAGTGGCGTCCGTCGTGGCGGTCATCACGGTGGTGAAGGTGTCGTGGCGGCGCGCCGTCGTCTTCTCGACGTCGCCGACGACGCGCAGCAGGCCGTCGGCGATGCCGAAGAGCTCGTCCATCTTCTCCAGCCGCATCCCCTTCGTCTCGGGGATCAGGAACCAGACGAACGGGAACATGGCAGCGCTGAAGGAGCCGAAGAGGAGGAATGTTCCCTGGGGGGTTTTTTTTTTTTTTGGGAGGCGGGTTAGTGAGGATGGAGAGAGGGAGAAAGACAAAAAAGGGGGGTTGTGCTTACGTAACCGCCGGCTCCGAGATTTTTCATCATGGTGGGTACGGCTGGAGGAGTGAGTTTTGTGTATGTTAGCAAGGTAGTGGTCATGGATAATATGGGCTAGACGGTCACGGAAGCGGGGCTTGTTCGGTAATACGTACTTCTCGCGACGACGAAGTTGAAGAGCCATTGTGTTGCCGCTGCTTGGGCTACATTCATGGCGCGGAGACGGGCGCTGGGAATCTCGCTTAAAGCAAAGTTATCCTTTCAGTATGTGTGGGTCATGAATAGCAAGTGGTCATTTCAAAGTGTAGATATTGGCTGACTGCTGGAGAGAAGAATGAGAGGGGGGGGGGGGGGGGGGAACTGACCTCACATATATCCAGCAGCAGGGACCCCAGCCAAATTGGAAGAACCTGTTCCAAGTTGTTAGCTAGGAAAGAGAGGGGATTACGGATATGCTTGTCTCTGGGGTTGTTTGGGCTTTGCCTTTTTTTCTTTTCTTTTTTTGGGGGGGGGATATTCAAGGGGAACTTACGCAGCGAAGAGGTACACGCACACGAGCGCCACGTACCCAAAGGGCGTAATCTGGAAGGATTTCCTCATCAGAACCCACTCTAGTAGTCTGTTCTACCCAAAGTTCTCTTTCTCCCCTCTCGGCCCGAGAACGGGGGAAGGTTTATGGTGGCAAACTCACAGGATTCCCATCGGACGGCGGCCCAGACACGTACACGTAGGCGCCGATGGTAAACATGCAGGCGGACTGCGCAAGGCTCGTCCAGAGGAGGCTGCGGCGGCGCCCCAGCGAGTCGGCCGCGAAGACTAGGAACACGAGGCACGCGGCTACCTTGACGATGCCGTAGACGCCCGTCGCGAAGAGCGAGTTCTCGGTGCCGTGGATGCCTTTATCCAAGGGTTAGTAGGTAGGGCGGGGGTCAATTTTATTTGGGTTCGGTTCGTAAAGAGTGGAGGAGAAAGAAGAAGAAGAAGAAGAAGTAATTAGAGGAAAGGCAGAGAGAGAGAGGGATAAGAGGGCATACGACGACGACGTACCGATGGCGCCGAAGATCTGCGGCGCAAAGTAGTTCCCCGCGTTCACGCCCGTCAGCTGCTGGCACATCATAAGCCCGATCGATATCAGCGCGCGGTTGCGGTTCCCGCTGATCGTCCACATCTCGCGCAGCAGCGTCCAGGCCGTGGCGTCGCCGACAAGACGACGCTCGATTTCGAGCTGCGATGCCATGCCGAGGAGCTCCTCTTGGATGTAGTCGTGGTCGGGCGGCAGTCTGTAGGAGAAAGGGGAGAGAGGGTAAGCGTGCTGGGGCTTGTTCTTCACTGATGACAGCATGTTGTTGAGGAAGATAGAGCGGAGTGCATGTATTTGTGAGGATGGCTGATGCTTCTGGCACTTACTGCGTGAGCTGGGACAGGATCTGGATCGTCCGCTCCCAGTCGTCGTCTCGTCTCGCTGTGTATCGCGGGCTTTCGGGACACCACATCATACCCACGATCATAAATCTATACCGAAATCGGAAATTAGTCTTCCCTCTTTCTTGGTTTTAGCCAAAGAGAAAAGAAAAACCGGTGAAAGGAGTTCCCCTGAGCCATTAGAGTATATATACTGACATAGCGGGAACAGCTTGGAGAGCGAGTGGAACAAGATAGACTGTGTCACTTCCGAGTGTCAGTTGGCTCCCAAAGTTGACCCTATTTCTCAATGGGTATTAGTGATGTATTTCTAATATTCTTTCGCTTCCTTTCAAAAAAGCAGACAAATCAAGTCATGAGACTTCGATAGCGCATACCAAAAGGAGATCATAACGCCATTCACGATGAACAGCTGGTAGAAGCCTATATGCATGAATAAAAGTTAGCACCCGCTGGCCGTCTGATTATTGGTGCATACCATATGTCTTCTCGGGGCTTCGTATTGTTATATATAGGTAGTATCTAACCTAGGTACGTACCAGTCAGAGCCCCCCTGATCGCCCGTGGCGCACACTCAGAGACGTATAAAGGGGTCAGCATAGACGCCGCGCCGACACCGAACCCAGCAATCAGCCGGCCCGCGTACATAATCGGAAGGCAGCGCGTCGGAGCGGCCTGCATTGCGATGCCAGCGCAGGTTATTATGGCCGAGACTAGAAGAGACCAAAGTCGTCCGTGGCGGTCCGCGAATGGACAAGCCTAGTAGAACTGTTAGCTTGTCGGAAGGTCCTGGCTGAGATATGTTTTGCATGAGCCTCCTTTTTTGGACGTTAATTACATACTACGAGTGAAGCAATAAAACATCCTGCTTGTAGGGTTGAGACAACTATTTTGATGATATGTCAATCGAGCTGCTATTCGTAAATGTTTGAAAGGATAGAAGAAATACCGAGGAAGATGGGAGCGTGCTCTTACTATTTTCTTCTAGGACATCCGAGTCTTCGTTTTCAATATCATAGTCGCTTGTTGGTAGATAATGTCAACTTCTGTCCCGCAAAACGAATATTTTCAGACATTGATATGAATACGTGTAAACTTACTGTTGGAAGGTAGGCATCATCAGGATGCCGCCTATCGCACCCATACTATAAGTTGGCCATGAGCTTTGGAACTATATCGTCAGGCTTATTCAGTTGAAACGTACTCCCATCCAAAGAGCATTCCTCCAAAGCTAAGGTTACGGTACAAGCATCATATTAGCATCCCGTCTGAGAAATGGGGCAACGTACATAACAGCTCACCAAGCTAGTTATTTGTAGGTGCATAATTAGCTAATAGTCCATTTAGGTTGGTAGCTTCGTAAAATCTGAAACTTACAAGCACAAGCTAGAAGGAAAACCCTCCATCCATATATTTCAGGCGGGCTTTGGAAAGAAGATATTAGCATCTCAAAACAAATATTATGGTGCTGGCCGTAGATTCCCTTGAACATACTCGTCTCGCATGGCATCGTTCCGGATGACAAGGCGGAGGAACCGGACGAATGTCTTCCCCATGATATTCAAGTCTGCTTTTTTTCTTTTCCCTTTTAGAGATTCATATAAACATTAAGTAACTAGTAGGAGGCAACGTGAAGGTAAAGAATTAAGCTTTGGAATATTCTAGGTTAAAGGAGTAACGACAGGACTGAATTTGGATCTCTTAGGAAAGTGAATGATGGTACTTGGGGATCTTTAGGAACAGAATAACATCTCGAGCAGGGGGGAATGAAGAGGCTTATAGTGGAAGCGGTGGTAATGTTTATGGAAGAAATCATCAAGCCCTATAATAATTGAGGATTATATCCCCCAACCTGGCCAGATCATCGGATGCTTGGGGAGCTCTCTAGATCAAAAAATCCGGGGCCACCAAGTTCACGATTCTCCCTAATCATCTCCCATTCTTTCTGTCTGCTTGGGCCCGCCACGTCAATACGAGGCCTATATGTCAGCAATGCGCGCATATATATGTATGTCCAAATATCACAAGGAGGTTCCAACACATGGGGATAGGAGAGAGCAAGCGGCTTAGGAAGCCGAGCATGCGCGTGGCCAACTAGGGGCTGCCTATATACATCGGAACCGGACATGGAAGCAGTAACGTCAGCTGCATTAGCGGCAGCATGAGAGAGAGGGTTGAAAAGGGGGGGGGGGGGGGGGGTGGGGTAAGAGAGAGAGAAAGAAACACAAGAATATTGGTCTAAGTGATAACTTGGATCCTACAAACGGACCACAGAAAAATATGATTATCGTTCCACGCGGCTGCGATGCTCCCCGGAAGCAAGTTGGGGTGGGGGGTCAGTTGCATATGGCATCGGGGGATAATGAGGAGAGAAACTGGTGTTAGTCCTGTCAAATACCGGTGTTTAATATGCGGGTATTGCTTGTATCTTGTTTATCCCACACACTGCAGAGATATGGGGGAGAGAAAATACGGGGATGGGCTTATGCCAAAATAGCATATCTTATGAGGACGTTTTGTTGGTATTGTAGTTGCGGTACGCAGCAGTTCGAGACCTGACAGGATAGATTGGTAGGTTGCAGGGAGGCTGGCCGCCGTAGCTGCAGGTGCCCGTGGTGTCAGGGGGGCCATCAGGTTATTTATTATATCCCGTAGCCGCTGGGCTCGCTCACAATGGTCGAAATCTGACCGTTGGGTTTCAAGCCGGGTTCATGGGTCTAGGGTTGTATATTCCGCCGGTATGGCGCGTAGAGGTGGGGGGATAGTACCGGGTCCTATATAATAGGTCTATCTATGATCTCCATCTATCCTTCCATCTCAACTTTCAGCCACCCAGGGACCTGCGGCGCCTTGTCCCATCCATCTAGATAAGATCCCCGGGGAACCCCCTCTCCGGACGGTTTGGCATAGATTGCCGAGATATACCAGGCCACCTCACCCTTCTTGATGGTGTGCTGTAAAGTTGGGATGACGGTCCTGCTCTCGACGAGATTGGAGTTTGGATCTGCGTTAACAATCATGGCGGATCGGTCGATTTTCTCCTCCAATGCCTTGATGCCGACCGCACCCTTGGACACGGCAAACGCCCCCTGCTTCCCCGTTGACCATCCATCTGGAGTGTTCAGATCGTAGTTTCCGATGATCTTGGGAAACGTCCCCTCGGATTTCTCAGCGTTATACAGATCGAGATAGCGCCCATCGCCGGCCCTTTCATTGCATATGGCGAATGATCCGTCGGCGGTCATTACATCCCGGCCTGCCTCGATCCTATGTACCCGGAGATGCCAATTTGGTGTCGATGGCTCCGGCGGTACTAATGTGGTCCGAACCGTAACATTTGAAAACGGTTTCCATATCGACACCAGCACAGGCTTACTATCCCGGTACTCTACAGCCGCAAATTCAGACTTCCGACGAGCTTTCCAGAACTCCCCCCCATCATCCGAGAACCCCAGCTGGGAGGCGAGTGCATATTGCTCCAAGGAAAACAGCCCAGGGGGTACAGAATAACCATAAGCACTACTATATGCAAACGATCCATACTTGGCATGAGTGCCCTTCATTGGATAGCCGCAAGCTTGGCCAGAGGAAAGAAGCATACAGTGGCCGCCAAGATAGCTAAAGGCAAGTTGTCAAATGTAAGCTTAACCATGATGGGCTGGGGTCCTTACCTCATGATATGACCCGGATGTTTCAATTCCTTCACTTTTGGGATGATGTCGCCTGGAAGCTCTTCCTCGGATGTCCAGAATGGGTGGTCTGCTGGCACGGCAAGACAAATAAAGGCTAGGCAAGCCCAGTACTACGCATCGTTAATAAACCATGACTCGTAGGTATTCAAGAAATTCGCTCAAAAAACCTACCGGGCTCCCTGGGCTGTTGTAGTTCTCGGTTAACTATAACGGTCTCATGTTAACGTGGTCCCACAAACGAGCTTCATCATGAACTGCGCTGTTATTACTTACATACATGTTTGGGTACGAGTACCCCAGCGTGAGGGTTCCGCTCGAACCCCAAATGTTAGGCTGCGTCTGCCACCATCGTAGATGGCGTAGCACCACGCCTTTGACCATGCCCCATGTAAGTGGCTTCGGCAGTTCGACTCCGGCATACGCCATGGAGCCCCAGAACGAGACCATCGCGAACCGATAGCCAACGCTCCGGCCAAAGGGGATAGATCGACCTGTATTTAGGGAGGGGGGAATGGTCAGATTGAAGCGAGACGCGCAAGTTACACGGAAAACAGGGACAGCATGCCTTCGTTATCGTAGTAGTGAATCAGGTCAAGGGCCACCAATTGAGCGCGCCTCTTGAATTCTTCCGCTCGCTCGGGCTCGTCCTCTCCCGCCAGCTTTGCATACAGAAGCTGCAGGAACTGGATGGCGTAGCTCGAAGAATAGTAGTCCATCTCTGTCATTGACGGGGCGTCAGAAGTCTCAACCCTTGTGCCGACACGGGCGCTTGAGTTAGGTACTCACGGTGGATGCCCTCAGGTCCATCGTTCGACCAGCCGTCTCCGCGGTAAAACCCGTTGAGGTGCTCAATATCACGGTCTAGCCTTTCTTGCGAGAACTTGCCCCCGTTCTTTTTCAAACCGAGATTGGCGAAAACTCGGAACCAAAGCCAGTTGGTGTTGGGCATGCTTGTTTAATGTCAGCTACTCGCTTATTCTAATACTTCTAGTCTCTCCCATCTCCCCTCCCTCCCAAGTGTTCTTACTTCTTCTCATTGATCGAGTTGCCAAGCCAGTTCTCGACATTCACCCTCTCCTTCTCGTTCAACGACTGCCAGATGGTAGGTGCTACGGCCAAGGCATATCCTAACCACTAGTTAATTGAGAGTTCTACCTGTCTCCGGAGCAAGTATGCCTACCAAGGGGACACATCTCCACCATCCTCTGGTCGTTGTCTCGCGGGAATCCCCAGTACTCGGGATTTTCGGGGTCCGTCCCAGCCTTGATTCCCTGGATCCACCAGTCGGCGCCGTGATAATCTCCACCCCCGGCCAGGAGGCAAGCAAGACCCCATAGGGGCCGGCAGATACCTTCGACTTCCGACGCAGTCTGGTCGAATCGGACGGCGGTGGCACCGGGGACTCGCACCCGGGCCTTCTGCGGCGAGAAGAAGGGCTCCAGGGGATCTAGGAGCGTCCGCAGGAGCTCCTGGACGGAGGCCCGGTCGGTGATTTTTACTTTCGAGAACGGATGGATCCCATCGTAGCCCAGAACGAGGCCGGTTTTCGGCTCCATCTTGTTTTTTTTATTCTCTCCTTTTTTTATCTCTTCTTCCAGACACTGAGTAGGTATTGCAGGGTAACTTAATAATAATAAATTGGTTACAGTTGGCAATAAGGAAAAGGCCGAAAGAAAGATGGAGCTACGATTGATTTATAAAGGAGATGCTCCTTGAAAGACCTTAACTGGGTATCCTATAACACCCAACACATATCCATTCCACCTCGAACCATTATTTAAATCAAGAGTTAGTCTCGCGCTTTGTCACCATTTATCACCGTGCCAGAGTGAGGGGTTCTCTGGGGGGGTTCTCGCACGATCGTCGGGGGTCGGACGGTTGGAGGGTTGGAGCTTTCGCGGCTAATGTGAAAGATGAGCTTCATCCCGCCAATTGATGCAGGAACGCAGCGCGGGCGATTTTTACCGATTCGGCTCGTATTGAAGCGAGCTCGGGGATGAGGTGACAACGAAAGGTCTGCGGGTTCCGGCTATGGTTGAAGGGGAGGGGGAGTTCACTAACCTAGTGGGTGCGGATCTTCCTGTACCTATCTATCTACCTACATAATCAGGTTCAAGTATTCATGTGCCGATATACCTACATAAGGCAAGTCGCGTAGGTAGGTAAGCATTAACATACGCGAAGAGGCATGTTAGCTATTTAACCCCCGATTTGACTTATAGTTAAGTGTAAGGCATCAATATATATACTCGTATCAATATAAGCGTGCTTATTAAGTATATTTAGTCCCATCATGTTACCTAAGTTAAGACAACTGTGTAAATACGAACGAAATATGAAAGGTTGAAACTATTGAGGTAAATACTATTACTCGACTACCACTACTACCCAGATAGGTACTAACTTGGAAAAGGGGGGGGACATAGTCCCGAATCCGAACCCGAGCCAGGGCTTTGAGTCGGGGTGGAACCTTGCCTATAGCAATGATCTAGAATCCGGGAATGCCAGGTGAATCTACAAAGAGCCGACATGGAATTCTCTGCAACACAGTCGCCAACAGTTACCAATTTACTATATCCCGGCAGTCTTTACGCTTTCTTATTGTCTCCATCTCTATATCTTTAGGATGTTGATTCCCGAGTTGTGAGCAGTGGCAAAATTAGTCTTATTGATGATACCTAGGTACTTTGAACTAATCAATACCACAAAGTCATCCGTTCCGGTTGCTAGGATCCCAATTCACATCACTCCCGTACCCAGATACGGACTGCACTGGCAAGGTTGTCATAGTCACCGGCGCCAACGTCGGGCTAGGCCTCGAAGCGGCCCGACACTTCGTGCGGCTGAATGCTGCAAAAGTCATTCTGGGGTGCAGAAATGTCGACAAGGGCGAAGCTGCCAAGGCCGACATCGTCGCCTCCACCGGCAGAGAGGGGGTCATCGAAGTCTGGCAAGTAGATCTGAGCTCGTTCGAGAGCGTCAAGGAATTCTGCCAGCGCGCCGACACACTCGACCGTCTAGACATCGTCCTCGAGAACGCCGCTCTGGCCACGCAGGAGTACCAGGTCTGCGAGGGCTACGAACGCCAGATGACGGTCGACGTGATATCGACCTTCCTGATGGCGTTGTTGCTGCTTCCGGCCCTGCGACGCAGCGCTACCAAGTTCAACGTCCTACCACATCTGGTATTCGTCGTTTCCACGGCGCATTTCTTCGCCGTGTTCAGACAGCGGCACGATCCATCCATCTTCGAGGCGCTCAGGGGCCCGGCAGACATGTTCGACCGCTACAGCGTGGTCAAGCTCCTGGACGTGCTTATCACGCGGGAGCTCGCCTGGGAGACGGCTGCCAACGGCAAGCCTAAGGTGGTCATCAATATGGTGGACCCCGGGCTGTGCAAGTCACAGCTGTTCCGAGACGCCACCTTTCCGGTTTCGTGGATCATGTCTTCTCTAATGTTTATTTCGGGGCGGACGGCCGAAGTGGGCTCGCGCAATCTTGTCGCTGCCGCTCTGGCTGATGAGTCGTCCCACGGCGGGTACATCCAGGACTGCCAGCTGCGGGAGCCCAGCTCGTTTGTTAGGAGCCAGGAGGGCCACGAAGCCCAGAAAAAAGTATATGAGGAATTGCTGGACCTGCTTGAAGAAATCGAACCGGGGATAGGCGGTAACTTGTAACTCATTGTGAATAGTTAAACGCAGTGCCTGTCTAGTAGGTATAAGTAGGCTACGATAGGTCTAAGCTTGGTCTGATTCATGCCCCCATGAAATAAATGCATCATTTAAGTGTGGTGGTTACAGTTTCTACAGGTATGTAGGTCAACTAGGTACAGAAATAATATAGTAAGTCTAATGCCATTCCCAGTTTGTTTCCCAAAGGTTACACAGTCGGCGAAGTAGGCAACGAGTCGATAGCATGCTCATAATCTGGGGGCAGGGTGTAGTCGACTGGGCGGAGATGTACATTGAAGTTTTTTTGGAAGAAAATACCGTAGCACTCGCTAGACCACGGTTTGTGAGGGTTAGCGATGGTGATGTCAAAATTTCTGAGGAGCTAGGTAAAGGGGTTCCAAAGTCAGCGCGACCAACGTCTCTATGTTACAATCTAAGGAGTATAAGAGAAAGCTTACTTCAAAGATGACCTTTGTAATTTCCATCATGGCCAAAGACATGCCTAGACACTTTGTGGAGCCATACCCGAAGACCAGCGAGTGTGTTTGGTGCATCGCATATAGCCGGTCGGCATCGTCTGTCAGCCAGCGCTCCGGGCAGTAGAGCTCGGCGTCGTCCCCGTATATCTTCTTGTTGAGTTGTACGCCCCACGCATTTAGCCCGACAAAGGTGCCCTCAGGTAGGCGGTAGCCGCCGAGTAAATCTCCCCCCGACGGAACGACACGCTCGCGCAGCTGGAAGATGCTATGTACGAAGTAGTGCAAATTTGCTTACAGTGCAATGATGAGCTCGGAATCGATTTGATCCTTGGACATTCCCTGATTTAGGAGGGAACTGACGACGTCATCTGCCCTGCTTCTTTCTCTGGAACGCTTGTCCACTACCTCATGAACTATCTGTGTGTGCTGGGTTAGATTTCACGGCGAGATGGTACATACGAACCGAAGCAAAACTCACCCCCATGAGACGGCCAACACCAGTTGAGTCGCACGGCTTGGGAAAGAGAACCTTTCTCAAGATCGGAATTTTAGCTAACTGGAAAAATAGTGTGTTCAGCCCTAGGAAGACGGAGAAGTATTGGCAAGTCCGGTTGCCAGTTTCCACCGTCTCGATGATGCGATGCATGTCACGATTGAACCTCACGCATCCAATCTCTTTGCCGAGGCATATTTTGGTGATAATATCAACAGTTAAGAACTGTATCTTCTCACCAATATCACATGACACTAGATCAGGTCCAGCAAGGCGTTTACGCAGCGAATTTATCCAGCTGAGCACCAACTGGTCTATGACGGGCTCCATTGTCATGATCGATGTGCCGGTGAACTGCAGGGGGGCAAATTAGCCCAAATCTCGCTTTCTACACATATGGATCTCAACTAGGTAGGTACTCACGCTCGGCGCCAGCTTGGCACGGATCTTGCTGTGCTTTTTGACATCACGCTCGGAGACAATGTTTGGGATGTGGGGATCGATGCGGACGGAATCGAACCACGGTCCACGCACGTATCCCGATCTGACGGCGAGGATCCGTCGGGTGATCTCAGGGTCGTCGGTGATTACATGATTAGGGCCAATACGGGCAATGGGCCCTGGATAGTATGTAGCAGCCGTTGATCAGTATTTGACACCCTTGCACCGAGAATCTGGCTACTCACCGTATTTTGCATTCACTTCAGTCCATATCTCGTGAGATCTCCCTGATGCCAGCGCCCTTGCTATCCATAGCCGCGACCATCGTGCTAGTCGTGGACCCGGTACTCGTGATATACTTGGCTTTTGCAGCCGAATAACCCGGATCCAGAGGTCAACCTTGAGGACGACGCACAAGATGAAGAGGCAGTACGACACAATGACATGCCCTAGAAAGTAGAACAGCGCTGTTGTAGGCATACTGGGTAAGAGTTGATAGTAGGTTGTAGGTATGTTGATGGTAGTGACGGTTATCGTCTTGCACCCGGCCTGGGGAGCCTTTTTATGCTCCAAAGGAATAGCTGTATATCACCTCAGTAAATATATTCGGTGTATCCCACCATGATACTTCATTGTCGCCCCCTCCCCCCCAAAAAAGAACAGTGATAGATACCTGCATCAGGCTGTACTGTTGGCTGCTTATTTCAACAAAAATGCATCACAAGACGGAGGAAAATGCGCATTTGTAGCCCCAACTATAGCACGGGCTCGGATTAGTGGCTTTTATACATATTTTTAGTTATCCTATCTTCACCGAACCGGCGGTTCATGGTGACACGCATACAGCCTGCTTCCGCTGCATGCTCGATGATGAGATTATAAAACCCTTGGAATTATTGTTCATCCCGCCGTCGCTATATCGTTTACGGCCTTGACAAGATTATCTTACTGCTCATTAGGAACACCCTCTTCTCTAGCTTCACCTTACATACAATGGATCCTCAGACACTATCACAGTATTTAGGATACCCAATCCAGCAGCCGCCCCCGGGAGTGATACCCAATTTTGAGAATCCCGAGTCCATCGCTTACCAAATATACATCACCGCAAGCGTGTGTATTCCGCTGATGCTGGTATTTTCGCTAATTAGATTCCTGTCTATAATATATATCAGTCGGAAAATTGTCATTGGGGACGAATGTCAGTTCTTCATGTTGCCGTAACCTTTCTTCTCCATGACTAACAAGGATGACATACAGTTCTCTTCGTTGTAGGATTGGTAGGATATCCATGACGGTCTCTACATGACTGGCCCTGTAATGCAGTATACTGACTTTGTTAGGTGCTTTGCCTCGGCTTTACGGCCATGACCATAGCTTGTACGGCCTGATATAGGTTATATTCTCTATGACCCAGCTGATCCTTTATAGGTGTTACCGGAGGAGCGTTTGGTAAGCATGCTTGGAATGTGCTTTTAGGCGCCTTTACTAGATCGCAGCTGGTGGTAGGTATTGTTTCTAAGGTCTTTAGAATCAACTTCGAAGCTGACAAGCAAAGCTATCTCTTCTCGTCGAACTCTTTGGGCCGCTAGCCACTTGCTCTGTCAAAATCTCGGTCTTGGTCCTATACTTGCAGATCTTCAGGATCCTGAAGTGGATGCGCGTTATTTCCATCGCCGGCATTATAATCATCACGGCTGCCCATATATCTACGACGATAACTTTTGCTGCCATGTGCGCGCCCCGCACGGGTTCTGGACAACTTGATTTCCTGGCCGCTTTCGTCTCAGATACGTGCTCGCGCACCCGCATTCTCATTGTGATCCAGGGCATCATCAACGTTGTCACCGACATCTTCCTTCTTATTCTTCCACTCCCGGCCATCTGGACGCTTCAGATATCCTTGAAACGCAAGCTTGCCATCTCATCCATGTTCTTGGTCGGTCTTTGGTAAGCAGGATCGACCATTATATAATGTTATATGGGCGTTAGGTAGTCTGACAGAAAACAGCGCTTGTGCATCTAGCATTATCTGACTTGTTTATAGAGTGAGATATTTCCGCGCCGGTCAAGATAACATCTTTGTTGTTGTCCCCTTATGGGTGACAGCGTACGTATTCCTCCAACTACCTCGGTTGCCCGCCTATTAATGCTTTACTTCATAGAA
Source organism: Biscogniauxia mediterranea (assembly GCA_018398605.1). NCBI lineage: Eukaryota > Fungi > Ascomycota > Sordariomycetes > Xylariales > Xylariaceae > Biscogniauxia > Biscogniauxia mediterranea. Next base: position 151,649 of record JAGXTR010000005.1, read on the forward strand.
TTGCGGAAGAAACTGCTGCTATAATGATCTGCTGCATGCCAACTATAGCTTGTTCTTGTGCTATACTGTAGCTTAGCAAGCCATCCCTTGCCTGCGGTTGTGCAACAATAAAGCACCATCATGACTGCAGGGTTACATCTAGGTTGGTGCGCAACACTAATACGTGTATCATTGATAGGTTATGAACTTCTTGTTGGTCACAATAAGTTGACCAACAAGAAATTGCAACAATCTCAGCCTTCTCACCTTTCCTTCCTCTACCTGCCCCCCCAAACTTCCACTCTCCCTTTCACCTACCCTCTTCATTCATCTCTCCCCTTCTTTACTCGATAATCGCTGCCATGTCTTCCGCTGTCAGTGATCCCACTATCATTATCATATTCATCGGCATTGTTACTTTAACCTACTTCACCACCCGCAACATGTTTGGTTATGATCCTCGCGAGCCGCCGGCGGCTCCGCAGTCGATTCCCATTATCGGCCATATGGTTGGATTGTCACGAAGCAAGTTTAACTACTATGTAGACCTCAGGTATCTCCTTACTCCTCCCAACCAACTTGATCAGACATGCTTAGCCCTATCTCAGCCAGCAGACGGGCTCGCCCATTTTCACCATGTCCCTCCCGGGACAGAAGATGTACGTAGTGACGCAGCCGGAGCTCATTCAGACGGTGCAGAAACTGCACAAGACCCTCGCATTCCCCCCCATTGAGGCCAAGTTCGCGTCCAAGGTCTGCGGGGCTAGCCTCGAGGCCCAGGCTATCCTCGCCCAAAACGTGAATGGCGACGAGGGGGATTTCGGTCTTTCAATGGAGTCTTATGCCGCAATGCGGGCCGGGCTCAAGCCGGGCTCGGACCTCGATGACATGAACCGCGTCATGATCGAGGAAATCGCAAAGTCGCTTGATCTGCTGCAGCCGGCCAAGGGAGAGTCCCGGAAGATCGGCATGTACACTTGGCTGAGGGATGCTATCACCACGGCTACTACCAGGTCTGTATACGGTCCGATGAACCCGTACGATGACAAGGCTATTGCCGATGCTTTCTGGTGAGTAGATCTAGGAAACCAGGGCTCAGGGCTCAGGGCTCTCTACTAAGTTGTTGGCATTAGGGAGTTCGAAAGTGGTCTCATGTCGATCCTTGTTGGCTTCCTTCCTTCTATCACAGCTCGAAAGCCCATTGCGGCTCGAACGAAGGTTGCCAAGGCCTTCGAAGCATATTACAAAGCCGGAGGGGTGCAAAAAGCATCGGCCCTCGCTCGGAATCGATACCAAGCCGAAATCGACAATAACGTCCCACTGGAGGATATCGCCCGCTACGAGGTCGGAGGCTCCATTGCTGTCCTAGTTAACACAGCCCCGGCGGCGTTCTGGACTCTTTTGCTGCTCCACTCCCACCCGGGTCTCCTCCCTGACATCCGGAAAGAGATCGATGCCTGCACCGAAACCACTACCGAGGACGGCGTCACCGTTAAAACTCTCGATATCACTACCTTGAAGGAAAGCTGTCCGCTGCTGCTGTCTTCCTACCAGGAAGTCCTCCGGTATCGTTCTATGGGGACCTCGGTGCGCGAAGTGACGGAAGATACCTATCTCGGCCAATGGCTGCTGAAGAAGGGCGCCATGGTGCAGATGCCCAGCCGTATCGTCCATCAGGACCCCAGCCTCTGGGGCGCCAACGTCAACGAGTTCAACCCCCGGCGGTTCCTCCCCGAGGAGAAGCAGAACCGCCCGCGCGACGTCTGCTTCCGGGCGTTCGGTGGGGGCAAGACCCTCTGTCCCGGCCGGCACTTCGCGACCAACGAGGTGCTTGCCGCTGTGGCCGTCTTCGTCGCGAGGCTCGACATGAAGCCTGCGAAGGGCGAATGGACGCTGCCGACTACGGCGAACACCAACGTTGCTGCCGTGGTCATGGAGCCGGATGACGATATCGAGGTGGAGATCAAGTCACGGCAGGGCTTCGAGGATGTCAAGTGGGTTGTAAACCTGAACAAGTCGGAGAAGATCTTTGCTATGGTGACGGAAGATAGCGGCGAGACGGAGGAATGAATCTTCGAGCAAACCTATATCGCTTTTGAAATGCTTCATGCTTGCGAGTCATTCATAGGTAAGTTTGTCGTATACCTACACTACAAGAACACCCTTAATACGTTAGGACTGTAATTACTGGTAAAATGGAGGAAGATTAAAGAAAATCGAAAATTAAATGACTTGTAGAGCCTTCAATTTAGTAATTACCTCAACTCCGAGTTCCGCAACCTGTCTGAGGCTTTAGAAATGACACTTGCAGTTCCTATAAATTCTCGTGACTTATACACGTAGGCTGCTGCTCAGGGGGTCTCTGTGGTTGGGGCATGTGACTTGATAGCTTCCGAATCCATTTTATACATACGTACCTTCGCGTGCGTGCTTACCAAAGAAAAAGCCGAACAATCGATTAACATTTTAGATGATTACCTAGGTTAGGTAAGTATGTAGAGAGCCTTGAGCGCCACTTGGAGATATCAGATTTTGGTATCCTTAGTAATTCCTATTCCAAGGGTTTTTTTCTTCTTCTACATATAGCCGGGTCAACCGCAACATACAAGTTGTTCTCAACTACCTAGGTAGTTGACCTTACCTAGAAGTTACATACATACATACTTGGCTCTTTTCCTGCTTCAGTCACAGCGACGGTTACGGGTAACTTCGTGTAGGCCGACACAAAACAACCAGTTAACCTACATCTTTCAGACATACCACAGCCTACCTACCTAACTTACCACGATGGCTGCCGTTCCACGGAAGCTGTGGGAGCACCCCAATCCCCAGACCACGAGAATGTGGGAGTTCATGCAGCGAATCAACAAGAAGTACCAACTAAATCTCAAGGTAAGAAGGGATCGATATAACATGGTAATGACCAGTTATTATTTGGGTACTTACCTACTTGCCTACCTTACTTAACCTAACTTTTTACCTCCCTCTTTTTCCAGACCTTCCGGGAGCTGTACCAGTTCTCCACCACTAAGCGCTCCGAGTTCTACGCCGAGGTATTCGACTACGTGAATCTGATCCACGCGGGCACCTACACCAGGGTCGTGGACGAGAGCCAGCCGGTAGACAGCATCCCGCGCTGGTTCGAGGGCGTCCAGGTCAGCTGGGTCGAGAACGTGCTGTGGTCGCGTAACTCTCTCGATCTGGCGGACCACCATGGCAAGGCGGGCAAGGAGGACAGCAAGATTGCCCTCACGGAGGTCCGTGAGGGTGTGTCCGAAATCAGGCACGTCACGTGGGCCACACTCCGGGAACTCTCGGCTACCTATGCTGCTGCTCTACATGCCGGCGGTGTCAGACGAGGAGACCGGATTGTTGCTGTCGGCGCCAACAGCGTGGAGACCTTGGTTATCTTCAATGCCACAGGCTGGCTTGGAGCAATCTTCAGCAGCAGCTCTACGGACATGGGCGCCCAGGGGATCCTGCAGAGGACAGTCCAGACTAACCCCAAGGTAGCACAGCACCCACTTCCCCTTTTGTGGTGTATCTTCCTTCTGCTTACCGACATATGATAATAGTACATCTTCATGGACGACGCTGCTCTATACAATGGGAAGAAGATAGACCTGCGGCAGAAGATGAGCGAGGTCGTAGCTGGCATGAAAGACTGCGACCAATTCGCCGGCCTGGTCTCGATTCGCCGGTTCCGCAATGCCCTCGATATCAGCCAAATCCCCAAGGTCCAGACGCTGCGCTCTTTCCTCGACAACCGGAGTGCTGCTCCGCCACCCATAGAACGACTAGCATTCCACGAGCCCTTCTTGATCTGCTACTCCTCGGGCACGACCGGGATCCCGAAGGCCATCGCGCAGTCGGTCGGCGGTGTCACGCTGAGCTACCTGCGGGAGGCGTATCTCCACGACGATAGTGGTCCCGACGGCGTCGTGCTGCAGTACTCGACCACGGGGTGGGTCATGTGGCTCGTCGGCGTCGGACAGCTGCTCGTCGGGTCGCGGGTCATCCTCTACGACGGCTCGCCCTTCCAGCCGGACCTCACCACCTTCATCAAGCTGATCGCCGACCAGAAGGTGACCAATCTGGGCACGAGCCCGCGGTGGTTCCAGGAGATCGCCAAGGCTGGCCTCTCGCCGCGCGAGATCGCCGACCTGTCGAGCCTGAGGGCGGTCACCTCGACGGGCATGGTGCTGCCCGACCAGATGTTCGAGTGGTTCTACGACAAGGGGTTCCCACCTAGCGTGCACCTGAAGAATATATCGGGGGGAACGGAGATCGTACGTCATCAACACCGCTACCCTGGCACGAGTGTCGGTCGATTCTCGGTGTCGGTTGCCTGCCTGCTAACTTATACCTCTTTCTTGCACACCTAACTAATAGGTCGGTTGCTTCGCCATGGGCAATCCCCTAACCCCCGTCTACGTGGGCGGGACGCAAGGCCCCAGCCTCGGCATCGCCCTCGCTATCTACGACTCGCTACTGCCCTCCGGCCCGGGAAAGCCGGTCCCCGACGGGACGCCCGGCGAGCTCGTCGCCACGGCCTCGTTCCCGAACGTGCCTGTGTACCTCTGGGGGGATAAGGCGCCCGCCGCCGCCCCGGGCACCAAGTACCACGCGGCGTACTTCGCGCGCTACGACCATGTGGTTAGTAAATCTTTTTTTTTTCCTGCGTTTTAATTAATTATGCTTTATGGCCTTGTCGCGGGGGGGGTTCTTTTCTCTTAAGCTCATCCAATATGGCAGCCAAATCACTAACCCTCCATATCATCACAGTGGGCGCACGGCGACTTCTGCGTCATCCACCCAGTGACGGGGGGCATCACGTTCCTGGGGCGCGCCGACGGCGTGCTGAACCCTAGCGGCGTGCGCTTCGGATCCGCGGAGGTGTACTCGGTGCTGGAGCGCGACTTCGCCGACCGCGTCGCCGATTCGTTGTGCGTAGGCCAGAGGCGCCCCGCGGACACCAACGAGACGGTCATGTTATTCCTTCTCATGCGCCCGGGGTGCAGGTTCGACCGCAAGCTTGTGCACGAGGTGAAGGAGGCGATCGCGCGGAGTCTTACAAAGAGACATGTGCCCAAGTATGTGTTCGAGACGCCGGAGATACCTGTGAGCCCCCACCTATTGCTTACCCCTATTGATCTGGCCCCACCTGCGAAGTCTCGGGTCAAATATCTAACCTAGAGAGTATGAGTGGAAGGACCCAAGTATATGGTACATGATATGCTGACTTTTCGCGCGTTGAGACCACGGTCAACCTCAAGAAGGTTGAGCTCCCCGTCAAACAGATCGTGTCGGGCCAGGTCATCAAGCCCAGCGGCACGCTGCTGAACCCCAAGAGCCTCGATTACTACTATCAGTTTGCGAAGGTTGAGCAGTTGGTCGGCCCGAAAGAGAAGCTATAGACACCTGATAGGTTGCTTTTGTGATGTTTCGTATTTCTTTTTCCTTCTTTCTTTCTTCTTCTTCTGCTTCTGGTTGTGATAAACTGAGAATGACGGGTTGTCTCCCGTCCCCCAACCCCCTTTCTTCCCGATACTTGAGCTTCTCGGATTCTATACCAAGAAACTTTGAGAACAAGATCGAGAATAATAGAGGACGGTAGGTTACGTGTGTTTCAATATAAATTAAGGGTGGTTAGGGACTAGGGAATATACATGTTGGTCTAGATAGGTAACTTACCTACATACAATTATCCCCAACGAATAATTGGCGAGCGGACAGAAGAGAAGAAGGCCCTAGGAAATGAATAGTACGATAGACCGGAATGCTCAAGACTTTGTTAACGAATATTGACCAGTGCTGATCTGTGCCGCTGCCCAGTGCTCACCCAGAGCAGAACAGTTGGTCGTCTCTTTTCTAAACCAGTCTTGAGTTTGGAAGGAAGGTGGTGATTGTGCGTGCTTGGGGGGGGGGTTTGGTTTTTTTCTGCGTATGAGAGGAAGGGGATATGTAGTTTGCCGAGATCTTGGGTAGAGCCGGTTATGTGCCTTGGTGGATATCTATTGGATTGGCAGGCTTGGTAAGATCCTATCTTTGGCTAAGAGGGAATGTCCCATGTTTAATGGCAAACAATAGTCGTTTATTCATCCATATGGGCCTTATTAACCTTAGGTCATTTATAGAATATCGGCCCATACGCCGGCCAAATCAAGCCCATACTTTCCCTTTTAGCATCAATACTACTACTAGTTAGTACTTAGTAACCACGTTACATATCACCGATGAAAGAGTCGGGAGTGCTAAATGATACCCCCCCCCCCCCCCCATTAGCAGATTCAAGCTGGGCCTTCTATGTACCCGAAGAGTCCGCTTTTCCCCGGGCCTTGCTATCTCAGGCAGCGAATGCAAGGCATGAAAAGAAGATTCATGCAAGCCACCGTTCCATCGTAATTGTATACTGTACCTACATAATGACTGACTCAATCTTCGGCGGCTTACACGTTCGTGCATATAATGTATGTATAATACGCAAAGCGAGAGGTGTAAGACAGGCTCTGACAAAATGACGGGCAGGTCGTCGTGACAATGCTTCGGGGACTGGGACTAGCCTGAAAACAAGACTCAGCTACCTCAGCTTCGGGATGGCCTGTCAGCTACATTGTGCTTGGTCACGAGAGGGTGATGGACAGCGTTGCTGTATGCAGAAAAGAACAAAAGAAGAAAAAAGAGGGTGTGTATGTGGGAGAGATTCGGCCGAGGCCAGGTCCTATAGGTAGATTCATGCCCGATGTGATGATGTAGATTGGATATGTCTGTAGAGTTGACATACATTTGATAGGTACAGTAGGTACCTACGTAATTCTAGGGTGCCATCATGTGCCATCACCTTATCATCGGTTTCCTAACATGGTATTTGATGCTGCTGGACGCTTGCAGCACCGTCCCGCTGTCCAGCTGCCAAACGTATTAGCCTGTCCAGCTAGGACTAGGTAGGTTTAGTGTAGTTCAGAGGTGGTTAAGCATGGGTCATCAGGCATGCCAAGTTGAAGTCCCAAAACCCAGAGCCCACCGGCAACATCTGCGATGTTATCGTTATCGCAATGACGGATGGTGACCCCTCGACGATATGGATGGGCATCTCACCCGACTGATACCGTAGAATAGACAGAGGAGATAGGAGGTATTTACCTAGGTACATAGGTACCAAAGCCAGTATAACTATTACCTTTACTACATATGTACCTAGTACAAGGTATTTAAAACCTTGGCCGAGTCCAACTTTATGCAAAGGCTGCATGAAGTACGTACTATGTACATAGTAGGTAGTTGGTGTACCTACTAAGTACTTGAGCTGTAAAATATCAGGTCTCAGTTGCATTCCTATCGAAGCTATAGATAGGAAGGTAAGTAGGTATTTCAAGTGTCGGATCAAGAATGACCCCGTGCAAGGCCAAAAACGAAACAGAGAACAAACATAAGGAGAAGAAAATAGATAAATGAATATAATTGATCAAGTTGAAACCAAAACCAAAATGGTAGTCTATGCAGTTGGTTTCCAAAAGGTTACGTCAATAAGGTAAAAAAATAAAATTAAAAGAGGTTACGTATATAGGTCTCTCTTTTAAAAGGTTGTGCTAGGTCAAGTAAGAAAGCTCTAATGAGAAAAGCAAGTGACGACTTATGACTGATAGGTGCCACCCACTTACTAGCCCCCAGAGTCAATTAACTCATACCACAGCAGGGCAAACACTGTGTTGCGTGGTATCCCGATACTTGGAATCCCATCTGATCTTCTGATTAATTGAGGTACTCTGTACCTATATGCACCACCTTGGACTGCATCGGCCCCCGGTACCTCAGGCGACGATATCCTGGCAAGCGCCCCCCCCCGACGTACGTACTACCTTAATTCTGTGCATCTACACTACCTACACTACCTAACCTTACAGTGCACTTTTACCACCAACATGAACCGGCACCTCTCGTCAAGGTCCCCTCCGATTGATCCATCTAACCTAACCTACTACTTACCTGACCTACACTACACCACATTACACATCAACTTTCACATCCCACTCCGCCTCAACGTTTCTCTCTCTCCCTCTCCCTCTTTTCTCTTCCACTCTTACTCATTTTTCTTTCCCTTTCAGTTTGGACGTCGTGTTTAAACAGACAGGTGAACACCTCGTACATAATTTTCCACTATTCGACGTGCCTTGCCGAGATTGAGACGTTTCCGCCCTGCCCCCCCCCCCCCCCCCCCATCGACTAATAATCACCTCCTCGACCACCACTTAGTGTTTTATAACTACATAAGGTCATACACTTAGTCGCCAACCATCCCAAATCCATCTTAACCTCCGTCTGGTCGAACCTTACCATGTTCCCGGCTTAGTCACTTGCACCTACAATCCGCCGTGCTTCTCGCATTGACATGAAGCCAGCTATCTCAACTAGCAGCAGTAGCAGTAGTCATCAGCAGGTTACCGAGCCCGAGCTACCCTCCAAGCTTCCAACGTTCTTCTCCAACCACCACGACCTGCCCACCTCAGCAGATCACCGACCCCGCGGTTGCGTCTTCCCGCACACTTTAACATACATTGCCGTGCCGTCCACCTGTCTAGAACTGCGGGAGTCCCAAGACTAGCCCGCAGTCCCCAGAAGGTCGAAGTGGCAGACCAACACCCCCGTACTCCTTCCACAACCACCCCATCCACCTCCGCCGACCCATCCACGACGCAACACCCTCATCATCCCTCCAGCACAGTCCTCTCAGCACCCAACCCCAGTATTTCTTCCGCTCAGCAGCCCGTCATCTCCTCCGACTCCGACATTCCACACCCGCCTCCTGACCCGTCCGTCTCGCCACGCCAGGTCCTAGGGAGGAGACGGCGAGCTTCGGACGACGACGACAACGACGCCGACGCCCTCCTCCGCTCCGAGGCCCCGCCCACCGGAATATCGGCTTCTCAGACTACATCCGCCGACCCCCATAGAAGGAAGCGCAGGCGTGCCGAGAGCATCATGTTGGCAGAAGGAGACGGCGAGGTGGCGGCTAATGGCACATCGAGGTCTTACGCTAACGGAAAGTCGACCCAAAGGCCTACTGCTACGGCATCTGCTAATGGCACCCATAAGCCGGGTGCCTCGACAAATGGCTCGGCAAAACCACGAACTTCTAAGGATTACTTCGGGCACGATCGCGAAGAGGTCACCAGAATACTCATCCAAGCCCTGTCTGATATGGGCTACCACTCTGCCGCACAGAGTGTAAGTCGAGATAGTGGGTTTGAGCTCGAGAATGAAACAGTGGCCGCCTTTAGAAATGCTGTGGTTAAAGGGAATTGGGATGAGGCAGAGCAACTGCTTTCCGGGGCGGCCATATCTGGCAATCCAGACAGCCGAAACGGCAATGGATTGGTATTGGCCAAGGGTGCTGACCGGAAAATGATGCGTTTCTGGATACGGCAGCAGAAATTCTTGGAGCTCCTCGAACAAAAGGAAACCAGGCAGGCTTTGTCAGTGTTACGGACAGAGCTCACCCCTTTATTCAAAGATACGCAAAAGGTCCATTTCCTATCTACACTGTTAATGTGCCAAACCCCAGAGGATATAAAATTGAAGGCCAATTGGGACGGTGCGCATGGAGAATCAAGAAAGGTATTGCTATCGGAACTATCAAGTAAGTTGGCAAATCCAGTGAGGAGAATCACCTGGCAGCACATGACTGACGATGCCAATACAGAATGTATATCTCCTTCTGTCATGCTCCCAGAGCGTCGTTTGGCGATATTATTAGATCAGGTCAAGGATAGCCAGGTTGGTGGTTGCATGTGGCATAGCAGCTCGGCACCCCCTTCTCTCTACTCAGACCATGTCTGTGACCGCCGACAATTCCCCACCGAGAATGTTACCGAGCTTGATGAGCATTCCGGCGAAGTTTGGCAGGTAGTCTTCTCTCACGATGGGACAAAACTAGCTACATGTGATAGTGAAAAGCAAGTCATTATATGGGATGTTCCGTCGTTCACGGTTCGGCATATTCTCAAAGACCATGACCAAGGAGTCGGCAATGTTGCCTGGAGTTGGGACGACACAATGATAGTTACCTGTTGCCAGGATAAGCACGCAAGACTATGGGATGCTACTGTAAGTGAATTCAAGGACTCCAAATGGTAAGTGTTTGTTTGGCTGACCAGCTGGCAGACTGGTGTTTGTCGTAAGAAATTAGATCGCTTCGGAGAGCCTGTGAGCAGTTGTATCTGGGCTCCAGACGGCGAATCATTTATTACAGGTTCTCTAGACAAAAACAACAGTCTAGTCCAGTGGAGCCTCTCTGGGGAGAGAATTTACGACTGGAACAGCCCTCACCGAGTGGAGGACCTGGCAGCCTCTCCGGATGGACGATGGCTAGTTGCGATGGATGACAAGACGAATGTACACGTCTATAACCTTGCTACTCGAGAACTCGAATACAAGATGGACCTTAAGAGCCGGTTAACATCTGTCAGCATTAGCCAGAACTCGAGGCATTTGCTAGTAAACTGTAGGGATGGCGTCGCGCAGCTCATCGATCTCGTGATCCGGGAGCCTGTCCAAAGCTACAAAGGCCATTCGGGAGGTGATTTTATGATTCGGAGTACGTTTGGAGGAGCTGACGAGAGTTTTATCATAAGTGGAAGTGAAGGTTTGTCACTCAGAAATCGTGCTCTTTCTCCTTCAGGTACTAACACAATCCAGATGGGTCGATCAACATCTGGCACAAAGCTACTGCGCAACCTGTTGTGAAGCTGAGCAACGGTCATAGTCCCAGATGCAATTCAGCATCGTGGAGCCCGACAAACCCCTGTCTGTTTGCCACATGCGGCGATGACGGAAAAGTGAAGATGTATGTAGCCTTGAGCGCCCGTATGCTAGATTGTGATTTAGTTGCTAACTTGTCCATAGATGGTCAAACAATGACTGGCGGCGAGCTCAATTTGAAGCCACCTACGGTCATGAAGCCAATCGGAACGCAAATGGTTCATAAGCATGATGCACACCGTAACTATAGACCCGGCAGTGGTGTTATATGGGATATCCTAAAGCTTTTAACATGATACAACTCTTGGCTGGCCTAGGAAGGAACTTTGGTGAGCTTGAGAATGGATAAGGGGGTAGAAGGTGGCAGGGAATATGTTATTAGCAGGTAGAGATAGGCGCAGACCAAAACTCCGCTCTCAAATGGGGGAGGAAAATGAGAGTCTTGAGCAGGTTTGCCGTATTGCGCCATATACGGTGGTTATCGGAAGAAAAACACAATTATTAACTCTCACGAGACAAGTTTTTTTCTTCTTTTTTTATATGGATTATTAACACATCCCATACCATACTGTAGAGGCGTATTGTTTTTCCTTTTTGAAAGGGGAGCAGAGGTTGGTTGATGATGGGATAGTCTATGAATAGACTACTTTTTGTTCTTCTGTCTTATTCCTGTCTTCTACTGAATATATATATATATATTCGGGGGGATGGTCGTATGATCTAGGTCAAGGTTCGTTGGGTAAGTTTGGGGACTGGGAAGAAATTTCAATACGTTTTGCCCCCTTTAACCCCCTTTCCTTCCTCTCTCTTACTACCCGATGAAGCTGATGTTGTCTGTCTGATGCGATTCGGTGGTGAATAGACTTGTATCTTGGGGCGGCTCTCTGTGCAGGAACGTTAGAAGGTAGGTATGTGATAGGAAGGTTGGTAGAGAAGGTTCTTAGGTGAAAGGAAGGCTAGATACAGGATGTGATTTTTTTTTCTCGGAATCTTGTTGGCTTGTTTGGGTTTATTGGGTTGGGCGGGCGAAGAAGATATCCGTCCTGTTTTTCGTCTATTATTTATCAACTACCTCTCATCTACTTCGGTCAAAGAGTGCTTTACCTCTCTGTACCTTACCTAGCCAGACAAGGCTGGTTGCCAACCCGGAAATATCAACAAGAACAAGGGCGTGCCCTATATTAATAAGAAACTGTACAGCAGAAGAAGATAAGAAAAGAAAAAAGACCAAGTTTCTCTGCGTCCCAACAATTATGTACTTAGTATCTAGCCTCTTCCTCTGGAGGGGGGTGCTAAGGACGGCCGAGAGGATGTTCTGCTCTGCGCAGTAGGTCCTGTCCCCCGCGTCGCGGCGGCGGTGGATACGCGGCAGTCAAGGACGGTGTAGTTCGGTGGATAGCGTGGACTCGAAGGCATCCCGGCCACCCAGAGTGTGCATGCGGGCGTAGAACGCGACGGTAGTCGAACCCCCCCCCAAGCGCTAGGGACTCGAGGCCTCCTCCTCTCCTCCTTTGACTGCTAAGTCGAGAAAGCAGCTACCCATGTACTATTTACCAGTCGTTCATGGAGAGACTAGACACCTAGGAACATAACCCCCGGGCTGTATGAGTAGGCACTGACCCAGACCCAAAGTAAACGCCGTCTTGGCCCGAATGCCGCAGCGCAAGAACGAGAGCCGCGCCAGCTTTCTTTCGCCTGGCAGGACCTGGTGGTAGTGTGTGGTGCTGGTTAAGGCTTAGGCTGGCTTCTGTCTGGAGGGAGGTAGCGGCAGAGGAGGATATCAACTGCTTCAGTTTCGAACGAGGTAGGTAGGTAGGTGTAGGTACTAGTTGTCTGCAGATTCATCGCTGGACGATATTTCCGCCGCCGTCGGCGCGTTGTTCTATTCAACCCCATCAAAGAAGCACACCAAGCGGTCCCGTTACGGAGTGTATTTTTGCGGGCGACTGCTTGCTGTCGATATCTTCTCTAGTATGTATATATGTATTACTACCATGAAGTTTGGTCACGATTTACTATATATATATATATTGATCTCGGTTTCCCTCTCCAGCGCCGTAGCTATTTATGGTCAACTTATCTCCATTCTTGCCGCCCTTGTGGCCTGGATCCTAGGTAAACGGCCGGGACGGCAAATAACTGGCTGTTGCGCGTGATGTGATGCCATTGCGATTGGTTATTTGGATATCAAATAGGATCTAGGTTAATTAATACGCATAGGACGAGAGTGGTTGCGTTTGACTGTGTAAAATGGCTTCCTGTCCTAGGTATTTCGAATAGCTGTAAGCGCCGTGATATGAACAGAGAGGATGTAAAGGGGCGTTTGTATAAAAACGGAGGAGTGCCGCTCTAACAAGTATTTTCAACAATGGCTATGGACTTGATTTCCTGTTCAGCAAGACTCGACGCTAGTACATCGAGGATTGTCGAGACGTGTTCGTGTGTCAATTTTTGTTACAGGTAGGTAAGTAATTAATCTCTTGTAGAAACACAGAGAAACTAATCCAAATAGACAATCAAACTTGGGCTCATAGGTGATATTTATATAATAGCAGGTAGGCCCCCTTTTCGTCATAGAACAGGCAGGTTCTTCCATGTTGGTGTCTTCTGGGTCAGTGTATTACGCAGTCGTTAATTCTCAATTTAGACATTTACCTCAATCATGGATATAGAACTTTAGTATATTTTACGAAATCCAGGAAATATAGGGGTTCATACTTATCGCAAAAGCGATACCGCTTATGCTTGTTAGCATAAACCTGACATGAATACTCCTCGACAATACTCGTGGAGGCGCAAGAACCGAGATTTTAATGAATTGTGCACAGCAAGAATAGAAAAACATAAAGGCTCAAGGCGACTAATGATTATTTCATTGGCCTGGAATTCTCCCCCTTTTCAACCCTTGAGCAATTCTTGGGTACCTACCTAGTTTACATAGTATATACCTGTTTTTCTTTTGTGTTTAATGGAATCAAAATCAACTTTTGCTAAATGAATGTTATTTTCTTACTCAACAATGATACTGTAGCCTTATATCGAACCTAGCTTTAATATGGACACATGTAGTCAGTCTACACTAGAATGCAAGTGTTTGGGTTTGGGTTGAGCTTCCCTTCCAACAAGCCTATTCCCTAATTTTATAAGTGCTAGTAGTCTTTACTGGATTTGAATACCTGCTTAGGGACATAGGTTTATGACCGCCTCAATCTTTTCTGAGATATGAAAAACATCACTCGGGGTTCTTTTATTCAGAATTCTTGCATGAGTTGACACTTGGTATAACATATGTTCTCCTTCTAACACAGATATCTTTGTGCAATATTTGACTGTTGAGGTGATTGTCTGAGCCATTGCCCTATCCTCCCGAAGAATCAATCCCCGGGAGATACAGACTTCACTCGGACTCGGCGTCCAGGCACCAAATGACCACATCGTCGACACCAAATGTTGATACTCACGATGTGCAGAACAATGTTTGTTTCCAAAGCACCTTCCATGTTGCTGAGAGACAAGTAATCCGGAATGTTCTCCTGCTCTGCAATGCCCACAAACTACTCAGCACTACCTCCATTGCCTCTATTTCACTTTTTCCTTTTCTTTATAGCTTCGTGGAACTCAACCCCAATATCCGTGAAGATATCACCATACACACCTTTCACCATTACTTCTCTATTGTTGGTTCTATGAACCCTTTTCACTGACTGCTCGAGGTTCTCTATTCTCATCGTACTATACGACGACATCATGGCAGCCAACGTCAAGATTCTGGCCACCGTCCCCGGCATGGGAGACAACAGGGATATGATAGAAGTTCGATTTCTTGTCGATGGCAACACCGTAAAGTATGGCCTAATCTATATCGGCGCATTCCATGATGGCTGGTACAAGTCGGATCAAGTCGACACCGTCATACTCCCCGATTTGCCCGAAGAGTGGACTTGGGTCTGCATCTGCTCAGACCACGAGACCGGAGAACCTTTTGTTCTCAATTACCACAATAACCCTCCAGAGCGCGAGGAGGTTGCAGTTTGGCACCCTAACGAATTCGAGTATACCGATATCGAGAAGATCCGCCAGATCAGAATCGATAAGCAACGTAAAGAAGATCGGTGAGTGATTTTTGCGAGTCGTTTATCCCCCCTTTGGTCTATTTGGAGAGTGAAAATTGCTTACCCATGCTGAGGGTATGCGTTTTCACTTCCGAGACACAATGTTAAGAGTTAAAAAAAAATTAGCCAATATGGCAATTACTGATCCCTGATGTTGTAGTATGTGGATTGTCCAGCACCCTTCCATGGACAAGCGATGCCTCATGAAGATTGCCGAGGTGCCCAAATTCATGGACTGCGTGAAGCGCGAGACGGATACATACAGGGTCCTCGAGGGATCGGGCATCGCTCCCCAATTCATGGGCCACGTCACGGAGCAAGGCCGGGTCGTGGGGATCCTCGTCGAATGGATCGAGGACGCCGAGAAGCCGGAGATCGAGCTCGACATGGAGATAGTGTTGGATGCCCTGAGCAGCCTGCATGAGCGCGGAATCGTCCACAAGGACCCCCACATGGGCAACTTCTTGATCAAGGACAACCGAGTCTATATCATAGACTTCGAATACGCGCGACAGACTAACGACCCCTCCGAGTTCAACATGGAGATAGATAGGGTCCTTGGACAATCTTCGCTTTGGGACAGTTCACCTTCGTCGGATCATGACGAGTCCTAGACAGTGAACCACTTCTGGGATCGCTGGGGGTGGGGGAGAGGAAAAGGGGAGAGGAAAAGGGGGGAGGAAAGGGGCAACCCCATATATGCAAATGAGAATCGAGCTCTTTGTGAAATGCTGACGTGAACATTATATGGCCGAGACTACAGTGACCATGTATTGATGATGCCTCTTGCTTTTCTTTGTTTCTTTTTATTTTCTCTTTGACATCTATTCTGTATACATACCATAGTAGAGGTGAGTTGGATCGCCAGCCCCTATTTTCCCTTAGCGCAGCTACCTATAGATATCACGAGCTGGGCTGAACTGCTTTGAAGCAGTAGGAACGCCTAGACCAAGATAAAATAAATGGTAGTACTGCCGCCGGCTTCCTCGGATCTGGACAACCATAAGCAAAGATATATGAATTGATATTATAAGTATCCTTCTGTATGCAAATGCGCCCAAGGAATTTCGGCTTTAAGATAAGTACCTAACCTAAGAATGGAGGGTATTTAGGTATAGGGTATTCTTGACGAAGTTTGTGAGGGAAACCACAAGCCACGTCGGATTTACCATAGATGTGTGGTATGACTAGCCGAGGATAGAGTATCAATGTAGGTAGTTGAACCTGACTAAAAGTGGTTGACAAGTTGATTATGCGTCGTCAGCTCTCACGCGTGGCTCTCTGTAGGCAACTGGATTCTCCTTTCCCTGATTGATCACGTGGGAAACATTACCTAAGGCGAACTGGAAACTGGAAGGGGGAACTGCATACCTACACTAGGTAGTGCTGCATGCACGGGCCAGCATGATGAAGGCTGGTACGTACCTGACTAGGATAAGAACAACATGTTACTTTGTACCGTAGCACAGGCACACGGGTTGGAAGGAGCCAAGACAAGAGAGGTAACTATGTACGCAAGTAGCAGTGTTAAAGTGTCGGGCGCTCCTGATTGTGTGCCTTGCGATGCAAATAAATCTCCCACCTGCAGCCTTTAACCTCCTGCAGCCTTCAACTTTCCTCCTCTAATATCCCAAACCACCATCAAACCATAAGTGGACTGTGTCCACTCTTTAATAATACTTACCTGCCCACTTGAGCCTTGCTGCAGAACCCTTTCTCTTTTCTATTGCACAGCAACGACGACGACCACCACCACCACCACCACTAACCTTTAGTATCATCGGTCGGCTTCCTGACTTGAGAGTTCGACCCTTTGCAACCCAGCTATCCCACCCTTTCCCACCGCCCCCCTTGGATTTGCGATTGTCCCCCCCGACCCCAACAACCCTCCTGAGACGAGAGCTCAGCTCTACCGAACCGCTTCGACACCGTACTCGAGTGCCGACCACTGAAGATGGCTGATCACATGGCTACACCGGGAGGTATCTCGGATCCTGCCCTCATCAAGTACGTGGCTTGCGACGCCGAATCCTGAAAGGCGAATCGCCATGGCTAACTCTAGAACCCAGGCTTGTCAACAAGCTCCAAGATGTCTTTTCCACAGTTGGTGTAAACAACCCTATCGACCTGCCCCAAATCGTTGTCGTAGGAAGTCAATCGAGTGGAAAGAGTTCCGTGCTCGAGAATATCGTCGGCCGCGACTTGTACGTTGCCCCCCTCCCCTCCCTTGACCGCCACTAGCCTCCGTCGGCCCACCTAACCTATCTCTTGAACAGCTTGCCTCGAGGATCCGGTATTGTGACGCGGCGACCTCTTGTTCTACAGCTTATCAACCGACCGGCGCAAGCAAACGGAGTTAATGAGGATGTCGATTCCTCAACGGACAAAGCTGCCAATGCCGACGAGTGGGGAGAGTTCTTGCATATCCCCGGCCAGAAGTTTTACGACTTTAACAAAATCCGAGACGAGATTAGTCGAGAAACAGAAGCCAAGGTTGGCCGGAACTCGGGCATCTCTCCAGCTCCCATCAACCTCAGGGTCTACTCGCCCAACGTCCTCACCCTGACGCTGGTTGACTTGCCGGGTCTGACCAAGGTGCCCGTGGGAGACCAGCCCCGCGATATCGAAAGACAGATTCGAGACATGGTCCTGAAATACATCCAGAAGTCAAATGCTATCATCTTGGCTGTTACCTCTGCCAACATTGATCTCGCCAACTCCGATGGCTTGAAGCTGGCTCGAGAGGTGGACCCCGAGGGACAGCGAACGATCGGTGTCTTGACTAAGGTGGACTTGATGGATGAGGGTACTGATGTCGTTGACATTCTGGCCGGTCGCATCATCCCGCTGCGGTTAGGCTACGTTCCTGTTGTTAACCGAGGGCAGCGGGATATCGACAACAAGAAGCCCATCGCACATGCGCTCGAGGCCGAGAAGAATTACTTTGAAAACCATAAGGCCTACCGAAACAAGAGCTCCTACTGCGGTACCCCTTACCTGGCCAGAAAACTGAACCTGATTTTGATGATGCACATCAAGCAAACGTTGCCAGACATCAAAGCCAGAATTTCAAGCTCCCTCCAGAAGTACTCTGCCGAGCTGGAGAGCCTAGGTCCCTCGATACTGGGCAACAGCGCAAACATCGTCCTCAACGTCATTTCTGAGTTCACGACCGAATGGCGGACTGTTTTGGATGGCAACAATGGCGAGCTGTCGAGCACTGAGCTATCTGGCGGTGCCAGAATCAGCTTCGTCTTCCACGAACTATACTCTAATGGTGTGAAGGCGATCGACCCCTTTGATGTGGTGAAAGATTTAGACATCCGAACCCTCTTGTACAACTCGTCAGGTTCCTCCCCTGCCCTCTTTGTGGGGACCACTGCGTTTGAGTTGATCGTCAAGGCCCAGATCAAGCGATTGGAAGAGCCCAGCTTGAAGTGTGTATCGCTTGTCTACGACGAGTTGGTGCGCATTCTTACACAGCTTCTCTCCAAACAGCTCTACCGCAGATACCCCCAGCTTAAGGAGAAGGTTCACAGCACCGTCATTACCTTCTTCAAGAAGGCCATGGAGCCTACGAACAAGCTCGTCAGAGACCTTGTAGCCATGGAAGCCTGCTACGTCAACACAGCCCATCCTGATTTCCTGAACGGCCACAGAGCGATGGCCATTGTCAACGAGCGCTACAACGGGGCAAAACCCGTCCAGGTCGACCCGAAGACTGGCAAGCCATTGCCCTCATCGGCCACTACTCCCGCTCGTGCTGCTAGTCCCTCTATGGATACTAACCTGGATGGCAACTCGGGCTTCTTTGGCAGCTTCTTTGCTGCCAAGAACAAGAAGAAGGCTGCGGCCATGGAAGCTCCCCCGCCTATGCTTAAGGCGTCTGGAACACTTTCGGAGCGTGAGGGCATTGAGGTTGAAGTTATTAGTGAGTTTATATACATAGCCCCATTTAGTGTCGCTGTTTTCTAACCACAAGATGCAGAGCTATTGATCGCTTCATACTTCAACATTGTTAAGAGGACCATGATCGACATGGTTCCTAAGGCTATTATGTTGAACCTCGTCCAGTAAGTTAATATTAATACCTGGAGGTTCTGGGATGGTAACTAACACGTACTCTAGATTCACAAAGGATGAGATGCAAAAGGAACTCCTCGAGCACATGTACCGAAGCGATACCCTCGATGATCTGCTCAAGGAGAGCGACTACACCGTTCGCCGGCGAAAGGAGTGTCAGCAGATGGTGGAATCGCTCGGTAAGGCTAGCGAGATTGTCAGCCAAGTGCAGTGATCACGCCAGTCACCGTCAGATTAAACGATGCAGGCCATCTGGCCAGTTCTTTGTAATGACCAGGGAGGGAAGGGACTTCGATCGAATATTTAGAGAGAGAAAGAGACAAATGGCCGGTTCCCCCGTACGAATGTTACGATACAATGTAGATAGATGGAATGAGGCAGGAACGAGGTTTCACGAATCCTTGTTTGAGTCAATATTCCTCTTACCCGTATACCACTACCTCCTCCTTCCCCTTGATGCAATCTTTGTTTTACCGGTGTCATTTTGACGAAGCACGGAAGAGGGTGAAATGGGAGACTGGAATTGGAATGGAGGCTTTTGGTCATAAACTATCATACCCAACCACGTTTTTTTCGACCACACCCCCTTTTCTACTACTACCTCTGTCTTCCCCGAACCAGAAACCCCTAAGCAACTGAACCACCACTACTACACCCCTAGAGATGCGAATGCGGATGCCCATTAGATAGGAGAAAAAATCGCAAAATCCTTTGAAAACTTCTGAAATTTGATGTTCTGCTTATATCAATGTGATATGATCTTAGTTAGATAGGTAACTGTAAATAACATATCGCACGACGTCCTGTATTGAAATATAGGAAGAATCTTAGTTGAGTTTGAATGTGGGGGGGTTGTTTATGAGGGTGTTTGGGAAATCTGGTATTTAGACATGTATTTATTCCATGTGACTGACCCATAGGCTTTGGTGTAGGTGTATATAGAGCAATAAAAAAAGCCTCTTAAATCTGCTATGCTCTCCCAGATAATGTCGGGGCTCCGGCGGGTGAAGCTCCCTTTTATTTTTGAAAGGAGAAATACGTATAGTATAAGAGATCAGCAATTAGGCATTGTATTTGGTTATTCTCGTATATCTTAGTAAGAACCTTCGCAAATGAGAAGTGAAAAGGGCATACAGACAGGCTGGCAGTATGCGTCTGACATAAGAAGTTGGGCAGTGAACCGTCTAACCTAACTAGCTAGCTAGCCAGCCAAGCTTCCCTCCCCCCTTTTTCCTATCACAGCTTCGAAATCTCCTTCACGACCAGCCCTCCCCCCTCTACATCGTAGTCTCTGCCCCTCGCCCAACCAAACCACTCCCGCAACGCCTCCTCCCCGCCCTGGCCCGGGTACAGCACGCTGGGCGCGTACCCGCTCCCCGGCACGCCCTCCCCCTGGCCATGCACGCTCGGGTCCCCCGGCCGCTCATCCACCGCCAAGCACGGCGTGTCGCGCAGGCCCACGATTGGCCTCTGATCGCCCTCGCGCGCCCCCTCGCCGCCGCGCCGTCCCCGCCCCCGCCCCCGCTCCAGCTCCGCGTACTCTAGCACGGGCGTGCAGCACGCGTCGGTGCCGTCGAACACGGCCTCCCACTCGGCGCGCGTCCGCCGCGCGAAGGTCTCGGCGAACGCGCGCCGCATCGCGGGCCAGCTGGCGCGGTCGCTCTGCCGCGCCTCCCACCCGCGCCCCGCGAGCCCCAGCCCCCGCACCAGCGCCGCGTAGAACCGCGGCTCCAGCGCCCCCGCCGCCATGAAACCCCCGTCCCGCGTCGCGTACGTGTCGTAGAACGGCGCCCCGCCGTCGAGCAGGTTCTCCCCGCGCGGCCGCCCCCCCAGCTCCGCGCCCCGCAGCAGCGACGCCGCCCGCGCGAAGCTCGCCACGTAGCTCGACCCGTCGACCATGTTCGCCTCGACGACTTGACCCCGCCCCGACGGGTCACGGGCCCGCGCGAGGAGCGCGAGGAGCACTGCGGTGGTAGAGCGTTGGGGAGTCAGTTCAAGTGTTTTGCTGCTATACATGCATATTGCATAACAATTCTATTTTTAATCGGGTTTTTTAACTCTCGACTTTAGCCAAAAAAAAAAAAAAAAAAAAAAAAAGGGAGGGGAAGGGGAGGAAGGTTAGTAAACGACTCACCGCCGATCACGAGCGCGGCGCCGCCGCCAGCGAAGTCGGCGACGAGGTTCCAGGGGGCGTGGGGGCGCTGGCCAGCGCGGCCGAGCAGGGCGAGCACGCCCGACACGGCGAGGTAGTTGATGTCGTGGCCGGCCATGGCGGCGTAGCGGCCGTCGCGGCGGTAGCCGGCGAGGCGCGCGTAGACGAGGCGCGGGTTCAGCGCGCGCAGCGGCTCCGGCCCCAAACCCAGCCCCTCGAGCACCCCCGGCCGATACGGGTCGATCAGGACGTCGGCGCGCGCCGCGAGGCGCCTCACCAGTGTGGCGCCCCCGCGGACTTCAGGTCCACGGCTACGGAGCGCTTGCGCCGCGCTAGGATGTCGGGCGTGGGGGGTGGTGGTGATGGTGGTGAGGTGGAAGTGGAGGATCCGGAGACCGCCCGGTCGATGCGCAGCACGTGGGCGCCAGCGTCGGCGAGGAGCATGCCGGCGAAGGGGCCTAGAGAGCCGGGATAAGTTTTATAATCCGAGTCGAAAGTGGGAAGGGGGGAAAGAGAGGGGCGCAGGCGGACTTACCGGGAGCTAGTCCGGCGAATTCGAGGACGACGAGGCCCTTGAGGGGTGGGTCTCCGACCATATTGTTTGTCGTGCGTTTGTGTAAGTGAAAAAGGAGTACCGGAGTTCACACCTTTTTACTCTCTCTCCACTCTAGTAAATACCTAAGCTTATGAATAAACCAGGTCGGATGTGCAGTCAAGCTAGGGCAAATATAACTCATGCAACCAAGGTAAGTGGTTAATATTTATTATGCAGGGAGATGGTTTTTATTCATCAATGTGAAGTGACATTAGAAGAAGGGAGAGTGGTGGTGATGGGTCGGGTTTAATAGAGTATTAAGTAGTATACTAGCTATCGTTAGTTAGGCGTAAGCGCCTAACTAACTTTTATCTAGAATAATAATATAAACACGTATAAAAGTATTATATAATTAAGTACGTATTTAATTACGTAAAAATAAATATATATTTAATTATATAAAGTTAAAAAGTTAAGTATATAGTTTGTGCGCTTTAAAGCTAAGCTTATTTAATTTTATTTATAACTATTTATTTTTAAAAAAAAAAAATTTTTTTTTTTTACTTACATTTTTATAAATAAGCTTTTTTTATTAAAAAAAACCCGCGCATATGCTTTTTTATATTAAATAAAGTTATTATTTGTATTTTTTATATAATTTTATATTATTTAATATTTTTTTTATTTTATTTAAAATTATTTATATTTTTTTAATATTATATAATTATATAATATTATATAGTTTATATATTAAAAAATAAAATTTATTTATTTATTTAATTTTATTTAATTTTATTATTTTATTTAATTTTATTACTTTATTTAGCTTTATTATTTTATTTAACTTTATTATTTATTTATTTATTTTTTATTTATATAAAAAATACATATTATTTTAAATTAACTTATATAAATTTATATAAATAATATGTTAATAAATTTATATAGCAGTTTTTATTTTTTTTATTTTTTTAATAATTATATATAAATTTATATAAACTTATTTATTTTTAATTAAAATTAAATTAATATTTATAAATTTATATAAAGTTTAATAAAACTTTATAAAGCTTTATAAAGCTTTATAACTTTATATAAATTTAATTATAATATTATTTAAAAAAACTTAAAAAAACGTTAAAAATAATAAAAGTAATAAAAGTAATAAAAGTAATAAAAAAAGTAATATAATTTAAAATTTATTTATAAATTTAAACGTAATCGTTTAAAATAATATAAATTTAATTATAATGTTAACTTTTATTAATATAAATTTATAAATGCTTATATATAAAAAAAATATTTTAATTAATATAAATTTATAAATGCTTATATATAAAAAAATGCTTTAATTAATATAAATTTACTTATATTTATATATAAAAAAATGCTTTAATTAATATAAATCTGCTTATATTTATATATAAAAAAAATGCTTTAATTAATATAAATTTACTTATATTTATATATAAAAAAAATATTTTAATTTATATGCACTTGCCGCTTAACTATATATTTATATGTAAAAAATATAGTTTAAATTATTTGCGCTTACTGCTTTAATATAAATCTGTACGTAAAAAATATAATTTAAATTGTTTGCGCTCGTTGTCTTAATATAAACTTAAATATAAAAAATATGCTTTAAATAATTTATTTTTAAAAAACGTTTATACGCATTTAAATAAATATATATTAAATTTTATAATTTTAAATAAAGCTTTATTTACTTTTATATTAAGTTTATTAACTTTTAATATAAATACGTTTAAATTTATATAAAGTTAATTAATTTTAATTTTTTTTATAACTTATAAATTTTAATAATTTATAAAAATAAATTATTATAAAAGTTTAAATAATAATAAATAATAATATTATATAAAAAATTTAATTTAATATAAAAATATATATAATTTTAATTAATTTTATATAAAAATATATTAATTTATATAAAATAAATTAAAAAAACATTATAATTAATAGTTTTTTATATAAAAATATTTTATAAAAAACCGGTTTTAATATAATTTAATTTAAACTATATATAAAATATAAAATTAACTTTAAGTTATTTATATAAAAACGTATATAAAAATAATAATTATTATAATTTATATAAAAAAATTTAATTTATATATATTTTATATAATTATAAATAAAATTATAAATAAAATTTATATAAATTATTATTATAAATTAAAAGCAATTAAATACAGTTTTTAATTAAATAAAAATAATAGTAAATATAGTTTATATAAAAGCAAATAAATTTATATTAACTTATATAAATAAATAAACAATTAAAACGTTTTAAACGAACTTTTTTTAAAAAAAATTATTATAAAAAATTTTATATTATTTTATTAAATATTTAAAAAGTAATTAATAAATGCTTTATTTAAATTTATATGCTTTTATATAATTATTAACGATTTTTTATAGCGTTGTTTATTAACGATTAAGTTAAATAAAACGATAATATTAACGATTTTTAATAGTTTTATATAAACTTAATTATTTTTATTAAAATATATATAAAATTTTATAAAAAATAATAATTTATTATAAATTATTAATTGTAATTTTTTATAAAAGCATTTATTTTTTATATATATAATTATAAAAATATATAAATTTACTTACGTTTATATAAATTTTTATAGCTTTAATTAATTAAAAGTTATATATATTTTAATTTTATTATAACTTTATATAAATTTAAACGACTTTATATAATTTAATTTTATAATTAAATTTTAATTTTTATTTTAATTTATATATAGTTTTTTATAAATTTATACGCTTTAATATATGTTTATATAATATTACTTTTTTTATATATAATTATTTTTATAATTTAATTTAATTTTATTTTAATTTATATATAGTTTTTTATAAACTTATATGCTTTAATATATGTTTATATAATTTTATACTTTTTTATACGCGGTTTTTTTTTAATTTTATTTTATTTTATTTTAATTTATATATAGCTTTTTATAAACTTATATGCTTTAATATTTTTTACACGATTTTATATTTTTTTTATATACAGTTTTTTTATAATTTAACTTATATATATTTTTATTTAAATTAAATTATAATTTTACGATTTTATATACGTTTAAGTTTTTTATTTATAAGTTAATAAATTTTTTTTATATATTTTTATATAATTTTTTACGGCTATAAATAATTTTATTATAATATAGCTTTTTAATAAAATATTTATTATAATTTACATAAAGCATTTTTTTTATATATAATTATATATATAAGTTTAAAAAAAAACTTTTTAATTTTTACGGTTATATATTTTTTTAATTATAATGTAATTTTTTTATATTTTTTAAACGGTATTATATACGTTAAGTTATATATTTTATATAATATTTATACTTTTTTATACATAACCGTATAAATATATTTAATTAAAGTTAATTTTAAAAAAATAAAAAAAAAAAATAAAAAAAAATAAAAAAAAAACTTAAAAAAAACCTTTTTTTTATATTTATGCATTTGTAATTATAGCTATACGGTTTTATAATAATACCCTTTATACCCTATACCCTTTACCCCTTACCCCTTACCCTTTACCTCATACCCCCATACCCCTTACCCCTTACCTTATACCCCCATACCCCATACCCCTTACCTTATACCCCCATACCCCATACCCCCTTACCCTTTACCCCCTTACCCTTTACCCCCTTACCCTTTACCCCCTTACCCCTTTATTTTTTTATCTTTTAAAAAAAAATTTTTTTTTCGTACGCTTTATATTATATTATTAACATTTTTAAATATATTATATTTTTAACTTTAATTAAATCTAGTTTATTTTATATTAATATTTTTAAGTTTTATACGTTTATTATTTTTAATATAATAATATAAAATTAATTATATATAAATATAAAATTTTATAAATTTATTTTTATATAATTAAATAATTAGCTTTATGCTTTATTTATCGTTATAATAAAGTATATAATAATAAAAAATTATATATATAATTAAAGCATTAATTATATATTATTGTTTAAAAATAACTTAATTTTTAATATAAACTGCTTTTTATTATAAAAACGCTTATTTAAAATTTGCGTTTTTATATTATATTGCTTAAGTTTATATATAATTATATAAGTTTTATTATAAAAACTTTATAATAAATTTAAATTGCGTAAAAATAATATAAAAGCGTTAATTTTTAACTTTAATATTATTAAAAAATTTATTTAAATATAAAAATTATAAAAACTTAAATAAAAACATATTAATTATATGCTTTTTTAATTAAATAATATTATTTATTAATAAATATTATTTAATAATATTTAATATATATATTAATAATTTAACGTTAATATAATAAATAGTAAAATTTAACAGTAATAAAATTACTTATAAATAAAAGCTTTTAAAATTAAATAAAGCTTTTTTAAATATATATATTAAATATATTTTATTATATAAATTTAATAGTTAATTAAACTATTAAGTTTATAATAATAAATATATATATTTATTTAAGTTTAAATTATATAATAAATTTTTTAATTACATTATAAAATTTTAATTATTTTTTATAATTATATAAACTTGCATGTTTTTAATAAGTTAAAAATATTTTAATTTTTTTTAAATAAAAAATAATTAAAAATAAGCATTAATTGTTTAAATATAGTTACTTTATAGTATAACCAGCAAAATTTATATAAAGTTTTTTTTAAAAATATAAAAATGCTTTTAAAAAAACGATTATTTTATTAAATATTTATTAATATTTTATATACGGTTTTAAACGCGTGTTTATATTATATTATAATTTTATTTTATATAATTAAAAACGCTTTTTAAAGCAATTTTATTAACTGCATATAATACTGCATAAAATAAATTAATTTTTTATAAAAGTTAAATAAAATTTTAAACTGTAAATAAATAGTTTAATTATTTAAAAATAATAAAGTTATTATATTAAAAAAAACTATATATAAAATAATTTTAAATTATAAGCGGTAATAATAAAAAAGCATATAATAAAAAAACGTTTTACTTATATTTATAGCTTTTTATAAAAAAAATATAAATTTAATTAATTTTAATTAATAGCAATTATAATTATATTAAAATAAAAGCGTTATTATTTATTTAATTTTAATAAAGCTTTATTAAAAAAAAGCTTTTTTTATATAATATTATATAAATATTTAATTTAAATGTATTTATTAATTATATATTTACTTTAATTAAATTAAAATAATAATAATTTTATTTTTATTATATTTTAATTTTTTTTATAAAGTTTTAATTAATTAAATATAATTTAAAATTTAAATAAAGCTAGCTTATACGGTAAAATACGCTTTTTTTTTAGTTTATTTAATATTGTAAATTTTTATAAAAGCTTTTTTTTAAATTTATTTTAAATCGTAAAAAAATTTATTAATTTATTTTTTATAATAATATATATAAATAAGCTTTATAATTATATAAGTAAAAACTACTTTTATATTTTAATAAAAAAGTTATTTTAATATTTATTATTATTAATTAAACTTTATTTAAAATAATTTTATTTAAAAGTAATTTTATTAATTATATTAACTATATAAAAATTATTAAAATATATAACTTTAAATATAATTATTAATAACGTTTATAAATAAAACTGCTTGCTTTTAAAAAAGCAAATAAATTATATTTAATTTATGCTTATATAGTTTTAAACTTTTTACGTTTATTTTTATATTAATTTGTTTTATATGTAATATTTAAAAAAGTTTTAATATAAAATTATATAGTTTTTAAAATAAGTGTAATTATATATAAAATATACTTTTAAAGTTGTTTAAATTTATTTAAGTTTTATTTATAATTATTTAATTATAACGTTTTATTTATAATATATTTTTTTTAACAAGTATATAGTTAATAGCATAATTATAAAGTTTTATATGCTAATAAAAAAGCTTAATAAGTTTTAATATGTTTTTATAAAGTTTATATATTGTTTTTAAAAATATTTGTTTATTTTATTATAGTTTTTTTTATATGCTTATTTACGTTAATATTTTTTATTATAATTTAATTGTTATTTTTATATATATATTTATAAATATATTTTATAGCTTTTATAAAAGCATATATTTTTACGTTAATATACGTTTAATATTTTATATTAAGCATAAAGTTATATAAAATTATTTAACGGTTATTAAGTTAAAAAATTTAACGTATAAATTTATGCGTAATTATGCGTTTTATATAGTTTTTATTATTTTAATAGCAATATTTAAAGTATTTATTTTTATTTATAATTATAAACTTATTAAAGTTTTTTAAATAATATTTTATATAAATTAAAATTATATAATTATATTTAATAATATTTATATATAAAGCGCTTTGTCACGGTCAGCGACCGTGGTGTAGCTGACTTGACTATATATACCACTATAAATTTATAGCCAGTTAGCTATGAAATTCTGATACCTTTTGCGGGTAGCCTTAGGTCTGCTTGTAAGCGGCCGACTGGCCTAGTAGTTAGTGGTATTAGCTTTAGCCGTTATAATTTTATAGCTGACTATAGGTAAGGGTTTAAGCCTTATATTTGGTAAAAGCGCTTTTATGCTTTTTTTGTATTTTATATATGTTTAAAGCCCTGTTAATTAACAATGTAATATTAGCTTTTTATTAACTATAAGTATAGAGTTTTTAATTAGGCTAAAGCGCTGCTTTCTGGACAGAAAGTACGGTTATCGTATTAGAGAGTATTAGGCTGTTACTCGCCGACTTCCTGCTTGCACTCGCTGACAACCGGGAAGGGGGGTTAAAGCTCGGGACGAGCTCTTTGTAGTACAAGAAGGGATGTCACGGTCGGCGACCGTGGTGTAGCTGACCTGACCATATATACCACTATAAATTTATAGCTAGTCAGCTATGAAATTCTGATACTTTTTGCGGGTAGCCCTGGGTTCGCTTGTAAGCGGCCGACTGGCCTAGTGGTTAGTGGTATTAGCCCCAGCCGTCACACGCTTTAATTTATTTTATTATAAAGTTTATAAATTATATTATTAATAATAATTTTTTATAATTTTTTAATAAAGTTTAATTTATTATTAAATAGTTTTATATAAATAATATTGTTAATATTATTTAATAATAATAGCTGTTTACGGTTATAAAGTGTTAAAAATAACAAGTAATATATATATAAAAGCTTTTATTTTTAATATTTAATTATTTAAACGTAGTTAATATATTTATTAAAATAGTTTTATTTTATAAACTTTTATAAAAACTTTTATATTTTTATATAAAATATATAAGCAATTAAATTAAAATAATTAATAATTTTAACTTTTTTAAGTAATTTTTATATAATTTTAAATTATTTTAAATTAATTATTATTATAATAAATAACGTAAGTTTTTTTAACTGTTATATAATAATTATTAAGTTTTAAAAGCATTATAATATATATTGTTAACTTTTTTTATAGTTAATAAAAAAAATTATATAGCGCTTTTATATAAAAAAGTTAATATTATTATAATATATAATATTTTATAAACTATTATATAAGTTTAAATAAAGTTTTTTTTAATTTAATTAAATTTAATTTAATTACTTTTAATTTATAACTGTTTAAATATTTATAATAAACTATTAAAATAATTATTTAAACGTAAACGAAAATAATTGTTTTTAATAGTAATTGTATAAATAATATTAAAAGTAATTTTATAACGTAATATTAGCTTATTTTTATATATAATTAATATTATTATAAATAAAGTTAATATTATAACTTTATTTTTTATAAAAAAATATAAAAAAGTAAATTAAAAGCATATATATTAAATGTTTTAAGTTAATTTTAACGTATAAAATTATTTAATTGCTATTAAAACTTTTTTTAACTAATATAATATTGCGTTAATAGCTTAAATTTTCGTTATTATTTAAAATAATTGCTATTATTTTATTTATTATAAAAAATTTTTTATAACGTTAATTAATTTTATATTTAATTATTAAATTAAACTTTAATGTTAATATAATTTTAATTTTTTTAAAACTGCGGTTATTTTATTATAAACAGGTTATTTTACGTTATAATTACTTTTATGCAGTTAAATATTAAATAACGTAAAAATTATATAAATAAAATTTTTTTAATAATTTAATAATAATATTATTATTTAAACTTATATTTTAATTTAATTGTTTTTATATAGTTTTATATAAATTATAAAAATATAATTAAGCTTATTATACCAGTTTACTTAATTTTAATTTTAAAAGTTTTATTTTATAATAAAGCGCTTTTTAAATTTAAAAAATTAATAAGCCCGTATTAAATATTTTATAATTTATTTAAATATATTTTATAAATATAAATATAAAAATATAATTATATTAATATAAATTTATTTAAAAATTTTTAACTTTAAAAATATTAAAAAATAAATTTTTTTATATAAACTTAAGTAGTTTTTTAAATTTTAACAATAAAACTGTTTTTTATTTATAATATTTTATTATTTTTATATTTTTATTATTTAAATACTTAATTTTTTTATTTAATTAAAATAATGCTTTATAATGCTTACATGTAATTATTATAATTAAACTAGTATTATGTAAATTTATATAAATATTATTTTTTAATATTTACTTTAAAAAATACTGTGTAAAATTAAACGTATTAATATTAATATAAAAAAAATAATATATTAAAATATTATTTTTTATTAATAATTATTTAATTTTATTTAAATATAATTTATTTTATAATAATTATAAAGCAAGGTTTATATAAAGTTATATAATTACAGTTTATATATGTTTAAAAAATAATTAAAAGTTATAAGTAAACATAAAATTATAGTTTTTTATTATAATAATATATATTAAAATAAATAAAATTATATTTAAAAATATATTATTTTATTTATAAAATTAACGTTATTATTATTATTATTATTATTATTATTATTATTATTATTATTATTATTATTATTATTATTATTATTATTATTAACTTTTAAATTTTATTTATTTACTTTAACGTAACCGTTTAATTAATTAGTTAAAAAATAATAAAATTACACATGTTTATAAAGCTTTTATATTAACGTTAACTTTTTATAAAAATGCTTATTATGCTTTTTTTCGGCAAAATTTGCATATAAAATAATAAATACTGCTTTTATACAGCTTTATTAAAAATTTATGCAAAAAGTAATAATAATAGCTTTTTATATATTAAATTTTAATTATTTTTATATATAATATAATAAATATATTATATTAAAAAAAATTTATAAATATAAAAACGTATATATTAAATTAAAGTATATATTATAATATTTATTTTTATATAAGCTTATTTTAAATAATAACTTTTATTAAACTTATATAAAAAACTTTATAATTATATATAATATATAATAATAATAATATTATTTTTTTTTAATTTTAACCGTTAATTATATAATTTTAAATAATATTATTTAATATTTAATAATATATTTAATAATTTATTACTTTAATTAAACTTATAATATTTTTTATTTTTTTGTTTATTTTTATTTAATTTTTATTTAAATTTATTTTATTATTTTTAATGTTTTTATAGTTTAATAATATAATAATTATTTTACTTTTTATACAGTTTTAATTAAAAAAACTAATAAAGTTAAAAAAGCTTAATAAATTATAAATATTAACTTTTTAATTTATATAATTAAATATTTTTTTATATTATTACGTACTAGTTTATTTAATAATTAATGTAAAAACTATGGCAGTATAAGGTAGTATTGTGTGTATGTAAAAAAATAGGGATTTAATTTAATAGGTTGCTTGTAGCTTATTAAAAATAGTTCTTTTATTTAACCTATTTAATTTATTTTATTTTATTTTATTTTATTTTTATAAAAAAGTGCACTTTTTACTTTATAGTGCCTGTATTAAATGTTAAGGCTATAGAAAATTGTTAATGCTTTTATTAATTTAAATGCATTTATTTTTATTTTTTTAAACGGCTTTAAGATTTTTTTTTTAATTATTTATTTTTAACTAATAATAAACGTTTTTTATTTTTAAAAAGCCTGCTTTATTACTTTAATTTTTTTTTAAAATTAGCTTTTTTTATTAAAAAATTTAATTTATTACCAGTTTAACGTTTTTAATAGTTTTTTTATTAATTTTATAGCATTTTATAACTATTATTTTAATTTTTATTAATTATTTTTATAATTTTATTTTTTTTATTTTATTAAATATTTAAATTTTTTACAATTTATTTAATATTTAATAATTGCTTTTATTTTAAATAAATTTTTAACTTTTTTTAAGTTTTGTTTATTTTTAATAAGTTTAAAAAAAAAGCTAGTATAATAAAAAAAATTTTTATTTTTTAATTTAAAAAATAATTAAGCAATTAATACGATAAAATAAATTTTTATAGTTTTAAATAAGTTTAATTTATAAGTTAAGTAATTTATTTATTTTTTTACTTTTTAAAGTTTAGTTTGTTGTTAAAAAATTTTTTAAATAAGTTTATTTAATAAATAGTATTTTTAATATAGTTTAAAATAAATTTAATTTTTTTTATTAAATTTTATTATATAGTATTTTTAATTATAAATTTACTTAGTTTAAGCTATTATAAAGTTTATAGTTAATTTTATATTTTTTTATAAGTGTTTTTTTAAATATTATATTTATTTATATTACAAGATAATAATATTATTTATTATTAATATATTATTTAAACTTAATAGTTAATATTTAAATAATTATTTATAAAAAAATAATTAAATTGCATTTAAATAAGCGCTGTTTAAATTTTATTATAATGTAAATAAAACGTTTATTTAATTATTATTTAAGTTTTTAAAATTATAATACTTAATAGCAATTTTTACGGTTTAATTTTTTTTTTTAATAATTTATTTGCTTAAAAATAATAAGTAGTTATTATAAGTAATTTTATTTTTAAAGCTTTTTATAAGCTTTTTTAAAACTTTAATGTAAATTTTTAATTTTTATTTAAAATAATATTATTAAGTATTTTTTAATTAAATAATAAAAGCTGTTTATATAATATTATAATTTAATTTTTTATTATATAATGTATATTTTTTAATATTAATAAAAATTATTTTAAAGTTATATATATATTTATTATTAAAGCGTTATAATGTGTTTTATATTTTTTTAGTTTAAATAATTATTAAAAAGTATTTATAAAAAAACTATTAAAAGTTTAATTATAAAGTTAATAATTAATGTTTTTATTAATTTAAAATTTTTAAGTTTAATAAATTAATAGTTATTTAATAGTTTTTTTTTATTTATTTAATATAATTTATAGTTTAAATAGTATTTTACGTATTGTTTTATTAGTTATATTTTATATTAAATTATATAACTTTTTAGTTTTTTTATTATTTAGTTTATATTAAAATAATGTTTATTATTATAAATTAATGTTAATATTTTTTATATTATTATTTTAAAAACATATAAGCGTTAAGTACTTTATTAATTAATATTATATAATAAATTTTTTTTAATTTTAAATAAATAGCCAGGCTTTAAAAAATTTTTAATGTTTTTATTAATAGCGTTTTTATAAAGCACTTTAATTATATTTTAATATTTTAATTTTTTTATATATTTTTTAATAAATTTATTTATTATTTTTTTTATTATAATTTTATTTAATTTAATTAAGTAAACTTAAATAAAAATTAATTTTTTATTAGTTTTTTTTAATTAATTTTATTTATTATACTTATTATTAATAATATTAAATTAATTAAATATATTAAAAATTAAATTAAGCTTTTTAAGTAAATAATAAATTTAAAATTTATAATAAAAAAAATATATTAATATATTAATTAATTTTATATTTAATTTATTAATTAATATAATGTTTAATAATATTTAATTTAAAATTTTTTTAATAACAGTATAATTTATTAATATTATTATTAAAAACCGGTTTATTTTTAATATTATACGTAATTTTTTAATAGTTTATATTATATATATTATTTTTAATTTAAATAAACTATATTTTATTTTAATTTATAATAAACATTTATTTAAAAACATAATTAATTATATAATTATATTTAAAATTAAAATGCTTAAAATTTATTTATATTTATTTTTTATATAAAATAATATTATATTAAATTTACGTTTAATTAAACTGTTTACTTATATAAATAAAGTTTTATTAAAGTTATAATAATAAATTATTTTATTTAATGATTATATAACAAGGCATAAACGCTTTATTATTTATAAAAAAAAAGAGTTTTAGCTTAATGGACATAAATAGCTTGCAACTTTTTTTGCAGTTTAAATAGATTTTTTTTTTTTTAAACCAGAATATAACTATTATTTACTTGCATTTATTTTTCTCGTTTTGTTATTTTTTTTTAAGTATATATTTTATTATTTTTAAAATAAAGCGATATTAACATTAATTAGTGTTATTATATATATAATAACATAAATTAACAAGGTTAAAAATAATAACGTTTTAAATACTTTTTTTTATAGTTTAATAAAGTATTTATTATTATTTTAACCTAATAAAAAAAACCGAAACTATTTTTTTTTTACAGCTTAATGAGAATATTTTTTGATTTTTTTTTAATAAAACGCTATTTAATAATTAACGAAAGTTTTTTTTTATAACTTAATAATTTTTTTATTATAAATTAAAAAACTTTTTTTATTAATTAATATAAACTTATATTAATATAATTTTTATTAATACGGCATTTTTACTTTTATAACTTTTATTAATATTTAAAAAAAACACTATTAATTTAAATTTTATATTAATACTTATTTTTTACATTTAACCTTTATTTTAATATTTTTATTAATATAATATTATTATTAATATTATTAAAAGTACATATTAATATAATAACTATATTTATGCATATTTTGTATAATTACATATTATATTAATATATTAACTTTTTTATATTTTATTATATTAAAATAAAGTAAAACTTTTGCATAAAAAGCAGTTTAAAACTTTTTATTTAATTATAAAAACTTAATTAACTTTAAAAACTTTTAAATATAAAAAAACTTTAATAAACTTTAAATATTAATAAAAAAAATTTTTAAACTTATATAAAATTTTACCGTTTATTTTAATTTAAACGCAATTAAATAAAAAAAAATTAACTTTAAACAAGCAATTAACTAGTAAAAAGCAATATAAACACTAATAACTTTAATAAAATTTAAAGCAATTAATATATAACTTAATATAATTTAAACGATTAAAAAAACGTTAAAAAAATATTAATAACGTTTTAAAAAATTTACAATAAATAATTTTAAACATTTACTATGTTTATTACGTTTTACGTTAAAAAAAACACTAATATAATAAAAATTATACGTTAACTACTATAATGCAAATTATTTTACCGCATTAATAAACTTAACTATAATAAAAAAACTTTTAAAATAAAACACTATTAAGTTAAAAGCAATTAAACGCTAATAGTTTAATATATTAATATAAAAAGCTTTTATATATAAAATAAAGCACAGTTTAATATATTTAAACTTTAATTTATTTTAATACGCTAATTTATTTTAATTTAATTAATTTACTGCATAATTTTTTTAATTTTTTATATAATTATTTTAATTTTTTATATAATTTTTTAATTTATTACTTAATTTTTTTAAATATTAATTAATAAAATAACTTATATAAAATAAACTTTATAATTAACAGTTACTTTTTAATATTTATTTATAAAAATAAAGTTAATTTTTTGCTTTTTTATTATAATAAAAAATATGCAAACATTTTTAACTGTATTGTAAAAAGCAGGGTTATTTTACTTAATTAAATTAGTGTAATAATTATTTTTTATTTAATTTAATTTAGTTATTTTTAATTTTTTAATTATTTTAATAATTTTAACTTTATTTATTTATAAGTTATTAAAAAGTTATATTATACTTTTTTTAAATAATATTATATAAATATTTAATAGTTTATTTTAATAATAAGCATATAATTAAACTATGTTTAACCTGTAAAAAATAACTTAATTAACGTACTTTTAACGCTTTTTACTATAATTATTATAATAGCTGTTATTATAGCAAGTATAACCACTTTTACTGCAATAAAAACAATTATTTTTTTTATAATAAATATAATTATTTTTACTGCAATTAATATAACTTTTTTTACTTTAATAATAAACGCAGCTTTTATATTTTCTTATTTAAAGTTTAATATAACTATTAAATATGCTTAATTTTTACCTAGGTTACCTTTAATTTAAATATTTAATAAAGTATAATTTAATATATTAATAGTTTATCTTTTTACTATATTTATACTTAATAATAAAAGCAAATAATTAAATTAAAAAGTAAATAGCACTTTTTAAAAAACTTATAAACTTATATAATATATTAACTTTTTTTTTAAATAAATAATAAAAACTTATTAAAACTTTAAGCGCTTTTAATTTTTTTTACTTAATAAATTAACTTATTATTTAAGCAAATAATTTATTAAATTATAAACTATTATTAATACTTATAAAAAATTAAAAAAAATTAATATATTATAATATTTTTTTAATATAAGTTTTAAATAAACTATATTTAAATATATTAATTAAACAGTTTAAAAAAACATAAAATAATAAAAATAATTATATAAAAAAAGTGTATAATATATTAAAAAACAAACTGCGATTTTTTTTTAACGTATGCTATATATTAAAAATTAAATAAACATAATTTTACGCAGTATTTTCAATTATATTTTTTAAAAAAACAACGCTATATTTTATTTATAATATATTTTAATATTTATACTTTATAAACATATATTAGCATATAAAATAACATTTTAATATTAAATAAAATAAAATATAATACTATTATAATTAAATTATTATTTTATTTTTTAAAATAAAAATTAAAAAAAAAACAAAAACAAATTAAACTTAAAAATATTAAAAACTATATTTAATAAACTTATATTATATTAAAAAGCGCTTAAACTTAATTATTAAAAAAAGCATTAACTAATTATTATTATTTATTAAGTATATAAAAATATTTTTTAATTACAGCATACTTTTTTTATACTATTAATAAAATTTAAAAAGCTTGCAAATAAATTATGCGCTTTAATTAACATTTATAAAAATATTAAAAAAAAATAATATATTATAAAAAATAATAATAATAATAAAACATAATAATATTACATTAACAAAAAATACTATTATAATAATAAAAGTAAAAAATATAGCTTTTAAATAAAAAAAACTTTAATATATAAATATTAAATATATAAAAAAAAAAATACTAATTTATTAAACATATTAAAAAAAAATAAAAGTAAATTAAAATTTAATAAAAAAATAAAAATAATAATTAAAAAATTAACTATAAAATTTTTTTAACTAATTATAAAAAACTTAAAAAAATAACTTTTAAATTTAAATTAAAATAAAAAAACAATAAGTAAAAAAAATAAACTAGCAATAATTAATACTTTACGTTTACATAATTATTTAACTTTATATTTTAATATTATATTATAGCTTTTTATTTAATTAATAATAAATTAATAATAAATATAATTTTTATACTTAATAAATACATTAAAAACGTATTTTAAAAAATTATACTTAATATAAAAGCTATAAAAATATTTACAGTTAAAAAAAGCTAGTATTTTATATTAATTAAAAAATAACTTAATAACTAGTTAAAAATAAATAATAATAAAATAAAAAAAGCAAATATAAAATTTAAAAACAAATTACCGATTAAATCTTTAAAAATAATTATAATAAACATATTATTTAAATAAATAAACTTTTATATAATAAAAACAAATATTTTATTTTTATTATTAATTAAAAATATAAACTGCATAAACGTTTATTTTAATAACGTAATTAATTAACTAATTAATAAAAATAATATAATAATTTTAATTATATAAAAATAAAAATATTTATAATTTTATTTTAATAACATAGTTTATTTTATAAAAATTAAATTATAATAACTACATATATAATTTAATTATTTATTTATAAATAAACTATATAATTTATTAAATAAATTAAAGCATAATATAAACATTAAAAACATTAAAAAAATTAATAAATTTTATTATTACTATTAAATTAAAAAAAAACACTATAAAAGTTTAAGTTTATATTAAAAAACTTAAATATAAATTTTAATTATAAAATAATTATAAATATTATATATTTAAATAAAAAACTTATATTATATATAATTAATATTATAATAAAATTTTAAACAACACGTTTTATATATATTATATTAATAAAAAAAACATAAAAAGCATTTAAAAAGTGTTAAATTAATATATACTTAAACTTTTTTAATATAATTACTTATAACGTTAATATTAACTTTAATAATATTAAGTTTAAAAATAAAACACGTATAATAAAAATTATATATAAATAAATATTAATTAAAGCATATTAATTAATTAATAAAATAAAAAAATATTATAAACTTATTTAATAAGCGTATAAAATTATTTTTAAAAAAATATAAAGTATAAAATTATTATAATTGCAAATAATAATTAAAACTGTTAATAATATAATTAACTTAAATAAATTAATACTTATATTATTAATTTTTAACGCTTATTTTAAAATTAATATAAACTTATTACTTATAGCATTTTAAACACAATAAGCATAAACTTTTTAAAAAGTAATAATTAAAGTTAAAAAAATTAAAACATAAAAAACTATATAAAATGCTTTTAATACTTAAAATAACCTTAATATAAAACAAACTTTTTTAATATTGCTACTTTTAAGCAGTAAAATATTAATATACTATAAAAAAATAAATAAAAAAGTTTATATAAAATAATTATAATAATAAATAAAAATATAATTATTTTATTTAATACTATAAATAAAATATTAATATTTAAAAGCTTACACGTTAAACTTTATATATAATTTAAAAAAAAAGCAATTTTATTAAAAAAATTAAAAATTAAGCTATTAAAACTTTAATTTAACTTATTAAAATATAAGTTTATTTTTATAAAAAACTTTAACATAATATACGTTAACATTAAAAAAAATAAAATTAAAAACTAGCATTAAAACTTTAAATAAAAAAAAATTATTACTTTTAACTAATTATATAAAGCATTAAATATAATTAAATTAAACGTTTTATTTAAAAATAACATTTTTTAATTAATTATATATAATAAAAGTATAAAAAATATAATTTTATTTTAATTATAAATAATATAAAAAATTAAAATTAAAAATACATTAACTTTATATAAAAAATCTCGCTTAATTATTTAAAAATATAAAAACTTAAATAAAAGTTTAATTATAATATATATATTAATAATTTAAAAAACTAGTTAAAAGTTAATTTTAACTTTAATTTTTATATTATAAACTTAAAAAATAAAAATTATAATATAAAATATTATAATAACGTATATATAATTAAAAATACTAATAAAAAAAACAGTTTACGTACACTTACTATTAAAATTAAAAAAAAATATTTTAAAAAAACAGTATTATGCATTATAAAACCGCTATATAAACTAGTAAAATTAAGCATATATTAATTTAAAACATATTTAAAATATTATTAAAAAAAATTAAATATAAAACCTTTATTTTTTAACTTATATTTATTAATAATTTAAATTAACTAACTATTTAAATTAACAGGCTTATAAATAAATAATATTTTAAATATTAATACTTTTAAATTTATAATTAAAAAAAATAAAGCTTTAATTAAAATTAATATTAAAGCATAACTTTAAAAAATTTTAAAAAAAAAAGCAATAAAAAACTTTAATAAATTATAAATTTTAATTTATAAAAAAAATATAAACTTTTTATAATTTAAAAAAAATAAGCAAAAAAGTTAAAATTATTAAACTTTAAAATATTAAATATAATTAAATAATACGTAAAATAATAAGTTAAAAAAGCATATATTTTATTTATTTACTAACTTAAAGCGGCTTTTAATTATTTTATAACTATATAATATATTAAGTTTAAATTTAAAAAAAATAAAACACTTAATAATAAAATTAAATAATAAATAAATAATAAAAAATAAAAATTAAAATATATTTAATTAAACTTTTAAAACTTATATATATATATTTTTATTAATAGCTTGTTTATTAATAATAAAAACATAAGTTTATAAATAAATTACTTTATTATATTTAAAAATAAAAAACTTACTTTTTAAAATAATAAACTTTAAGTTAAAAAAAATATTATATATTAATCTTTTATTAAATGCAAGCAGGTAATATAAAGTATTTTAATAAGTAAAATTTACAAAATAATTTAAAAGTTTAACGTTAATTATATAATTTATCGTATTATTAATACTATTTTAAAACAAATAGCATTATTATGCGCTTTATTTATTTTATATATTAACTTTTTTTTTATATTAATATTTTATATAAATAAACAATATTTATAAAAAACAATTAATAATTAACTTAATAATACTGCGTTAATTATATAAAAATAAAAAAAATAATAATATTTAATAAATTTACGATAACTATAACCTAGTTAACGTTATAATAAAAACAGCATTAAATAAAATAATAAAATTACTTATAAAAAAAAAATAACCATTAAATTAAAAAAATAAGTAAAAAAAAAATAAATAGTTTATTT
Organism: Biscogniauxia mediterranea; assembly: GCA_018398605.1. Classification (NCBI taxonomy): domain Eukaryota; kingdom Fungi; phylum Ascomycota; class Sordariomycetes; order Xylariales; family Xylariaceae; genus Biscogniauxia; species Biscogniauxia mediterranea. Next base: position 192,081 of record JAGXTR010000005.1, read on the forward strand.
ATAACAATTATTATAAAAAAAAATAAAATAAGTAATAATTGCATAATAAAGCATAAACGCTTTATTATTTATAAAAAAAAAAAGTTTTAGCTTAATAAACATAAATAGCCTGCAATTTTCCTTGCAATTTAAATAGATTTTTTTTTCCTTTAAACCAGAATATAACTATTATTTACTTACACTTGCTTTCCCCGTTTTGTTATTTTTTTTTAAATATACACTTTATTACCTTTAAAGTAAAGCGATACTAACATTATTTTAATAAATTAAATTTTATATGGTTTTAAATAATTTAAGTTTTTTTTAATAGGTTTATAATATGTAGATTTAATGTATATTATTTGTTTTTTTTTATTATTTAATAATAGCTTTTTTTTTATAATTAACTGTAAACAATGTAGTTTTTTTATTTTATAAAAGTTTTATTATTTAAACATAATATAACAATAAGCTTTTTAAAAATTTAATACTTTTTAAGTATTATTTAAAAGTTTTTAATTGCTTTAAAAAAACTAGTTTTTAAAAAGCTTTTAAATAGTTTTTTATTAATAATATTTTAAATATATTTATTTTAAATTTTAATAAAATAATAAAAAAATAAACTATAAAAGATTTTATAAAAAAAATTAACATTAATTTTTTTTAAAATAGTTTAAATATTATGCGTAAATATTATAAGTGTTATTTTTTTATATTCGAGAAAATAATAATGTTGTTAATAAATGTTTTATAATAGTTTTTATATTTATATAAAAGTTTATTTATAAATTTTTACGCGTAAGCTAGTAAATTTTTAAATTTTATTATAATTACTGTAAATTTTTTTAAGTTTTTTAAGCTTATAATTATTAGTTTAGTTTTATAATTAAAATAAATTAAAAATTAATAAAAAAATTTAATAGCGTTTATTATTATTATATATTTTTTTTTAATAAGTTAATTATTTTTTTTTAAAGTAATAATAAGTAATTATTTAAAACGGTTAAAAAATTTAAAGCTTTTAAGTTTATTATTAGTTTTTTATATAATTTATTATTTATTATTTTTTAAGCTATAAATATTAAGTAAATAAATAAACATAATTTATTTACTTTTTTTATTTTTTTTTATTTATAAAATAAGTTAAATTATTTATTTAGCTTTATTTTGTTTTTTTAATTTAAAAAGTATAAATAACTGTTTAATTTTTTATTTTATTATTTTTTTATAAGTAAAATTTTTATTTATTAATTTTTTAATAATTTAATAAGTTTTTTATTTATTTAAAGCTTAAAAAATTTATTAATAATATAAATAATTTATAATATAAATTAAAAGTTTTTATTATATATATAATGTTTTTATTTTATTTAAATTTTTAATAAATTATTAAGTTTTTTAATTTTTAAAATAAATATTTATTTAGTTATTTTTAATTTATTATTATTTTTTTTATTTAAGTTTTTTAAATTATATTATAAATAATATTTATTAATAATATATTTATTTTATTAAACGGTTTATTTATAGCGTTTATAATGTTTATTTTATTATTATTTAATATAAAATTTATAGTTAACGCTGTAAGCGTAGGTATAAAAGTAAACTTTATATTTATAAATATTATATTTAATAATGCTGCGTTTATAAAAATTTTAAATTTTTTTTTTAAAAAAGTAATTAAAGCTATTAATATTATAATTATAATTAATATAAATGTAACTATTTTTAACATTTTATTTTATATAACTATATAATATTTATTATTAATATATTTATATATAAAACTTATTTGCGTTTTTTTTTTATAATTTAATTAAAATTAAATATATTTTTTACTATTATTAAAAGTAATATAACGGTAATTACGGTTAAATATATTATTAGTTTATAATGCGCTTAAAATATAAAGCTTTTATTATTTAATAATAATATATAGTTTATTAATAATACTGCTGTTTAGTTTAAAGTTAATATTATTTATTATATTAAAATGATTTTTTATATATAAAATTAAACTTAATATTTAATTTTAAACGGTATTTTTTAATTATTAAAAGTTTTAAACGTTATTATTTTTTTTAAGTATAAAATTATAATATTATACGGTTTTAAAAGATTATTTTTAATAAATATATTTAATTTAAAATTATTTTTAAGTATTTATTTTTATTTTATTATTTTAATAAAAGTTTATTTTTTATTTACTTTAATGCTAGGCATATATAGTGTAAATGTAGTTTAATTATTATAACGTACTTTTTTTTTTTAATACTTTTAATTTTGCTTTTTTTTTTTTTATATATTTAAAAGTATTAAAAAATAATTAATTTATTAATATTTAACTTATATTTAAATTAAAATATATTTTTATATTTTATAATTTAAATAATATATATATTTTTATTTATAAGTATATGTAATTTAAAAGTAAAGATTTTTTTAAATTTTTTATAAATAAAGCGTTTTAAACTTTTTAAAGTAGTTAATTTTATATATAATATTTTTAATTATAAGTTATTTTTTAATTAATTATATTTATATTATTTTTTATAAAATAGTTATTATTTTTTTTATATAAGCGTGCTTTTTTACATTATTTTAAGTGCTTAAATAGCTTATTATGTAAACTTTTTATTATATAATAATAGTTATATAAGCGTTTTTTTTTAAATAGTGGTAATTTTTTTTTTATTTTTATTAAAAATTTTATTAATTATTTAAAGCATTTATATGCGTGTGATTTTTTTTTATTTACTAATTAAAATGTTTTATTATAATATTTATATTAAATTATAATTTTAAAAACTAGGTATTTACTGTTAAATAAGTTAAATTTTAAAAAGGTTTTTTTTAATAATAATGTTATATTAAATTTTTTTAATTTATTATTTGTTTTATTATTTATAAAATAAGCTTTTTTTTTATTTTTTACTTTTTTTATTTTTATTTTTTTATTTTTTTTATTACTTAATTTATATTTTTTATTAGCTTTTTTTTTGTTATTTTTACGGTTATAATTATAGTTTTTTAATTTATTATTTTTATAGTTATAATTATAGTATTAGTTATAATTATAATTTTTTAATTGCTTAAAAAGCTTATTGTTTTAAAATTTAAAGTTTTGTTTTTTATTTTTATTTTTTTAATTTTTTTTTTATTTATTAAATAAGGATATTTATTTATAGCGGTAATTAAAATTAAAAGTTTTTTTTTATTAATTATTTGCATGTAGTTAATTAAAAATTAATGTTTTATAAAACTTAAAAAAATTGCTTAATTTTAAAATTTATATTTAATTAAATAATTGTTATAATTTTATGTTAATTATTATTGTTTTTTATTAATGTTTTTATAGCTTTTGCGTATTAAAGCTTTTTTTAAATAAATTAGTTTAATTATAATTTATTTTAAGTTATTTTTTTAAGTGTTAAATTTATTATATTAAATTTATTTATTATTTTATTTAATTATAATAAAAACTTTTTAATTAAAGCGTTTATAATTTTATTTAATTTTTTTATTTAAAGTTGCTTTTTATATATGTTAATTAATTTAATGTTTTATTATAAAAAAGCGGTTTTTTTAATAATGTTTAAAATATTAATAAAATTTATTAAGCGTTTTTTTTTAAACTTTTTTTATTTTTAAAATATAAATAAATTTATTGCTTATATATATAAACGTTAATAAAAATTAAGTTTTTATTTTTAATTATTATTTTTATATTATTTAAGTTTTTAATATTTAAATTATATATTTTTAATTTATTGCGTTTTAGTTTTTTTAAATAATTTTTAAATTATATAATTATTTAAAAATTTTAAGTATATAAAGTAGTTTTTTTTACTTATTTTAAATTGCTAGTTAATATATTGCTTTATAAGAAATTTTTTAAAAAATTATATAAATTGCTTTTATTTAAATTATTAAGATTTTTTTTTAATAGTTTTAATAATGTTAAAAGCAGACTTTAATTTTTTTTAAATGCATTTATTAATTATTATTATTTAAAAATATATAATGTTAAATAAAATATATTATTATTTTTAATTAATTGTTTTATAAAGTTTAAAAACGTTAATAATTAATTAAAAATATGTAAAATTTATTATTATATTATTAATTATATTAATAAGTTAATAAACATTATATATTTTAATTTTTATGTATTTATATTTAATATTATTTAAAAAAAAAGTTAATAAATTATTTAATTTAATTTTAATAGTGCTATAAGTAGTAATTAATTATAATAATAATTTTTTACTGGTTTTATAATTAATTTTACTTTTTTTAATATTTTTAGTTTTTTATATAAATTATTTATAAAAAATATTTAATTTTTTTATTGTTATATTTACAGCTATAGTTAAAATAATAAAATGTTTTTAATTTTTAATTAAAAAGTAAGATTTAATTATAAAGTTAAAAAAAAAAATTAACTTTTTTTTATTTATTTTTTAAAATATAGTGGTATTTATTATAAGTGTATTTATTATAAAAATATAATAAATTAATGCTTATTTTAAAGCTATTTAATTTAATGCTTATAAAGTAATTTTTTTTTACATTTTTATTATTTTTTTTTACATTTTTTATATTATTTTAATTTGCGCTTTTTTTTTAATATGTTATAATTAAATAGCAGTTAATTTAATTTTATATTTTTAATTATATTATATTTATTTATTTACTATAATTATTAATATGTTATTATAATATTTAATTATTATGTTATTTATTTAAATTTTATTAAATTGTTTTATTTTTTAAAAGTTAGTTAATAAAGTTTTAAACGGTAATTTTTATAAAGTGTTAATTAATATTTTTATTTTTTTAAAAAATTTTATTTATAAAGATTTAATATTATTTACTTTTTTATATTAGCTTTTTTTATTATTATATAGTTTTTATATAGTTAATAATAATATTATTTTTTATTTTATTTAAGTTTATTTTATTTAAAATATTTTAAGTAGATTTTTTTTTAATAGTAGCTGTAGTTATATTATTATGTTTTATTTTAATTTTATATTATTTTATTTTAATATATTATGCGCTTATATTTTTTATATAAGAAAATTTTTTTTATAAAATAAGTGCTTTTTATTTAAGTTATTATAAAAAATAATAAAATAATGTAAATTATTAAAAATTATATGTTTAAAGTTTAATAGTTTTAAATATATATAAAATTATTTTAAAATTTATTTTAATTAAAATTTATATTAATAAATAAGCTTTAAAGCGTTTTATAAAAAACATGCTAGTTTAAATAATTATAAACGTTAACGTTAATATAAAAATTATTAACTTAAATGCGGTATTATATAAAAATATTATATTATTATAATATAAAAATTATTAATTATAATATAATGTAAAATTTAAAGCTATTTTTAATTAATATAAAAATTATTAATTAAATGCAGTATTAAAAATTTATATTTATTATATTAATATAAAAACTATTAATTTAAGTATAAAATTAATAATTATTTATTTGCTTATATAAAATAATAGTATTTTTTTAATTTTATGTTATAATTTAATATTTACGATTATAATGTATATAACTTTTAGTTTAAATTAAAAAAAAATGTTATTTTTAACTTATAAAATTAAAGTTAACTTTTAAATAAAATAAAAATGTTTTTAATATATAAAATTAAAAATAGCTTTTAAATAATTATAGTATTAAATTTTTTTTAACTGCTTTAAAGTTAATATATTATATTATATAATGTAAAAATTATGGCAATATAAAGTAGTATTGTGTGTATGTAAAAAAATGAGGATTTAATTTAATAGGTTGTTTGTAGCTTATTAAAAATAGTTTTTTTATTTAATTTATTTAATTTACCTTATTTTATTTTATTTTATTTTTATAAGAAAGTGCACTTTTTACTTTATAGTGCTTGCATTAATAATAAATTTAAATAAATTAAAATAAAAAACATACTGTGCGTGTTTTTTAATATATTATTATTAAAAATATTATTTTTATTTTTATTTATTTTTATAAAAATATTTTTAATATTAAAAAACTTTTTATAAATAGCTTATTTTTTTTTAATTATAATTATATAAATAATATATTTATAACGCTATTAAAATTAAAGCTATTATAATATAATAAACTATATAAAATTAAATAATATTTATTACTTTAAAGTTTTATTTATTTAATTTAATAAATATATATATATATATATTTTATATATTAATTAAATAATAATGTAAAAACTATGGCAGTATAAGGTAGTATTGTGTGTATGTAAAAAAATAGGGATTTAATTTAATAGTTTGCTTATAGCTTATTAAAAATAATCTTTTTATTTAACCTATTTAATTTACTTTATTTTATTTTATTTTATTTTTATAAAAAAGTATACCTTTTATTTTATAATGCCTGCATTAAATGCTAAGGCCACGGAAAATCGTTAATGCTTTTATTAACTTAAATGCATTTATTTTTGTTTTTTTAAACGGCTTTAAGGTTTTTTTTTTAATTGTTTATTTTTAACTAGCAATAAACATTTTTTATTTTTAAAAAGCTTACTTCGTTGCTTTAGTTTTTTTTTAAAATTAACTTTTTTTATTAAAAAATCTAGTTTATTACTAGTTTAACGTTTTTAATAATCTTTTATTAATTTTATAGTATTTTATAATTACTATTTTAATTTTTACTAATTATTTTTATAACCTTATTTTTTTTTTTTTTTTAAATATTTAAATTTTTTATAACTTATTTAATATTTAATAATTGCTTTTATTTTAAATAAATCTTTAACTTTTTTTAAATCCTGCTTATTTTTAATAAGTTTAAAAAAAAAATTAATGCAATAAAAAAAATCTTTGTTTTTTAGTTTAAAAAACAACTAAACAATTAATATAATAAAATAAATTTTTATAGTTTTAAGCAGGTTTAATTTATAAGCTAAGCAATTTATTTATTTTTTTATTTTTTAAAGTTTAACTTATTATTAAAAAAACTTTTAAGCAAGTTTATTTAATAAATAGTATTTTTAATATAATTTAAAATAAACTTAATTTTTTTTATTAAATTTTATTATACAGTATTTTTAATTATAAATTTATTTAATTTAAACTATTATAAAGTTTATAATTAATTTTATATTTTTTTATAAATATTTTTTTAAATATTATATTTATTTATATTATAAAATAATAATATTATTTATTATTAACATATTATTTAAACTTAATAATTAATATTTAAATAATTATTTATAAAAAAATAATTAAATTATATTTAAATAAGCGCTATTTAAATTTTATTATAATATAAGTAAAACGTTTACTTAATTATTATTTAAATTTTTAAAATTATAATACTTAATAGTAATTTTTACAATTTAATTTTTTTTTTTTAATAACCTGTTTATTTAAAGGTAATAAGCGGTTATTATAAGTAATTTTATTTTTAAAGCTTTTTATAAGCTTTTTTAAAACTTTAATATAAATTTTTAATTTTTATTTAAAATAATACCGTTAAATATTTTTTAATTAAATAATAAAAACTGTTTATATAGTATTATAACCTAGTTTTTTGCTATATAATATGCATTTTTTAATATTAATAAAAATCGTTTTAAAATTATATATATATTTATTATTAAAACGTTATAATGCGCTTTATATTTTTTTAATTTAAATAACTGTTAAAAAGTGCTTATAAAAAAAACTATTAAAAGTTTAATAATAAAGTTAATAATTAATATTTTTATTAATTTAAAATTTTTAAATTTAATAAGTTAATAATTATTTAATAGTTTTTTTTTATTTATTTAATATAACTTATAATTTAAGCAATATTTTACGTATTATTTTACTAGTTATATTTTACGTTAAATTATATAATTTTTTAATTTTTTTATTATTTAGTTTACGTTAAAATAATGTTTATTATTATAAACTAATATTAATATTTTTTATATTATTACTTTAAAAATATATAAACGTTAAATACTTTATTAATCGATATTATATAATAAATTTTTTTTAATTTTAAATAAATAATTAAGCTTTAAAAAATTTTTAACGTTTTTATTAATAGCGTTTTTATAAAGCGCTTTAATTATATTTTAATATTTTAATTTTTTTATATATTTTTTAATAAATTTATTTATTATTTTTTTTTATTATAGCTTTATTTAATTTAATTAAATAAATTTAGTTAAAAACTAGCTTTTTATTAGTTTTTTTTAATTAACTTTACTTATTATACTTATTATTAACAGTATTAAGTCGGCTAAATGCATTAAAAATTAAGTTAAACTTTTTAAATAAATAATAAACTTAAAATTTATAATAAAAAAAATATACTAATATATTAACTAGTTTTATATTTAATTTATTAATTAATATAATATTTAATAATATTTAATTTAAAATTTTTTTAATAACAATATAATTTATTAATATTATTACTAAAAACCAGTTTACTTTTAATATTATACGTAATTTTTTAACAGCTTATATTATACATGCTATTTTTAATTTAAATAAGTTATATTTTATTTTAACTTATAATAAACACTTGCTTAAAAATATAATTAATTATATAACTATATTTAAAATTAAAATGCTTAAAATTTATTTATATTTATTTTTTATATAAAATAATATTATATTAAATCCGCGTTTAATTAAACCGTTTATTTATATAAATAAAGTTTTATTAAAATTATAGTAATAAATTATTTTATTTTAATAAATTAAATTTTATATAGTTTTAAATAATTTAAGCTTTTTTTTAATAAGTTTATAATATGTAAATTTAATATATGCTATTTGCTTTTTTTTATTATTTAATAATAACTTTTTTTTTTTATAATTAGCTGTAAATAATGTAGTTTTTTTATTTTATAAAAGTTTTATTATTTAAGCATAATATAGCAATAAGCTTTTTAAAAATTTAATGCTTTTTAAATATTGCTTAAAAGCTTTTAATTGCTTTAAAAAAGCTAGTTTTTAAAAAGTTTTTAAGCAGTTTTTTATTAATAACATTTTAAATATATTTACTTTAAATTTTAATAAAGTAATAAAAAAATAAGTTATAAAAAATTTTATAAAAAAAATTAATATTAATTTTTTTTAAAATAGTTTAAATATTATACGCAAGTGCTATAAATATTATTTTTTTATATTTAAAAAAATAATATTATTATTAATAAATGCTTTATAATAGTTTTTATGTTTACATAAAAGTTTATTTATAAATTTTTATACATAAGCTAGCAAATTTTTAAATTTTATTATAATTACCGTAAATTTTTTTAAACTTTTTAAACTTATAACTATTAATTTATTTTTATAATTAAAATAAATTAAAAATTAATAAAAAAATTTAATAGCGTTTATTATTATTATATATCCTTTTTTTTTAATAAGCTAATTACTTTTTTTTAAAGTAATAATAAGTAATTATTTAAAACAATTAAAAAATTTAAAACTTTTAAATTTACTATTAGTTTTTTATATAATTTGCTATTTATTATTTTTTAAACTATAAACATTAAGTAAGCAAATAAATATAGTTTATTTACTTATTTTATTTTTTTTTATTTATAAAGTAAGTTAAACTATTTATTTAACTTTATTTTATTTTTTTAACTTAAAAAGTATAAATAGTTATTTAATTTTTTATTTTACTATTTTTTTATAAGTAGAATTTTTATTTATTAATTTTTTAATAGTTTAATAAATTTTTTATTTATTTAAAACTTAAAAAATTTATTAATAATATAAATAATTTATAACGTAAATTAAAAGTTTTTATTATATATATAATACTTTTACTTTATTTAAATTTTTAATAAATTATTAAGTTTTTTAATTTTTAAAGTAAACATTTATTTAATTACTTTTAATTTATTAATTTTTTTTTTATTTAAGTTTTTTAAATTATATTATAAACGGTATTTATTAACAGTATATCCGTTTTATTAAATAGTTTATTTATAACGCTTATAATGTTTATTTTATTATTATTTAGCATAAAATCTATAGCTAGCGCTATAAACGCAAGTATAAAAGTAAACTTTATACTTATAAATACTATATTTAATAATATTACGTTTATAAAGATTTTAAGTTTTCTTTTTAAAAAAACAGTTAAAACTGTTAATATTATAGTTATAATTAATATAAATATAATTATTTTTAACACTTTATTTTATATAATTGCATAATATTTACTATTAATATATTTATATATAAAACTTATTTGCGTTTTTTTTTTATAATTTAATTAAAATTAAATGTATTTTTTATTATTATTAAAAGTAATATAATAGCAGTTATAATTAAACATATTATTAGTTTATAATGCGCTTAAAATATAAAGCTTTTATTATTTAATAATAATATGTAATTTACTAATAATATTATTGTTTAATTTAAAGTTAATATTATTTATTATATTAAAGTAACTTTTTATATATAAAGTTAAGTTTAATATTTAACTTTAAATAGTATTTTTTAATTATTAAAGGTTTTAAACGTTATTATTTTTTTTAAATATAAAATTATAGCATTATATAGTTTTAAAAAATTATTTTTAATAAATATATTTAATTTAAAATTATTTTTAAGTATTTATTTTTATTTTATTATTTTAATAAAGGTTTATTTTTTATTTAATTTAATATTAAGCATATATAGTGTAAATGTGGTTTAATTATTATAACGTACTTTTTTTTTTTTAATACTTTTAACTTTGCTTTTTTTTTTTTTATTATATATTTAAAAGTATTAAAAAATAATCGGCTTATTAATATTTAACTTATATTTAAGTTAAAATATATTTTTATATTTTATAATTTAAGTAATATATATGCTTTTATTTATAAGTACGTGTAATTTAAAAGTAAAGATTTTTTTAAATTTTTTATAAATAAAGCGTTTTAAACTTTTTAAAATAGCTAGTTTTATATATAATATTTTTAATTATAAATTATTTTTTAATTAATTATATTTATATTATTTTCTATAAAATAATTATTTTTTTTTTATATAAACGTGCTTTTTTATATTATTTTAAATATTTAAACAGTTTATTACGTAAACTTTTTATTATATAGCAATAGTTATATAAGCGTTTTTTTTTAAATAGTAGTAATTTTTTTTTTACTTTTATTAAAAATTTTATTAATTATTTAAAATATTTACACGCATGTAATTTTTTTTTATTTGCTAATTAAAATGTTTTATTATAATATTTACATTAAACTATAATTTTAAAAACTAGGTATTTACTGTTAAATAAATTAAATTTTAAAAAGGTTTTTTTTAATAATAATATTGCATTAAATTTTTTTAATTTATTATTTATTTTATTATTTATAAAATAAGCTTTTTTTTTTATTTTTTACTTTTTTTATTTTTATTTTTTTATTTTTTATTATTATTTAATTTATACTTTTTATTAGCTTTTTTTTTATTATTTTTATAGTTATAATTATAATTTTTTAATTTATTATTTTTATAGTTACGATTATAATATTGGTTATAATTATAATTTTTTAATTGTTTAAAAAGTTTATTATTTTAAAATTTAAAGTTTTATTTTTTATTTTTATTTTTTTAATTTTTTTTTTTTTTATTTATTAAGTAAAAATATTTATTTACAGTAGCAATTAAAATTAAAAGTTTTTTTTTATTAATTATTTATATATAATTAATTAAAAATTAATGCTTTATAAAACTTAAAAAAAATTATTTAATTTTAAAATTTATATTTAATTAAATAGTTATTATAACTTTATGTTAATTATTATTATTTTTTATTAATGTTTTTATAGTTTTTATATATTAAAGCTTTTTTTAAATAAATTAATTTAATTGTAATTTATTTTAAGTTATTTTTTTAAATGTTAAATTTATTATATTAAATTTATTTATTGCTTTATTTAGTTATAATAAGAACTTTTTAATTAAAGCGTTTATAACTTTATTTAATTTTTTTATTTAAAATTGCTTTTTATATATATTAGTTAACTTAATATTTTATTATAAAAAAACAGCTTTTTTTAACAGCATTTAAAATATTAATAAAATTTATTAAGCGTTTTTTTTTAAACTTTTTTTATTTTTAAAATATAAACGAATTTATTGCTTATATATGTAAACATTAATAAAAATCAAGTTTTTATTTTTAGCTATTATTTTTATGTTATTTAAGTTTTTAATATTTAAATTATATGTTTTTAACTTATTGCGTTTTAACTTTTTTAAATAGCTTTTAAACCGTATAATTATTTAAAAATCTTAAGTATATAAAATAGTTTTTTTTATTTATTTTAAATCGTTAGTTAGTATATTACTTTATAAAAAACTTTTTAAAAAACTATATAAACTGCTTTTATTTAAATTATTAAGATTTTTTTTTAATAGTTTTAATAATGTTAAAAGTAAACTTTAATTTTTTTTAAATATATTTACTAGTTATTATTATTTAAAAATATATAATATTAAATAAAACATATTATTATTTTTAATTAATTATTTTATAAAGTTTAAAAACGTTAATAGTTAATTAAAAGTATATAAAATCTATTATTATATTATTAATTATATTAATAAGCTAATAAACGTTATATATTTTAATTTTTATATATTTACATTTAATATTAATTAAAAAAAAAGTTAATAAATTATTTAATTTAATTTTAATAATATTATAAGCAGTAATTAACTATAATAATAGTTTTTTGCTAGTTTTATAGTTAACTTTACTTTTTTTAATGTTTTTAGTTTTTTACGCAAGTTATTTGCAAAAAGCATTTAATTTTTTTATTATTATATTTATAGTCGTGGTTAAAATAATAAAATGTTTTTAATTTTTAATTAAAAAGTAAAATTTAACTGTAAAGCTAAAAAAAAAATTAACTTTTTTTTATTTATTTTTTAAAGTGTAATAATGTTTATTATAAGTATATTTATTATAAAAGTGTAATAAGTTAATGTTTACTTTAAAGTTATTTAATTTAATGCTTATAAAATAATTTTTTTTTATATTTTTATTATTTTTTTTTATATTTCTTATATTATTTTAATTTGCGCTTTTTTTTTTTTAATATATTATAATTAAATAACAGTTAATTTAACTTTATGCTTTTAATTATATTATATTTATTTATTTATTATAATTATTAATATATTATTATAATATTTAATTATTATGTTATTTATTTAAATTTTATTAAATTATTTTATTTTTTAAAAGTTAATTAATAAAATTTTAAACGGTAATTTTTATAAAATACTAATTAACACTTTTATTTTTTTAAAAAATTTTATTTATAAAAATTTAATATTATCTGCTTTTTTATATTAATTTTTTTTATTATTATATAGTTTTTATATAATTAATAGCAATATTATTTTTTATTTTATTTAAGTTTATTTTATTTAAAATATTTTAAATAAATCTTTTTTTAATAGTAGCTATAGTTACGCTATTATGTTTTATTTTAATTTTATATTATTTTATTTTAATATACTGTGCGCTTATACCTTTTATATAAAAAAACTTTTTTTATAAAGTAAATATTTTTTGTTTAAATTATTATAAAAAATAATAAAATAATGTAAATTATTAAAAATTATATATTTAAAGCTTAATAGTTTTAAACATATATAAAATTATTTTAAAATTTATTTTAATTAAAATTTATATTAATAAATAAGCTTTAAAACATTTTATAAAAAACGTGCTAGTTTAAATAACTATAAACGTTAACGTTAATATAAAAACTATTAACTTAAATGCGGTATTATATAAAGATATTATATTATTATAATATAAAAACTATTAATTATAATATAATATAAAATTTAAAGCTGTTTTTAATTAATATAAAAACTATTAATTAAATGCAGTATTAAAATTTTATATTTATTATATTAATATAAAAACTATTAATTTAAATACGAAATTAATAGTTATTTATTTGCTTATATAAAATAATAATGTTTTTTTAACTTTATATTATAATTTAATATTTATAATTATAATACGTATAACCTTTAACTTAAATTAAAAAAAAATGTTACTTTTAACTTATAAAATTAAAGTTAATTTTTAAATAAAATAAAAATATTTTTAACATATAAAATTAAAAATAGCTTTTAAATAATCGCGGTATTAAAATTTTTTTAATTGCTTTAAAGTTAATATATTGCATTATATAATATAAAAACTATAGTAATATAAAGTAATATTGTGTATATGTAAAAAAATAAAGATTTAATTTAATAATTTGCTTGTAGCTTATTAAAAATAGTCTTTTTATTTAACTTATTTAATTTACTTTATTTTATTTTATTTTATTTTTATAAAAAAGTGCACCTTTTACTTTGTAATGCCTGCATTAAATAAATATAAAACTTTAAAAATATTAACGTTATTTTATTTTAAATTATATATATTTAAATTTAATTATAAGTGCGCTTATAAAATAAAATAAATATATAATATAATTAATTTTTAAAAGTTAAAAAAAAATATTTTTTTATATAAGTTATATTATAATAATTATAAATTATATTTAAATAAAAAAAAAGTTAGTTTTTATAATATTTTTATATAAAATTTTATATATATAATAAAATTTAAATTTAAATATATAAATATAATATAATTTATATTATTTTAAAAAGCTATTATTTTTAATATAATAAAAGTAAAAATAATTATTGTTTAATAATTTTATAAATTTTTTATTAACTTATTAGCAATTATATTAAAAATAACGCTTTTTTATAATTTATAAATTAAATTATAATTATAATTATTTTTAAAAAGTTAATAACGTATAATATTATATATTTTTATATAATAAAAAAAAAGTTAATAAAATTTAAATATTTTTAAATTTAATATAAATATAAATATATAAAAAAAATATAATAAAATATAATAAAATATAATAAAATATAATAAAATATAATAAAATATAATATTATATATAATATAATAAAATATAATATTATATATAATATAATAAAAATATAAAAATATATATATAATAATATATTATATTAAATATAAGCATATATATAAATAAACTGCATAATTTTATATATACGTTAAAATATAATATTTTTATTTTTTTATAATAATAAAATATTTTATTTAATTATTATTAAATTACGTTAAATTATTATTATAAGCTTTTTTACGTTATATAAATTTAAAATTATAATTATATAAATTATATAAAATAAAATAATAAAAAGTTTTATATTAATATATATAATATATATAATATAAATATTAATAAAATTATATATAAATTTAATTAAAATAATTATAATTTTAATTTATATATTTTATATATAAGTTAAAGTTAATAAAGTAAAAAGTATATAAAAAAAAAAACAAAAAAAAACGAAAAAAAATAAAAAAAAATAAAAATCGTAAAAAAAAAAAGCAAGCTATACGCGCAAACTACACGCAAATTACACGTAAACTTTATAAAAGTTTTATTAATTTTATTAACTTTACGTAATACTTTACGCAAGCATAAAAATATTAAAAACTATTTAATTTTAAAAGCATATAAACACGTGCAAAAAGCGTAAAAAAACGAAAAAAATTAGCAGAATTAATCGGACGTTGCGCGGATGCAAACGGTACCGGTACGGAGGCGTGCAGGCCGAGGGGACGCTTATTCGAGATTTGGTATTATATTATAAGATGGACCTTGGGGAAGCTATAAATGTCGAAGGAAGCTCTGTTGCAGGGATTCGCGGAGGAGCGTGCGTCGGGAACGGGAACCGAGGTTTACGTGGTCCCTCCTTTCACCGCGCAGATTTAAGAACTACCTAACCTAGGTTATATACATAGCACCGCCGCAAGATCTATACAAAACGATGTCTATATTGATGCTATACTAAGTTATATTCAATACTACCTAAGTAGGTAGTTTTATATTTAAGCTAGGTTAGGTAGGTATATAAAAATATAGGTGGTGTGTGGACATCAAATATTCATAAATGCTAGGCAATAGGTACTTTCTCCTCCGGGCCTGTCCTGCGAACGTTCATAGAGCCCTATACTAATAGAGAAATACGGCTGAACTTGAGGCTAGCAAGTATTGTGCGGTCTTATATTGCTTACAATATATAGGAGGTTTACATGCAAGGGAGCCTCCAAGCACCCCTTAGTAGTACTTAGTGTATATCTGCTCACAAGGCTTGCACAGCTTGCACCACTCAAGGGTCCTTATGCCTCGGGTGCAAGCTAGTTAGGTATTTACCGCCCACGAGAAACTCGAGACACCCATTAGTGTTTTACACCATCTCATGCTATTACCTAGTCATGTTTTCTACGGATAATATATCCTACATAGTGCGTCGTGGGTTCCTAGCCAAGTAGGTTATAAAACATATCCCGGGTGCAAATATAGAATAGAATCTAATGGTATGAAAGATTGAGAAAAATATAAAGGATGAGACTGTCTCCGAATCAGGGAATCGAGCCCCAGGCTTGACGGACCATACACCACAACATGAGAGCGCCAAATGTTAATCACTACACCAATTCGGAAGTTTATGTCTGTGTCTATATCATTTCCACTCATCTGTGGTAAGTACTAGATGCTCCAAGGTAATGCTAAGGGAGGTAATGTAGCGTGGTCCTGTTGTAGTGTGAACTTTACAACGGTGTAAGTAAACTATCAGGTGCGCACTTATTTTCGTGCCATCCAAGAAGGCTGTATAAATTTTCATTCGCGCAGCGCACGTCCTACTTCCCCGAGCCCTTCTTCTTATTAGAGGAGGGCTCCACAACCAAGCCTGCTTTGACAAAAGAGTCTCTTGCAGCTTGGTTGATCAGAGCAAACCGACGAGGACCTAGCTTATGCCCACCGTACCACCGAGTCACGACAACAATGACGTTCCAAAGATCCATGAGCTGCATCAGATGCAAAAGCCGGCCTCCAGCAGCAGTTTCTCCGTCGTCGTTGCAATCCTGGAAGGTTGTGTTGTTGGGACCCTTGATTCTCCATGCCGTCATATTGTGGGTTGCGGTTCGGACTTTCTTGTCTGAAGCCAGTAGGTGTTGGAGAAATGCCTCGGCCTCTGCGGTGGACGACACGGCAGCACAGCGAGCCACAAAAGTCGACCGAAGTTCAACAAAAGGATCTGACATGACCCATGGTGGTTCTCTCACGCTCAGTTCATTAGGAAGGACATGATTAATGTGAAGTTCCTCATGAGCTGGGGGTGCAGAGTCTGGTTCGTCTTGGGGTTCGGGAGGTTCTGGTGCTAGGGTCTCTAGCAATCTACCTAACTCCTCGATAGCATCGAAAAGGCACACCGTGCCCGGCTGGTAAACATTCCCCAGGGCTTGACAGAAGAGGGAAAGTTCACGCGCAGCATCTCCCTTTCTCCCATGTTCGCCAGTACTATTAGTACCGATCACAGTGGGCGGCTCTGCAGGGTAAGCTGTGGGGAATTCGATACGTAGGGACGAGGATTCACCAGGTGGCTGCAGTATGTAGACATTCTCATTACTAGTTGGCACCAGACACCCATCGCCGTATATCGAGTTGATGGCTTCGATTTCATCGCGGAGTTCTTCCGACATGGCGGGGTCAAGTCCAGTCCGCCTAGAGACGGCAGTCTGCAAATGCCTCCCCTACTATCCACCTTATGTTAAAAACAGGCATATTTGGTTAGTTGGCTTCGACGTAGGATAGAATACAATGGGAAAAGAAAATGTGAGTGCTCATGGTTGTGAGAGTGAGGGTGAGAGCGAGAGTGGGGGAGAAGCAAAAGCCATTATGATCTATAGGTATAGACGGAGATGTATCGACCCGTACCGTGAATAAAATATAGTACGGATGCAATGATTGGACCGGGAATCTGAAACAACGCCCTAAGATGGGTCTTGTGCGAGGATAGATAATGTGTCTAACCTAGGTAGGTGCCTGGATTAGTAGGTAGGGCTTGGGGGAAAGACTAGGTTAGGTTCAGGTTAGGTAAGGTCAAGTCATGTAAGAGGCAAGTAGGTTAATGGGAGATATGTAAGTACTATGTAAGTAGGTAGGAGTGGAAGGCAGCGGGTTAACTGGAGGCAATGTACGGCTATGTAGGTACTCAATAATGCGGCTTCCCACTTTACAACTCCAATCGATCGCGATCCCTGCAAACAGAAAGATTAAAGTTTTGCATTGGTATCTTGCATAGTGTATGGACTTGCTAATTTTACCGACAGAGGTCCACCGAAGCCAAGCCTAGAACGTGGGAGAAGTACTACATAAGAGAGGGAAAAGAAAAAAAAAGAGGGTAGGGCCCCTCGTTGCCTGCCCTCGACGCTTTGCCCCTCCAAAACTTCCCCGTAAAAGAAAGTCTTCCCAAGCTCCGTCCTCCGACTGCAACTGTGACTATCTCCAGAATCCCGCCCTCGGAGCCTTGTCGAGGGTTCAAGAGCCGAGTCGAAACTCGAAAGTCAAGAGTAGAGACTTGTGCTGCCTTACTTACCTCGCCACCACCTAGCTAACCCTTTACTTACTCAAATCCCCAATTGATCTTCTTTTTTTTTCTATCTACATATCTCCGGAATTACCTACATAGTCTCTTCTTTTTGCTACCTACCTACCTACCTATCTACCCACTCACTTTATCTCGAATCCTCCTCCCAAGATGGCATCTGCTATAGAGCAGGCCACTGCCTTCAAGAACGAAGGCAACAAAGCCTTTGCTGCCCACGACTGGCCCACTGCTGTCAAATTCTATACCCAGGCTATTGAATTGAACGACAAGGAGCCAACCTATTTCACCAACCGAGCACAGGTTTGTCCCGACCCAACTTGCTACCTGACTGGCCAGGCCAGTCCAGGCCAGGCCAGGCCAAGCGATGCGTCGCCCACAAACTTTTTGATCGCGTGGCTTACAAACTTGCAGGCTCATATCAAGTCGGAGGCTTTTGGTTATGCCATAGCAGATGCTACCAAAGCCATAGAACTGAATCCGAAGCTCGTCAAGGTGCGTGGTTGCCCGTATACTCCATCCTTCTTTTTTCCCTCCTTCCTCGTCTGACTTGATAATCCAGGCCTACTTCCGCCGCGCCGTTGCCTATGCTGCCATCCTCAAGCCGAAGGACGCCGCGAAGGACTTCAAGGAATGCGTGAAGCTCGACCCCACGAATAAGGACGCCAAGCTCAAGCTGGCCGAGTGCCAGAAGATTGTGCGCCAGCTCAATTTCTATGCCGCTATAGAGGTTGGCGAGGAGCCCTCGGCTGCCGAAGGTCTCGACATCGACTCCATCGCCATAGAGCCTGACTACGATGGGGTGCTTATAAAGGACGAGATGACACAAGAATTTATCGATGATATGATAGAACGCTTCAAGAATGGGAAGAAGATCCACCGGAAATTCGTCTACCAGATTATCATCGCAGTCAAGAAGATCGTTTATGACGAGCCGACCATGGTGGAGGTGACGATACCAGACGACATAAAACTCACCGTCTGTGGCGATACTCACGGTTAGTCCATAAGTGTCGAAGCCCTTGTCCTTGAGACTAACAGTATACCAGGCCAATACTACGATCTTATGGAGCTCTTCAGATTAAACGGAAGGCCGTCAGACAAGCACTACTACCTGTTCAACGGCGACTTTGTGGATCGAGGTTCATGGTCGACAGAAATCGCCCTGCTACTATATGCCTACAAGTGGCTGCGGCCCCATGGCTTTTTCTTGAACAGGGGTAACCATGAAACCGATGACATGAACAAGGTCTATGGGTTCGAGGGAGAATGCAAAGCCAAGTACAACGACCGGTGAGTGTGATTCATGGCTTCAAGACGATCGATCCTCCATACACTGACCAAGATAAGTGTCTTCAAACTCTTCTCCGAGAGTTTCTCGGCATTGCCCCTGGCGACGCTTATTGGCTCCAAGTATCTCGTTCTACATGGTGGCCTGTTCTCGGATGATAACATAACACTCGACGACATCCGGAAGCTCAACAGACATGCCCAGAGACAGCCGGGCCAGTCTGGTCTGATGATGGAGATGCTATGGACAGACCCTCAGACAGCCCCTGGACGAGGCCCCAGCAAGCGGGGTGTAGGAATGCAGTTCGGACCTGATGTGACCAGGAGATTCTGCGACAAGAACAATCTAGATGCTATAATCCGAAGCCACGAAGTTCGTATGGATGGCTATGAGGAAGAGCACGATGGAAAGTGCATCACAGGTAGGCTGCTCATTCCCACATTCTCAGGCCCACCATGCTAACTCGGTTACAGTGTTCTCAGCACCCAAGTACTGCGATCAGACCGAGAACAGGGGGGCGTACATCAACATCGGACCGGACTATAAGCTCAGCTTCCACCAGTTTGATGCTGTCCCTCATCCTCCGATCCGGCCAATGGTACGTTCTCGGCACGAGCTGTAGTAGTCTTCGTATTAGCTAACTAGCACACAGGCCTACGCCAATAACTCCCTTATGTCCATGATGTAAAAAGATGATTCGAATCCCGGATGTGGTACGTGAACTGGAATGGGTTTATGGCATGGTGTTCTTGCATATATGACGATCTCCCATCGTCATGGAAGCATTGGCGTTCTGGGGACCACATGAGAGGCAAGGAGATGTATAGTAGCATACCTGTAATGTCAAAAGTTACGGGCCTTCGAACCGTGCCATGATTCTCTCATGCTGGAAGCTATTTCTTTTCCATTCGATCCCATCACAAGTGTCGATTAGAACCATAGTCTCTGCTCCCCTTGGTGACCCACAAGAGCCCCCAACCAGTCTGAACACCCTCTTATTCTGAGGGACAAGCGAATACCGTCCTGCATAGTGCCCTGCCAGGCCGTAATAGCAGCGGAAAAGCCACTGAGATCATCTCGTGGCAGACGTAGCCAGCAGCTGTGCCCCTCAATCTTGAGAATATCCAGGGGAATCGCCATACCCGTAGCGCCCAAGAACTGCCTCAGGGCGGCCGTACAGTACGAACGGACCTGTAGAGCGTCAAGCTCTATGGCCTCGGGCCCTTCGTTGCTGAAGACCTCGAGATGCGCATAGGCGTAAGGGGGCGCCTTGATGGTGCAGGTAGCGAGCTCGTGGGCTTTCTTGGCCTTGGGGGGAGAAGGGTCCGGGGCGGTGCCGGTCATGGCCACGTCGGCGGTCTCTTCGGTCATGATTAATTATTGTCTTGATTAATTTTGCGGGTTTCTGCTTCTGTTTATTTACGTAGGGATATATTTATTTATGGTAGTGATGGTGGTTTGGGAGTTATACCATCATACGATGGTTGCAAGATGATTTATAAGGGGGATATGGGAAGAAACTTGCGAGTGGAAAATATGACTTTAAAGGGTTTGTCGCAGAAGAGGAATTGTGCAGGTGCTCCACTGCCCTGTAGTGCAATCAAGCTCCGATATTCCATAGGTATTGCTGTAAGTAGAGTATACTTTAATTGCATATGCTATCGATAACCGCAAACGTGAATCGCATTAAACCATTCCAACAAAGGCTCATAAAGTTAGAAGCTCTCTCTCTCTCTCTCTTCTCCCTTCTCTCTTACTCCTCCAGCCATTTCCTCTTCACCGCGACTAACCAACTAACCAACCAACCAACCACGACAAATCTCGACGAAGACGCACGCGACCACGGGCTCTTGATAACCACCCCAAGACTTCCAATCTTTAATAATAAACGACCAATAAGTCCAAATACTAGCTGTTCCTAGCTACGATACAATGACCGACAACTTCGTTCCTCCCGGCCAGCAGCGCTACACCCGCGCCTGTATGGTGTGCTCGATCGTCATGACTCAGGCTGTAAGTCCTACCTACGCCTACGACGGAATCGCTTTTCCCAGTGAACCATGGGGGGGGGGGAGGGGGGGAACACATACACGGGAAGGCCTCTTCTACCTGTACCACTACTCGTAGCCAGCTAGCTAGCCAGCCAGCTCTCTCAGCCTTTTTCCAAACCCAACACCCGAGCTTCCCACATACACACACAGACTAACCTCTTTTTTCTTCGCTCACAAATATAGCGCTTCCGGTCCGAGGGCTGCCCGAACTGCCCGTTCCTAGACCTCAAGGGCTCGCCCGAGGCGATCGAGTCGTGCACGTCGGGCGTGTACGAGGGGCTCATGACCATCGCCGACCCCAAAAAGTCGTGGGTCGCCAAGTGGCAGCGCATCGACGGCTTCGTGCAGGGCGTGTACGCCATGAAGGTGTCGGGGTCGCTGCCCGAGGACGTGAAGGCCGCCATGGAGGACGAGGGGCACGTGTACATCCCGTGAGTAAAATTTTTTTTTCTCTGATATATGGATGGTATGGCGGATGTTTTGGGAAGGAATGGGGCAGGGGGGCTAACGCGCGTGTTTGTGTAGACGCGATGGAAGCGCCGTGGAGCAGGACTAGATAGCCATCTCCATCGCCGACGACTAGAGCATCCCTACTCCTACCACCACCACTACTACTACTACCGCTACTACTCCGACTCTGATTCGCAACTCACACCCGACGGAGTATTTATGCCGAGATAGCTCCACCAGGAGGGGGGGCATGATAGGTAGCTACAGGAAGGCAGGGTATCTGTGCCTCGGGAACTTTTTTGCTTTGCCTTCTTGCTCTTTCTGTTTCTATATCCTACGAAAATGCATGGCATGATGGCGTATCACGGACGGATGTCTTGGTTTTTTTTTTTTGGTTCTTCATTTTTTTCCCCTTTTCTTCTCTTCACGCGAAGATACGTGCATATAGGAGCAAACAATGAGGGGCGTTATGCGATCGATACCCACGCGATTATTTAAAATCCGAGAAGAAGGAAAACAACCGGCGAGACGAAAAAAAAAAGGGGGGGGGAGGGGGTGATAGACAAAGATTGGACAGGGGATTTTAAGGAGGGGGCGGTTTTGCTATATTAAACCATCTTTTTTTTTCTCGCGCGGTTCTACGTAGTAGAGGTAGAGAAAGAGGCCGATTACTACACTAAATTCCCCGTCTGGGTCTTTTATCTTTTCTTTTCAGGTGTCAGGCAGGAAATCATCACGTTGGTTAAAAGGGGCTATTACTATCCTTATCGTGTTTATTATTATTACCATGCCCCCCCCCAAGATGGTTCGTTTCTTACTCCCCCATAGACTTGAAACCAGTCGTTGGCTGACTTTAAGGTAGTTAAAAGTGTTTTTCTGCTCAAGTCTCTCTTTCTTTTCTTTTTGTTTATAAAAAATGGAAATAAAATAAAATCCAAGGGGAGATAGCCAAAGGCAAAAAGAATCTTGAGAGAGCAACCTAGTTGATTCTGAGTTTTTACAGTCACGGACTACAAGCATACATACATTTAATAGGTGGTTATGGTTATTAAAAAAAAAATTTCTACCTACATAGGTAAGGTACAAATTATATATATATATTTTTATAAAAAAGAGAACGAAAAGGAAAGGAAAGGAAAGGGCGCCGGAAGCGATCCTGTTATTTAGAATGCTATATTATGACATGTATTCATGTGTGTGGGGGGTGTTTTTTTCACTCCTCATTTCGTTTCTCTCTCTCTTTTCCCCCGAAGCAAGCTTTCAGGGGGGGGGGGGGTCAGAAGAACCCCCGCCGCCGCATCTCGACGTCGTCGGGGTCGGGGTCGGCAGCATCATCATCCTCGGCGGTCTTGCGTCGCCTCTCGCTCTGCAGCGCGCCGCTCAGGTGCTGCTCCTCGGCCCGCACGTAGCAGTCGATTATGCTGGCGATCTCTTGGTACAGGTCTTCTGATAATAATGATGTTGATGTGGTTGTGGTTGTTGAAGAGGGAGGAGGAGGATGGTGATGGGTGCTGGTCTTGCTCGAGGCTGAGGGCTCGCAGATGCGCATCGACGACAGGCCGCTGCTGATCCGCGGGTCTGGACGTTGGTGTTGGTGTTGTTGCCGCGGGGAGGAAGCAGATGCGGGTGGACCGGGTCGGAACGTCTTGGCTTCGAGTAGTATGGGGCCCGGCGAGTGGGGACTGGTGAAGCGCGATGACAACGACGACGACAATGATGGCACGGGCGAATAAGCTGCGTTATTATTATTATTATTATTGGTGGTGTCGTTGGCGTTGTCGTCCTCATCCCCCCCGCCTTGCCACTCCCGCGCTAGCTGGAACCCGATGTGGTTGCTATTACTACTACCACTGCTAATACTGCCACTATGGCTTGTGGCCGAAGACAGCGGCAGTGACGAGCTCGAGGCCGAGGGCCGGAGCCCGGATGCTGCCGGAGGCGCAGGCGGGTGGTAGTACGTCGGGTGAGGGACGCGGGCGCTTTCGCTGCGCCTGGGAGGAGGAGGAGCAGCTGGCTCGGCTCTGAGGGCCCGGACGTGCGCCTTCTGCTGCTGCGCGAGGCGCTTGCTCCGGGCCCGGCCGAGGGGCGCCGGCTGGAGCCTGAATTCACCGCCGCTACCACCGCCGTGGTTGAACCGGCTCGAGAGGTTGGGGGGGTGGTGCGCGGTCCGGCTCACGTCCGTTCGTCGGATGTTGTTGTTGTTGTTATTGTTGCTCGTGCCGCGCGTGGGCGACTCGGCCACTGTCGGGCGTCGCTGGATCAGGATCTCTAGCTCCTCACTGTCGTCGTCGTCGTCGTCACCGAGGCTGTTGGTGCTACTGCCGAAGAACGTGCTCTCCCGAGGCTGCAGCTCCCGCCGGCAGTTCGAGCACAGGTTGTGCTTCAGGTCGTCCATCTGCACCAGCGGCGCGTGGCAGCCCGGCATGGGACACGCGGGCTGCTGCCCCCTGGATCCGGATCGCGCGTAGGAGGCAGCGCTCTTGGGCAGTAGGAGGAAGGACTGCTGCGTCTCACTGTAGTTGCTGCTGTTGCGGCGGAGCAGCTCCATGTCGTCGTCGTCGGTGGTCGTCGGGGGGCTGTTGTAGTTGGCTGCTCTCGCCGAGTCTGAGGGGGGGGATGAGGAGGAGGATGATTTGTTGTTGAGGACTGGACTGGGAGCGGGAGACGACGCCGAGTGCTTCCTGGGAGACGCGCGGCGAACCTGAGCTGCGTCGGCGTACAGCCAGATCCTCGAGTCGCGCGTCGCCCTCTTGTGATGCCCCCGCGTCGCACGGGTGTGAGTCTGAGGCACGCCCCCACGCGCAGCAGCAGCCGCTGCAGAGCTGCGCCGGTGCCTCTCGCGCCGTGTCTTATTATCGTTACGGCTGTGCGACGCTGGCCGGGTCGCTGCGGCGGCGGCGGCCTCGCCTCTGCGGTCACTGTTGTCACCTCTCCCGTGCTCGTTGTCGTCGTCGTCGTCGTCGTCGTTCAACCCTGAATTCCGCGCCGCGGCCAGGTCCACGGGAGCGGTAAAGGGCTGCAGGACCGAAAGGGACCGCGGGTCGTCGTCCTCGCCCCCCGGGTTCGGCGCGGACACGGGCATCATCCCGTGGTATGCGTATGCGTATGCCGGCTCGGGGTGGAACACTACCTGGATGGTCATGGCGCTGGGCGACACGGGCGAGTCCGACCACGCCGCCGCATCGTCGCCCCCTCCCTCCTCACGGCAGCCGCCGCCAGACCACCGCCGCCGCCCACGCCGCCGTGCTGCTGCTGCCACTCCGTCCTCCTGAACACGGGCGACACCGACGACACCGACGACGACAGGTTCTCCCGGCTGCCCTTGGGGCTGCAGGACGAGTAGCTGAAGTTCGGCATGCCGATGTCGATGTCGGTCCGGAGCCCCAGTCCCCGACGCCTCGGCGCCCCCTCATACCCCGCGCTGCGGATGGCCGGAGGCATGTTCCTACGGGCGGTCGTCGCCAAGGCGGCGGCGGCGGCCTGGACCCGTCTTTCTGCGTTCCGCTCTTGCATATGCACCAGGTCGGCCCTGTACTCGTCCTCGCCTTTCCGGAGATCTGGCCGCGTCCGCTTGTCGACCAGCGGCCGGTCCGGGTGGTGGGTGACCTGGTAGCTGGCGACCCAGTTCTCCTTGTCTTCGTCGATGGCGCCGAGGCGGGGGAACTTGGCCTTCCGCTCGTTGCCGCTACTGGCGGTGGTAGTGGTGGTGGTGGTGGTGGTGATGGTGTCGGTTGGTCGTCCTCCTCTGTGCTCCTGCTGCTGCTGCTGCTGCTGCTGCTGCTGGTTCTTCTTCTGGAAGGTACTTAGCATGCGAGAGATGACGCCCCCAGAGTTACCTGCTTTTGCATGGCTGTTGCTGTTATGGCTAACGGTGCTGCCAGTGCTGGTGCTGGTGCTGGTGCTTCTACTCACGTTGCTCGTCTTGCTGATCCGGTGTGTAGCGCTGCCAGCGCTCCGCCCAGACCCCGTGCTCGTGTGCCTCGAATGTGGCATATATCTCTCGCGGGCGCGTTCGATTACGTGGGTCCTCTTGGGTATCGATCTCGTGTGTTAGTAGTCGTCGTGACTACGGAATGGTGGTGTTTTCAAGGTATTTAATTACGGGTAGGTGTATATCTTTTTTTCTCTTTTTTTTGTTTGTTTGTGGGATTAGTTGGTTCTATGTGCGAATGAGGACGGCGTGCAGTAGAAAAGAAAAATCCGAGTTCTCGTGATAGTCTATCTCAGTCGATGAGAGTCGAAGATTACAGGCGAAAGCATCAAGCTTGTTAGTAAAAAAAATTAATGTCAGGTTGGATGAAGAATAAAGAATGGTCTATGAAACTGTGGTCATGCCTAAGTCAAACACATAGAAAATGTCCGTCTGAATCAGAAAGAGGGGGGAATCACCTAGGACAGAAGGAGTACGAGAGACAGAAGGGGAACGTCATGCTGATATAAAGGTCGTCTATTAAAAACAGCTCCTTTGGACAGGCACATCGCCTTTGAGTGTGCGAGCTTTCTGATCTTTGATCCTCATTTCCATTGGTCTCTTTCACTTGAGCATCATAGGACCATCTCTTAATATCAGAGAATAACATTGTTAATTAATGAATAGATTCCCTTTAGGCCCGTCGTTAACTTTCTTGTCGTCCTTGTTGGTTAGAACCAAGGCATTGTATTTAGGACATTGGAACTTAGGAGGCAATAATATGTAGATGTTTCTATATCTAGGCTACGGACAAAGAAATGCTGATCGAGCTAGGGGCGTATGTCTGCTATGTCTTGATTATTTTGATAAAGAAAAGGACCGTCATTACATTAAGATCTTGGGTCCTAGTAGGCTAGGCTTGGTCAACTTTCTTTGTTTTGCTTCGGCCCGGGTTGTTGGTGTTGGCTTTGGCTCGAACAGAAAAGGGTGAAGGGTAAGCGGCCCGAGAAAGAATGCGCAGCAACATTTCTTGGGAAAAGAGGATTCGGTTGGGAATATAAAGCTAATAATAACAATTCCCAAAAAAAAATTTATTCGAAAAATACGACAACTTGTCATGTTGAGTTGGGCCCACGTGTATTTTGTAATTTGTTATGTTGGATGGACAGACAGACAGACAGACAAGTAATGTGTCTATGTGTCATGTGTTATCATCGTTATACTCATGTCTACAACCAGCATCACTTCTAGTAAATCCCACTAATTCGTGACTTCACAAAAATTACCATTCTTTACCAAATTCGGTCTGAATATTAAAAATACTAGACGCAAGTCGAAACCAACGACGTAGCGCTTGTTATAAGATTCAGTAATTATTAAAAACATGTGGATTTTTAGAG
The DNA here is from genome assembly GCA_018398605.1 of Biscogniauxia mediterranea. Lineage (NCBI taxonomy): Eukaryota > Fungi > Ascomycota > Sordariomycetes > Xylariales > Xylariaceae > Biscogniauxia > Biscogniauxia mediterranea. Next base: position 219,690 of record JAGXTR010000005.1, read on the forward strand.
CGATTAGGGGTATTGACTAGCCTTTTTATACCAACCTCTCCTCCCTTAAATCAATCGGGGTACTAACGCTGAGATCAGATGGCTCCTCCGAGTTTCTACGAGATCGGAGTAGCGGTTGGGATTCCCGGTTCTTCATCTCGGCAAACATCAGACGTGGCTCGGCGCCGTCCTCGGCCATGACCTTAGTTTCAGGGGTCAGGTTACTGGTGAATCGGGTTGCTGATGTATGCCGCGAGAGCATAGGCCTAACTGGAGTTTAGGAGTAGCAGGCGGATGGACACTGCTACTTGAGCTAGTATCGGGGACAACACCCTTGAGTTTATCTCGTGTATTCGTTCGCCGTGGTTCTTGCGTACCTGGTACTGGAGTTGAAAACATTGTACCATAGCTCGCTCGCCTTGGTGCCGAGAAACGGTTGAAGCTTTCAGTGCTTACTGGATCTAGTTTGCTTGGGGGTGGCATTTGATGCACCAGACTCCCTTGGCTTAGTCTCCGGCGGACGAAAATAGATGCATCTGGCTTTGTAGATGAATTTGACCCCTCCACAGCACCTGACTCACTCCTCTCAACATCGTTAAATTCGCCGTCAGAGGATGACACAGAAGTATCATCTTCGCTCAGTGGATATGTCTGCGTATCGTATTCGTCGTTCAACGCAGCAGAGTCAAGATGATGGGTATGAATACCGAGGTTGCCGCCTAGCTTCGCAACAGCAGATACTGTCGGGTTTCTAGATAGATCCAAGAAGTCATGCTTACTCAACCGCCCCGGTGATTCGTGTTCATCCCCTGATTTGGGACCTGAGCTTCGGCGTCTAGAAGTACCAAGAACCTCCTCCAAAGAGGCCAATTCTTGCGAACGAGACATTTGGCGGGCATCGCTCCTCAGTCGCTGTAGATCTTGCCACCAATCGTCATATTTGAGAGTGTCATTGACGAACCGCGTAGAATCGGAGTCATGAGCATCGCCGTTAATAATCGCATTATAGGCCTGTAGCTCCCTGAAGCTAGCCAGAAAACGTGAATCTTTGCCTCGATTCTTAATTTCTCTAATAGTGCTTTCGATCTCTCTTCTTCATGGACCTCACTCTCGTATTCCACGAATACTAATACTCGAAGTTGATAAGCCTTCCCCCACGCCGGGACACTATGGATAATGTACCCTAGTTGGAGAATAAGTGTATCTCAACTGGCAATTAGCTCTTTCTAGTGCTGTAGGTAGGTAAATCTTTAGAAAACTGTAGGATGGTTATAGCATTCGAATCGAGTGCTTTGGTCAGATGAAGATTGTAGCAACCTAACTTGGATATATAATTATACCTCCTACGCATGATAAATAATACTCGGTAAGGGTTTTAATGAAAAATAGCTCACAGGTGTCAAAATTAGTAGTTAGTACACTTCGATCCCCGGACGTGATCTCGGCCGACATCTGAATTGGCCATAGATCAATGTATTTCTTGGTGTTTCTTGTCCCATCGTGTCGTGGGGTCTCTAGAGACTGAAAGTATTTACCAACAGCGAAATTTAGGCGATTCCGTAGTGCAAGATCTTCTAATATTGTTAACTTGTGGCCGACATCATGTCTTCTATCCTAATTGCATCGGTTGGTAGGAAGCCTTCCTTCCAAGAGGCGAGAAGACGTATAGCCACGACGCCTCCTGGGAGCCTTGCCTCCCTTGACTGGTAATGCCGCTCCTGAGGGTGATGTAGAAATTTCGGGTATGCGAACCAGAGGCTGCGACCTTCGCAAGTCATCCATGTTATAGAACCCGAGAACTGCTATGTTAGGACGTATGCCACCTAAACCGGCCGAAAGGATTAGATTCCGCACACCCCATTCGATGCTCGGCGACATGGTAAGTTGAACGAATGCCTTGATCCTTGAAAATTCGGTAATATACCGTGTCCATGCCGACTGTTGTAACTTAGCTTCGTGAATATCTGAGTTGAAATCGTTTGTAATTATGACATGACCTAAGATGTAAAGGGACCCCTTTTTCATCGAGTTACAAAACTGGATCAATCTTGTGTTATGCCGAGGATCGTTCACTAGCAATATGATCTGAGGTCGCCAGAATTTGATATGTTCTGGTCTGAGTCGTAATAAGTACTTCCGCACCTGGTGATAGATCAGATTTTGAGATACATGTCCCCAATGTTTCGGTGGGCTTAGATAGTGGATCAGGAGAAAGAGAAATATGAGCAAGCAGATAGCTGAAGATGCGTAGGTTTCGTCTATGAAGAACATGGCAGCAGCTGAGAGAACACTTCCAGCGAAAGCCGTATGTCAACGAAAACAACTTGAAGGCTGGACGAAAATTAGGGGCTGATCCTATTTTCAAAAGGAAGCAGGCTAGATTCATGACGAAGAAGGTCATCTGTTTTCTATTAGCCCAATATACATTTAATTAGCCTGATAGTGTTTTCCTCTCACCTGGTAACCCATTCCTATAAGGGTTGCAATTTGATTCAAGTTAGAAAATAGTGCTAGTTGGGCAATAGCGTAAGTAACCAGGACTGCGGCTACGGGTACATCTCCACGCTTCGTTCCTCGTCCTAATATAACAAGCACCGGGAGTATTTTGTCTCGGCTCAAGGCTTGAAGAAGTTTGGCGGCGCCGACGATTCCCATCAAAGCTGAGAAGAATGTCGTTGCGCACTCTCCCACAAGGACTAACGGGGGCCAGATACTTGTTGTCGAGACGATGTTTGTGTGCACTATGAATGAAGAATGGGTGATGCTTCCCGCCATCGATAATTGGTTTAGCAGTGAGTTATTAGTAGGGAGGACATTGTCGGGCCTCGTAAGTATACCTATGTAGTTGGACGGGCGTTCAAGCTTACGAAGTAACCCTTTCCTAATGCCAATTCTGCTTTTCCCGTCATTTTTTGAACCAGGTGGAAACACCCGCCGGAGATATTAGGTACATTACGAAATGAAAAAAAAAGAATGAAAAAAACACCTTGAATTATCACGCCTAGCCTCCGAAATGATAATCTAGCCACGCCCAGACGCCCGCACGCGTCGTATTGTACAAATGATAAATCGACCATCGCATTTCTCGATGGTTCCTTTAGTAATACAACTTGCCGCAATTCCTCGAATGTGTTGTGTTCTGCAGTGGTATGCTCTGCTCTCTCGTAAAAGATTCCACAGATTTCCTTTTTCCCTTCCTCCGTCGAGTAGCAGCAACAGCCTTACCCTCAAAGTGAAAGGTTGTAGCTATATTCGTCCTCCATGTTCTGGCTGATCCACAAGACGACAGAGCTGAGGCCGACGAGGGCGTTGGCGACCACGTTCTCGACGCCCATGCCCATCATGGGCCAGCCGACCTTGGGCACAACGAACTTGAGAACGAAGACGACGACGCCGCCGGCCATGCCGCCGGCGAGCGCCGCGAAGCCTAGGAACAGCACGATGCGCGCCTTCCACGCGACCCCGGACCCCGAGTAGCTGAACGAGTCGGCCGACAGCCGCGCCTTCTCCACCGAGTTGATGATCAGCATCCCCAGCGAGCTGAAGATAAACGGCAGCCAGTCCACAAACGTCACGTGCACGTCCGACCCGTTGAGCGGCGACTTGGACCATACGGCGGCGTCGATGAGGACGTAAAAGGCGAGCGAGAACTGTACCGGGACATTTCACGGTTAGCCCCATGGTTAAGGAAGGGAGAGAGAGAGAGAGAGAGACGGAGAGAGGACTTACCAGAGCGCCAGCTCCATAGACACCGGTGTTGCGCGCCCAGACGCTGTTAAGCCAGGCTGGCTTGCGGAACTTCCAGAGCCGATCATCTTCCATAATGACAGTCAGTTGGTCGGTTGGTCGGTTGGTCGGTCGTTCGGGTCGGGGGGGTAAAGCAATTGCTATCGGACCAGGTGCGCGGGGATTTCCTTGTTTGTTGGGACGGTGGGGTAGATTCGGTAGATATAGAGAGGGAAAGGTTTTGAGCAAATTAAAATAAGGAGATGCTTTGCCGAAAATGCGATACTAACTAGTGTAGTGTAGGTAGGTAAGCTGGAGCTGTCGAGAGTTGGGGAGTTTGAGAGAGAGACGAGAGAGAGAGAAGGTTGACGACGACCGCGCCTACCAGCTTGGCACGGACAAGGCCGGGGGTACCTAGGTAGGTAAGATAGGTAGCCGCTGACAGAATATGACATCACGTGATATTCAATTCCGACCCACCAAACCTCCTGTAACATGTGTGTACATACACCATTAGTATTTATGTACTTCGTACTACATAGTGTTAGTAGTACCTATAACTACCTACATACATATGTAGTACTAACATCAATACTAAGTATGTACCGAACGCACACTAGGCAAATGATCGCAATCATGTATTATATTACCAGCTACCTATCGTAACAGCACTCAATACCCATGGCTTGCTTCATTTGCATATTTTCGATTAGGTAGACTCATATACTGTACGCAATTATTGTTTCACCCAGTCTCAAAAACACTGCCGGCACGTGCAACCTCCAACGCCTTTGCGACTCTCGAGTCTGCCTAAACACACCTAACCGCCCTCTCGCACTCACCCGCGCTGAGAGTTCAGGTCCAGATAGGGGGGGGGGGGGGCCGCCCGCTCCGCAGTGCTGCGTAATACATTCATAAATGCAATACCTCTCTCAACCTCTATACGCTAACCTCCGTCCGCCCTTCATCCTTCCGCACCCTGGTGAACACCAATGGCCTCTCTCGCACTCCTAAACCTCCCCCCCTCCCAAAAGAGACTTGGGACCAGGAGGCCACTAGCATTGTTGAGGTATACAGATACCTTATTAGCACAATAGAAAAGAAAATATCACCCATCGGGGGGGATCCTTGACGGTCAAGATCAAAGTAGGCCGAGGGTTGATGTGTAAGAGGGGGGGGGAAGAAGAAAGGGGCATGTCCAAGTCCCCTGTGTATCGATGAATCTCCAACCAAGTGGTTTTTCTCGAATCGAAAAGCGAAGAAAAAAAAGAAAAAGAAAAAAAACACCATGCGTGCCTTCACTAGAAACTGAAGGAACCTCCTTTTTGCATATAGGCGATGAATATAATCAACTTGCACCAAATCTCACACCTTGAACGCCGCCCTTTTACTGTCTATCAAGTCGTCGTGGTACATGGCTTGTCGTGTCAACCCTCATATCTCTATCGTCTTCATACCCTCCTCTAGTTCGTCTACGTGGCCATTGGTGGCCGACGTCTCCGTCTTGACTGGCGACGAGGCTTTCTCCGGATCCTTGCTGCCCTTGTCCTTGGCTTCAACCTCAACCGGCGACTTCAGGGGCGTCTTCACCTCTTCGGCCGACTCTACCGAGTCGACCTCGACGAGCGAGGGCCGCTTCTTTCCGTTGGCGTCTGGCAGAGCTGCCGACTCCTCGGTCACTCGAGCGAGTGGGCTAGACTTTCCAAACCCGGGACGAACAGGGCTGACTAGTGGCGAAGGGCTGCTTAGCCGCTGCAGCGAGCGTCCCCGCGTCTCTCCATTGCCTTCGGTTGGGCTTGTCGTATACGGGGAACCGCCCGGTGATTGCGCGCCGGCGGGAATACCGGATCTGCGCTTCGCAGTGGCCTTGGCGCCGCGACCATATTTCTGGTCCATTCGCCAACGCAGAATGTCGAAATATGACGGCTCAACGCGGGTTGTCTTAAACTCGCGTAGCTTGAGATCATTGTTGTCCTCGTCGACGAACCATTTCCCACTGTTCATGTCATCTGCCACCATAGCAAGGAAGGCTGCCCATGATCGTGCAACCACATATTTCGTGTCGTAGTCTCGCCCAAACAGAATGATCTGGCCCCAAGTACCCGTGAGCCCTGGCGCGAGATCGACAGCCAGGTTGTTGCCACCCCAGTCTCTCACGAGAGGGATCCAAGCGGGGTGGGCATAAGCGCGCTGAACGGCTCCTTGAGGAACGGAGTCTTGGCGAGCCTGTAGATCTTGTCTCCACGAGTCCGGTTGCGAGCGAGGTGATCCAGGTGCGGACCGAGACGAAGATGCCTGATTGCTACCGCCGAATGCCTTTGTAGGGACTGCTGGTTTCACCACATTCGTTTCCAGTAGGTACTGTTGATTGACTCTCCGCCATTGATCCCACTCTTGAACGATTTCCTCGCAGTCTAGAAGCATGTGACTAAAGATGATACCAGTAGGATTTCCACCACGTTCTTGGCCGTCGTGAACCATCAGGGAGTCTCTAACATCCTGGGGTAAAGAGCAGTCCAGCTGGTGTTCCAGTTCATTCAAATCATTGCTTGTGCAACCCTCGCATAGTTGATCGTATAGTTCTGGGTAATTCTCTTCTGCCCATCGGTCGATCCGAGCCCAAGTGTGGCTTACAGGAGGAGGCGGGGGAATGCCGTCGGCGAAGGATTGCATCGGGATTTCGCCGGGGCTGCTCACCGTCTCAAAGCCATCATCTCTGAGGCTCTGGCGCTGGGCATTGAGCGACCTCAAACCAGGAGAGTAAGGACCGCCATTGAAGTTAGGGGAGAGGGGAGAGGGACCACCACCCATATACGATGTACCATCGGCACCGCCAGACAACCGACCGAGCTCGTCAGCGTATGGTGAGGTTATATCGGCTCGAGATTCCGAAGCAGTAGCGACAGAGGTAAGGGTGCTGTGGCGGTTTAGAGGCACATGCCGGCCAGTGCGCTGGGGGGAATCGTAACTAGAGTCTGGAAGCCAAGTTAGCAAGGGGTATCGGACTAGACGTTAGACAGAAAAATAGGAGAAGGAAAAGAAAAGCAGAGCGAAAGGAGAAGACGCGGGTGACATACGGCGGTCATAACTGGTCATAGTATGCCAGAAGTCACGGAATGCTCCTCCGAGCCTAGATAAATAAACCGAGGTTAGTTACTCGAACGACAATAGACGCAGAGAAGGGTTCAATGGCTGTGACCCTGGGCGACTTACGACATGGTGGGCGAATTTGTCGGTCAATGTTCCGTATGCGTATATTTGGAAGATCGTGCTAGTCGCTTGTTTCGAAGGTAATACTGGTACGCAGGTAGATCGTGTGGTGGAAGGAAGAGAGCTTTTTTTTTTCTTCCCTGGCGGGTATTGATAACAGTAGGTCGATAGCCAGCCAATAAGTAGCCCAAGACGCGTGACCAGAGTCGGGTGGCGTTGAGGGATGGTTGGTGGTAGTAGTTGTGCTGGTGCTGGCGCTGGTGCGATAACGCGTGCGTGGTGTGGTGTAAAGAGCGGACAGTTGGGGATATCCCACAGAATCGCCAGAGAAGGACAACAAACTGGAAGAAGTGCGATGATGGAATCTCGCAAACGTCTGGGATCCGGTGAAGAGATGTACCTATTTTTTTTTCCCTGTCTGCCCTTGTTCAGGAGAAGACGGACGGGCGGGCTGGAATTTCTATGTGGGGACAAGGCGGGTACGGAGCACTGGACGATTCTTGTCGAGGCGTCAATGTCTTTGTCATGTCCCTGCTCACCAACGATAGTCGGGATTGCTTGGCGGGTAAGGGGTAGAGGGTAAAATAAGTAAGTGGGAAGGAAAGAGAGAGAGAGAGGCCTCAAAGCGGGTAGGATCTCTTGCGATGACAATGGCGCAAATCGATCCTTTTTTCCTTTGTTTTCTTTTGTTTTGTTATAGGATTGCGACTTGTTTTTCCTTCTGTCTTCTTTTTTTTTATGCTCCCAATGAACTTCAACCTCTTCTTTTTCTTTCTTCTTTTCCCCTTCACGTTCGGTTTGGTTCGGATTCCTCCGCTCACTCAACAAGATGTTCGGGACTCAGGAGACCGCGAACTATTAATAGGGGGTGTGTTTATTTGCAGAACGAGTGCTTGGAAATATTGTTTCCGGGGATTATGCGGGTTTGTGCTTCCACCCGACTAAAAGAAAGAAAATAGAAGCGAACGAAATTAAAGAAAAAAAAGATAAATGGGCGGGCGGGGAAAGGCGTTGTGTGTCGAGGGCGTTCTAATGACAGGGTGAGAAAAAATATGAAGGAAGAAAGGACGACGACGATGGGTATTTGATCAACCCCATTCACATATACATGGGTGTGGGCAGGTATGTAGGTACCTACACATAGGTGGTGCAAAGAGTAGTACCAAGTACTAATAGGTATGGGTTGTTGAATGTTTGAAAGTTGGAAGGGTGATCCAGTTTCTCGAATATTACATCTCACTGGTCAAAAAAAATATTTTTAGTTGTAGGCCAGTGGTTACTGCAGCATAAGTTAGGTAGTACATAAGGTATCAAATGTATGTAGGTAGGTAGGTACATAAGCGTTCGTTGGCTGTTAATACACAGTACACTACATTGTACTATACACATACATACATACCTACATAGTAGGTACCCACCTCCCGTCAGGTAGGTACGTACCTACTTCAGGTACATGTTGGTTAAAGGGGGTGGAGTTTGCTGTGTCTGATAGTGGCTGGTCTAAACCACATCTGGTCTAAGCTCATAACCCTGAATTTCCTTCTTCATTTCACTACAAAGATTCATGCGGTAGCAGCACCTAACCTACACTAGTGTAATTGTGGACTAGGTTGGTAAGTACATAAGTGTCTGGTATGTGTCTCCCCTATAACCTACCTACCTCAAGCTACCTACACAAGGACTATACTACTAGGTACACTACTTACGAATAGGCAATCAGTACCTACATACTACCTACCTGCTTGCTTGAGCAGTCCTAGTGGACCGTCCCTTGCTTAGTTAAGGTAGTATAACTAATTATTTTCTATCCGTGGCACGACATCTATTAACATATATCAAATAAATGCCTACATACATAGGTCTGGTTAACTATATAAATATATAATATTAGGTCTAGTCTGGTCTAGTCTGGTTAATAGGCTTAAGTTAAAATACATGTCCCAGCATACAATTTAAAACAGTAACACTTATTTCTGTCTGGTTTTATCTATCAGTGTATACATTTACAGCTCACCACCTGCAAAGTGACATGATTAGAAGTTCCCTTTTCATTCCATTGTGGATGTACAGAAAGACTATGTAACTTATACTACGTACATTGATAGATACCTACCTACATTAGGGATCATGCTACATATTACATAACCTAAAGTTACCTAGGTAATTCCATGTATCCAGTATCTCGATCCATCCGAACCTGAGATCCTCTTCTCCCCCCCCCCCTTCCCCCCACCTCCAGCCCCTGTTGTAGTGTAATGAATTTCGTTACCTCTTCACCTGTAGTGTATAATGAGCATGTCATGCACAATGGATCCTTGTTTCCCCACGTCATCCATTCATCATTGTCACCATCTTCGGTGCCTCAGCTTTGGTTTTGCTGCAACTCTAGTGTAAGTAATTCTGCATTTATCCCACCCGAGTTCTAATACACTCACTGCTGTAGACAATAAGTATATCTCTCATATTTCTTTTGTGTGTTGGTTGTAGGCGTCATCCATCTAAGTGCCCATATTGGCATGAAGTCAAGAGGTCTACCTTGGTAGGCTGGTAGGTTCGTTTCAACCTCGTAGGCATTGGCAATCATTTATCCTTCTTCCCCTCAGCTTTCTCTCACACATAGTCGTATATTATCCCCATCCTCCTACACCAATAATAGCCCGTGCCGACCATCCCTTAGACGCCACGTGCAAACGCCAAGAACCGGTTGTCGCCCATCGCCTGTGAAGCTTGCTGTATCCATCCTGTCAGTCAGACCTGGGCTGCTGGTCCCCTGCAGGCGGCGTTAATGATGTGCTTAACCGTGTGGCTTTCCCTGTTTCTGACAACCTCTTTTACACTACTATGATCCCCCTTCACACGCCTCACACCGCTCACTGCACCGGACAAGTGGGCGAGTGAAATGGAATGGATGGCGACCTACCTGGGCTGCTAGGTAATTTTTTTCCTGCTGCTGTACCATCCATAACCCACAACCCACAGGCGCCGTATTCGCTACCGAGCACGCGTCCGAGCGAGTCGAGAAGACTCATGGAGAACACTAGCGACTGACTCTTGCTTGTGACCTCTGGCATGAGTTAGGTAGGGCAACGCAGCCCGTTACCGCCTAATCGAAACTACCGGTACTACACTCTTTTCTCCCCTATATCTTGAAACTGAGAGCATTAGTGTATAGATGGTTTCTTCCCCTGAAATCTCACTTGAGAGAGGGGGGGGGGATATAAGAATCCAACTGCCTACCTACATAAACCTTCGAGGCTTGGTGTGCACGGTCGTTGTCATTGACCTTACCTTTGCTCACATGTCCAGCTGAAAAGGGAAGCGAGGGGGGGAAAAAGAATTACTGCCCGTCACGTACACGTAGGTAGGTACTGCGACCAACTGCCAAATTCAAACCTCGCGTTGAATGAAGCTCAAGTCAGGAAATTGGGCCTCGCCACGTTTTACGAGACAATATCTCGAGACAATATCTCGACTTGATTATTTCGCCTCCTACTACATACATTGTAAAGACAAAGCTACAAGATTACCGCCAGTAACGCTCGATTGGCTATCGTGCCCTCCCTCATTCGGCGATGCCTCCATTGTAGTAACCTAACCTAGCGCCTTAAAGTGAAGCGCTTAAGGCACCACTTGACCAAAGCTGCTCGGTACCGGCCTGGCATACTCAGCCGCGCGCTCAGGCGAGGAACTGCTGACACGCCTCGGGCTTCTAATGTATTCCGATAGGGATGGAGGCTGCTGGAATCTTTCTGTAACTCGTCGCCACCCGATCAACGGCCCTGTTACCTGCAATCAATGGATCGCGTCATCTATAGTAGGTCAATCTGCATGTGTATACACGGGCTGTACACACAAACCGATAGGTGATGAGTAACTGTGCGGCAACCAACAGACGGGGAAACATCACGATAGGGACAATAAGGTGCGGCTGCGGGTTGGCTGAAACGGGCATTCCTGACCTACCTAACCCAGCCCAACCTTATCCTCATCCCCATCTCCCGTCCTCGCCATCCTACCTGGGTAGTGATTCATCATACTATCCGTACGCGCTTATCTGCCTATATGCGACTAGCTATCATCTGCTATAGGCGGGGGAAAAAAAAAGGGGGAGGGGGGGAGGTAGTCCAGCTACCTACTATAGGTACGCCGGACTACTCCGTGCTTACAAAGGAGTTTTGCCCAGCTTGTCTAGTACCTATCACAGGGTTGTGTAGAAATACTTAGGCAAGCCTAGGTACCGGGAGATGAATGTCTACATACCTAGGTAGGTAGCCTTCGCCCAGAGACCAAGCCAACGGGTGAGGCCTTATCCCATTAACCAAACCAAACAAGCTTTTAGATCGGATCTCGCATTGCCAAGAACGGTAATACGTAGGTAGAGGCGTAATATATCGGTTTCTTTTCTTTTCCTTTTTCCTCTTCACGTTTCTTTTAAAGGGATGCCGAGTCTACAAATACGACGCAAGAAATAAAGGGCTCTGTCCTGCCTACCAACTACACACTATATACATACCGATCTACTTATTTGCGCGGACGGCGGTCCCGACCTATCAGTTGACACGGTAGGGTTGTTGTTTTCGCCTTGGCCCCCCTCCGCCCCTCTCTCGTGAAGACTGGTAGTGAAATATGTAGAACATAGGATGTGAACATCGGAAATATGGATCATCCACTGACATCGATGGTTGCGAACTTTTAACCCCCCCGTTACCCAGTTGTGCCAACATGGGAACAGCAAGGACCCGATCCACATAACTACATATATAGGGATACTGGATAACTACTACCTACACATATATGTATATGCATATATATGTATATCACATGGATACCTGGATAATTAAATTGAGGCTCTTTATCTATCGTATTCAGTTCAATTTTATAGATAACCTGTCGAGGTAGGTTCTAGAGTTACTCATTATACACGGATTGCACCTATCAATCACTACACCCGAGTATTGGATAACTATAATGATCAATGTCGACCCAATCAGTACATAACCAGAGGACAGAAAGGAGACAAGGAAGGGTTAGGTAGGCCATTAATGTAGCTGAGTAGGAACAGCCTATCAATAAACATATCAATACAAAATCAGTATGTTGGCGACCATTTTTGTCTGCCCTTTCCCTCTCTAACCTAACTATCATTGGGAGGAACGAGTGCTGGGCTATCACGCTTTGCCATCAAGGTTTGCTTAGGTATTTAGCCATCCTTCCTTTTCCTTCATCCGGTCTTATGCAAAAAAGAAAAATCCCGACAACAAAAAAAGCAGATAACTAGATCCTCGCTCTTGCTCGCCAAACGTTCGCGTAATACGGGGTGGACTGAATGAGGCCTATTATAAAAATACAAGGGGCGTTGAGGGTTGAGTAAAATTGTACACAACCTTCCTTCTCTACCTCCTTCCTGCCTCCTTTCTGCTTGCAACCCCCCCCCCCCCCTTTTTTTTTTTTCTCGTTTTCTTTTCTCCTTTTGTCTTTCAACTCTGCCACATGTACTCGCTGAGCGCAAGTACCTTCTCGCCCATCTGGCGTTTCGCCGCGGCCGCAACACCCCTCTCCGGATCAGCGAGCTGCTCGCTGTAGCACAACTCGATGATAGCCTTGAGCTCGTCGTAGCTGAACTTGGTGGCCTCGGGCACGACGCCGCCCTCAGCTTCGAGCGCCTTGTCTTGCTTGACCTTGGCCACGACGGCGTCAGGTCCCTCCTGGAAGAGCCCAAAATAGTACGCCGAGCGGGCAAGGTCGACGCCGGCCTCGATGTTCTTGAGGTTCTGCTGCATCACAAGGATATTGAGCAGCATGCGCTCGCAGCCGCGCTGGTTCATCGGCTGCGTGGCGAGAGCGTTGGTAACCAGGTATGAGTTCACGAGCTGGCCGAGACCCGTCCGTACGAAGGCGATCTCGTGGTCGCGCAGGAAACGTACAATGGTCTCGTCGTAGGCTACGAGTTCCGAGTTTAGCGATAGTATTTGTGGATCGGGCTCCTTGATCTCCTGGTCGCCGAGCACATATGGCGCCGTCTGAGGCGACAAGGCTACACGCAGAGATTGGATTATGCGACACCGGATTTCCATATGCAAGGTGAGGAGGACGGTGCCGGCAAGTTCTTCGTAGGAGGAGACTATGCTATCGAAGGATCTATCAAACCATGTTAGCCGGAAGAAGAGGTGGGGGCGCATTGAAGGAGATGTAGAGCATGGACTGACTGGACGGTTTCCTGGGTCATTGGTAGGTACACAGGGCCCTGTTGTTCACCATTCGCCTTACTAGGGTCATTCAATAGTGTCCAGCGCCGTTTCTGGCTCCTCGGCATGGTTTGCTGGGACGAGTCCGTGTCTTGCCGGGTTATGTATCTTAGGCCAACAACCTTGCTTGCAAGCCATTTCATGCTTGTGTATAAGAGGCACAATGAGGATATCACGTCCCGATCTTGTATAATATCTCTTAAGTCAAGAGAACGTTCATTAGTCTGCACGATTAGCAGACCGACCTCCTTTTCTATTAGCTCTCGGTCCAAGTTTTCTGAGGCCCAGAGTTTCTGGATCGTGTCCTGAATACCCCCTTGGCTAGTGGCTACCTCCGCCGAATATCGCAAAGATGTTCTGGGGACGCCGGGCTCTGGAGCACGGGCAACTAAGGACCTAAACCATGTGAAGCACCTCTCATAATACCTCATCATCTGCGAAATAATGAGGGAGCTGAGAGCTTGATCATGTGGTATCGTATCCAGCATACGACAAAATGCGGTAATGACGGTGAAGAATGCAGTTGTCCCCTTGAAAACCGGTCTTCGGGCTACTAAATTCCAGGCAGGATCTTGTTGGAACGAGTCTATTTCCCCAAACACGGAGTCGCTCAGTTTACCGAGCGTTTCATCCAATTGTGGTTGGAAGACGTTAACCAAGAAATTATCAAGGAAAGACGTCAATGCACTAGCTGCCAAATCAGAGCCAGGGGGTACGATGGCCTTCAAGCGCTGGAGGAAAACAAGCGTAGGAGGCAATAGAAGACTCATATTGAACACGCTTGGTTCGACAAGAGACTTATAAGAGTCCGGTGCGTGTCGGTCGAAGGCACCAGCATACGCACTCTTCCTTGAGTCCTTGCCGGTCAAGGAGCTCTTCTTGTCGGACTGCTGAGTTTTTCGGGAACCGGATGTAAGACCCGGGACTGCAGCTTGTATGATACTGTCAAGAGCCTCGTATTCAGTCGTCAGGTCTACAGATTTTTGGTCTGCGTCGGAGAACTTGAATAAATATTCCCTTGACGAGTCCTTGAGCCCATTGAGTGCTGCGCCACGCCTTTGAGACAGGCTGTATTGATAGACGTCGGCATCAGTCGTAACGTAGTTGTGTAGGAGAGAACGAATCTCATTCTGGTAGAGATTCCACAGCTCTTTGAAGCTCCCAAGGAGCGAAGAGTTGTTACCAGCCCCCTCCCGGCGAATAAGGGCCTTGATGGACTCGTGAAAGATGCGATGGCCTTCAGCGATAGCTTCAAATTTGCCGTACAGTGCCCATAAAAGATCGTAGATGACATCCGCGCGCATGTGAGTCTCTCTACTTCCATAGATATTAAGCCCCTGTATGTTGCTCGAACCTCCACGCAGTGAACTCGGGTGTCTCTGGTCAACATCATTGATTGTCTCATTGACGACGGAGAAAAGCTCGACGGGGAGTCGTTGCTTTAGCGTGTCAACAGCACTCTCGAGTCGTCCAAGTCTGTTCAAAGATTCCACAACTAGGCTAATATACCAGAATGTATCTGCCTCTGGGTTCTTGGAGGGGTCTTCGGTCACGGGGTGATTGAAGTCCATAGTGTCCAATACCAAGTGAAAGGGGGTTATGATGATCGCGTCGCCAAAGTTCTCGTTATAAGAGCCATGATTCTTAGCCAGGCTTTGCCATCGCTCCTGACAATAAGGCGACTTCAGATATAGATGCTCGTGTAGTTCCTCCACCAGAATATCCATCATGGCTGTTTCTTGGTTTGCAAGGTAGCTCCTGAGATCGCTCAGGGCACCTATACCATCTAGCTCGGGCTTTCGCAATTTGCGCAAGGCATTCTGCAGTACGTCCACCGCAGTTAAAAACCGTTTCTCGGATATTCTCGCCTCCAACTGGTCAGGGACCGTCCGCAAGTCTTCTAGCTCATTCAGCGTTTGTAATACTTCATCATACATCTGCGACGACTTGTACAATTTCTTGAGCTCGGGGTCCGAGACACCAAGGCTGGCCTTGGAGACGGCCAGAGATTCCTTGAGCGTACGGACACGCTTCTGAGATGCTTGTATGCTGCCTTGGATTTTGTGGAAAGTGCCGATGGAGCTGTTGAAGCCTTGGTGGTGCTCATGGACAATACCCTTGAGCGAATCTTGGAGATATTGGTGTGCCTTTTTGAAATTCCTATATTCGTGGGCTCGTCCAACAGAGCTGTTATCTAATAACTGGAGGGCTAAGGACACGGGTATACAGTCGTTTTGGACCATGGCAGGCCATTCAGCCTTGATATGCTCTAGCACCTGGCCAATCTGCCTTTCGGCGTTCGATTCATTGGCCCGTTGGGCTCTCAAGGAGGCGGAAGACGAGCCGAAGCGGGCGGATTCGGGGGGAGGCCGTCTCGGGTTCATGTGCTGTGGAGGGGTTCCATAGCGATCGCTGGTGTAGCCCTCGCCAAAGGGATCGTAATCTTCCTCTCGTCTCCCATAAGTGCCATTACGGAACGAGGCGCCGTACCGGTTGGACATGGTTGCGTTGGCGATGCATCCGGTGGCTCACTCGGTTTGGGCTGTCAGAACCGTCGCATCGAGCCGTCGCGGAGGTGATTCAGCGCAGAGTAACCGCGCAGGTTTTCGTGGTTTACGCGATTCCGTACTCGTATTCAAAGGGGGATGAGGTGTCGTCACAGGATTTATCTTCGTGAGCTATTTGTGGAGGGGGAGATTGTTTGATGTTCGAGTTCAAGTCACGGCAGTGCAGGGATAGACGTGAGTATGTAGGTAGGTACATAGGTAGGTACATACATACCTATGTACTAAGGTAGCCCTCTGGAATTTAGTGGATATTGGTGGGCTAATCTTAGGGGGGGGGGGGGTTACCACTATAGCGGGTATATCCACCAGCCAATCATATGTAATCTCATCTTTATGCGTATATTGATGTATTTGTTTCATTAAGTATATAAGCCATCCATTGTAGGTTGGAAGTATGTAGATAGGTACCTACATAGTATGTCCAGTACTATTAGATTATCCTAGATTACATACGATTACCCCAATGCATACTAAGGTACATGGCCACTCTCTCTCTTTCCCTCAATAGTCCCCATACCCTAACCTACATGGGTACCTGCCCCTTTCCCCTATTACTGAGGAGGGATTTGGGTAACCCAAGGGCTGCTCAAATCCGTAAAGAAACTGGCACCCTTCACAGTCGTCGGAGTACCCTCTACAGCCGTTACGTTGCAGTTGGATATCCAATTCCCCTCGGCTGCGTATTTCTTTGTGATGTAGCTGGCATAGTCACTCAGCGGGCATGACGAACCAGGCCCGTTCTTACACGACGGCAGAGGGTATACAGCGTCGTTTAGACGAATGCGTACGTATGTGGTATTAGATGTCCCCGATCCCACGTGCGAGTCAACCTTTACATTCGACGCTGACCTGGTTGTTTTCCCGCCGCTTGGGTTGACGCAGTTTAAACGCTCGAAGGCGACGGTACCGCGCATCGAGACGTAGCGGGAGCCAACCCAGAGTCGAAGGTCATCCTTCTTGGTCGTCGGTAATGGCGTTTGTGCGTCGAACACCCCACTGGCTGTTACAAGCTCTGTTAACTGCCCATCGTTCAAGAAGGACACGAGGAGCCTTGGTAGTTCGAATTGTGACCCATCAGCCTTGACGCCCGTTGTTGTAGGCCCCTTTTGCAAAATGCCAACTAGTGCGTTCAAGAAAGGCGTCATCATCTTCTTAGGAAGGTCTGTGCCAGGACCAATGCCATAGTAGTATCGAAGATCGTTCGAGTACTCGTACTGCTTCAGCTCTTCATCTGTGAACACATCACACCAAGGTGACAGTCGACCAGTAATATGGCTCTCAAAGCCGCACAAATAGGGTATCTGGTGGATGTCGTCGGCAGTTAAGGTGAGGTTGCCGCCAATCAAACGTTGCAGGCGTTTCTGAACCGGTGGTGTCCAGATGTCATCCCAGGTCGTCTTGTAATCTCCCCCCTCCGTATCCGAAAAGTTCGGACACATATCCGAGGGGGCGAGCGAATCGCCGAGACCAGCAGGGTATCCCTTTGAAGTCACCGAGACAACACTGCCATTCATCCCAGCCGCGAAACCCAAGAAACCTCGAACAAACATAGAGGCGGTCTGAAGTACACGGGAGTAGTTGTTGGCCCACACCATAAACTCATCCCCATGCTGATACAGGTCAGGATATCTGTAAGAGGAAAAGTCAGGAGCCTTCATTTCTTTACAACAATAAAAAGCATGCTAGGCGTTTTTATTGACCTTGTCCGTAGTATATACCCATAATCGTATGCCTCTTTAGCACCTGTAGGGTTCTCGTTGGCGATCTGCTGCGACGGATTCGTCAAGACAGGTTGCCATGTAGGCAGGAAGGATAAGCTTCCTCTTGCTGTATAGTTATCGGCTTGGAACTATAAGTTGTTAATAAACAGCTGGCGGTGTATGCATAGATTAGTTAGGCCAACCCTCTCATACATTGATACCCAACCATTGTAGGCTCCTTGATCAGGATACCTTGACCCGTGTCTTGAGACATACGCAGCCTGGTCTACATAGCAATTATCAGGCACCTCTGGAGAGATACCGTAGACATTGGGGCCTATATGAGGTATACCGATGAGCACCTACCCGGACGGGGTTGTTTCCATATGAAGTATCGTCT
Source organism: Biscogniauxia mediterranea (assembly GCA_018398605.1). NCBI lineage: Eukaryota > Fungi > Ascomycota > Sordariomycetes > Xylariales > Xylariaceae > Biscogniauxia > Biscogniauxia mediterranea. The sequence continues at coordinate 237,517 of JAGXTR010000005.1, forward strand.
TACCTGCGTACCATGGCCCGTTCGCTCCAAGCCATTGAAGGGGATTCGTGGCAGTTTTGCTTGAAGGAAAGTTGATGTCCTGCTGAGGAGCAAGGTACTGGTGAATAGTAGCAGAAGTCGCCGCCGCTGCTAGGGAGGTAGCAACTACCACCGAGGTGAACATGGTCGCTGCGCTGCGCCGGAGGCTGGAGTAAAATTTTTTTTAAAAAAAGGCGAAGAAGAAAAAATGGTCAACTTGGACGATCCAGGTATAACGGCAAGGGTAGATATAGTATTTTACTCTTTAGGAAGTCTCCAAGCTGGCTTGGTCGGCCTTGACCACCATGCCGGTGCTAAACCCAGGGTTTGAAGGATAAGTCGTATAGTGGACGGGCTTTGCGATAACCATCCTAGAAGGCACCGAAAGCTAACTAGGTAGAACCGTAGAATCCGGAACAGGGAACACGTACAGAATCGAGGCGACATGGTTTGCGAAGGCTTTCGGAGATTGGACTACCGAATCTGGTCCGCTCCCGTATAACCTCTCCAGGGCTGGATCTCGGGTTGGTAGTCATGGGTCCTCAGGTAGATGCATCGGCACGTGTCCGATTGACTGGCTGGCTAGTGCTCTTAGCTACGTAGGGCTACTATGTAAGTAGGGAGTAGACAAATAGTGTCAAGTTCGAAGGCATCAAAAGTTGTGAGAAAACACGAGAGTATAAAATGACATATCAAGTACCTAGGTACCTAAGGCTAGAGGTTGATGGGATTTAAAAAGATAATGCTATTAGCTAAAGGTTTAACACTGTTCTTATAGATGTTTAAAGTTCACACTGATATACCTTAAGGTTAACCTAGTATGTAGTTAGTAGCACTAGATTTTATATAGTTAACCTACTAGTAGGTACATTAGGTTAGTAAGTTAGTACTTATTCAGTGGTGTTGGGCATTAAGCAGATACTTTACGACTACATATGTACTGTAATTAATGTACGCAATCAGGTGTAGCACCTATGTAGTAGGTTTATGTAGATACCTACATAGTAGTACATATGTTAGTACTAGTATTTGATTTATGTAGTGCCTAGGTACTCCAAGTACTTATGTACCGATGCCCCGCCTCCCCTGTTCTCCGGCGCCCGGTGCCGGTTTCGTAACCGCACTGGAGCTCCTTTTTTTAAGCAATACGGGCCGTGACATCAACTCTCATCATTACTAAGTTAGGTGAGGTCTTTCTACTAACTTGGAGATACCTACCATGAACGATTTTGTTCGTCATACCAAAGAGCTTTAGCCCACGATGCCGACTCGAATTCCTAAGCCAGAGGATTTCTCCCACTTAGCTCCCTCGCTTCATGTGTCATTAACATTCCCAGAAGTGCCCGAGACCACAACCGCAATTCTCATTCTCTTCCACGGACTTGGTGACTCGGAGACCTCATTCACCACCCTCGCCAAGAACATGAACTTGCCCGGCGTGCTCGCCATCTCCGTCCGTGGTGTTTCGCCTTTGCCGCCAGCAATGCTGGGTCAACCGGATTCCGACGCTGCCGGTCCCACCAAGCATTTCTACTGGGGAGACGACCTAACCCTATCGACCATCACTGGAGACTTGGATCCCGACCCGGGATTTTCAAAAGCCGAGCAGCTTGTACTTGGAAAGCTCATCCGGGAGACCCTGATTGAGAAGTGTGGGTGGGAGACAAATGATATCCTGCTCTTTGGCTTCGGTCAGGGTGGTTCCTTGGCTCTCGGCTTATCATCCAAGTTAAGGGGTGGCGAGAGAGTTGTCGATGTTACAGAGGGAGGCTCAAAAGACATCGGTCTAGCATTCAAAGGCGCGCTGTCGATCGGTGGCCCTCTACCGCCGAGTATGATACCGACTTTGAGCGTCAGGGAGAAGGCTCGAACGCCCGTCTTAGTATGCCACGGAAAAGAAAGTGAAGCCGTCGATGCAAACGCAATGGATGTCATCAAGCAAGAATTTGCTGATGCACGAGAGGTTAAGTGGAGAAAGAACGATGATAGTGTGCCCAAGAACAGAGACGAGATGCTGCCCATCATGCAGTTCTTTGCCGAAAGACTGCGTGGCTGGTAAAAAGAAGCATTCGTATCTCGGAATAATTATCCCAAAGGCACACCAGTTGCTGAAGGCAATAGTGGACCACGTGAGACCATAAAATACCGTCTTTCGGTGGCTTCTCAAACAGAGGGGAAAATAAATCCCTACACGGGCGGTGTAAGCGGAGACAAAGAGAAACGACAGCTGTTGCAGTTGTAAAGCCTTCAGTTTTGACCCATCTAACGTATGCGTGACGTTAGCAGCAGCCTGCCGCCTCGGGTAGTAACTTCGTATACGACATACCTGTTCGGGCCCGACTAGGGCACCCATCACAACTTAAGGCCAAGTGCGTGTCATGAAAGTCATGACACTCCGCATGTCGCGGTTACCCATTAACTGTCTGGCTGTCCGTAGCCACGTCTTCGACAGCTATGTCTATGCTGTCATGTGAAACATACCAGTTTAGTGTCTTTCTCTCTCTGTGTGTATGTGTGTATGTATGTGTGTGTGTGTTGGTACAATTGCAGCTGATATGACTATCATTACGAGGTCGATGTGGAAGATATATTATAGCTAAGTAATTTTGTCATTTTTGGCACACTCGAATTTGTAGGATGGTTAGGATCTTAGAAGCTAGAAGTGAGATTTGACTCCTCCCTAACCTAGGTACCTTGCACGCATATACCTATTAAGGTAGTGACGAAAGTCCACTCGTAGCCGCATGCAATTCTGATAGGGCTAGTACATGAAGAAAAGCCTAATGGTTCGGCGTCTAGTTTATTATTTGTGCTGAGACTTGAGGAGCATGTAGTCATTATCCTAGCTGTGCACCAACCAACTCGAGTTTTTTCCCCTCTTCCTCTTCTGAAGCGTACAACCAAGAGAGGAGTTAGAGACACATCTGGGAGACAGCGCATGGCACGCACTATCGATATACTAGATTAATTCTAGGCTTCCATTGTTTACTTAAATAGATTCCCACATCCTTACCATCCAAAACGCCAGAGCTATGCAAACGGTATCAAAATAAACTACGTTCCCAAGTTTATCCGTCCATATTCCAGAATACCATCCTAATCCCCTCTTACCTGTCATGAATTTGGCCGGTGTAGTGGAATAATAGGATCGACCATTTCGCCATCACGTAGTAGTGGGACGAGACAGGAAGCCATAGCTTCAGCTTGTTTATGCCGAGGTCCCTGGCCCTCTGTGACGACTCTATCATTATGTTCCAATGTACTAATAGCCTCTGTCGGCAAAGGAGCATTCGTGACGGGCTTTGGATCAGATACATTGTCATGAAATTGCTGGCCGTTTTCAGACACATCGCCATGGTAATCCGCCACAACATGGCCGATTTTGAAGCTGCTGGCTGTACTTATCTGACTCAGACTAGCATCGTAGTCGGTAGGAACAAGAACTGAATTTGGGTCCACACAATCGTAGAAAAGCATGAAAACCCCTCCTTGAGCCAGAACTGTCTCCTCGGTCACCGGTCGGACTGTTTCATCACTCAACCGCCACCATTTCATATCCGAATTCGTTTCGACATCTTCAGAATACGATGCGTCCACTAATATCTTTTCGTCGTCCTGAATCCTGCTTTCTTCGTCCATTGGGGTATTGGAATTCCTGTCAGAAGATTTTATTGCCTTTTCTATGTGCTGAGGATGCTTGCGATAACACACGTAGTGTCCGTTTTCGTGTCTGCCCTGGTGCGTAATGACAGCCCGCAGCTCGTAGATAGGGCCAGTAATTCTTGATGTGTTGAGATCTCCCGCAACCATAGACGAACGTGGATCGGATAGCCATTGTTCCTCCCCCGACTTCGTTTCGATGGATTTCGCACCGTGCCCAAATCCACCGTTGGCTGTCGTAGAGATGCCAGCACTTCCCAAGCACCATGGACCGAGATCAAGCGTAGTCGGAAAGCGAACTGCTGCCAGATTCTTGGACATACATCCTGTATACTCATCGAAGACAGATCTATTTATATGAATTGCAAGGCTTTGGGGTGGTCGTGCTATAACCATCTGTTTGGTTTTGGTCGACGTAACTCGATGTTGTTTTGATATCTTGCATTTATCCGCGAGCGTCTTCTCATCAAAATCATCTTCTTCTATGGCGACTTCGACGGCTTCAAGTCGAGAAAGGGGCTCCTGTAAGCTTTCTTCCGATGCGCCGACATCTCTTCCCCTCGAAATGAGAATATTTAAGAGTCGTTGGACCTTCAGCAAAGTACATTTCCCACATTCCACGCCCTGGATCGATTCTAAGTCAGTATAGGAATCCAGTCTCTCATAGAGATCATGGCCCCCTTGACCAACCCCGAGATTCAGTGTGAGACAGTTGAAGGGTATCATAGAGAGGCCTTCTGAATAACCACACTGAACGCAAGCAACCCGTTGTGCTACTAGCCCCTCCAATGGATTCCTGATGATCTTGGCGTCAGGCCCAGCTTTAGACAGGGCTGTCAAAGATTGATAGCCGCTATCGTCACTGTGCTGACTGTCCTCGGTCTCATCCCTGACGCCGTTTATTTCTAGACCTAGCGGCCGATGTTGAGCGCGGGCTGCTTTCGTAACCTCCTTGTCAACTTCATCGAGGATTTTAGAGAAGTATTCTTGCGCATCCTGTTGTTGCCAAGTGTCGAGTGATTTCAGCTTTTTGGGCGTCCATAAGGTTGTTCCATTGTTCCTCGCATCTGTCAGCTTAGATATGAGATCTCGTAGAGTAGCTGCCGAGCCTGGATCTTCGCTCCCATCCGCTTCGTTCTGTCCTAAGGCAACCGTCAGGTAGGCTGGTAAAGGTCTGAGCGACGACAGGCCTTGAAGGATACTATTCTGGAAGCAAGAATTATCGTAGTTGCCAAGTCCGGGAGGTTGGTCGGTGCTGAGCTTCACAAAGGCACTATTTGAGAGAGTAGAAAGGCTTCTTCTGCTAGCATGCGCCACGGAATTGACCAAACTCCCTGGCCTGTCCATGCCAAGGATCTTGCGAAGAAGCTCGCTCTTCGCCGCGTATGATCGAGACTGGATGGGCAGCATGGATTTCGGAACGGGGAAGAGCGGTGGGTGGAGCCAGTTGTCGAGGCTATAGAGGATGGTCGCAGGCGTGATGGTTACTATCAAGTCCCACAGCAGCTGTCCAGGATGTCTCGGCTGAGACAAGGGAGATGAATGCAGAGACTGGTAGAAAATGGTGAATATGACCAGGACGAGAGGGACGACAACACTCGGCTGCTGCAGACGATCCCATAGGGTATCGTAGAGGCTATAGGAGTTGTGGTAGGTCTGATATGTATTGGGGCGATCGAGCGACCTCTCGAGGCGATGAGAGTTCATCCTGGTGTCTTGTGGAAATGACGGGGAAACGAAACAAACATGCGATGGTGCGAAAGACGAAGAGGTGTGTTCAAGGTCGAGGTGGCGGCAGGTGTTTGAGGCGGAGAAGAGTAGCCATGGCAAGAAGGCGAAGAAATGGGTGTGTTGTGTGGTGTGAGCTGGCCGGCCGTTTATCGCTCGGAGGTGGTTGTTATTATTGTTGTTGTTGTTATTGCTGTCGTCGTTGCGATGTTGGATGGATGTACGTAATGTGCTAACCTAGGTTATGGCCTACTGGAGGTTAGGTGGTAGTAAGATACATACTAAGGTAATAGGTGCCATGCTATTTAGGTAGTAGTATGTAGGTACATATGTAGGTCAGGTGTAATGTAGATGTTACTAAGTTTGCGCATGGGGAATTTTGATGATTAAGTTGAAGTAACGGTCGAGGACAGACAACGCCGTTTCCTGCCAATTGAAGACATGACGGCTATGTGTAGCTTATTTTTAGTGGACCCAGGTGGCTGGCCGATCGTTCACCTTTATCGGTGCTTATCAGTCGTGCACCTAATGCGATGTAGTGTAGGTAAGGTTTGTCTAGCCCACCATGCCCACCATGCCCACTCTGCCACTTTACGGTAAGCGGTGGTTTGTGCTACGTACGACCCTGCGTGCGGGAAGCCAATACCGGTACCTACTAATCCAAGTACTAAAAGCGGAATGACAAAAGTCACGGTGAGTTTCGTAAGGATAACGGTGATCCATCCACACTAAACCTGATATCGCTAGTCAGCCCTGGTACCCCTCACCAAATACAAAGTCCACAGAATTGGAGGTACCAAAGCTATTAAAAGTTATCGCGTCGCGTAAGGGAAAACATACCTGATGCAACTCACCTACCTACCGCAACTGCATCTAAAGTGAAGCTTTTTGCCCCTGCAAAATGGATCACATTGCCGACGGAGGCCGAAAAAAATGGCCTAAAAGCCGGAGTAGTTATTCCGGCAGTAACGCCGCGCGATTAAAGATTTCTGATTTTTATTGCATTTTTCGCTGAATTAAAGAAAATAGAATCAATTCATATACTGCAAGTGATTTAAAGTGATTTGCAACGTGTGGTTTCCACTGACTATAATGAGATAAAATAGGTACCTAGATTACTACGGACTTTGTATTTGGTAGGGGGTACTAAGACTGACTAGCGATATCAGGTTTAGTGTGGGTGGATCACCGTTATCCTTACGAAACTCACCGTGACTTTTGTCAACCCGACTAAAAGGTACTACCTGCGCCTGTACACTACTAGGTTACATCAACTTTCCAGGCGGGGCAAAAGCTTTTGGGAGATTCCATCTATGAAGTGAAATTCCAAGTCAATAATTCCCCATAGAACAGCAACCGCCTACCAGACCACACCATGGCGAAAGGGGCAATCTCTAGAAGAAAAAAAGGTGAGAAATCTGCAACATGACTTATTATATCTCTGCTTGGAACTCACATGGCACCCCATCTCTAGCGCCTTCAGTTCGCTCTCGCGCAGCGAGGCGCGCAACCTCACCCAGCATCGATACCGACAAATTGCTTAAGAATGTCCAACCTCCGCCCGAGTCGGTTGACCATCGCCCTTCTATACTTGCGATCCACCATGGAGCAGGCGTGTCGAAGAAATCTAAAAAGGGCCGGAGCATGAGCTCGAAGGCGCGCAGAAGATACGAGAAGGAACAGGATCGTGCAGTTGCCATAATGGAGAGAACGCAGAAGAAGGTTGCAAAGAGCAAAGGCCAGGCCCGAACTATTCATTCAAGAGCGAAGGCCTGGGACGAGATAAACAAGCAGATACCTACGACAGCCCGGAAATCCATAGAGGAAATCAGCGACGAAGAGGGAGAACAAGAGGATTATGAACTGGATGACGAGATGAATGAAGCACCAGAGGCAAAGCAAGCAGGTGGTGCTGCTGCTGCTGCTGCTGTGACGGGAACGGTGCCTGTACCCTCAGAAATAGACGAGGATCACGACGGCATTTTATGATGTTGTATATAAGCCATGGTTTCTGCCAAAATAGATGTTCGGGAGTTTTGGTTTGTGAAAAATGATACCTTTTTATCTCTTGATTAGCGTTTTGTCCCCTCATCATCCCACTAAAACTTGTGTGGTGAGTTACGATTTCGAAGCCTTTTCTTTAATTTTTTTTTTAATTTTTTTTTTGCCCCAATTGCGAATTTTTGCCCCACTGATAAATTCCAGGACAAAGGTTTATCAGCCTTTATCGGTTGTACCTTATCGCTTATCGGAACTAACGATAGCCATCGCCAGTCCCACTTCTGCATAGCTAGTGTAACTACAAAGCTCCTAGCAGCCTTCCCAGATTCCAATAGAAACTCATCCCAATGTTGCTTTACTTATGCAATTTAACGTTATTTACATCCATCCCGTAAAAAACAACAACCCAAGCTTTAAACCGACCAGCAATCCTTCATAGTATCCATCCCAGCAATCCATTTACCCATACTATCGCTCAACATGCCTCCGAAACGCATGACGGCTAACCCCGTCAGACCCTCGCGTTACCGCGCAGGAAAACCAACAGGCGCCGTGTCGTCCTCCGAGTCCGACTCAGAAGGTAGCGATCGCGAAGCTGAGCAAGAGCAGCGGAAGCAAGATCGCAAGATCGCCCTGCCCCCTAAAGCTCCTAGCGCCGGGAAAATTATTAGTAATCTTAGCAAAGTAGACCTCAACGAACGGCGACGGCAGGGCCAGGAAGCTGAAGACAAACGCGTCGCCGCCGAGAAGGCCGCTCGCCTAGCTGCGGAAGAAGGCTTCGTAACAGAAGAGAGTGAAGAAGATGAGAGCGAGGACGAGAGCGAGGAGGACAGTGACGAAGAGGGGGAAGAAAGTAGTGAAGAGGAGACACCGCGACGACTCATGCTCAAGCCCAAGTTCGTGCCCAAAAGTCAAAGAAATGCGAATAAACAATCAGTGAAGGAGGAGGACGAAGATGCCAAGTGGGCCGAAGAGGAAGCTCGTAAGAAGAAGGCTATGGACGAACTCGTCGAGGAGCAACTACGCAAGGACGCCGCCGCGAAGGCGGCGGGCAAGAAGCACTGGGATGATGTGGTGGACGAAGAAGACGATGTCGACACCGAAGACGACGTGGACCCAGAGGCCGAATACGCCGCGTGGAAAGTACGCGAGATCAAGCGCATCAAGCGCGAGCGCGAAGCCATCGAGGCCCGCGAAAAGGAGCGCGAAGAGGTCGAGCGCCGGCGGAACTTGACCGAGGAGGAGCGCAAGGCCGAGGACGAGGCCTTCCTCGCCAAGCAGAAAGAGGAGAAGGACGCCAAGGGCAAGATGTCATATATGCAGAAGTACTTCCACAAGGGCGCCTTCTACCAGGCCGAGGCCGAGGCCGAGGGCCTCACCAACCGCGACATCATGGGGACGCGGTTCGCTGACGACGTCAAGAACCGCGAGCTCCTCCCCAAGGCCCTGCAGATGCGTGACATGACCAAGCTCGGCAAGAAGGGCGCCAGCAAGTACCGCGACCTCAAGTCTGAAGACACGGGCCGCTGGGGCGATATACGCGACACGCGGCCCGGCAAGGACTTTGACCGTTATAATGTGGACGATAGATTCAAGTCTGATCGCGATAGGGAGAGGTCTGGGCCAGGTGGAGCGAACGCGATACCCCTCGGTGAGCGGAAAACGGTCCCTGGCGCTCCAGACGGTCCCAGGAATTCAGGTCGCGGGCGAGATGGTGGCGATGGACAACGAGACCGTGATCGTGATCGTGATCGTGATCGGAATAGCTATCGTCCTCGTGATGACTATGATCGTCGGAGAGCTCGTTCAAGATCAAGGTCTCCCAGGAGAGGTGACCACGACGATTACAGCAGTCGGAGGAAAAGGGACTCCTCAAGAGATGCGGATCGCTACAAGAGCGACAAGAGGCGGAAAATGGATACCAGATAAAACATGTTAGGCGCATAAGAAAGTCAACTTGAAGCCAGTCCCTTTAGTTTTGTATTACCATACTATACATTGCATGTCATGCCTATCTATTAGTAGGCCTCATTTATACCATCTACGTACAAGCCCTCGTCATTTCCAAGGGGGGGAGAAAGAAGATACCTGTAATTTATATTATGACCTACCCTTTTGTAAAAGTGGAGGAAAATTTCCCACGTCACTAAATCCTCGTGATCTCTACCCTTGTTCTCTGAAATACATTATGGCCGACCACCGCACTATTGACCTTCTCCTCATCCGTCAACTTGGGAGGGTAGATTGTCATGCGAGCGTACGTTCCCGCGCCCCTCCGCTTGGAGAGGTAACCTGGGTTGATGACCAACACACTCTCTACGACCTAGAGGACAAGGCAGTTAGCGAGGATAGTTCATAATAATCTCCAATACTTGAGGGGGTAAGTAGTTCAAAGAGCATCTCACCTTCGCAAACGGCGGCAAGGCGCTCGGCGCGATGATGACATCAGGTCGCACATTCACCATCTCTCCAAGCCTGAGATAACTCGTATCTAGCACGGCGCCGACGGGCAGACCCTCGGCCGTGCCAACTTTGGGCAACTTTCGCCGGTCCACGGGAGGGAAGATGGGGAAGTAATGCCGCTGTTCGATGAGGTACTTCGAGATCCTCGACATGAGGACAGGGTCGCTAGGTTTGACGCCAACGAGCTCCTCGTGGCGCAGGTCCCAGAGGACATCTTGGGACGATATTCCAATGAGCGCCTCGTTTATAGCGAACGTCATGGGGTTGCCGATGACCTTGGCAGCCTTTGGCAGCCCGAGATCCTTCCTCGGTAAAGGCTCCTGCGGCCAGCACACGTGCTTGTCGATGACGTCGCGGACAGAAGGAATTAGGAGGATGGTGATAGTCGGGTTCGAAGCTACGAGTTGGTTTAGAGGCGCAGAAATCATGTACTTGAACACGGTCGACATGGACGCCGTGTCGGGATCAACTGCTGCGCCCTCGGGGAGATCGAAATCCCCAGTGGCGATGAGAGGGTGGTCCGCATCGATGAACGGCCCGGTCAGTATAAGCACGTCGGCGTACGTATCGGCGGCCTGGCTGCAGATGGCGTGTAGAGCCTCGAAATCAAGATTATCGTCTGTCGTGTAGGGTCCTGAGCCAAGGATGACGTTCAACGGAGCTGGCTCATCGTCAGAGTCCATGGCATCCGGGCCACCCCTAAGTCGTTCCCTATGTGCCTCGATTGCTTCTGGCGTTGAGGCGGCATTGTTTAGTAGGGGTATTTCCAACACCTCATGGACGCTAAACTCGTGGCCCGACGAATTGATACCCTTGAAGGCAACGATCTGACCGGGGAAGAAACTGTAGCGACCGTTGAGTTTCTGCAGATTCAGTGGGATCCTGCGTCCTGCGCCCGTTCTCCGTGAGGTTTCTAGGACGAGAGAAGCAGCGTTGAGCTTGCCTTCCGCCGAATCCGACGCAATGCGACCGACGGCAACAATTTCCGTAACACTCTGACTTGCCGCACTCCCGAATTCGTTTTCGTCCAGCTTGTGATGATCTCGCACCAAAGCAAGAAATTCGTCTATCCGGTCATCAAGGATCTCTGAGGCCTCTGATGACTTCATGGCCAGGGTCTTGTATGCTAGCTTCTTCTGGTCTGAAGCCGCGGTCAACTTGATGCGGGATTCTCCATAAGGAGCGGTAGGGGGTTCGGCGGGTTTAAGCTGGTCATTCAGCACCTCAATCACTTCACCTGGATTCTGTCGGTCATGAAATGAAGTTATCCTGCCATCCTTTAGCCCCTGCGTGTAGAATAGTAGTCCAGTGAAACCTACGGGATTGCGTTCATAGACTCTAGTTGGTTGTCTACCCGCATCGGGCTCTTGTTATCTGGAGAGCTGCCTGGAACGCCGCCTTTCACATGGGATACGGAGGGCGTCTCAAGCTGGTTCCTCTTCTTGGCTGCGCTCTTGCTTAACTTCCCACCGCCGGGCGTGTTAGGGACCAAGCCATCCAACCTATGCGAGCAGAATCAGCATGGTATACTTCTCTCAACTATGTGTCTATGCCAACCGTTGACATACATGTCAAAGACATCGCCACCACCCTTAACCGTAGTACGTGGTGTGGCGCCTGGACGCTTTTCTGTCTTGATGTGGACTTGATGTGATCGGTTGTTCCGCTCCAGGGCATCTTGAATGTGCTGTTTCAATGACCTTAGACTTTCGATTGAAGGTTTTGTCTCGCCCATGTCCATCTTAATGCAGTAGGATTCCCACTTGTAATACAAGTCCTGGACGGATAGGGAGTGCATCCGCATAATAGACTGCAACTCGGAAACAACATCGGGTTCTAGCTCCTTGTCTCCTGAGCCGAATCGCTCGTTGAGCTCTTGGATATCTGCTTCGCCCATTGTGTATGCCAATTAACCTTTTCTTATCTTCAGGCTTTTCAATCTTGTATGTGGTGCTGGGCGTAATTAGTATCAATATTTTTTTTCTTGATGTAATGTCTTAAGCCAGGTCAAGACGAGAAGAGAGTCGACAGAGAGACGCGGGTCGGCTTAGCGTGGTATATTCCAGCATTAGCACGCGTCGAGCGCGTTAAGTGGTTCACATCAGCAGGCCATATGTCACTACATAGTACCTACGTACATACATACTACCAGGTAGGATGTCTACAGGTACGTACCTAGGTTACTAGGTACTACATAGGTAGTAGGTAAGTAGTATGTAGGTAGCCGATCTTAGGCGCCCCACCTCAGCCAGAGATTCGGCACCAATCTGGCAGCGACACCATTACAGGGCCAAGCACCTGCAGGGACACCTTCCAGCTTATCCCCCTGTCACTTCAATACCTATCTGCAGCAACCAATAGACGATTTTACTTCATTTATTTTAGCTTGTCTCCGGCCAACAGCTCAGGGGTCAGCCTACCGGGCCAACTAGGTATTTAGTGTGGCCTGCATGCTGTCCTCTAGTATTTATTTGCTTTTGTAAAGTACCTACCTACCTACCTATTAATTCAGTCTTAGTCTTCCTGTTCACATCTCACCAGAGCGATTCGTTGAGTTTTCTTCCATTCCGTATACAGTCTGCGGTGGCAATTTCACCATGGTTGCTACAGCTCCTCTTAAAACGCCCATTCCGGCTCCAACCTCAACCAGCAGCCCGCCTGAAAAACCTCCCCTGACTCCGGAGCAGCAGGCCAAATATGATTGGCTTTTGGAAAGAGCAAAGAGTTGGAAAGAAGTTCCCTCCTCTAAGGGCAAAGCTGGTCCCCTGACTGATAGCGAGAAGTTATGGCTTACGAAGGAGTGTCTTCTGAGATACCTGAGAGCCACCAAGTGGAATCACAAGGAGTCGGAAAAGCGATTGCTCGAGACCCTGACGTGGAGAAGAGAGTACGGAGTCGAGGAGCTGACACCCGACCACATCGGGCCCGAGAACGAGACTGGAAAGCAAGTCACTCTAGGTTTTGATATGCACAGCCGCCCGTGCCATTACTTGCTTCCGGGCCGCCAAAACACCGATGTTTCGCCAAGACAAAATCAGCATTTGGTTTACATGCTCGAGCGCGTCATCGAGCTGATGCCCTCTCAACAGGAGACTCTCAGTCTGCTCATCAACTTCAAGCAGGGCAAGAACCGCTCTTACACAGCCCCTGGCATAACACAGGGCCGCGAAGTGCTGCACATCCTCCAGACACATTATCCAGAGAGATTAGGGCGGGCCATGATCATCAACGGTACATAGGAAATTCCCGATACTCCGCTTCGGAAGACTCGGACTACTTGTAGCTAACCAGATTCACAGTTCCATGGGTCGTCTGGGGTTTCTTCAAGTTAATCACGCCTTTCATCGATCCCCTGACAAAAGAGAAGCTGAAGTTCAACGAAGACATGACTCAGTATGTTCCCAAGGAACAGCTGTGGAATGAGTTCCCTGGCGGTGAGCTGCAGTTCGAATACGACCATTCTGTTTATTGGCCAGCCTTGCACAAGCTTTGCGATGAGAAGCGTGTCGAGAGGATCCAGAGATGGGAAGCCGGAGGAAAACAGATTGGTGAGACGGAAGATTACCTAAAAGGACATGTTCCACATGGGGTGGCACATTCAGAGCTGGCCAGTTCGAATGAAGCAGCAACTCAGGAGGAGGCTGCGGCGACCTGAGGCTAAGAGCATTTAAAAAGGATTCTTCACATACTTAACCTAGTACCTATGGCCTTATAAGGGCTGACTTAACAGCCGTGGGGTGCTAAAATTCTAGACCGACCTATATAAAGTACGTTTATAGAATCACTTAGAGCACATGTATATTTTAATCAAAGTCTTCTAGAAGAGAAAGAGAGAAAAAAGAGAAGAAGCAAAAGGCATTAGTTAGGTGTTTAATATTACTCAGTAGTATACCTACTACATACATATCTATGCATGTATGTATGCCTCAATATAGATGATTATGACATACGAGTATAGTAGGTACTTCGTAGGTAGGTAAGGTTACAGTAGTACATACAATGGATAGTACCTATGTAGGTATGTATGTATGTACATAGGTAGGCATGTACCTAAGGTTAGTTCTCAAGTGGGGCAGCCTGCTTTGGTTCAGCACCACTCAGCTTTGAATTAGGTGAGCCGCAATTCCATTGTAACCATTTCCCTTTCCTTACCTTACCTTTAGTACGCACGCACCCGCACGCGACAAGCTCTCTGCGACTGCCACCACAATACCACCACTCTGCACCATATTCCCGAGACTCACTAGCGCACCTGGTCGGGAACCACAATGTCGAATATTCAGCCCGGCAAGGGCGGCGCCAAAGACCAGCCGGGACTCCGCTACCCGACGAACGGCAAGACCATATACCATAGGCCCTTGAACCGAGCCAAGACGGCAGAGCTCAGTGGTGCTAGCTTCGCCTACCTCTTCTCCGAGATGGTCGGCTATGCATCCAAGAAGATCGAAAGCATTCAAGACCTAGAGAAACGGTGAGTATTTGTCTATTGCCCTCAGGGGCGCTCTTATCTGGGTATTTCTAACCTCTGCTTCGCCAAACTCCTAGGCTTAACGTGCAAGGCCATCCCATCGGCCTGAAGCTCCTCGACCTCCTCCTATACCGTGAGCCGGCTCGGACGCAGACACGCCCACTCAACATTATCACCCTCCTGCACTTCATCAAGATCAACGTGTGGCAACACCTGTTCGGGCAGGCCGCCGACGGGCTTGAGAAGTCGTCGGACCCCTCCAAACCCGATGAGTACATGATCATCGACAACGAGCCCCTTGTCAACCGCTACATCAGCGTGCCCAAGGATATGAGCCAGCTCAACTGTGCCGCCTACGTCGCCGGCATCATCGAGGGTGTCTGTGACGGCTCCGCCTTCCCTGCCCGCGTCACCGCCCATAGCGTCGGCCGCCAGGAGGAGGGCGAGATGTGGCCGGGGCGTACCGTCTTCCTCGTCAAGTTTGCACCCGAGGTCATGGAACGAGAGGGATATTTAGGGAAGGGCTGATATGGGCAAGGAGGGGTCTCCCGGTGTCCTCGGAAAGGAGGAGATAGAGACGGGCTGAGCCAAAAAGAAGAAGCGAGCAATAAAATAGGTTTAGGGCTGGATAAAGGTGGAGGATTCTGGCATTTGCAAGGCGTTTTGTATGGGAAGTGGGAGATAATCGGGACGATCGGAGTTTGGGGGGGGGCATGAAATTATTATACTAAAGGGCAAAAAGGGAGCACAACATCAAAGGAAGTGCGTATGGTAACAAGCGCCCACACAAGAGAGGTGGGGAAAGATGCCTCAATCGCATAGAAGCGGGAGACAAGTCCAATTGATGTTGCTACAATCCCGCTAGGTTTCCCCATTGCGCCTATGAAGAAGAAAAGCTCCGCGTGCCCGTACAACGCCGCCTGCGTCATAATGAATATATCCTTTCCTTCTGTCCTCAACCCGGACTGGTTCAGACCCTCTTCCCTCCACGAAACGATAACAGCCCACAGTACACCCACTCAGCACACCAGAACCATCTACTTTTTCCGCACGACTCCGCACCCAGCCATCCACTATCACCGCGGCAGCCCCTTATACGCGCCCTTCTTCCCAGCCCCCGCACCACTGGCCCCCGCGCCTCCCGCACCTCCCACCACGGCGCGCGCTGGCGCGGGGCCCTTGCGCATGAGCTCGGCGAGGCCGAGGTCCTTCCAGGCGGGCTCGCGGCCGCCGCGCTGTGTCGCCTTCTGTATGCCGAAGGCGGCGTGCTGGTCGGGCACGACGTCGTCCTCGTCCTCGGGGTTGATGGGCTGGTGGTGCGGCGGCACGTAGATCTCGTCGTCGGGAAGCCGGTCCTTGCAGAAGTCCTCGAACAGGTCCGCGTCCCGCGCCCGCGAGGCGTGCTGCACGTACGTGTAGCACCCGTCTTTGTTCTAAACGAGGGGAGGGGGGTTCAGTAGGGGTGGTTGGAGGATATTGAAGGGGAGGGTGAGGATGAGGGAATATACATACCATTGTTTTGGTAGTTTCTTGTATACGAAGCAGTCTTATGCGAACAGAGAATCAAGTTTGTGATAGTATATTGCGTTGCGGGTTGCGTTTGTATGGTGTTCATTCAAGACAAGAAGTAGGTGAGATGTAGGTACATACCTATTGTAGGTAGATATCAGGTAAGCTACTACTATGTAGGTTAGGTACTACCTAGTAGTTAGTACATGCATAGGTAAAGTTCAAATATTTGTCACATGCAAGACCCGATAATCAATAAATCGACCTATGGCCACAGGGCTGGAAGAACTTATGTACCAAAATATTTCAATGACTAAGTACATGAGTACCGATGACTGCCGACAAGTGGGAGCTTTTGCTGTGGGTCACATACAACTTCCATAAACCCTGTTATCCAATCAACGAGAATTGACTCGGTAGGTACTATGTACATACATACTATGTACATACATATGTAGTAGGTAGCAACCAACTTGAATTACCTGCCTGTATACAATACCTACATACATATGTACTAATATAGACCAACCCGATGTCCATACTTATACACGTACATGCTAGGTGCTTCCTCTTTACATATAAAGGCACCCGACGTTTATCTCTACAAGCGACTTGATCAAATGTATGTACCTACTGATGTAACCTGTTCTCGATGTCAGCACCTCCTAGATCTTATACGTGTAGTACGCGTACATAGGTACCCAGGTAATCTAGATCAACATACAAAAAGGACAATATCCTAGCCATACGATAGCTATGACAATCATAAATGTGTAGCCAACTAGCACATGTAAGAGGCGGTCGTTTCTATGTGTAGTATCTGTTACCGTTTCTGTGCTTCTGGTTTAGCGAGGCCGTACTTCACGGCTCCATGGGTTTCAGTCCGGGCAATTCTCTTGTCTGTGATTAGATGCTATTTGTATTCCAGAACCCTATATACCGCCAAGAATGTGGGATGTCTGAGGTCGGGTATGGATAGCCTCGTGACAAGACTCGCATATCTGTAGCAATGGCCCTCCAAAGCAAATACGAGCAAATAAGCCATTCTCCCCATGTTTTTTTTCTCTTTCTTCTTTTCATTCTCTTTTTTAAGTACCTAGTCTCAAGCGTTAGGAAACAACCACTTACGGAAGCAATTACAGTCAACACTGGTAGTAGCAAGAAAACCAGCTTGAGGTATCACCTGAGAACTGCATGTCCCTTTATGATGTGAAAAAAAAAGGGCAAATTCTTTGAAAACTCCCCATATCTACCGTATCATGATGTTCTATCTTTCCCATCCACGTAGCTCGAACTTCAAGCCATAGACACGATCAACGTGCTATCAAAACGCCTAGTGTCTCTCCTGCAGTCAGAATGGTACCATACCAGGTTGCAACCCATGTTTTCTAGGAATTGCCCTTCGGCCTAGTTGAGATACAAGCCGATGCCATATTGTTGCCCCTCGTTCCACCATCCTCGCAGGCCCTTGGAGATGCAATTATCAAGGATGATGTTGCTCATGTACTCAGCGGCCAGTGCGGCAGGAATGGTGCTTGAGCCCTGGCGTTGAGGACAGACTGATCCGGTGCAGTTGCCAGAGACAATAGTTTGGCAGGCCTCGACTAGCTTCACAGTGATATCCCCAGGAATTGCAGCAAATTGTTGGATCACATCGCGGCAGTCTTCGACAGGAGGAGCAGGGCCCTGTATTGTAGATTAGCATAGTTGATATGGTTAGTATATAATATGGACTTGGATTTTCTCACAAGCTCATCATTAGGACTATTGCATCTCCAGATAGGGCCATCGGGGATCTTGATACCCCTTTTGGCATGGTCCTTGGCAGGCTCTACCATTGCATCCGCTCCCTGAACACCAGATGCATGACCAACATCATAAATGCTAGGTCTAGCCAGAGCAACATTGAGAATATTGGCAACGAGAACCATGTAGAGGGTGATGATGCTGCTGAGGAAAGACATCTTGATTAACAAGCTTGGCGTTCTCTTTCTCTGTTGTAGACTGCAAGTCGGCAAGTGGTTGGGATTTCTTTAGTATTTAGGGGCAATACTGTAATCAGTGAACGATAGAGATTGCTTGTGGGAGTGTGTGGATTGTGATGGGAAAGGGGGGAAATTGAAGTGACTAAGTTGGGTAGTATTAGCATTACTCAAAGGAAAGGTGGCAGATTAATCACCTACAGGCAGGAGAGAAATAAAAGTACTTTTTGTCACAGATGGTGTGTGATGCTACACAAGCAAGAAAAGTATGTGTTTATAAAAAGGAAGTCACAAACAGGCAAACAATCAAACAAAAATGGATTTCAAGGGCGTACAAGATGGGATGTGACTGCCAAGTTTACCGATGGCAATACTAAAGGTAAGTCCACTAACCTAGTATGTAGGTAGGTACATCCATATAAGATATGAATACATACTATTTACATACATATGTACGTAGGCACCAGAATAAGGTAACAGGTAGGTACCCAAGGCAATGTATACTGATATCGTGAGACTGATGCTATAGGAGATCAATGCCCATGTCCATAGGTTGCCACAGGTCCATACATGTGTGTATAGAGGATGGGGCACATAAATTATTTTAAAATCATTTTTACTTTCTGTAAACATATTCCTGGCTGTTTTAAAACCACCAGTAAAACTTTGATTTTGCTTTAGCAATATGTTTTCCTTTTACATTAGATGCTCTTTGGTCGTACTTAAGTGTTCCTGTTCCACATGATTTCTGCTGGTTTCCACAGGTATTCATTGGCTAATACAAACCATGCAAATACGTATCACTTACAGTTCAAATCACTACCAGGTAACATAGGCGTATACAAGAGATGAGCATTAACAACTAGTTAGGTAGGTCTGTTATCTTAATAGGTAGCAATTCCACCATGTCTCTGAAAGGACAGTCAAGGCTGAGAGTTGGCAATTGCGGAATTACACCTTTATTATGACACTACGTGAACATAAGACTCGAGATTACAACTAGCATAGATATGTTAAGGAATAAGAGGTTTGTATTTGTTTCAGAAGCTAGGTACCTAGTCATACAGTGTACTTTGTTTGATAGCATACAGCGATAGATTGTAGCGGCCGTACTTCAGGACAAGAATTTGTTCATGTATCTTGGAGTAATACTATGAGCGCATGGTACTTAACCAGGTCTTCCTAAACTCAACGGGTGATTGGCAGTGGATTGGTACCGCTGTTCTGCAAATGCTTAAAGCTCATTCATGGTCTACTTCCAGGTATGTCGATCCACCGTTTCCATGATCGATTACTGTCAACCACAACTGACTTAACCGATAGTCCTCCTATGTTTTCTACTCATGGTACTCAAGGTACAGTCGGTAGGTTCCGGACGGGCCATTGATGTTGGGATGATCTCCCATCAGTCCTTGTTGGCCACCCCTGACGCAGTTATCTAGTAGAGGGGTTGTCAAGTAGTCGATTAACCAATCCGAGGTTCGATTGACCGGCTTATAGGTGTAGGGGACCGCACAAAACCGTACAGCACAAGTGCCTTCGCTCCAGTTTAGACAGACGCCCGAATGCAACTTGAAGGTTTGGTTTCTGCCGTCAAGTCGAATCTTGCCGAAAGCTGCTTCGCAGTCTGGGATCGAGATATTGGTGTTCTATCATGGGTTAGCATTGCGGTGTAGTAGATAATCATTAAACAGTTGGAGGACTACGACTCCACGTACGCCGTAGCAGGTGTAAGCATCTCGTTTCGCCAGAACGTGGGTCGATTCGATATCGATAGCCCCTTGGGTGCTCTCAAGGTAGCCGACCTGGTCATTGATGGGAAACGTAGCAGTGGCGATACCTGCCAGGCCGATAAAGGCCAGGATAGTAAGGAGAGTGGTGAAAATCATGGTTGCTGCGGTCTTACAAAGGAGACTCTGTGTAGGATGTGGTCGAGAGGCAGGTAGTACCATGTGGTATTTGAGGGTTCTTGTCATAGAGAGCCTGGCTGGGTTCAATATTTTCTAGAGTAAAAAGAAAGTAGCGTTGGCAGGTATATGTTATATACTAGACCACCTTATGCCGGGCAGATAGGCATTTAAAGAAAAAGAAGGCACGCAGTTGAAAAAGTGATTTAAGATACATGTAACTTATAATTGTAAACCAAACTCGGCAAGAGCCTCTCCCAATGAAGACAGGGAGGGACCTCGGAGTGTACAAATATTATCAAAGTATGTAACCATTTGGTGTGTTCGCAAAGCGGCAGGAGCTTCTTGCTTCCCCATCTGTGCTCGCGACTTCTAAGCTAGGACTCCCAACTGACATCACGGGTCTGACCCAACCTAGAATCTTCGTGTCCACACGTCATCAAATTGGTTGAGAACGCCAAAGCTTCCTCCTCTGTTTCCTTAGCCGTATTTAGGCGAGCTGCCTACGTGATCCCATCTATGTCTATCAAAAGAATCAGACATAGACACGGTTGTCTGCAGCTAGAGACCCGAGTTTATCATTGGATTGCCAGAATATTGCAACACGGTAAGCGGCACCGAAATAAGTAGTTGGTACCTTATCATCGAAAGCCGGAAACCAAACATACTGACGGAATAGTTAGTCTTGCACAAGAGAAGAAAAAATCAAACCTGTGATTGTGATAATGACGATAGTGTGCAACACAAGAACGAGGATACTTTCACCACCTCAGCCGGGTCTTTCCTGCATTATGTATTGTTGCATACAGTATATAGAGGCTAATTGCCAGATAGCAATTGGCGTTCGCTTTTGTCACATGTATGTAGTAGGCAGGTAATAGGTATTAATATGTGTCAAACCAGATACTAAGGTAGATGTTTGAGTGAGCCAAGAGGTGAAGTTGAAGGATAAATAAGCTTGGCTAGGCACCTACCGAATAAGGTAACTTGAGATACATATACCTAAGTTGACGCAAGTTACGAGATGCTACCTACGGTCTACAAGGTACATGCGGACCTCTTGCTTATCGGAGAGGCACCTGCGTCTACTAGTACACTACCTACATAGTGTACGTAGGGACCGCTTAAGAGAATTGGGTGGTACTACGTATGTATAATGCGGTGAGAATCCAACCACAAGGTTCAGATTGGGTTGCATATTCATAAGTGCTGATATGCAAAATCCAATCGAGAGTGCATGCATTGCTACCATTTCGAGATATGATTGACAGGGGAAGTATTCATTTATGTGGGGAGCTTTGGTAGTGTATGTACATATACCAGCATTATAATCGTACTGTGGGGCGGAAACAACCACCTTCAGATCTCTTCTGTTTTTCAGTGGTATGTATAGGTAAGTTGTTTGCGCTAATACCTGTAATCGGTGCGTTAACTACTGTAACAGGGCTATTTAAAGGGAAATAGAAGGAAAGAGAATAGCGGTTGTTTTCCGCCCCACAGTACGATTATAATGCTGGCATATGTAGATGCTTGATACTTAGCCATAGTAGTGTAGTATCTCAGTAGTGTGGGCAAAAATTGCAAAGCAAAGGGAACAGAAAACCCGAAACCTTTTCATTAAAGGCAAATCCAAGAAATACATGAGGTAAGAGAGGTCCTTGGGCGGGGAAGGAAGGTAAGGAGGGGAATTGTCACTCCTTGTGGGCTGTGTGTAGCAGGTACCTATGGATGCCCGTGTGTAATAAACTCGTATATATACTAATGTACATACTACTTATAATTACCTACTACCTACTAGATACATACATAGGTACTACCACAGCGTGAAAAAAGGAGATATATAAAAAAAGAAAAAAAAAGAAAAATTAACGATAAGGGGAAATAAGGGGGGTAAGCTAAATACCTACATATTTTTAAGCCTTCCCCCTCTTCCTTCTTTACTTTTTTTTTTTTTTTACTAACTACCTAGTAAGTAGACAATAAAGGTTAAAGATACCTACCTACATGGATATTATATACAAAAAGGCACTTGCCAATACGCGTATACGTACCTGGGTGCACACGGGGGAGCGATCACCGCTAGGTAGTTTTTAGCAATGACCGTCAGGTCGCCTGGTCTGCGCACTTCCTTAATTATCATGATCGCTTATCTCCACCACCAAAATCCTCATCTGCGACCACGACCACGACTACATAGGTAGGTACATCCATAGGACTGCGACGATGAATTGCCATCGATGTCATAACAGCTCCACCACAAACGACAATACAAGAAAAATTACCATGAGCTTATCTTTATTACGCTATATAGATAGATAGATATAAATAATATACTAGGTACACTACATAGGTTAGCATTTCATGTCCGTATTTTCCTTTTCCTCCCTTCGCCACTTGACCTGGGGGTTTTAAGTCTATATGCGACATGCTGGCGCATTACTCTCGGGGAATATGCAAATTGCATTTCATTTGATCATGGGTCTCAACAATAAGATAGGTACATACCTACTACCAATGCATATGTACCTTAAGGAAGCAGAAGTCATGTAAAGTCAACTCGAAGTTGGCGCAAACGGTGTTCTACAGAGGCTGATACGAGATCAGCTGTTGTTTATCTACACCAAGGGTAGGTAGGTAGGTACCTGGGTAGATTGGGTTGTCGCAGAACCGAACCGATGGCGAGGGGGATGGTCGCATTAGTTTAAACGCCTCGTTTGAATTTCAATATGGAGCGAATACATACCTACTACGTCGACATCCACCCGCACACTTTAGACCAAGGAGGGAGGGGGTCTTGGCTGAAGAGTGGTCGAGACGCTCTGAGGCCCCTTGACGCCTAGACCAAGGGTTTTCTCACTCTCTTTTCCTCTCTTTCTTTTTCGTTCGTTCCTGCATGTTTAGGTGTGCAGGTGGTGCAGGCCGGCGGCATCTCCAGCTTTTTCTCTCTTTTTTTTTTTTTTTTTTTTTTTTTGGTTGGTGACTAGCGTAGATAGATGTGAATAGCGGATACCGTATCTGTAGTAGACCCACTTGGTTGTTGTCCATTGATTGACCCAATCTCCCTTGGCCCTTGTCTATATGCAGCTCTAGCAGGAGTTTTAATCCACTAGTCGTCTGGATATCCATCCACAAGCATTCAACCCATCCCGTCAATCACACCAGGGGGCATTGCGCGTTTCTGGAACTACACTACTACACTACTACGCTACAATTCAACTTAGCTTACACGGGATGGGGATGGACTGCTAGGTACTCCAACGCACGCACATTACATTACTTCCATAGAGGTATCTACTTACCATTCTCGTCTCTCATCTCTCTCTCACTCTCTCTCCCTTTCCCCATTTTCTTCATATCTTACACCTTCTACCTCACTCTTTCGCTTTGCCTTACCTATCTAAGGTACAGTTGATACATCGCTAGGTCAGGTATAGGCGGTGCCTAGCTCTTGTCAACTTCCACTTCTCGAAAGCACCGACTTCCAAAAGGTCTTGCCTGTCTCCTGCACCGTGTTTCCCCCTGCGGCTCCTCTTTATTATACCTACTACTTACTACCTACCATCCACTCCTTCTCTATTACTGTCGCTGCCACTTGACTTGGCATCTGCCGTGGTTCATTCATTCTTGCAACGACCCAGTCCCAAGCAATAATCGCGTTGGGGAAACCCCCCCCCCCCCCCAAATATAACAAGAGAAGAAAGACGTCTTTTGCCGGGTCGGACCAGATCAGATGTTCTGAAAGAACTAGTCACCGGTCTCTCTGTTGGTCCGTCCATTGTGACGACCAAAATAGGCACTAAACCACACAGCGACGAGGGACCAACTGATTGTTCTTCGTCATTCGGCCCTCTCCTGATTTCAATCGGTCATTCGATCCAGGTGACCCCCCAGCTGGGTTCTATATGGTGAGTATAACGCCGCCGTGTTCCTCCCCGGTTGTGTTTCACTTGTTACGTATAGCTCGTCGTACTAATTGTATTCTCGACTTAAGAGTTGTTGTATGCCACTGTCATTCATAACACCAGACATCTCATACACGCCTACGCCTATCCTTGCCCAGTTTCCTAGACGGAAGCGCCAGAAACAACGCGTATATAGCAACACTATCCGCCCTCTAGAACTGCGTCTTGCTGTGTTTCGCGATTCAATTCTCTACACTATTGCACCATGGCCACCATCACCCCTAACGCAAAGGCGTCCAAGCCTAGTCTATTGACTGTATCTACCAAACAAGTCCTCCCTACAGCTAGTACCACCACTTCTCCAAGCCGCGAGAAGAGCCTCGATGTGAGCCTGGAGTTCCGCCGGCCTTCGAGCATATCCACTCCTGCCTCGGCCCACGCCAACGGATTTGACACCGATATTGAAGCTATGATGCCCGTCAAGTCTTCCGATAATCTAAACAAGACATCGACCTGTGGAAACCGATCCAAATCTGACTCCAGTGTGTGGCCCGGGCAAGAACATTGGAAGCAGAAGGCCCGTAGTGCCAAAATCAACAACAGATCTTGTCAGTGCATGGCCCGTCTTAGCAAGCGAACCAGGGTCGCGGTCAAGATTACCCTCGCGCTTGTTATTATTGGCGTCGCCGTCAGTGTCGGCTTCGGCATTAGCAAGTCGCTTGGTGCTAAGGTCTGGCAGCCTGATAATAACTGAATATGCCGTCTGGTCGTTGACGGACATGGTGGGGGGGTTTACGAGGAGGACACAATCGCCGCGCCTTGCATTTTATCGACCTCTCCTCATATTAGCGCTCTACAGTTCGGCTTGTCTACTGCGAGGAGATGCATTTCGGGCGCGTCTCGTCACCAATATGCGTCATCTTAAACATTTGGGCGCCCAGGCGGGGGGACATTATGGATCATGACTTGTCTTTCTCGACTGAAAAATTTCCGACTGCGCATCGATACCCATCTGGAACTCGATCCATGTATATATTCGTTTCTTTCCACGAGTCGGATTCTATGCTGAGCGGCACTTGCTTTGTATTAGACTGTGGAATAGGGAGGCGTTAGGAGTCATTACTGATTTTGGCGGAAATTTGTTCGGTTAAGGGGAAAGGAATGGACGGAACATTGCATGTGGTCACGGAGCTCCATCGTTTTGCTAGCATTGAACATTAGTAGCATAATGTTTACAACCAGGACCCAAGGGACGGCATCATGTCAAGCCAGAGATGCCTTGGGGTATCAATCATGAGAACAGATAAAGGACTACTCTACCAACGAGTAGAATTTAAGTGGCATTCATAATGCCCGCTGATAATGTTTTGTCCAGTTTCAGGTGCCATTCCCCGTTTTAACGTGCTTGGACAACATTGTATTCTGACCAATCTATCAGGTCTGCATAAATTGACCGCTGATCCCCAGTCCTTTCTTAGCCAATCGTCGTAGAACATTATCAACTTAATAGAGCAGGTCTCTCACGTCATGAGTACATCATAGGTAAACTTCGGGCATTGGACTAATCAGGTCTTATATATATCTCTATATCTATATATACTAGACTAGGCTAACTAGAAGTCGAAGGCACATGGTCTAGACACTCTAGTGTATAAAACACTCGAAGCTTGTGGCTTCTTAAAGCCGACTTGATCAGACCGGATATGTAGAGCTGCTACTCGGCAACAGTTACGGACGAATAGGTACTTTGGAAGGGTTGTTCGGTGTTACGGTGCACGATTACAGATTGAAGCTACCATCCACAGCACTACCTAGATACACGAGACCCGTACAGCTGCTGCGTTCCCATTGTACAATACACGATATTTCTCATGCACGATCGTGCTTTAGTCGACTTTCGTCTGTGTATAGAGCAAACCTTTCCGGGCTCCCACAGCATGAAGGAAATCAAGGCCCATCGGGAGTTAACTAGGCTTCGGGACTTATTGTATGTGTTTATTCGTAGTATTGATAGTATTACGTCTCTACCACTATCTGTGCCAGGAAGCATCCGCCAGGCTTGGGTCATCGGGAATGATTCTTACGATACGAGAGCACCTAGCATGCATGATATAACCAGTGTACACCCTAATAATATAACACGATATGCCAATGCTCCTCGATACAGAAAGGGCCGGCATGGTTAGAATAAGAGAATGCATCATCGACAAACCTACCAGTAATATCTAATCATGGGGAGCAAGAGATTTCGGTAGCCAAATGGCGAACTTTAGCTTATAGGCCATTACCCCTGAAGACCTGTGAAAGTCTCATGGTGCTAGAATCGTATTAATATGCACCCTACTAGTACCCAAGGTAAAAATTGCTATAGGTATACTTGAGGTAAGACTTTCATGTGTGATCCTTATTCTACGATCAGAGTGGCACTTTAGGGCTTCTATTAAAACCTATAAGAGTATCATAACCTAGATCCTGTATTGGGAGCCCTGAAGGTCTCAAGATGTCTCAGTACCTGTGAACTAGCGGCGAGGATATCGTTGTTTGGGTAACGAGACAACGCTAATTTCTTATCGTTCAAATATCACCGGGGAATAGAGGGTAATAGAAGCATGGTGTCTCTCGGCTACGTCTATCCTGTAGTGTGGTTAACTCTGAAGTTATTTTATAGCACTCGTCGTTGTACATGGAATAAATTCACGTTATTATTGGGGCAAGGAACTAGATCACCTAAGGTTGGATTTTACCAGCACGTTTATCGTTCTTATAATACGTCTCTCCTTGCCGTTAAACCTGACAACTGTATATATTGAATATTAAGAGTACGAACACATAATTAGAGCTATAGTTATATATTTACTATACACATATGAAATGAATGCAAATTAAAGTCGTGTCTGTCCATTTAACTTATAGTGTACATAGGATTGCTTGATGGAGGAGATTCAGCCCCCTAATGACGCTAAAAATTCATTACTGTTATCTTTTGGTTGGGCCTTGCTGTCTGGTGGTATTGTTTCTAGTAATTTTCAAACATACCTATATAGGAAACAGTATATCCCCCCCCCCCCCCCCCCCCCCCCCTTTTCTTTTTCCTTTGTGGAGAGGCTATTGGGAGACAGGATTCCGAGAATATGCACGATATTGATATACCTTGAAACAGATGGAGTCCCTGCCCAACGGCGGGCTTAACCACGGATACTACATTGCCTTGCTTGCCTCCAAGTCAAGATATTCCATCATAAAATCAGTTAACTTCTTGCCTTGGTACCTGTGCAACATAATTCAAATGAAGATCGTAATTATCAGAGCTTACCTTAGCTGTCTCGGTACAGCTGTTGCCCTCCGAAGACTTCTCCCCGCAAACCAAACAATAGACATCAAGATCTACGAGAACACAAGTCTAGAATTTATTTAAGCAGTTGTCAGTTGGCCCTCAGATATAGCACAAGTAGACTGGGCGCTGGTCTAGGTCGACAGCCTAACGAACTCTGTGTTCTGGACGATTCAGACCGTTCAAGAGAGACAAGGCCTACATTTCGGTATTTCGATGTATAATATTCTTCGAGTGATAGACAGCGGGTGACTACCTTCTAGGTCACGATCCTCTTGGCATTTGCATGTATCTTGACCTGTCCTCGTTGACTATTTACAAGAGGTCCGACAGGCACACCCGGTAAAATACAATACTGTGACTAAGGTGGTAGCCCATCAAGGGCAGAAGCCTATAGTCCAATTCGAAGATGGGTCACCAGATGAGACTGCGGATCTCGTCTGAGCAAATGGTATTCCGAGTACAGTTCGTCGCGAATTATTCGACGATAATGAGAGCCATAAACCTAGGTAAATATGCGTAAATTTCCAACCCAGCAACATTCTATAAAAAGGGCCTTAAAGGAGAATAGGAGGGTGTGCGCAGTTAGTAGTGTCCTCAATACTACTCTTCTGCAGCATCTCATCAATGCTCCTAACGTGACATTCACCATAAGCTCAACGGGTTTTACTGTTTATTTACCTAGTTTTTTTTATTTTTTTTTATACCTTGCTCGCTCACAATCGGAAAATAGCAAATTGTTTTACTACTCAGTATATAAGACAAGTCTACTGGGTATAGGGATCAAGCCAGGTAAATACCAGACTACCAAGGAGCTTCGCAGTCGTCACGGAGATTGGACTGCCCCCTTTATTCGCGAATGCTTGGCAGAAGCCCAGCTCGACAATGTGTATCCCATCTTGTCATACCAGCATTGCCATACTGGGGTCGTGACGGCTGCGTACTTGTTGGCGGCGTATGCATCATCACCAAGGAGCGGACAAGGAGTCAGTCAGGCTTTCGAAGCCGCGCATACATTAGCGCGGCTCCTATCAGGTTATCTTGAAAACAACAGCTCGATCGATGCCATCTCATGTTCCATTGCGGGGTTATACGATGCAACGGGAAATAATCATGGGCATTCAAGTGGAAACATGAAGACGGCGAGATCCAAAGTTATTGATATCGTGATTGGCCTGTGACCTGTATATCTCTATATTCCTGCTGATCAGGGTGCGCCATCTCTTGAGCCTCTTCAGTCATGAAAAGACGTGGAACCTGCAGGGCGAAGTCAGGACGTATCTGGCCCGATAAGTCTCCATACACTCCATTCCAAATATCGGCTTTACTTGTATCATTATATATTAGGTTCAGATGCGTTTTGTTTATGTAATTCCCAGTTAAATTAGCTAGTCTTGTGACTAGCGTCGAGAACATTAGTATCTATCTCTCGCCCAGGAGCTGATGGAACTCGCAATTCACTCACTCATAACAACATTAATGTTGTCATTTTTTTTTCCCGGGAGGGGGGGTTGGGAACGACTATAGCATGAGGAGTGAATGAGAGGGGTAGCAAATAAATCTTAAGTTAGATTATGAGGTCCAAAACTCCATATATGGCGGCTTGGATATGAACCAGAGGCATCAGGCCGGTCATGCTATACTGAAACGACCTGGTAGTTCTACCCTGCATATCTACTGCCGCCACCTGGACTGTGGCTATCATTCCCGTACCAATATGCACGTGGCTCTTTCATGCCGACTTGTGCAAATGTACTGCTTTTTCCTGTGTTGACTTCCTCGCTTGGAATGACATTTATCTGTGGAACTTGGATAGGCGGCGGTACTTTTTTCGGTCCCTCAGACCTACCCCCCTATTCGATTCTCCGTAATTACGGGACGACGGACCTGCCGACGACGTTGATGAAGACATTGGTGCGGAGGGGTGTACCGCTGAGGTCATGTTCTCGGAAACGTTGACGGCGTCTTTCCACGGGAACCGGGCGCGGTTGTATTTGGCCATCTCAAGGTCATGTTCCTTCTCGAGGACATGGTCTCTGCGTTTGGAAAACAAGGCCACGGTCAAAAACACAAACGGAATGGATGCCAGTATGATATACATTGGTGTCCAATCGCTATCGTAATGGAGCCGTGTCTCCGGGTGATCCGGGTGATCCATCTCGTCTTAAATCATTGAATTGTGAAATATGCTAGGGGAGGTAGTGAAGTATAATTAGAATAGTTTTACTGAATGAGTGTCAAAAAAAAGGTGAAGTGTTCCTTCTCCGTTGGTTTTCCAGCAAGTTCAACTTGGTGTTAGAAAGAAAAGGCTTGGCCGTTAAAGAGGGTTGTTGTAGAAGTAGGCCGCAGACCGGGCTGAACTCGCGTAGGGTATCAAGAACTGGCTATATAAGGGGACCGGCCGCTGAAAGAATGGCTATGGTATTCTGAATGATTGATGAAAGGAATGGTTTGTGATTTGAGACAATTGCTGTTGAATCAATCGTTCATAGTTCGCGTATCTTTGTTGATTGTTCTTCTCGAAGACAACAACGAGGTGCTGCGTCAGAAGCGCTTTAAAAATAGGAGAAGGCAGGGAATCGAACTTACAAGGCAGACTTAGCCTTTTAACTGCCCGCGATGACTTTCAGGGGGGGAGGGAATAAAATGCATGTGAGTCAAGTGGGCTTCTAGATCTACAAGCCTGAGTCGTGGATGGCTCAAGGATGTGAAACATTCAGTCTGAAGGCTTCTCCACGTAAACTGCAAACACAGGCAAATCAAACCTGTTTAGAACCCTGAACATACGAGAGGCTATGCATCTTTCAAGGTGAACGACTGATCTTCACGTAGATCTTTTGATCTTTATTGCGGGGCAAATCACACGCTATGTTCTTCTTATTTACAACCCGCAGGGATTATCGAACAATCCCCTCGTATTAACGTAGTAGTGAATTATTGAAGGCTGTACTGGCTATGTTTTTTTTGTGATTTTCCAATGTGCATGTAATTCCCTGGATTGGGGATACATGCTACATGTAAAAGAGAAGGCATGAGAGTTCCCCTATATACATGATTACCCCTGACAACAGTGCATCAATATATACATCGAGTTATGTATGTAGGTATTCTCCCTTTATATACCTAAGCCACCCAGCCACCCTCTAGAAGGAAAGACATATTAAAGAACCTATAGTACCATGAGATTAGGGTAATCAGAGGAAACCTTCTGCATTGAGAAATTGATGCCATGTCATTGGTCAAAAAAGGGGCTAGGGAAGCGCGCGAGTAGCATGGGTTTGCGCTAAGTAAGCTAATACCTGGACTTTAACTACCCGTTAGTTCGTGTTATACCTTATTAAAAACTAACTGATAAGGTTAAGTTAAGAAATTTTATTATAAATTTAACTTTACTGTAACCTTTTAATTTATATATAGGTATATATATATATAATATTATATTAAAAATAAAAGTTAAATATTTTTAAATATATATAAATTAAGTTTTTTAAGCTTAATTATTTATAAAATTAACAGTTTTTATTAAAAAAAGTTATTAACATTATTTTATTAACGTTTATAGATATAATGCCCGTTTATAAGATTGATAACCTTATCTTATACATTCCAGATTTAAAGCTACTTATGTAAAGCGTATCTAAATTTTCGGTAAGATATTTCAACATGGTGATTAGAATCATGAATCATGAATCATGTTGCATAGCGGTAGGGGGCTTGAGTACTAGAAGGTCGTCTGTTTAATGCTGACAATGTGAGACCTGATTCTGAACCTTAGTTTCCGACCAACCTCCACTCATTCTCTTGAACATTAACTCATTGTCGGCTACAATACACCTGGCTGATGAGGGTCGTATGATGGAATGATTCAGACGTGATCGTCGTTCGATTGCCTCTTCATATACTGTCTCCGCAAGACATATATTATGATCACAATGACCGCGACGATTCCGATGATGGCTGCGGCTGCGGCGCCAATACGTTCACTTTCCGAAGTAGAAATAGATCTAGGGGCTAGAGCAAAGTATAGTTGCTGTGGAGTGTCCATTTTTAACTAAAGATGATCGGGTGGTTGAGATTATGAGGTAGTTTGTATGCTGTGTATTTTGATTTTGTTGCGTGGTGAACAATGTTAACTTTGATGGCTGAGATCTATCAATCACTCGAAGTTCTTCTGGCCTTTATACATGCGGTTTCTAATAGTACTCAACCACAAGAGAATATGAATACCTGAAAGGGATGGGTTTTAATACACGTAGACAATGACAATCGCATTCGTGACAATGAATATTGTTACACTATTCCTATCAATTTAACGTATACACAAAAGAACAGACACAATTAATACAATTCAAGTTTATTATTTAGTCCAATGGAAAACTGAAATAGCTTGTACACGGGTTCCATAATGCTTATTATACTGCATGAGAATAAAGAGAAAAGGCGTTTGTTACAATTGGTTTGGGCAACCCCATTATACCAAGCAAAAGGTTTCGCACAATGACCAACTAGTAGTCATTGTACCCCAATTCTATATTTATGTAATGTACGCTACCCCCCCTTTGGCTGGGTCGTAATATTGCTCTTTCAAATTTCGACGAGAGCATGAGCACTAGGCCACTTAACTCATGGGTTTAAATGTAGGTATCATTCAGGACTTAATGGTCTTTACTTTGCCACATCCTCTCTCGAGGTCAAGTAAAAAGACCTTACAAGACTTTGCCAATTGCCGTATGCTAAGGGTCCATAAACTCTTGAGTCTCCGTATCACCCGGGCTCGGGAGTCGATCTAGCGTTGACCTATCCAATAGTCTTATACAAGCAGGGATATTGTGTGAGTCAATACACGGAACGTTGAATCCGAGAAAGTCACCAGGAATTAATAGGCGGGCTCCGGTTGAACCTCGATATATTACGCCTACCCTATTTTAATGATTAGCACAGTTAGTCGGTTGTTAAGAAGAGCTGGTGCTTACCAGACACTTTTGACTGCTAAAAATAAGGTACCAAAGAGTCCTGGATTAAAGGCGGACATCGAATTAGGTAAACAGGGGTGATTAAACCATATGGAAAACCATACATTTTATACTAACCCTTACATTTAGTGTAGGTAATGGGGAGCCTATCAACGTTATGGTACGAGAGAGGGGTATGCCGTATTATTTAACAAGAGCGGTGTATCTTGTTCCTTGGTCATTGAATACCTACGTCCACGGTCCTCGTCTTGTCTGAGTAAATATAATACCGTAAGATGGGGAGTTCTGACTATGGAAATGGAGTTTAAGGCCCCCGTGGCTTGTAAAATCATATCTTCTTTGTATCCTATGTCTCTTTCGTAGAGATAGCATTGACATAAATTCCTAGAAAATCTTCTACGATCATAAAAGCATCAACGGATAAGATCTCAGAGAGGTCCTCGTTATGTTACTAGGTTAGGAACTTCCCCAAAACCTCGCGTCCCGATTTCTTTTGTAACACTAGCCATATGACACAACAAGATCCTAGCTAAACCAACTATAAATAGTATTTGACTTTCCTATTTTATGTAAGTAGACCTATTGATGACCCCATCTACTTCGGGCTTGGTTCCTCAGCCTGCCTCGGGTTTGCCTTCATCCCCTAAATTGCCCTTCTCGGCGTCGTTAATAATTTTAGGGACAGAGGTCTGTTTCTTATACCCCTCCACTCGAAAGAGGCGGAGCCAATTACTGCGAGGCAAGCGAGTGCTAAAACGAATCGGAATACTTGACGGAGCGAGTTGTTATAAGCTACCAGTATCGGATGAAGGAATTCGGGCGGGAGAGAGCTGCTCAGCGTTGTGGCACCTGTATCTTCGATCATAGACTCATCGAAACCTGGTAGACCCGATAACCTTTGTAAGTGCCGATTATTGAGTACGTTTTCGCCCACAGAGGTGAATATAGAGCCTCCCGAAAGTTAGGTAAAAAGCATCAACGATGATCCAATCGGCACATCCCCTCTAGGCAGTACGTTTTGTGCTGCCAGATTTGACGTTTGAAAATACATGCCCAAGCCAAATCCATCTGTTAACGATTAGTAATACATTCTTCAAAAAAATTTTAATTTATCGATGATCCATCGAACATGGTGGAGGAAGTGAGTGTAAGTAGACGCACTAGAGCTGTATTAGTATTCATGTATACACTACTATAATATCCCCAATATATTGAATAGTCAATGGTCCAGGGGTACGATGTTTCCTGCTTACCAGATGACTTGATATACAATCCACTTGCCTCTGCCGGTGTCGAGTTCTAATGTTGCGAGAAGTCCTGCGCTGATACTCGTGATACATGTCCCTAAGATCGAGGTAGGTGTATAGTAGCTGACTTTTGATATGAGGATGCTACTAGATATCGAGGCGATAGCCATAGACAGAGTCAATAGCAGGAGATAAAGTCCAGAATCAACAGCCGAAACACCTTTAATCGCCTGAACCCATATGGGGAGATAATAAACTAGATAACACACATTAATTATGGTCAGAGGACGTGGATACCATAAGACATTTTACCAAAGACAATCATTGCAAACCAACACAAATGGTCTACCAAAAGCCTGCAGCAATTGATCGTTGCTTGATAATCCGCGGAGGTATCGTCGCCGTAGCTGACATGAAAGCTTGGACTAGTATGAACGAGAGAAGCAAAGCAATGCCAAGGGTTAACAAAGCTAGAATGCGACATTCATTCCTCTTTTGACGGTAAGTAGACGATTTTCTTTTACGGTGTTTGTGAATAGCTCTCACTGAATAAGTCAGCCCTCCCCACTGGAGAGCGAGAAGAATACAGACCACCCCAGGTATTAAAACGGCAGTACAGCAACGTCTAACTGTGGTACCTTAATTCTCGAAGGAAGTCTGATCGACTCGCCGTCAGGAACATCAAGCAAGAATCCAATGACCAGCAAGGCAATAACCCCTATAGGGATATTTAAATAGAAACGCCATCGCCAGGTGGCACTCGATGAGGTGAAAGCTCTGCCGACGAGAGGGCCGATGACTGAAGAGATGCCAAAAATAGCGCCGAACAGGCCTTGGTATAGCAGGCGCCGGTGCAAGGGAACTGCGGAAACAATTACCACGATCTACGATATCAATGTAAGCCCCTGAGTCCTGGAAGCGGATTTATGGCGTGTTGTGAAGATCTACCACACCAGAGAAGATCCCAGCAGCGCCAATGCCTTGAATGGCCCTGCCGACAATTAAAATCATTGAATTTGGGGGCAGTGCCGCAGATGGCTGAGCTGGCCTCGAAAAGGATAGAAAAACAAATCAGACCGGGTAGAACTTGTATATTTTATCGAACAGAAGTTGAAACGAGCGGGTGGTTAACATGTATGCCGAGCCGTACCACCCGACATCTATCAAAAGGTAAGTTGGCCGCCATGTATGACGATATTTGGTGCGTGAAGACGATTCCAAGAGAAAAAGGGGTGCGCGCCGGGGGGGGGGGGGGGGGGTTCAATGCGTAGTACAGTAGGTTAGTAATACAAGAATAGAGAACTAAGCTCGTGTTCCTTTTTTATTTTTCATCCCTTACCCAGTAGAGAATGGAATTCATCGGTAATTTTAGGGATAACAGTAGATACAATTAATCGGTCTAGAGACACTAAAAACAGAGAATAAAAATGGATAAGAGGATCAAGCCAAGATTTAACCCTCTGGGATAGACATGGTCTTCTATATGGCTCAGATGAACCGTCTTTTCTATTGTATTAGTCTGTCGCGGTGTGTCGTCTGGTGGCGTTGGATCATGCCCTAGCACCATATGGGAGTCGTCCGAAGTTACTACCAAACTTGCTATTCTGTTTCAGCGGAAAACCACGAGATATAAGTTCGATCTGTAGGTACTTAGGGCTCTGCCTCATACAAGCAGGGGTCTTTGGGGGGGGGAACTGGCTTCAATCGTAGATGAATATAATACTGCGGTACAACGAAATTAACGAATAAACAAAAAACTGGTTTAGATGGGCTTGGAGGAGGAGGGGAATATGTCACGTATAACAATGGAAAATGAGAGCTGAGGGACTAGGAATGCGAACAGTTGATATATAAAAATCGGTCATAATGTATGGGGTCCCGAGACCGACCTTAGGCCACGAGTCCTCGCAACCGTAAGCCATAGCCCCCCCCCCCTTCTTTTGGTGATACGCCGGGTCCTGATAGAGACCGACAGTGAACGCGTAGCGCATTGAGGACATAAAAAACAATGACTTAGATTCGTCGATTTCGGAGAAGACGACCAGGCTTGCCTTCGACGGTTGGGGGTTTCAGCACCGAAGCGCCCATCCCTAGGCGGAATGATGTCTTCTTCAAACTAGTTTGATATATAGAGACCAATCAGCTGAGCCTCTCCTGACTCAGATAGACAACAGAGTATCAAGAAACACTTCAAAGGGAAGGAAAGAAAAATGAAAAGAGGGGCGGTGTGATAAAACTACAAAAAGAGTAACTTGGCAACCATTTGGAAATCTACAAAACTATGACCGAACGATCTGTACTACACCCCGAGGCATGCGAACACACAGGACCAAGAAATAATAAGAAACATACCCATATCCACCTCTCAACAGGGGAGACCCATCTCCGCCAGTTGAGATAAAATAGCCCCGCATCTAACAATGGTGAACTCCTTCCAATGAAACGGATAATCTATGTCATAACTTCAGCAGAGATGAGTATCGATTTCCAAAGCCACGAATGATCTAGATTTACAACCAATTGTTAATACTAGTCCCAAATGCTGACCCATATGCTCCATAACCTGTCGGCGGCTGCCCGCCATTACCCGAGAACATATCCCAATCAAGAGACCCCGCGTCCATAAAACCTAGCATTTGATCCCACGGCATATCTGGGCCATGTACTGTACCCGCGCCTGGAGTCATATGAGTGCTGTCTAGGTCTGGTGGTCTTTCCACCGGAGAGGGTTTCGTCACTTCTGATGGCAGTAAGCTCTGCAACCTAACTATATAGCTTGGCGTCTCGGGGGGGGAGCCCGTAGCTTCATGTAAAGCCCTCTCACGGGCCCGCCAGGCTCTAACGGTTATCATCCCCAGAGCGGCGTGTGCCTTGACAGTAACATCGTATAATTCGTGGTGGTGGTGATAAAATAGCTCGGTAACAGTCCAGGCCCTCTCTACCAATCGACCGCTCGTCCGTGTACGGAGTTGTCCAACCATATAGAGCAAAACCTCGATCTGAAAATGAATCATCACTGCTAACAGTTAGTCAGCATAGAATTGATTGGAAGGCATAACTTACTAAACCATAGGAAGAAGCCCCTCTCTTGCGCCGTCTGGTACATTTTTAGATTATGTTCCCCTACTGTGACTGAGATCTTGAAGAGGTTGTCTTTCGGCGTCAGAATTTCAGTACCCCACTATGAAGATGACAGTTAGTAGTTGACACCGTAATAATGCTCTAGGGAAGACTGGGTGTGAATTATGACGAGGAGATCATAAGTAGACAGCTGAATTTCGGATGCACATACTTCGGCCTGCTCCCTCGGAGGCCGAATCAGCTCTCGTAGCTTTTCTACGATCATCGGCCGGGTTTGCGTCGCTAACTCATGAACCGGGCCCATGGACAGGTCGCCATATTTTCTAAAAATCTCAGATATAGTATTGTCTAGCTCATCGATCCGCCGGCTAGCTCTTTCAACTTCAAAGGGGGAGGGGCTGTCAGCGGTCCCCATCTCATTCTGTAATATAACAGCTTCAAGAGTGGGCGACTCGGTCAGAAGTTTTGCAAACTCATAAGACATCAGACAATAAACCATGTCTGTCGGGCCATCCTTTTCTTGGACCGACGTCATCGTGGGGTAGAGATCCGCATCCTATTAAGCATTAATACTAGCAATACCTATTCATCTGAAATCCCAATGTGATAGAGCTCCATTCAGCACTGTACGCTTGGACAGGGAGGTATGGATATATGAAAGAGCGGCCGGGGAAAGAAAGTGGCATTCTCACGCACTGAAATCACGTTAGTACGAGCTACTAAAATAATACCGCAGCTTTCAGGCACGGCACACTCTTTTCACCTACCATTAATATTTCCGGGCCTTTTGGTGTTCCAAGATCGGGGAATGAGAGACTGGCCCAAGCCAGAAAGGAGGGCAGAGAGAGCGTCGAGAAGGATGATCTGCCACCAGATACGCCTCCGCATCTCGGTCTCGAATGGTGCCAGCCCGAGAAGTTCACCATCTCGATGGAGACCCATCTTCTGGGCAATCCTGACAGTTATGCCGTTCAAAACCCAGGCAGCGTGGCGGTCATAGCGACCGGACAGAGCAAACTACAGGTGTCAGTCTGAATCCAAGTAAGGAACCTTTCTATGCATACCAAGTACAGAATCAGTGCTTGCAAGACAACTAAATCATATGTCTTGAGGATTCCGATGCGTCTTAGAGCTGCGCGGCAGCCCCTTGAGAAGCGGTTATAGGCCTCGTTCTTGGTGCAACCAAGTCGCTCGATGCATTCACTTTCAGTCAAAGAGACAGTGGATATGAGATATATTGAAAACATAAGCGCTTCAGAGTTTCTGGTAATGCCCGTCCTAGTCGTGGCGGCCTTGACGAGCATGGGCTGTACGGTGGGAACGTGGATGACCTTGGTCAAGGGATTAACACGTTCCAGGAAGGTCTGCCACAGGCTGAAAATTTGAGCAGGCTGTGGATGTAGTCCTTCTAGGTTGACATCCACGGGATCTGAGAAGAGAATGGTAGTGTTCTGATCCGGAGACTGCGGATCCGCGGGGGTGCTAGACTCATCTGTCGTATCCTCATCTTCAAGTATCTCACGCATGGCTGAAAGCTAGCCAACAAGTCAGATTTGGTACCATTCCAAGCTACAGAGCAGAAAGAGGGGGCAACAGGAGCATAGCTCGATGCACACTCACTTCATCATGGATGTTGGCTAGAAGAAAACTGTCCATGAACTTGACGCCGCCACTGTCGACAACCAACTTACCCTGTGGCCGCCACGTCTCATTTGAGTTTGCCGAGTCGTTAGAAGGACTCTCGGGTTTAGCGGTAGCATACTCGGACAAAAGTTCTTCACACCTGGCTAAGCGCTGTTGCAAGTCCTGGTTGGGTCTCCTTCGCTTGCGAGCTGGGGCTGGAGTACTCGGGGTGCAAGTGACATTGGCCTGGGAGGTGTGATTAGGAGTAAAAGACCGAGGGAGCCGTGAAATAGCGACTCACCTTGATGCAATTGGAACAAGGACTATTGCGGTCACATCTGATCTTCCGGTTCTGACACTGTTACGAGGGCAGGATGAGATATGAAGAGCCAGGCCAAGGTGGTGTACGTATATGGAGACGGACTTACAAGCACACAAGCAAGCACTCGGGGGGGCTTCCCCGAGGAGTGAGAAGACATGTTCAGTTCAGGCTCAACCCTGGCAATGGGATGGCGGATAGCGAGAACCAGCGAGATACCGCGCCAGGTGGAGTAGGACGAAGCATGTATTTCAATCCTGTCGACAGAGGCTACAGCGATAGGCTAGCCCTGGATGTATAGGGCTGACCGGGACGAGGCCAGATGAGGATGTGTCAGCTAGTGATACAAATGGAAGACCAGTGAAACAAGGGCACAGACGCAACTCACATGTAATAAATAAAAAGAAGTGGTCCGGTCCAATTGTCGGAGACTTTTTTTTCTTTGGAGCTTAGAAAAGCGACGATCTACCTACCTAGGTAACCTTACTTAGTACCTTGTTAACGACGCGTCGAGTTTTTTCTTATTACTTCATCAAATATGCAGACAATGTGTGCGCATCAATAGTGTGCAGATCTGGTGTCCACGTACACTATTATATGGTAGAAATATATATGTATATATATATATATACAGGTAATAAGTACGGTACGTAAGTGTAAGACTAAAATAGGAAGTAGGAGATGTTGGGAACAGGGTTGCCGGTGACTAAGCGGAAAGAGAGGAAGACGGAAAGGGGGAAGAAAATAAAGATGAAGAAGGGAGGGGGCAAGTGGGATGGTTCGTCATAGGTAAGATACCTCCCTACCTACTACCTAGTAGGCAGCTATCTGCTTTAAAGTTTATGCATAAACCTGTCAAAGTAGGTAGGTACTAGTATCTACCTATCTCTTCTATTGATTCTAGTCTGTTCTGTCCTCTGACAGGTCTTACCAGCTGTTAAGTTTTACATCTTTCCAAGTTATGTAGGTACCCCCTTTGCAGCCACATGCAATTATGTATCACACAGCCATAGAAGGCAACGTGGGACGGGAGGACCGGACCTATGTACATACTATGTATGTAGGTATTAACCTACATAAGGCACATAAGTACATAAGTACATCAATACATACATATGTACATATGTAGGTAGTGGTAGTTTCTAGGTGTACAGAGGGTTTTTTTTTTTTTTTTTGAGCCAATGGGATTCTTCCCGGCGAACACTTATGAAGGACCTCTTCGAACTTCCCCTTGAACACAACAAACATATAGTTGTAGTCAAGGTCTACTTGAGAACTGAATTAGGCACCGAACAGAACCAAAGTCGTTAGCCTATATGCCCGTATCTACTGCACAATATTTTATTTTGTCAGGTGGTGGCTGCCGATAAAGTTTTATCTCATTCCATCATAGATAATCTGTCTCTCTGCTGATCAGGTACTAATCGCATTTGATATGACAAATAGAACCCGAATAACCCGAACGCACAAACCGTTCGCTTCAGCTCTCATCTCTCCCTAGCCGTTTTTGTTTTCTCCCTCTGCCTCAGACATATGAAGCAAATGGTCCCAGGGTCATTTCTACCTAACGCCTCGCCATGCATGCAGGTTCGCAACCCAGGCTAACCTGTCTAGTAGCACCACTCTAAACGCCAATACCCTTAACACAAGTCCAGAGTATGACAGGAACAATGACATTGTCATTACCACCTGTCAACACAGCTTCGGTCAAGCTAGCCACGCCAGCGCAGGCTCCGGCCTTTTGTAACGTTATACCCCATGGATCCGACTTTCCGTTCGTCGCAGGCCATCCACCGACACGTAACCACCCGTGAGCGGCCATAAGTCCTAACAAGACGGCTGTTGCGAAAGCAATGCTTCCCTCTAGACTCTTCCCACCTCCCCAGAGCCATTTACGATGCCCATACCTTCTGCCGATAAGAGAAGCTGCCGCATCACCTAATCCGACGCAAACAACCCCTGATACCATACCGACCTCTCTCGTAGGCACACCCCAGCCCTCCATGGAACCTGTTCCAGTCCTTGGGAGCGACCCTAGTGAAAGCCATAAGGGAATCGCACAGCCGATGAGAAGGAACATGTGTGAGATGACAACCGGCCCCCGAAGATCTCGTCCATCAACGTAAGGGGCTAGGAATGATGCGAGTGGCTTCGACAGGGGTGGCAACTGGCTGGCTCGCAACAAATCAAGAAGAAGGAAGAGCGCAAGGATGATCGAGAGCGCAAGAGAGGCGAAGGTGGGATCTATGTAAGTCGTCGGTAGAAACATGGCAACCATCATGAAATGGAATACCTTCCGCCTCGTGTCCACCTCATAAATGGGCGACAGTCGGAAGACCACGACGAGCCCAATAAAAATAATGGTAATGCAATGTGCGCTTAGGATAAGACGCGTGTTGGCCTCCCCAATGTGATATCTTCGGAGACGTTCGACCCAGCTGTCTAACGGGATGTCATCCTGGCCATCTATCGACCTCGGGGGCAGGCATATCCACCGTTCGAGATCGTGGATGATGACCTGCCACCTAAACCATGGCAAATCTCCAAATAAATACCCTAAAGCCCATCCCACCGGTTCGTATCCGTGGAGGGCCTCACTCATGACTACTTCCTTGACACCGATCATGGGAAGCGGAACAAACACCGCACACATGATACACACATAAACATAGACAGCGTAAATCCACTTGCGGAATGTTGCCTGCTCTTGCGTGAGAGAGAAAAAAGCCCGAACGGAACTCGAAGCCGATCTCTTTCTTCGACCAGATGGAGTATGCGTGTTCGACTTCCGTAGAGGCTTTCCGCTACTCGGCAAAGTATGTCGACGCTGTGGTACTGACCCTCTCTGGGATTCCGAGGCACGAAATGGGCGTCCTTGGGCAGCATCGATATTCGTAAAAGACTTTCCTTCAATATCAGTAGAGCTTGCCCCATCGAATGTAATCGTCTTAATGTGTACATGGTTTCTTTGGGGTCCGGCGCCCAAATCATCGCTATCCTCTAGGTCATCGTTGGCTTCGCACGAACTGCACGAGGAACTATCCATAGGCAAGTGGAATAGGTCATGCCTCACCCTACGCCATGACATGAGACTGGAGAGAAAGGTTGAATTTCGCTTCGCTAAACCCGGTGACCGTCTAAACCGCCACTTCGGGACGCGAGCTAGGGCGATTCCCCACATGATAGTCTGGCTGCAGGTAACAAGGATATCGAGCCCGCCAACCCACAGCATTACTTTCAAGATAATAGCCTGCGGCGAGGAAGATAGAAGAAAGATATTAATGAGGGCAACAGAGAGCAGCTGCAGCTCTGCGGTCAAAAGGCTGGTGGTAGTCAAGGTGTGCAGCACCAGTAACAGGTTATAATGTAACGGATATAGGAGAGCCAAGGTCTCGGTGGGGATGGCAGGTATGGAAGCGCCTCCTCCGGAAGAATCTCCTCTAGGTCCGCCATAGCTAGAGAGGAACAAGGGCACACAGGAGAGGGCCCAGTGCAAGGGATTGCAACCTTGGTCCGAAGACGAGGCCAAAGTCAATGCAGGTGGTAGGGAGCAGAGGGCAAGGATTATATTTGGTAGTAGCGCAGCTTCAATGTCAACCGCGACAAGAGATGAGACAAACAGGGTTATAGTCGGAGGGTAGAAAAGCGGCGCCGGATCAAACGAGGTAGGTATAGATATGGGCAGCTTTCTCGAAGGGGTGCGGTGCCAATAAGCCCATACCACGAGTCGCAATGGATAGAGCAAGAGCAGACTAGCCAACAGCACTACGCCGACGCGAAGCTCTGTGCAAATGTTAGCAGTAAGGTAACCCATGAAGTAGAGGCAAATAGCCTACCTTGACTCCAATTGCGCCACAATAAACGAACACCGGGATTTGTGTATACTATTATGCCTAGAAATGCAATGATGAGGAACTCGGTGAGGCGGCGAATAATCTCTCTCTTCCTCCTACTCCCAGAGGTAGCAGCGGGGACGCGTGAGTCCTTGGCTGAAGCGGCGTCTTTCTTCAGCCCGTAAGAGAACTTTCGGCCCTCTGCTTCGAGGAAGGCGGGAGAGGATATAGGGGTGGAGGCTCCAGACAAGACCTCGTTTCGACCGCGCAAACCCTTGTGTAATCTCCTGGGAGCGGGCAAACCCTTCAAGAAGTGTTCGTCATCGGCTTCGGTGCCGCTGTCGCTGCTGGGGGTAGGTTCCCTCGACGAGTCGGCGAATTTAGGGAAGCGCGACGGCAAGGGGCGGATATCGAGACTGGTGGTGCGCACGGTATCGGGCAGTTCGAATTTCTGGCGACGGTAAGGATGTGGCGAGCGAGATAGCAGCCTCAGTGCGTCTTGAGAGGATGGGGACTCGGTGGCGGGGTCGGAATGGGCAGCAGACGGGTCGAGGTGCTCAGGCATGTCGAGACCTTGTAGCCAACCGGCACGGAGGAGAGAAGAGGAGGGGGGAAGGGAGATGTAATCGGGATTAATCCTCCTCGGTCATCATTTCACGGGCGTTATGGACTTCACGGGCCTCTTTTGTCAACTCTCGGTGTATGTATGGTATGGGTTGGTGATCATGGATCATGGAGATCTGGGGTAGGAGGAAGATCAACCAAGGCGGACCAACAATTAATTGCATGAATATTTTAGACTTTGGCCATGGTAGGGTAGGTAGATCGACAAGACGTCCGACAAAGTATCACATGTGTTCAATGGATTGTTCGTTCGTTCGTTTCGTCCGACTATGCTTTGCGTCGTCAGAAAGGGAAATCAACTAAATTAATTGGCTGCAGATTACCTTAGGTAGGTACATACAGTGTATGTAGCCAGTGCATGTACTGTAATCCGTTTCTTACTAATAAATAAAAACTGCCTGGTCGATAAGATAAGATACATTGTATACTACACTACTATACACCTGATACAATGTACTACCTACTAGGTACTACCTACATATGTATGTAGTACATACATATGTACATGTGTAGGTATGTATGTAGTCTGTAGGTTTAGTATGTAGGTACCTAGGTACATGGTACTGAGCATGCCCCTTATGTAGGTACAGGTTGGCACAGAGGAGTTCAGTCTCCGACTGTATTACATGTAAGGAAGAACTGGTGTAGTACATACATATGTACATGCCTACCTAAGTACCTAAGGTTGCATGGATTATTACCTAGAGAGTCCACTAGCCTAACCTACTGAAGCCAAGTTCTCGTAAGATGTATAACCAAAAATAGATCCTGGCGGTCGCATCGTCAATAAGCCAGCACAGTGTCGCCAAGCTTGAGGCTGGAATCAAGACCAAGGAAAGAATCATATTTATTATTCGCAGGTTGCTGGGAGGAGTGCAACCTTGTACACTACACTACTGTTCTAGCGCAGACCGAGGATACTATCATATGTTGTAGGAACAAACTAGGTGTTTACTACCTAGGTGGATATAAACAGCGCCAACCTGACAGCTTCACTTGACTGACACACGCAAGCAACGACGTAGACGAGTGGGGTGGTCGACAGGAGATAAAACAAGCAGAAACCTCGTATTCATCACACTGATGTCACCGACTCAACGGAGAATTCATCAGCTTGGCCAATTAGCACTCATCTTTACCCAACAGAATATTGATTGCACTGTAGGTACCTCTCTTGTTCTTATTTTCCCTTCCTTTTTTTCCCCCTCTCCCCTTTTCCTCTATATTCCTATAATATAATCAATTTGGGTTTTGGAGAAATATACCTAGGTATTTGAATTTTTATCCCCTACCTACTATGTATTAAGTAGGTATGTAGGTACCTGCTGAGGTGATCTACAGACAGCCTTGTCTGGAACGAACCCCCCCCCCTTATTAGCGTAAGTGTGTACTTTACGAACAGAGCTATTGTTGATCTTTACTCCCATTCTAACCTATAGCCTAGTTGTAGTGTAGACCCGCCAG
Organism: Biscogniauxia mediterranea; assembly: GCA_018398605.1. Lineage (NCBI taxonomy): Eukaryota > Fungi > Ascomycota > Sordariomycetes > Xylariales > Xylariaceae > Biscogniauxia > Biscogniauxia mediterranea. The sequence continues at coordinate 281,650 of JAGXTR010000005.1, forward strand.
CACAGCCGCCGCCTGTTGTCAAGCTGTGGAACCACGAAAGGCCGAGGGGCATTTGGTAGCGAGAGAAAGAGAAGAGAAATACTGAGGGTAAGAATAAGAAGAGTGAGAGTGAGAAAGGGGTAAAGAAAGAAAAGAGGCTGGTTACTTCTGCTGCTGCTGCTGCTACTACTAATCCAGTAATAAATAGGTAGCTTGTGCTCTCTCAACACCACTTCGTATTATTTACTTATACCTTTTGCAGCCATTCGCTTTCCTCCCTCCTGCTCATTCATTCCCTTTCATTTTTAGGGGCCTTGCCAAATCTTCATTTTACTGTTTGGCTTCAGACGAATTCACCATCGCTCGGGCATCAGCAAGTTAATTTTTACCCTTCCATTATTATCTTGTGCTCCTCTCTGCCAATCCAGGCATACGCCAGGCTTGATAGTGTCCGCTGGCGCGTGGAGGATAAACGCTGCTCTTGCCCCAAAGTCAGCTTCCGGGTCGCTTGTATTCGTTCCTCGCTACATCTGACTGGTCACAAACCCTCTCTTGCAGCTGTGGTGCCGTCGTGTCTATGGACCTAGTCTAGTCGTCATCCCAAACTTCCATCACCTATACTTGCAGTAGCTCGAGTTGGACGTCCCTTGGTTCTATTACTCTTATCCCCCACTAGCTGTCTCCTCCCGTCTCTCATAAATCACTGCTCGCCCACGGCCACCTCACTATGGCACCACTACCACCTCCTCAATACGGCCTCCTGGACGGCATCAATGAAAAATCACCCGTAGACCATACCGCCCATTCTCACCATCGCCCAGTCAGAAAGATGCCATCGCCTCGGAACATTTTCCTTTTGACCTTGCTAGTCTGCCTTTCCGTTGTGGCTGGCTTTGCCAATGCTGTTTCCTCTAAGGCGAAGCCATGCCATCGCGGTGATACCACTAGATCTGAGGCCGTGAACATGGAAGAGCATAGCGAATCAGCCTTCTCTCGGATGCTAAACTCCGCTTCGCCTCAAGCACTTCACCAACTTCTTCACGATTATCTGCCCAGCTACAGACACGGTGTATATGACTCTGATCACGCGGCCATGGAGGCTATCCGTGCGGATGATCCCGAGCTGGCGAGTTCTATCGTCGAGATGGTAAAGCGTCAATCTGGAAACGATACTACCACATCAGATTCTTCTGCCGCTACGGATAGTAGCAACCCTACAACCGCGTCGGTTTCAGACGTTTCCACTACAGCCACTGAGCAGGCGTCTGCCGCTACTACAGCCTCTGATCCAACAACAGAGGCGACTTCTGCTTCCACTGCGACTGCAACTACGACGCAAGAGTCTGCGCAAGAGTCTACGCAGCAGTCTACGCAGCAGTCTACGCAGCAGTCTACGCAGCAGTCTACACAACAATCTACACAACAATCTACACAGCAGTCTACACAGCAGTCGACGGTAGTGGAAACATCAACTGCTACAACCCCCACCACCATCACGACAACCTCGCCCACGTCTCAACCTACGAGCACCACGAGCTCTTCGGGTACGTCCGCCGCTACTTCCTCTTCTTCAAGTACTGTATCCACGACCACTACGGTCGTAAGCACCACCTCGCACTCTTCTACTTCACAGAGCCCAAGCGTGCCTATAACTTCATCTACATCTACGGGTACGTTCAGCAAGAGCCTTGCTTTGCTGTTCAGTTCATGCGCTCTTTACCGAATGTAGAAGCGATATATCCCTCCCTAATCCCTTCGCTAGCACTGCTTCCTGATTCCAACACCCTATTTTTTTTTGTATATACTATACCATATATAGATTCACGATGCTAACCAGTCATATAGATTCTACGCTTATAACCGCAACTGGCTCTAGCACTACACACAGAACCTCGACATTCACATCCACTCTTCCTGGTGGTGCGGTCACGACGGTGACATCTGTCGAGGTGATTACGCCTGGATCCTCGGACCAAGCGACGACTTCGTCAAGCGCATCTGGCAGCCTGCAGACTGGCCTAGCCGTCCCAGTCGCACGAGGATGTCTCAGGGACGTCCTTGCTGGAGTGGTGATCGGAGGTGCGATCCTAATCTAAAGGGGCCCGTCGACCCTCAACATTGTTCACTCTTGATGTTTTGGCGTTGGCGGCATTGGCGCGGGGCATTCACATAAACTCGGTGCCTTCATTGGTATACAAGGAATATATGACGGCATTTACACTCATTTGACATAAGACAGGGGTCTGGTATAGATAAATGAGTAACCCTGGATATCGGAGTATTTACCTTGGAAGGTTGTAGCCCTTTAATCGTTTAACGTATCACGGAGACATGATATGACAATGTATTTAGACGGGTTATACATCAGAAAGGAGCAATAATGCGTGGGAAGCGTAATATATTTGGGGGAAGTAATGGTAATTAAAAAAGGGAAAAAGGGAAAAGGGAAACTACATTTGTTAGCCTACCTCTCTACCTACTTATCAACGTAGTAAGAGGCTCTGCTAGATATTCATTTATTCATTCATTCATCTATAGCGTACATGGATACGTGAACCGTCTAGTCATCTAGTCCTCTCTTCAATAACCCTTCTTTGCCAAGCTAATTTTGCCAACACCACACAATCCATCGAGATATGCATCCTTCAACCTCGCCTAATCGGTAAGGGTGGATTCACGGCGCTCCCGCGAGTCGGGAGGTGCTGAATACGAGGACGAAATGCTGTACCGGCCGCGTATTTTTACAGGGTGAAGCTACCAAGCCCTATGACGCGAGCATTACGTTAGGAGAGGGGTGAAGAAACAGGGGAGAGGTACTACTAAATACACAAAACAATGGTAGCCATTCATCGAGGCTACCTGTCCTTGACTAGACGCGTGAATACGTACTGGTTTTAGTTTATATTTATCCTATGTAGAGTGGCCCAAGGCACAATAGACAGAGGTGGATGGGTTCCATCATACACATGATAGGACGCTTAAAGTATATTCCTTTACCATGAACATCCAATGTCCTTTGGATAACGCTTTAACTTTTGGTGCTACTCCGAACATGGGTATGTGCATATGATAATCCCAGCCTCGGTCAAGCTGTCATGTGCCAGTGCGTAGCTCACGTTCAATTCCTGTCCCCCATCCCACTCATACACTCCTGTCTACATGCTGATCGGACATAGATAGTTTTAGAAGGTGGACTATTCAGCTCGTATGTGAATCCAAGCTGGCTGACGATTGCGTGAGTGCACGCCTGCAGTGTCACAGTCACCAAAGAAGACGATCTAAACGGGTGACAGGGAACACGAAGGGGAGGACACGAGCCGAAAATCGGAGATGCGTTACAGGGAGGCATGTATCCTAGGTCAGCAAAACGAATGCACTAGGTCTACCGTGCTAACCTATCAGCCTCCTTTAAAACCGGACCCCTCTCGGGCCTCGACTATCCAGGTCCGATCTTGGGCATGTCGTGGTGCTCGCTCAACTTGGAGAGGTAGGTATTGAGGCCCTCGACCCTCTCCTTGTGCGTCTTGCGCAGGTCCGAGGAAAGTTTGGGATCTTGGAGCATCTTTAACATCTGTATACGCGCGCGCGCCTCACGTCAGCAGCTGTTCTGCTTATTTGACTTTGATCCGGGAGAGCTTATAGGGAAAGGGGGGACGTGGTTCGCGACATACCTTCTTCTTATTAGCCTCCTCATGACGGCGCTCGGCCTCGGTCTTGTGTTCGTCAGCATCCTCGTAGTCGAAGCCGTGGCGTTTGTCGGGCCCGGCAGCGTCATCTCGTCGAGGCTTAGTAGGCTCACTGAGGGTGGCAAGGTCCGGTTGGGCTGACAGGGAACGCTCGAGATTAGAGGATACGGATTTGTCCTCCTTCTTCTTCGTCTTCTTCTTGAGCTTCTGTACCTTTCCACCCTTGAGTTTGAGTACACCACCCCCTCCGACAGATGCGTAGTCGTCAGACGGCATGGTTCGTCCGTCAGGGAGTTTGGGGGTGGATAGAGGGATCTCAGTTCATGTAACCTAGTGTAATGTAGTGTAATACAGTGTAGTGTGGTGTAGTGTGGTGTAGTGTGGTGTAGTGTTATGTAGGTAGGTAGGTAAGTAGGTAGGTAAGTAAACGGGCAGCCCGTGGAATTGGAGCATGGAGGAACCTCAGGTGTGGAGCTTCGGAATTTAGAGCCAGACTATGTACATATGTAATCGGCATCTTAGTACTAGTACTATGTACCTAGGTACTTTTTCTGGTGGGGTCACTCCAAGGTGCATTCCGCCCCGAACTGCATTATCTAATCAGAGAAACATCGTACTGTAGGTTTGCTATGAAGGTACTACAATGCATGCTACATTATGTAGTACCTGGTAGGTGGGTTGGGTTAGGAGGTACTGAAGGTTTAAAAGGTTCAGAGGTGTATTTCTAACTTGTGCTATAAAAATTTGACAAGAATGAATTCCCATTACAACAAACAATGGTGTCTAATTAAGAGAATCATGTAGTGTGTTGGAAAGTTAGTTAATACGTAGTACCTACACTAGTTATGTAAAAAGCGTTCTTGTGGTTATATCTCGTGTTGATAGAGGGTAACCTACCTAGTCACATAGCCATTAATATCTGAAACATAACAAAAGCTACTAACTAGTAGTCTGATTGAGTTCTGAGGGGAACAATGCGGGCAATGCTAGTTGCAAGTCTCGCTGTCTTGCAATTTAATGCATGTGATGCATTGCAACGACATTGATATTTCAGCAAAATAATCAAGCTTTCTGAGAAGAAGAAAAATCAACTACGTTCTATTCGAAGCAACAGTAACATCATCTCACTACCTAACTTAGGTACATATGTAGGCTGGTAGGGTGATCTGTATTATAGCAGCTGTTGGCGGCTGTGTGGTTATAGTGGATCCCCGCCTAGCGTGCTGAAAAAAAAAAGTTTGATTTAAAACCAAAATCTGTCTGCCACTCGTGAAAAAAATTTTTCTTCTTCTTTCCCTCTTCAGATCAAAAAGTATTCACAGAGTTGCCACGGCCGTCACCTCGACATCTTTACAGTGACGAGTTGCCATTCTCAATTACGAGAATCACTCTGGAGATTAAATTCCTTATTAGGAAGTCTCCCGATCGTCTTTAGACAATGGGCGGGAGATGTCGATTAAAGAGGGCACATACCAATTCTATCTACCCTATGCCAATATGAATGAATGAAGCTATTCTGAACGCTCGGTAACACCTAGCTGTGTACTATATTGTGGATTTCTAGCACGGAGCTAGTCCTAATCCTAGGTCTAGTTCTGGAGAGGTGTCTCTCACGATATGATGACCGATGATCACTGCGTGCGTGTATGTGTGCGTGTTGTCTCGAGGTGGTAGCAAGGAGCGGGAATAGTGCCATGATACAGTACTGCGCAGGTTCGACTACATTGTGGATAAGCGACAGGTGACAGGAAGAGGAGCATGGCGAGTCTCACAATAATCCCGTCGGTATGTACGTCTGCCTCTATCTTCCAAGGTCGCATTTAGTCATGTAAGTCTTTAGCAAACCTCCGCATCCAGGACTGAGACTTGTCTTGGACCCAGTCCATGCCTTCGACTGACCAAGTTTACCCTCAACAAGAGGAATGTCTCGTAATCCCGCATCATTCTTTGGAGCTCAACTTGGCGTTTGTTGTGCTCAGCTTGCTGGTAGTTGAGGCGGAATCCTCCATCGCCGCGTTCGAAATTATATCGTCCGTCTCCGGTATAAAGATGGCTTCACATCCTGCTGTTTTCAATCCTTTCTCGTCAGCATCATCAGCATCGCAACAGTCTTTCACTACTACTTTAATAACCACAGTCATTCATTAACAGCCTCCGGCTATCACATTCATTTAACAAAATTCATTCGCTAAACACATTCGTTTGCTAACACACCAACTCGTCCATACGAACTCTTTCTATATACTACACATCTTCAAAAAAAAAACCCCCAGAACACCACCGCCAGCCAAAATGTCTCTCATCAACGGTACCTCCACCTCTGCTTTCCTCTACTGCACTTCCCCACCTGCGACGCAGACCTTCTACACCACCATCTATGAAACTGTCTTGCCTGCCGCCTGCGAGACCAGCCAATGGATGGCCACTTACACCATCACCGAGACTTGCGCTGGTAACCCAGCTGACTATGTGACCGCCGTTGTCCCTCCTGGCTTCGTCGTCACCACTGTCAGCTGCCCGTCTTGCAACCCCAACGAGATCGAGATCACTTGCCCCGGTGCCCAGCCCACTGGCATGGGCAAGCCAACTGTTGCCATCGGTGGCAACGGTGTGACCGCTACCATTACCGCCACTCCCATCGCTGCAACCCCTATCGCTGCTACCCCTATCAGAGCTCCTGGCATGGGTTCTGCTCCCGCCGCAGCTACCGGTGCCCCTGCTCCGGTTGTCACCGCCATCGTCAACCAGGCCGGCATCACCGGATCGGCTGGCTCCAGCGGCTCATGCGGCTCCAGCGGCTGTGTCGGCGTCATTGGCTCTAATGGCAACAATGGTAACAACGGCTCAATGGTCTCTGGTGGTAACAACGGTGCTACTGGGTCCGGTAGCTCCAGCGGCTCTGGCAACATGGGCGGGTCTTCTGGGTCGAGCGCGTCGAACAGCACGACTGGCATGACTGGCACCGCTGGCACTCCCCCTGTATCTTTCACCGGTGCCGCTTCGTCACCAACGAGGAACTTGGCCCTTGTATCCGCTCTAGCTTTGGTTGCCGGACATTTCTTTTTTCTATAAGTGTTGTTTTATTTTACGGACATAATCACGTGTGGGATGTGATCTCGAGCTGAGGCGGTTGGGGTATCAATTCATTCTTCTTTGGCATGGTTCATGACTTATATGTGTCCCCCCCTTTACAAGTTTTGGGGTACTTTTCGGGCATTGAGAGGGAGGGTTATGGGTATACATGTTGATTTAACATTATTCATTATCATCATTATTATTTTCCGGTGCAATCAGCATTAATTTATCAAATTCTAATTATCTCTGTGCCATAAACTTAGGTACTTCTAATATGCTTAACGCTTCACGATAAAAAGCCGTACATTAGGGAGCGACGACTGCTAATAGCTTTGTTTACACCATCTCTGTGCTAGTTCGGGCGATTCGCTCGAAAACAGTTTGATCCGTGGTTGATACAACTCGCTCAATGACAAGGGGGTCATCCACACATTCACACCCTCGTCTTCCGTTGTCAGTCTATCTACCGATGTCTCTATAATCAGCGAGGACTTGGCAGCTGTTGGTTGCGAAATAATTAATATGTATGTATGTATTTTCGTTTGGGTTAGTTGTTTATCGAACAGAGCGACGTTTCCGGCCAACATCAGGACGTTCTTTATTCATTGGCATAACATGAAGACGACTATAATTGTTTAGGTAATGGTCATCCTAACTAAGGTCATTGCCCCAAAATCAACTGTCCTATTAGCATATAACTCGACAGCATAATTTATAGACTGGGTTTACCTCCGTTGTTTTCCAAGGCTTGTCTAATTAACCAAGCCAGGCCCTTGACAAGAAACGGTTGAGAAATTACGGGCACAGCTATCACAATGGCAGCATTAGATGATTATTGTGAGGAACATATATCGAAAGGGGAAGACAGGCTATTCTCTGGTTACCAGATCGCAGTCTACGAAGGGGCAGATTTGGAACCGGGCACCGTGGGCGCTGACCAGCAGAGATGGACGGTAGCAAAACTCATCGTGGATAGAGATGTCAGCGCGGAAGGAGCGAGGCGAATCATGAATACTGTTGATACCGAAATCAACCTACAGTTACCACCTGATCAAAAACCCGAAAGACTAGTCTATTTTGTCATGGGCTACTCGAGCGTGAACTATTGGGCCAAGTCACAGAGAGTACAGGGACAGTTGCCTGCTCTGCAGTTGATCGAGCAGCTCCATACTCGCAGACGAAAAAACTACCACGCTGATGACGCCGACGATGCCGACGCGACACCCCCGGTATCTCCACCGGCGGAGTATGCTAGTACTGGGATCATTGAGGTTCAGATAACGCTGTAGACTAGCCCCTGTTAGCGGGGAAGCGGGGATGATGGAGGGGTTGCAAGATAGTAACAATAGATAACATTTTGTTCCGGGCCATGATGGTGGAATATTGGCAACTGGGTCACATATATATAACTGAGTCACTGCGGGATCTTTCGAAGAAGACGATGGACGGCGAGAAGGGAAATGGGGGAAAGGGGGAAAAGGAAGAGGGGGAAAAAAAATAGAAAGAAAAAAAAATAGAGAGAAGCTATTCATCGTGCGGCTCTTTCACGGGTGCGGAAGGCGATGAGCGATTGGTCTAACCTATAGTTCAAGATACGAGGTGGGTGGGAAACATCCATGCTAGGTTAATCATGATGCGTACATCGACACACCTGAGCTGCTTGATTCGGATAATCATCCGTGCAATGGCAGCGAGCTGCAGCTGCAGCAGGCGTAAGATCGATATTACCTGAGAAGATTAGACCAGGCTGGTGAAGCTTGATTGATATCGATACTGGCTTACACCTCGAACCCCCCTGCCCCTATTTCTGAACATCCCTGCGTCTGTGCTGTGTGGACAGGTACCCTATGAAGGAAGCGTCTTTTGCATCACGAGGTATATATATGTATATTTACAATGTATGCACATCAATACTCTGGTGATTCCCTTCTCTGACTCTCTGCCACCTCTAGGCTTCAATCCTTACCGCCCCATCTCATATCCTCCTTTCTCGTCTGGTCAAGCAGGATGATATCCTTTGGCCCCGTCGCTGCTGTGGTTACTGCCATCCTTCCCATCGCCTTAGCCTGCGACAGCTGCTATGGGCCAACAAACCATGTTGAGCACGTCCGACATGTGAAGCGCATGCAGAGCGATGCGATCAACGCCACCTACGGACCTACGCGGGCACTGGAATGGGGGCAGTTGAACTTCTTGCACACCGTAATTGACTATCTCGCACAATCTCCTCTTTGCAAAATACAGCCTCACTGACCAAGTCCCGTAGACCGACACACACGGTTGGCTCGAAGGGCACCTGAAGGAAGGAAATTATGGAGCTGATTGGGGTGATTTTGTGACGTTTTCAACCCACTTCAAGCACCAAGCCGGCAACATGGGCGTGGACATTTTGCTGGTTGATACGGGTGAGCTACTTGCTGGTTTATTACACGATGGTCAGCCCGCCCAGGCTAATGCCAGAGAACAGGCGACTTGCACGATGGCGCCGGCCTCAGTGACGCAACTAGTCCAGATGGTGAAATATCTATCAAGATATTCGACAAGGTCGACTATGACCTCCTGGCGATCGGGAATCACGAGCTGTACCTCGCCGACGTTGCCTACCAGGCCTTGAATGAGATATCCACGTATTGGGGCGACAAGTATCTCACCTCCAACGTACAGATCATCAACCAGGAAACTGGACAGTGGCAGTATATCGGGAAGACCCAGAGATACTTCACCACCGAACATGGCCTTCGCATCATGGCCTTTGGCGTACTGTTTGACTTCACTGGTAGACACCTCTCCTGTCGCTGTTCGTAGAAATATCTTTCATGAGACCTGATAATCCCTACCTGACAGGCAACACCAATGCCACCAAAATCATCCCAGCGAAAACGATGGTAACGCAGCAATGGTTCTTGGACGCAATTAACTCCGCCAACCCCATCGATGTTTTTGTCGTTCTCGGTCATAATCCAGCGCGTGAAAGTACTTTCCAGGTCGTATTCGATGCTATTCGTGCCGTACATCCGGACACCCCTATCCAGTTCTTCGGTTCGTCGCACCACTGCCGAATGACTAGGTACATCTCAGTCCTTCTTCCGCTCCACTAACAACGGATACAGGCGGCCATAGCCATATCCGCGACTTTGTTGTTTACGACGCGAGCAGCACCTCGCTGGAGTCGGGTAGGTCGTATCGGAAACTGTCCACCTACTAGCCTACGCCATGCTGACAATGGCGGAAGGCCGTTACTGCGAGACTCTCGGCTGGTTCTCTATGTCGGGATTCAACAGTGAGAATAGTGGTTACAATGGCATCCAGCCGAACCCTGCTGGCGTCCCCAATCCTAGCCGCAAAGCTACTGAAAATTCGACCTCTCCGTTTGTGTACTCGCGTCGATACCTGGACTGGAATAGAAGAACCATGGAATTCCGTACGTGATTTCTTGCATGGTTTATTCGCAACTTGATTTTTCTACATTGTTCATTTTCACGATATATGCCGTCCCTTGGCGTATTCCTGGGCCTATTTTAAAAAAGTTGCTATATTAAACATGATTTATTATAGATGCCGCTACCTGGTACGACCACAACTTCGACTATGACAACGGTCTCGAGACCACAGCCGAAATCGCCAACTATAGAACACAACTTAACCTGGGCGAAGTGTACGGATGCGTACCCCAAGATTACTGCCTGACATGTGCACCTTTCAACAGCTCTAACAACATATTTCCCCTGCTCTCTAATGCCCTGGCTGGAGCCGTAGTCAATGAGTCGCGGAAGGACATCGCCCGCTACATCATCTCGAATACGGGGGGCATTCGCTTTGATATGTATAAGGGGCCTTTTACAAACGACGACAACTATATTGTGTCGCCATTTCGTGACTCCTTCCTTTATGTTGCTGAGGTGCCGTACAGCCTGGCCAAGACAGTCCTTGACTCCCTGAACAACGCAGGAGCTAGTCAAAAGCGCGACCTTGGCGCTATGCCTATCGAACGCGACCTCTGTGTCGACCCGTTAGTTGCTCCCATTTCTACTATCAGTGGAGGGCGCGGCCATGCCTCGCAAGGATTCCTAAGCATCACAAGGCGCCAGGTTGTCGATCTGGTGCCAGGATACACGACTACGGACGACTTTGGTATCGATGGCGACGACACGGTGCATTCGGCGATACCGTATTATTCTATACCGGATTTCTTCCAGGGCGAGGCTGGGTTTGACGAGGATGGGTCTGCCGATGTTGTCGATGTCATTTTTGTAGACTTGTAAGTGTCTAAAATTTTTTTTTTTTGGTCTTGGTAAATCCGTCGCATGGGTAGCTAGACAGACTAACATGACATCTCCCGTAGCATTGAAAGTGATGTCTTGGCTATTCTCGGTAGTAGCTATAGCTCTGCCGACGTAAACTACTATATCGATGCCAATTTCACATCACAGGATTACTTGGGCTTGTATGTCAAGCAATCGGATGTATTCCAGGCTGGTCTCCCCAATTGCACGACGGGGTAATCGAGGGTTGTGCGTGGCAGAGTCCCGTCTTGTGTCTTGCTTCTGTGTTGATCTCTAATGGAATCTTCGATGTTTTCGGTCATGATCAGGCCGATGTGGTGGGCCGAGCAGATGCTGCTCCCGTAATGATGGGTCTAGATTCCCGTTACTTTGGCTACTTCGGCCTATCTTGGTAGATGTGGGAATGTAGTCCATGACTGTTTAGGTGGATGGGATATTGATATATTATGGATTGATAATCAGTCGTATAGTATATGAATAAATACCCTTACCCTTTTCTACCAGACTTGGCTGGTTATCCTCTCCACTAAGGTTAGGAGGATCATCATCTGGGAGGTTTCGGGCCTCCTTGGCAGCTTGGTCAAGCTTGTCCTTAAAAGGTCAACTTGGGGCTAGAATCGTTGGGCGGGGCTATGGGGCGAGACATTCTTGTGTGAAGCGTGAGCACCGGGACAGAAATGGGAAGCTTAGGTATGCACATAGTACTACCGCCCTGATGCTGGCAACATACGTCATACTTATGTACATACATTATAGTTTAGGTAGTACTATATATGGATGTACTACCTACCTACTATGTATGTAGGTAGTAGATAAAGTGCCTACCTGCCCCGCTAAGCCCTGATTGATTAGCTTATCTAAACTCGTACCCTGCATATTGGAAGAAGTGGAAGGTTTGCATTGAAGATGGCTTGTCAAAAACCGGTCCATGTCATCCGATCGCGGGGCAGAAAAGAAACATCCATCATTTGAAACCCCTCCGATTATCTTCATCTTATCTCCCCTCTTCTCCCTTTTCTTCTTCTTTTCTATAGAGATGGCCCCCGTTCCTATCACCATCATTACTGGCTTCCTAGGCTCAGGCAAGACAACTCTCCTCCTCAACCTCCTCCCCCAACTTCGCGCCGCCAACCCTTCCTACCGCCTCGCCCTCCTCAAGAACGAGTTCGGCGATGTCGCCGTAGACTCCCAGCTCGCCTCGTCGAGCGCTGTCTCCGGTGTCCAAGAACTCCTCAATGGCTGCATCTGCTGCAACTTGGTCGGCCAGTTGAGCCAGGCCCTGGCCGAGCTCTACACCAATGTCAAGCCCGATCGCATCGTCATCGAGACCTCCGGGTCCGCCTTCCCCGCCACCCTCGCTATCGAGGTGAACCGCGTCGCGAAGGAGACAGGCAACTATACACTCGATGGTGTCATCAGCGTCATCGACGTCGAGAACTGGCAGGGCTACGAGGACACGAGCTATACCGCCCGCATACAAGCCCGCTACACCGACCTGATCGTCTTCAATAAATGGGAGGCCTGCGATGAACGGAGATTTGACGAGTGCCTCGACAGGGTCGGTGATCTGGAGGTCGATATACCCTGGGTGAAGAGCGACAAGGGTAGCGTATCTGTGAATGTAATATTCGGCATCGATGGGGGCCTGGCCCAGACGTTGACCGAGAGGCCCGACAGCGGCCACAAGCACGATCATGAGCGCCACCATAGTCACGATCACCAGTCAGAAGTCGAAGTGCTCTCGGTCTCCCTAAAGGGCGAAGAATCGGCTGCTATCAACGCGACCAAACTGATAACCCTGCTGCGCTCGGCGCCAAAAGATGAAGTATATAGGATAAAGGCGGTGCTTACAGCCTCATCAATGGTCCGAAGTTCAGGCGAATATGAGTCAATTCCCACACCTCCTCATCCTTCGAATAGATATATCCTGAACTGGGCGTTCGGCCGATGGACCTTTACTCCACTCGAGCCTGGAACGGACGAGCACGGTTCCAGCGACAAGATGTTGCTTCGCATGACCTTGATTTTGGCCAGATATGAGAGCACAAAGTGGAAGAATAAACTAGAGAGTGGCGGCTGGTTAGAATTAGAGGGAAGCACTGGGGGCAACCTAACCGTGAATAGGATATCCTAAGCCCGGCCCAACGCAGCATAGAACAAAGATATGTGGTACATAGGTTACGGGGTTTACACGCAGGAAGAAAGTAGACCCAGCCATAGAGAGAGCTCTTTGATCGCGAATACACATCAGAACTTACAAATGGGCCTATTAGGCCCATAGACACCGTGGGTTATTTAGGATTGCTCATCAACAAGCCTAAATAGAGACATCTCGCTCATTCTTCAAGACAATGGCTATATATCTATATCTATATATATATATATTTGGGTGGGGGGGGGGGGGGGGGGGGATACACTAGGGCCCTACACTAAGCTCGAAAGCTCGTCTGCGTGCTTACTGCTTCGCTATTGAAGCGTAGGGTCTTTAGAAAAGAGACGGGACTTTGAAATAATTAGAGTTCATAAAGAAAGGAAGCGCTTTTGAAGATTCCAGATTCCAGAACCTTCACAAATTTACCAATACATAGGTAGATTGATTGAATTATACCCACCTCCCCCCCTTCCCGGCGGATATCATCAACTATTACGTTCCCGTAGCTTTGATCTTTCTCCCTGTACCGGATATCAAGTAGAAATAGCAAAGGGGAAGGACTTTATTGTGACACTGATGTTTCGCCAAAAAAAAAAAAAAAAACCCCCCACGCCCCCCTCTCCCTCCTCCTTCGTTACCTCCTTTCCGTCCTTTCCTCTCCCCCCTCAACAGGATGCATGATATACCAGCCCTCTTAAGGCCAACGCCCCACTCCCTTCGAATAAACCAGCACCGGGCCATTGCTTAAAACCCCCTTTGACAAACGCTCTAAATGGCTGCTAGCTTCATCCATACTAAGATGATCTTGAGCTGGGCGATTCCTCTCTAGAGCATGTGCATATTTACTCCTTCAAGAGATTATAGGGCAACACCTAGGAGCAGATCATCATCCACAAATCATTTAATTCTCGCATTCATAAGTTGAATCACAGCTATCACAGCTCCACATCTGTAAAGCTAGGTCACTGTTTTTTTTTCTTGCGGTGGCTTTTTTTTCAACGCCACAGGTCCCTATCTCCCTTTTTCGGACCCTGACTACTGGTTGGCCGGGGCCAGAGGTCCTCTTGGGGAGCCTTGACGCTCGTAGAGCTACCTCTTCGTTCGTGGCCGCTTACAGCTTTACCACCCGGCACGGCTAGAAAGCCGCCGTTGCCGTTCCCTTGCATAATGATGCTCTTCCTAGAGCCACCGCCGGCTTGCCACCCGGCGCCTGCATCTGATAAGCCATAACTGCTGAGGGGGCGACCGCTGGCAGCACTGCTAGTACGACCATGATGTCCCCGACGCCCATTGCCCACACCGCCATATGAGTCAATGGGATCCATTCTGATACTGCCCCAGTCAAGATCATCTTCACCCTTGGTGAACACCTCAAGTGTCTGGTTGAGGGATAGCATCCCTGGACTTCGAGGAGTGTGGAATGCAGAGGCGAACGGGTTGTTGGAGCTAAATCGTGGGGTATGGTTGGCCCCCGTTCTTGGCGGCGAGAAACCACTGCTTCCTGTATTGAACATGCCAGCACTGCTTGAACTGCTGGGCCGTTGAGAACTGCCGGCGAAGCCAGGTATGGGGGGTGGAAGGCCGAGGAGCATGTCTGGGAAATTCTGGTCGCGGACGTAGAGTGCTGATAGGCGTGGTAGCCCACCGGCAAAAAGGGAAGAGGCAAGATAGTTATAATAGCCTGAAGTGATGCTCGCGTATGACGACGCAGCAGGAGAAGCTGTAATTTCAAAGCGCAAGGTCTTGAGCGCCCAATTAACTAAAGGCGGAACAGCTATGTGGGTTGGGAAGGCAGCATCGACCTGCTCGGTGATGGACAGTGTTGTGAGGCATGGCGCGTTTGCTAGCACGTCGTGGAGAGCCGAGGGGTAGACACGGGTATTCGTTAGAGAGAGCACTTTGAGACTTGCCTGCGTGTCATCTCTCGATAAATAGGTCACGAGACCATCCGCACTGAGTCGAGGCGTGTCTGTTAAGACCAATTCCTCTAAGGCCGGGAAGGCAGGTAGCACATGGTTGTGACGGAAGATATCGTCGTCCAGGGTCTTACAGTTAGAGACCTTCAGAGCACGCAGGGATAGCAATACTCCTAGCACTTGTCGTAGGGCTGCCGGGTCCATGTTGATCCTTGTCAACTCGAGGACCTCAAGATTTGACCATACATTTCCCCTAGACAATGCCTCCAAGCTACGCTCGCTGCCGCCCATGTACGTCATCTTCCTGAGATCGGGACAGCGGGCCTGGACCTCAAGCTTAAGAGTATGGTAGGCGGGGTCATCAACGAACAAGCCTTCTGGTAGATCGACATATCGCAGGTTAGGCAGAACTGCAATGGTCCTCGCAAGGGCGGGCGCGCTGGACTCTCGTAGCATGTAGGGCGTCTTGAAATACTGGACGAGCTTGCCAAGACGGGTGGGATCCTCGCGTAGGGTGCGGCAGAGAAGCTGCAGGCGAGCACTTGCGGTGTCTTCGGGGATGCCATTGCGGTCGAAGCGGCTCCGGCGTTTCCGCTTCTCCGAGAGGTCGATCTCGCGCTCGCAGTAGTGTACGGAATCGATACGAATGCTATGGTACCTGGGAGCCAAGCGAGTTAGAAACGCTCTGGGTAGAAATAGGCAGGGGCCCTTGTGATGTCGAATTGTCTTACATTAGCTTGATGGCTGATTTCCGCCACGTCTTGCAGACCTGACCGGCGTGGGAGAGGTCGCGCAGGTCGCAGAGCATACAGGCATCTTCGATAGCACTATGCTCGCAGTTCTCGTAGGTCTCGTCGGCGGTGTGGGGACAGACAAAGGCGAAGACGCGCTCGAGAATGGGACTAGGCAGCTCGAGCCAGGGGGCAAATACGCCACTCCCCTCGGCAGCCGAGTTGTAGTAGTCGTTGTGGTGGGGGTTATAGAGACGGTACTTATCGCGCTCCAGGTCGTCGTATGTGGAGCTGGATTGGGATTTTTTGGAATTCTTACTGCGGCGAAAGAGCCTCATGGCGGAGAATTTCATGGTGAGTAAGGGGGGCAAGGGGGAAAGGAGGGAGAATAAACCGGATGCAGGTAAGAAGAAAGGTGGGTTGGGGAGATATTGGCTTTCGTTCGGCGGGTTGTTCTGGTGTTTCTTTGGTGGACAAGTTTATTAGCCAGGTTTGCCCCCCTTCCCTTTGTTTTATTGCCCTCGTTAGATGGCCGATTGACTTTGTTCGACGAGTAGGTCGTATCTGGCTGGAGTGGACTTGAGTTGTGGTCTATAGTCGAGGTAAATCGGAAAGTATAAATACACATACGCACACACACCCCTAGTATATGATATATATATATATATGTGTGTGTGTGTGTGTGTGTTAAGGCGAATTATACCTGTTATACGGAAAGGCAAGTTAAATAATAATAAAGTAGCTGAAAATAAAGGGAAGAAGAAAGGTAAGGTAAAGGGAACGGGAGGGACGATTTAGAAGAGAGGGAGGGAAAGATGAAAAGGTGTGATGAAGTACCTAACCTAGATACATAGATAGGTAAGATAATTGAAGTAAGTATTAGATAGGTAGATAAGTAGGTGTGTAAGGTAGGTTAGGTGAAATTGGTAGGATTGGAAGGAAGCCAAACAATAAAAATAGAGATGCGTTAACGAACAAACAGACGGACGAATAATGAATCGGGAATGAATGAATGGTTGGTAGGTTTGGTAGTTGGTTGGCTGCTTACATACATACATAGGTACATACATACCAGACGTACCTACTAAGTTACCTACTAGTAAGCAAGCTAGCTACATAACTGGCTGGCGGGCTGGCTGGTTTGTTTGCTCTTGTGTCATGTGGAGTGGATTTGAAAGTAGTTATGTACATAGGAAGTATGTAGTGTACATAGTGCATTTATGTATGTAGGTACTCTAATGGGCATATACACTACATACACTCACACAGAGGCATATCCCTACCGATATTGGCACAGCCAACCTTACGGCTGCAAGGAAATTCTACCCAACTGAGATAAGATTCAAATTTTAAAAACCCTGTGGGTCCGTTATTCATTCACCATTGTCACCCTAAAATATAAGCTGATCAGCCCAACCCCAGCGGCTACATCATATTAAATTTACCAATCCACAAGAATTTTGTTGTCTACATCTAGCCAATCAGCTAAACTACTGCCAATTAATACAAAATAATTTCCTCCATGTATTCCACTTATTAATACCTATGCATACTACATGTCACTATCGCATACTGTCTTGCCTTAACTTTAATATAGGTAAGTAGGTAGGTATACATCCCGTCTTATAGCATACTCACTTCCCTATCTGCTTAACGGGCTATATGCTTTGGGCACCTTTAGGCCGTCTTCCCGACTGACTGCCTCGCCCACACGGAAACCACCTCATCAAAACATACCTCTCAAAATGTGACCCTGATGACTTAACGACATGATGACATATATATATATATATATATGTGTGTGTGTGTGTGTGTGTGTGTGTGTGAATTTCGACACCTCCGTGTCTTTTTGTATGTAAGTACCTATATATGTACGTATATAATGTTTAAAAAATAATGGATAAAACTTGCGGTCGTGATGTAACCCGATATACACCATGTATGCGTACTAGGTATAGGGTAGGTGCTACAGGGCAGACGAATTGTCCCTTGCTATGCAACTTGTGAATCTCTCGTAGTGTATACCGTCACACTCAGCCCGCCACGTCCCTTTTGTTTTATCATGTCTGCCTTCCAACCCATCACCCGCCAGTGATCCTGCCCAACCTAACCCCGCCTTATAGTCATCGTTATTGTCTATCGTCTTTCATACCCTTACCATCCCACCCATTACGACCCTCTCGCCCACTAGTTACCGTTCAACTGTATGCTGTCGAGGGGCGACGCCGGTCCTGAAAACGCCGTCTTCTTGGTTCGGAGTGTTAGTGGAAACGGGTACTCGTCAGGGTCTTCCTCCTCACTATTTTCTCTAATTAGTCGTGTTCATATCCAGCGCGCCATATCCGCAGATACTTACGGTAATTTCCACGCCACGTAATCTTCTGTATTCAGTCCCTCGCGTCCCTCTTGAAGACTAGCGAAATCTCCTGGAGTCATCATGCCCGCACGATCGCGGGGCGAACCCGGCACCGAGAAGGGCCGAGAGATCTTATGTTCTACACCCGGAATGAAGTCTTCTTCCTCATCGCCTACGAAGGAAGTCGGGTACGCACGTCGCAATGCTAGCTGCCGCGCTTTGACATACTCCATACCCATCCGTTTCCAGTCCAGCAGATCACTCAGCCTCTCTGTGCGGTTTCGCTGGTTAATCCGTTGACGTCTGCTCTTCTGGCAGAAGTCGAACATATGAGAAGTTAGCTGATTAACCGAGTCGTCTACGCCCTTAGTACGGCGGTCAACAATATAGATTCCGTAGTCACTAGAGTTTTCGATCAGCTCCTCCATGTAACAACCAAAGCCAGACAGGTTAGTGGTGATGCTGGGAACACCCATCACTGTACACTCGGCTGGTGTATAACCCCAGGGTTCGTAATACGAAGAGAAAACGCCTAGGTTTGTGCCACGCACAAAGTCGTCGTAGTCAAGAGGCAGGATAGGGTTGGATGCGTTTAGAAATTCAGGGTGGAAGACAATTTTAACGCGATCGGTTGGATGGTTGAACAGTTGTACACGCCGAATCTGGTTAAGAATAGGGTCATCTTGGTCGTTGATCATGTTGTGCGTGACGATAGGGGGTAAGCCGTGACGTTTCATAGCAAAAAGACGACGACGTAGGACGACGCGGTCCGAACTTGTAATGAGTTCCTTCTCATCGGGAAGCGGGTCGCCGTCGTGCCATTTTAATGATCGTTCGAAAATGCGCCGGCCAATACCCCGTTCAATCACATCAACCGTATCCCGTAAGGACTTGATAACAGCCTGGCCCTTCAAGGCCTCGACGGTGAGGGACGTGGTCTGCGCCGGCATGATGATGAAAGCAACGACCGTAGTCTTGCTTCCGGATGTTTTTAACCTATGATTGAGGCGGGCGAGCGATTCGATAAACATGTCGACACCCTTGTTTCGAAACTCGTATCGACCCGCGGTGAAAAAGTAGAGGGTGTCCTCTGGAACAAAGTCATAATGTCCATAGAAATGACCTCGTACGAAATCGTGTATCTTTTCTTTAGACTGCTGGTGCAGGTTCTGGAATTCATGCATGGCCGAGAACTTGGTTACGTTGAGGCCATTGGGCAATACACCATCCGGCTTGCGCTTAAGCAGGTGTTCGCTCTCGAAGGCTGTGATATGAGAGACGGTAGTGAATACATCACATGAGTGGGCAGCAGCACGTTCTATGCAGTATCTGTGGTAGATGCCACGCTTTCCAGCTTCAGCATCAACATCGAACCATTGCAGGTTGTTGTAGAAATCAACAGAGCCAGCGCATAGGTAACGGCCTAGCAAGGTTGCGTGCGTGGTGAAGACGGTAGTCACGTCCATACGGCGCTTCTTGGTCAGGGGTAGGGCAACACCTGCGAGCCACTCATGAAAGTGAGCGATGACAGCCTTTGTCTTCTCATGGCAAACGAACTACGCCAAGTCAAGTCAGCAGCTAGAAGACATACATATGAGCAGAGAAATTACCTCGCCGAGGAACCAGGCCACCAGATATCCAAAGACGATTGCTTCGTTGGTCTCATCATCGCCCGGCGGGGAAGGAATACTGGCAACATTCCAAAGGTCTGCTTTCCACTCGTCCATATATCTGTACGCTGTTTTTGTGTCGATTAGAAGAACGCGCGGGGCGCCTTCTATCAGCCATCTACCGTAGAGAAGGCCGATGCCGCGGTTTCGCATGGCCTCGATAGATGCAGCTAGCTCTGGAATGCTCGGTTCCAGCTCCTCAACCTCGACTGCAGCCTATACATACGAAGGTTAGAAGGGTAGGAGTCAAGTAGTAATACAGTTCGAGCTTACGGATTGGTGATTGAGGGGGCCGATAAGTGTATATCGCTCGCCATATTCGGCCGTAGTGACAGGAGCTTTAGACTTGATAACGGAATAAATACCACCAACTAGAGGCAGGTTAGCCAGCTGGTGGAATAAATGTTCTTTAATTCACTGTTGATAACGTACCGCGATGGGCAACCTCGGTGGCCACCTCGAAGAGGATGTGATTCTTGACCTCGCGAGGAGCCCTGTCCCCGTTCCCGCTGGCCATAGCGAGGATATGAGAGGGTTGTTTGCTGAGGATGCAGCTCGGTAAAAAGCTATACTATTTGAGAAGCACAGGCCAGTGATAGTTGGCACCGGAATTTTGTGTCGAAAGCCTCCACGCTCGTCTGAGTGTCCCGGAGTACAGAAGAATGGGGAGATGGTCTCACGGGAGAGAAGACGAATTGCAAAGTAGTTGCGCCCCCTTCTTTTAAGGCCCGACCAGAGGAGGAGTGGATGGAAAGTGAGATAAAAAACAAGTCATGAGCTAGTGTGGATGGGAAAAAAAGAAGTGTCAGGTGGGGGGAGAGGGGAGAGGAGTATGCCGTACCTAGAAGAAGAGGAGGAGAAGGAGGAGGAGAAGGAGGCGACAGATGGGGACAAGAAAAAAAGAAAAAAGAGAGAGAGAGAGAGAGAAGGGAGCTTTCGCTTCTAGATCCCAAGGAATTTCCGTTACATGTGGTATTCTTGCATGGAAGATTACCTATGTACCTACCAACCTGCCAGGTATGTAGTGAGTTAGGTGTCGCTGGGCAGCGGGAAGCAGGCAGTGGGCAGCAGGCAGAGCTCCAGACCCCAGAACTCAGTTCCGTGCTACTGTAGCTCGGACATGTGGGGCGCGGGACAAGACCAAGGGTGTCTGCACCAATAAGGTAGGGCAGCTTAGATAGGTATGTACGTACCTATCTTGCAGTCCCACTTTTCATCGTCTGTCCTTCCCATCTAGAAGCGAGACAAAGCCAAAAAGTAACATAGATGGAATCAAACACCACTACACCTTACCTTAGGCTACTAGTGACATACTACTAGGTAGCTAGGGTTACATATGCCTGTACATACATGATTGTACGTAGGGAGAAGAGGTAGCAAGATACTACTACCTAGGTATATAGGTGCATACATATGTAGGTAGGTACCTAGCATGAGCATGTTGATGAGTGCTTGTACATAATGTACAACATAAGTACATACTTATTTGCCTGCCAATGTTCCCAACGCCCAAAGACCAGTACGTCAGCGCACATATACACCAAAGTACCTACCTACACATCCATACCTTACCTAGTACCTACCTAGTCTCTCTACCTAAGGTGATCAACTTCCAACTCCATCGTATGACACAATATAATAGGTCAAGCTGGGTACCATTGGGCAAGCCTTGGTTCCGCAAGCCTTTTATTTCTCTCATCTACCTAGCTACCTAACCTACAGTTCCCTTCGTCGCATTATCTTGCATCCAGTCTCCGCCAATCATTGTAGGCCTCGATTCCTAAAAAAAAAAAGGCCCAAGTCAACCGTTGGCATGGGGATAAGTGTCCAATAGATCTATACACACACGCCCCTTACAGGAATAATCAAAAGAATGGAAGGGGAACGAGGGAGGTAAGTATAGAGGTACGTACGAGATAATAGGCACCTAAGATACAGGTTACATCTATACCTTAGGTAGCTGGTAGCGGGTATGTACATATGTAATGGACATCTTTTTCCCCGCATCTAAAGACAGTGGAGATTTGTAGATCTTTGAGAATGCCCGCCAAATCACATTAGCAATAGTATAAGGTGGGCCGTGCGCACCCAACTTCTAGAAGGCCCTAAGGTTAGGTACATTCATTAGGTAGGTAGGTACATACCTATTAACCATGGCATTATTTTTTCCTTTTTTTTTTGTTGCTAATACAATCAGTTGGATACTTTGGAGTTGAGTCCGGCTGCCCAAACAGGCCCAAGCTGTAAGTGAACTAGAGGGGTAAGGCGCGGGGGGGGGTCTCGTATAGATAAATTCATAGCACATCTTATTCTTCTTATGTTTACCCCCCTCCCTACAATCTTGAGAGATTTTTCTTAGGAAAAGAACCTCCCCCCATCCAAATTTTTTTTTCAATGGTAGAGTATCTTCGTTTAGGTTAGGGTATTTCTAAAATAAAGAAACATAATCGTTGAATGCAGCTTGAAAGCAACCTAGTTGGCCACGTTGGATTTGGCTGGTCCTACATAGAAAGAAAAACTCTCAAGCCCTAAACACCTATCCCAATGCACATCCCTATCATCATATACCTTGCACCTTCCTGTAAGATGGCGGCTTCATCGTTCTGCTGATCAGCTTCCCGGCATACGGCGGGATGAGAGAAATCGAGCCGATTGCGAGAACACGCCATAGAAATCCCCTAGGATAATGTTAGCTCGTGTCCTTCCCTATATATAACCCTCACTGTATACGTCCCACACCCCTAGCGAGAAAACCACTTACCAAGTGAGAAGAAAATCAAGATCGAAATAACCTCCGAGGAACGGCACCGACCCAATATAGACCAGGAATGTTCCCACGATACACATAATCATCACTGGATGCCATGTCGTAATTTCCATGGCAACCATAAGCAGTTCGTTTAGCACCAACACTGTGTAGCTGACAGCCACCATCTTCGGCCCGTCCACTTCTGTAAGGATCTGTGACAGGCCTTGAATCATGCCGCCCTGGTATACTGATACAAGCACCCAGATGAAAAAGGTCCGGTACGAGAGAGATCGTCCAGAGGTTAACTCTTTGTACAACTCGGGATATAGGTTGGCCAGGTTCTCATCAACGTCCTTGTCTAGCACAAGGGAGAGCACTGGCGCTGCCGTGTAGATGGTTGCGTACCCAACTAGAAGCCAGTCCTACCGGCTGTAAGAAATTATACACACCATGGAGTCGGGGAGGACCTTACCTTATATAGACCTTCCGGCTCAAACTTGATCGCAATGCTATACATAGTCTGACAAACTGCAATGATGAGACCACGATGGATCACAAATTGCGCTAGTTTAGCGCTTCGTTTGTAGCTATTTCGGCCATGCCACACGAGAAGTTTGGTGAGGTGACAAAAGTGTTCGATTGAGAAGTCGGCTGCTAGACTTGCTTGTCGCCCTTCCTTGCCTACGATACCAACACCGACGTCCGCTGCCTGTATCATCGACACATCATTTCCACCGTCACCAATGCAGCAGACCCGCTTCTTAGTGAATTCTTTAATTAATTTCGCAATGTCGGCCTTTTGGGTCGGCGAGCAACGGCAGGCCACAACTGTTGGTAGGCGGACAGCAACCGAGATGAATTCCAATCTGAAGTGGGTTAAAAACAGAGTCAAGCTCTCTCCATCGATGAGTAAACAGGAATCCGTCTTGCTTCTGAGGAAGTCGAGATGATCCTGAGCATTGTCTTTGCGCTTGAGTCTGGCGACTGTGTAGATGTATTGCCCTCGAGCAACTAATTTTGAGCTGACCGCGACACAACGAGCTGTCTCAACCTTGTCGCCAGTCAACATCCAGATTTTGATGCCTGCATTGCGCAAGAGCTCTAGGGACGGCTTCACATCCCTTTGAAGCTTATCCTCCACGCCCGTGACCCCTAACAGTTCTAGGCCATGCTCGAGAAACTGGGCGACAACGCGTTGCATGTTGGCGTCACGGCCATTGATGGATACAGCCGCCTCCTGGTGACTCCTAGAGAATTCTTGATATTGATCAAGAGTTAGCTTTTTGCGGCCAACTACTAGGGTTCTCAAGCCTTCACGGGCCATGTTCGCTGTCTCCTCATCTAGCCAGTCATTTGCAGCCACGATAGATCCCATCACCGTGTCTGCTCCCTTCTGGTAGAACCAAATTTCCCCTTCTTTTAAGTTAGACGGGGAGGTTTGCAACTGTTCGCAGAACTGTACGATGATACCCATGCGTTTCCCATCAGACGTGAAAGGGAACAAATCTAGTATTCGAACCTGTACCACTGGTTTCCCCGTTTCTGTCGATTGGAGAATCATACTCTTCCGGTCTCGGTAGGTTAACCGCAGGCCGACAGACTCGGTCCATCGCACTATAGCGATTTCATCGGGGGAGGAAGCTTGGTACGATGTGAAAGTGTGTCCATTTTCTTCTTCCGCAATCGGAGTCACGTTATGACAAAGCGCCAGTGCGAGGACTACATCTCGAACTCTTGTGCCGATCTCCCGTCGTGTCCGGGTCGCTGTAACACCGGCGGTGGTGCTATACGATGATGATGGAGTAACCAACGCATCGCTGCTCAAAGCTCCAACAAATCCATGCCTAATATATGCCGAAACTTCGTCCATGGCCTCATTTGCATATGACACGGTACCGACATGGATCTTTTTCATCTCCATCTCGTTTTGCGTAAGGGTACCAGTTTTATCGCTAAGTAGATATTCGATTCGACCAAGGTCCTCTGGAATGGTGCTGGTCCGGACTACTGCACCCGGAATACCCGGATCTCGTTGAATGAACCATGAATAGACGCTCTTGCCTAGGTCTAAATTGACCCGGAGACTAATAGGCACAATTGTCGAGAACAACACGAGAAACCTCATGATCTTCACATACCAGACGTTACCTTCCGTATTTCCGAAGCCTTCTAAAGCCACGAGAACTATAGATAGGGCCAGTGTTAACGCACATAAAATTTTAGTTAGCGAGTTTATCTCATGTTCCAACAGGCCAGTTTTCGATCGGGAAGGCGATGTGGAAAGGGCCGACCTGGTTTGAGGACCAGTGTAAACGATGACAGCTATGGTGGTAGCTTGTGACGCGATGATAGTGTTTGCCCAGGCTGTATTGTCGATAGACAAAGGCGCTGTATCGTGCCCATCAACTACTTCGTCGTGACGAGATGGAAAGCTCAGGACATCGTTGTTGTTTGGCATTAGTTGAACCGTGCCAATAAATTCGTTGACCTTCTTATCCGGCTTCCCGCCCGTGACACGGACACGGACTAATTCCTCCAGGGGAAGTGACTGAGTCAAGGCAGAGGCAAGACGAAGCTTCCAGTCTGTTTCGCCATCGAGTTGGTCCGTCCTGATAAAAGTCTCGCCGGCGGAGCTGCCTTCGGCTGCCTGCAGGCTACTCGACTCTGGGCCTTTACCTTTCGCAGTGGCTGAGCTACCATGGCCGGCACCATCTTGGTAGGGTTCGACCAACAATGATTCAGACTCAAAACCTGGTTCCTGGTCTGGGATGCCTTCTGAGATCATACATTTCAGTATCACAACATCTGCTGGGACACGCTGGCCCTTGCTTAGCCTTAAAACGTCACCAACCTTGAGGTCCCTAGACTTCTTGCTGGTTTTTTTGACATGAGACGAGAACTTGCGTCTTCCGTATCCCTCTGCTTGCTCTTCCTCCTCTTGGATGTCCGACAACCGATCTCTGGGACTTGGCGGGTACCGAAGGCTTTTCTGGACTATACCTGACTTGCGTTTTCTTGAATGCCGCGCGACCGCCTGCTGGTCTGGCTCGCCGAAGTGAAGTATCTCATACTCTTCCGAGTTGGCCTCGTTGTCTCTCCGGCGTCTTTCAATATCATCGTACGCCTCCTTGCCCATGGTAATAAAAAGGACGAAAGCAAGCGGGGCGATATATGTCGACAAGTACCCTATTTGTAAAGCGGGGATGGCTTGGGACAGCGCGACTAGTAAAAAGTACATGTTGAAGAAAAAAGAAAATTCGTTGTACAGAGTAACGGGAAGAAATGTGATGGCAGTATATTTGGCGTTCGAGACGAGATTTGGCGGATACCGTGTGGACTGGGATGAACCGACAGCAATAACCCTCGAGGCCGAAGGGTCATCGTCCTCCTTGGCAGTAGCATCGTCGTTCTCTGGGAGACCCGCGCGGCTGTTGGACATAAAGCTAGGTAGCCTCAGGGAGGAACCTAGGTGGGCCAGATTCTGTAGGCGGTCGTTGGTGAAGGACCGCCTCTGAGAACGAGGGCCATGCTCATCAAGAAGAGGCGCATCGTCGGTAGCGGAATAGATCTGAGCGTGTACATCGTCGTCTAGCAGAGCCATGCCGTCTTCGTCTCCATCCCTATTGTGGCCGAGCTCCCCATAGTCACGGCTACGATTTCCAGGCCGCCTCAACCCGCCCATCCGAAGACTTCGCAAGGCAATTCGTGGCGCTCTTTGTTCGGGGGTGGGTTTGGAGTGGTGATGATGGGAGGCGGTAGAGGGATCGAGTTCTTGGAGATCTAAGTCTGCATCGGAGTCGGATTCGACCTCTGGGGAATCTGGCGGCTCGGTCGGACGGTATGGTGGTGTTGTGAGCGGCATTCCCGCATCGGGGTCATGCCCCAAAAGTCAACAGCAGGTGTCTGAGCTCTAATGAGTTGCTGTGGTAGTGCCTATCTATCTACCGGAATGGGAGGAGAGACCTGTTCGTCAGTATCAAGTTTGGTACACCATCAGAATGGGGAAGAACCAATAAACACGAGAAGGGAATACAATGCAAAGCAAATGAACGTAGGTAAATGGAGACGCAATATGAGGAAACAAAGGAAAGTCCAGCTACATGTCTACACGTAAGGTGGATTTAGTGTGAATGGTGCATGTATGCCAGATGGTCGACTGCAATTCCCTGTAGGAGCCCCATAGTGCATGACTAGCGCATACCTACCTATGTTGGGTGCCTAGGCATGGGCACTAGATACTATTTGAAGACACATTGGCAGTACGTAACGAACTGTAATGCTTGTGGCCAGTTGGGGGGAGGGGGGGAGTCTGTTTATGCACATGTACTATGTATGTATGTAGGTATGTACTAATGTACATAGGTACCTTATCGGCGACCTTATCTGTTACAGGTGCCTACAGGGAATAAAAGCTGCCCATACCTACGCTTAATAAGCCACCAAAAGTGCTACATGAACCCAAAAATGAGAACACCTGATGTAGGTATATCGCCAAAGCCCGCAACCAGGGGATAAATACACTACTAGGTACTACTAATAATTAAGGACTAACCTAGGTAGCCGTCTACGTAATCACACATAAAGTCGTAAACAAGAGCAGAAAACGAAACAGACCTAACCTAGTAAATCAGACAGGCCTAGGTGCACGAATACTACTTAGTAAAATTACGCAAAGAAGAGAGGTGATGGAAATATACCCTATTTTCTTCTAACATCAAAGTATTTAGTGTTTCAACATCACGAGCCAATCCCCCTTGCCGCCTCCTCCAAGCACTAGCGTATTTATGAGGGTATCTAGTTCGCATATGCTATTCTACAGTTTGCTGGCCAGGTTACGAGCCTCCCGGAGACGCTTGGTGTGTTGCTCTCGGATTAGGTCATAGAGATATCTGCGTCTACCCTTCTTCATCTTGGCATGCCTAATATAGCGAGGGAGAGTCAGCGGTTTATATGAAGATTACCACACTTTGCCTCTCCGCCCGGGCTGGATATGATTTTTACGCCATCCTCTCTTTACCTGCCAAGCTCGTTCAGTGGGAGATCTGCCTCGTCTTTGCCAACAATCGAGTCTGCAACCTTCCAGATCTGGAGCATGTTGTCCTCGGCAGCGCTAGCAACCAGCCAAGGGTCATTCAAGTTCCAACTGAAGTCAGCGAGATGATTCGTATGGCCACCGTGCATAAACAGCCTATACGAGAGTTGTCAGCTAGTGACTTTACGGGAATGTACGTCACAACACTTACAGCTCTGGGGGGCCGTCTTCTTGGTCATCCGGCTGTTGTTCTTCGCCGACTCGGCTTAGATCCCAAAATATAATACGTCGATCATAACTAGCACTACCAAGGATTCCGGCTTCATGGGGGTGCCAAGCAAGCGAGGTGACAGCATCCTGATGGCCCTCAAGAGTATGTACTTTGTCCTTGACGTTACGCAAATCCCATATGCCAATGGTCTTGTCTGCAGAAGCGGTCGCAACAAGAACCTCTGTGGATGGATTAAAGGCCAAAGCATTGATAGCATCACTGTGGCCATCTTTGGCAACCAGCGATGCGGTAGAGTTGCTTGGCTGCCGCACGTCCAAGATTTGTAGAGTCAAATCATCAGAGACACTGCCGATAAAGCTCTTGGAAATCGGGTGATACTGGACATCGTTAACGATGTTGCTGTGGTGTTTGAATTGGCGGGCAGGGCTCAAACGATTGCTGCCTTCCTGCAGTGACTTGAGATCCCTATAGGACAATGTTAGCACAGCCAGAGGTGAGCACATAGTAATGCGTTAGCATACCATAGGCAAATAGTTTCGTCCTCGCTACCAGATGCTAACGATCCCTCGACGTGTGGATTCCAATTCAACCCGAAGCCTTCTTTGGTATGACCCTCGAGCACGACTTGGGGGTTGAACTTGCCGTTGGGCTCAGAGCTGTGCTTGGTTCGGTCAAAAACAAGGATTTTGCCATCGACAGCTAGGGTGGCAATCAGGTCAGGGTTCTGGGGGCAATAGCGCGCCTTGTTAACCTCGCCAGTATGGTCGATACGTTGGACGACATTCCATTTCATAGCAGCCCTCTCGGCGGATGTCGATGATTTGCCATGGCCACCAATCTCACCTCTATCTTCGTCGTAATCGCGCGCGCTAGGATGGACAGCCTTTGGGATCTCAACCTCTGCAATCTGAACATGATTCGGCTTCCCGTCGGAGGTATGGGTTCCGATTAGTACCCTGTGGATTCGACAATTCTTGCCCTCGGGTTCCTTGACGTCGGGAAACCACTGGACAGTGAGGGTAGGCCAAGGCAAAGCCGTACTGCTCTTAGTCAGAAGGGATTCGGACTCATAGCGTGGTTTCACCCTACTCACCTCAATATCATGTCGTAGAGGAAAGGGGAATTCTTTTTCCAGGTTTTGTATTCTACCGATAGTTAGGCCATGTAGAACAGCGCTAGAACAGGGACTGAAGCATGCACTACCTTCATTGATCAGTCTCTGCTCCTCTTCTTCCCCATATTCCTGGGTCGCCATGTCCACTGATTGATCTGTCAGCACGAATTGCCATGCTAAAATAACGATAGTGGGTAGGGCGACTAACTATCGACATCGTCAATGACCTGAGCAGGCGCCATGGTGGAATGCGTTCCTTGGGTAGAAAGAAGTAATGGTCACGACTATCGGAGGTAGGTTATCTATAAGGAAGACGAAGATGAATAGGATGAGTGGGAGAAAAAAAACCCCGACAGCCGAGCAGGTGGCTAGGTGAACACCAAATGCGATTGAAGTCAAAGTTGGTGGTAAAGATAGATAATAGAAAACGCGGTGCGCGTAAAGTGCAAGATTTAGCCGTCTTCACGTTATCCAGTGTGCTAGTGACCTAACCTTATGTACATATGTACCTAACCTCCAGTCTGTGTGCCTCTGCTAATTACTGCTATGTACATAAGTACTAAGCGGGTAGGTAGAAGGTACGTACCTATGTACATGAGGTAGTACATATGTATGTACATATGTACTAATGTAGGTACCCACATGCATGTATGAGAGGGGTATACTTAAAAGTAGAGGAAGGTACTTACTTGCAGTACTATATGGTTGCAGTGCTTATGAGGACCTGAGGCTGCAAAAAAATCCACACATGTGGCTTGCCCGCAAGGCTCACTACCCACCCATGTAACCATGCCTACACAGACCTACTCTCTGCCTAGGATCTACGACCTAGTACCTACTTTATGTGGTAGATACCATCACTCAGTGAAATCCTCGCTGAAATAACTTTACCAGTTGTTGCGACAATACGATACAATACGATACGCAACTCTTTCCCCTTTTTCTTTCTCTCAAGCTATAACGCTTGCCCCAGATGTATTGTCCTGTTTATGCGAGGCAGTATTTCTATCGTATTGCTTGTTCCATATAACCTTTTTTTCATCGTATATCCCATCTCAACCCTTACTGGGCATCTATTTCCTTCGTCGCCACCAGCTACCAACGTATCTGGCTTAGGTCTCTAGCAATCTACCTCTTGTGTATAGTTGTTTTCCGGACATTTTGTCGCCATGGGGTTCGTCGTCTTAGGAAATCATTTCCCAATATCTGCCAGCTGGCTTGCTAATCCCGGTCCAGTGTTCCCAAGTTTTTCAGATGGCTCTCTGAGAGGTATCCTGCCATATCCCAGCTCATCGCCGAGAATCGCATCCCCGAGTTCGATAACCTATACGTACGAATCTCTCCTACAATGCCTCCCCTCCTCCTCTCTCGTTCTCCGCTGACGTGCATAGTTGGATATGAATGGCATTATCCACAACTGTACCCACAAAGATTCGTCTGATACCACGTTCCGGCTTAGCGAAGATGAAATGTTCATCCGAATCTTCAATTATATCGAGCATCTATTCGGCAAGATCAAACCCAAGAAGCTATTTTTCATGGCTATCGATGGCGTGGCACCTCGGGCCAAGATGAACCAACAGCGTGCTCGTCGTTTTCGAACTGCGTTGGATGCTGAACAAGCCCGTAACAAGGCCGTCCGGGAAGGCATAGAACTGCCCAAGGAAGATCCCTTTGACAGCAACTGCATTACCCCCGGTACAGAGTTTATGGCTAAGCTCACCCAACAGTTGAAGTATTTCATCAACAAGAAGATCTCGGAGGATTCTGACTGGCAAGGTTGCGACATTGTCTTGTCCGGTCACGAAGTTCCCGGCGAGGGCGAGCACAAGATCATGGAATATATCAGGAATGCCAAGGCTCAGCCGGACTACCATTCAAATGTCCGGCATTGTCTATACGGTCTTGACGCTGATCTCATCATGTTGGGGCTTCTCAGCCACGATCCTCATTTCTGTCTGCTACGAGAGGAAGTGACCTTTGGTCGCGCTTCGAAAACAAAGTCCAAGGAGTTAGAGCACCAAAACTTCTATCTCCTGCATCTTTGCATTGTCCGCGAATATCTTGAGTTAGAGTTCCAGGACTTGAAGAAGGATGGCAGTCTAAAGGTTCCATTTGATATGGAAAGGATTATAGACGACTTTATCCTCATGGCATTCTTTGTTGGAAATGATTTCCTCCCAAACCTACCTCATCTGCACATCAACGAAGGCGCTCTCGCGAGCATGTTTCGTATTTATAAGCAAATACTTCCTCGGTGCAACGGTTACATTAACGAGGGAGGCAATATCAATTTCTCTCATTTGGGCCTCCTGCTTGAGGAGTTGTCCAAGGAGGAATACCGTCATTTCGAGCATGAATCTGCTGACTCGAAATGGCTCAAGGGCAAGCAACTAGCCCAGGCCAATGGAGAGGAACCCCGCAAACCCAAGGGAAAGCTTGTCATAACCAGTTCGCAAAGAGAATTATGGAAGAAAATCCGTATATTTGTCAATAATCGTCCGGCCGCTCCCTTAGATCTCGGGCGTGATCTAAACGCTGCAGATCGCAAATTCGTGCAGGATTGTGCTGATAGCCTGCATATCGAGTGGCGGACCATCGAAGATGATGAAGGACAACGCAATCTGGTGTTGACATTCCCGGCAAGGCCTGATGGAGCCGAGGATGAAGATGAGGAAGAAGAAGAAGGGCAGCTAGCCCTACTTCGGGTTATGAAGCGTTACGATAATGCACAGGTCGTCGATCTTTCCGCCGAAGAAGCCCATTCTACAATGCAAGCTGAATATAAAGAGAAATTCCTTGAGTGGAAGGATTCTTATTATGCCGAGAAGTTCCAATGGCGCCCCGAGACCAAGGAATCAGAGTTAACTAAACTCTGCGAGAACTATGTGCAGGGCCTACAATGGGTGTTGTTCTATTATTACAGAGGAGTCGTCTCCTGGCCTTGGTTTTACGGCTACCATTATTCCCCTATGACTTCTGGTAACATCATGAACCGCTCATAATTCATTGATTTCTCCGCTAACCATTCGGTGTAGATGTGATCAAAGGCTTCAATGCGGACCTGAACTTTAAACTAGGCCAGCCTTTTAGACCGTTTGAACAGCTCATGGGAGTTCTACCCGATCGGAGCAAGAAGATTGTCCCATCCGCCTATCATGATTTAATGACCGACCCAAAGTCGCCTATCATCGACTTCTACCCTAGGGATTTCGAGCTTGACATGAATGGCAAAAAGATGGAATGGGAGGCTGTCGTCAAGATCCCTTTCATCGACGAGAAACGACTACTAGCTGCGATGGCATCGAAAAATGATCTCCTAACAGCGGATGAAAAGGCCCGTAATGACTTTGGGGTCTCGCTGAAATTCACCTATGACCCCAACACCGATTTTCTCTATCCTTCATCTATGGTTGGGATATTTCCAGACATCCCTCACTGTCGTTGCGTTGAGAATATATTCGATCTTCCCACGACTGAAGGTTTGGAGCTGTACGTCGGCTTAGTTGAAGGCGCTAAGCTAGGCATTGATGCTCTAGCAGGCTTCCCTAGTCTGGCTACGCTACCATACAATGCGGCTCTTGGTTTCCATGGAGTTAACGTTTTTCAACAGGAGAGTCGTAATGAGAGCATGGTAGTTACCTTAGCTGATGCAGAGATGCGCAGTAAAGTTGAGCTAGCCAAGGTCAAGCTTGGACAGAGATGCCACGTTGGATATCCCTTCTTACAGGAAGCAAGGGTCGTCCGGGTTTCTGATGAACTTTTTGACTATTCACTTAGCCCAACAGATCCCGGCCAAGTTATCCAGACACACCACTCGGCCAGGGATATTGAAGAGTGGAACAAAAAGGCCTCGCGCATTGAGAATTTCTACAGCAAGCGACTGGGTATCATTATTGGCTCCGTAGAGTCAATGATCCACGTCCAAATGCTGAGAGGACTCATCAAAACAGACGAAGGGGCCACCGTCAAGGAATATGGGCTGATACCTGGCATGGAGACAGACTATGCGGCGCAGGTCGTAGTCGATGAGGTTGCTAGCGAAGATGAACGGTTCATCGAAAGGGCTGCATTACCTCTTGATGAAGAATTCCCCGTGGGAACTCATGCTTTTTTTCTGGGCGACTACGGTTATGGGCGCCCCCTTGAGGTCCTCGGGCATGATAATAACCGAGTCGAAATATTACTATCGATACCAGCAACCAAAGAAGGAGACTTTGCGCGCTCTATCATTCGACGGTCCGAACAGCAGAATCGGTACAAGCCATCATACGCCGTCGCTAAGGAGCTAGGCCTCCACCCCCTCACCCTCAGCAAGATCACATCATCTTTCTATGTCCACACAATAGGAGGGAGCATGAAAGTCAATTTAGGTTTAAATCTCAAGTTTGAGGGCAGAAAACAGAAAGTTCTTGGTTACTCTCGTAAGTCAGCATCGGGGTGGGAATTCAGTCCTGCTGCTATCACACTGTTAGTAACCTACATGACTTTATTTCCTGATTTCTTCGCTGCTATCATGCGCAACCCTTCCGGTTCGGAATTGAACGACACGCAGTTATGGCCTGATAGTGAGGTGGCTAGTGCCAGGATTAAAGAAATCGGCGCTTGGCTCAAGACTATCGAGACCAGCAAATTCGAGCGTGTCCCTCTGGATGCTCAACAGTTAGATTCCGATGTAGTGATGGAGCTTCAAAGGGCCGCGGATGCGTTAAGGGAGTCGAATCTCAAGTCAGAACGCAAGAAACTAAAGGGAGTCCCTCGATCTGCCCTCCTACATCCCCGAGATGCGGAGCAGCGACTCGGTAACCAAAAATTCAGTTTAGGGGACCGCGTTGTTTACGTCCAGGCCTCTGGGAAGGTTCCCATTGCTTCAAGGGGGACGGTGGTTGGTATCAGCACAGTTGGCAACCATCACATGCTTGATATCCTTTGCGACAATGCGTTCATGAATGGTACAACACTTGGCAGCCGCTGTGGGGCGTTCCGTGGCCAAACGGTGTCAGCTAATTCAGTACTAAATACTACGAACAGGCAGATCATTGCAGGTTCAAAAACTAGCCTCGAAAGACGCTCTGTCCAATCAGCCTCGCCGGCCCAGGGGTACGGTGTAGCAAGTGGTACTCAACTTCGAGATGCAGCGGCACCCCCTCCTCTCCGAGGAGGCTGGCGAGGGGTTGTGAACGGTTTAGGCCGTCATACTTCCAGTGGTAGAGGTAGTCATCCCCAACACGGATCTAATAGTGCTCCACATCTTCAACATAGCTCTATGGTATATCGTCCTGCTCAAAATGGGCACAGGATACCAGCAAGCCGCCAAGATACTTCACAACCTAGTAACCAACGCGGCGGTAATGCAGGGGGTGATCGAGGTGGACGCGGCAACCGTGCTAACAGAAGCGGGTTAGCAGCACCAGGTTCTATGTCATCGCACGGCACGGCTGGCGCAAATCATCTGCATGTGTTAGATCCAGGTGGTATCTCAAATCAGCAGTCATATAATGCGGTCCCACCACCTCCTGGTTTAGATGCACGCGGCAGCGGCCGGGACCATGGAAGAGGTCGTGGTGGCAGGGCCCGTGGACGGCCTCGTGGCGGCGCTCAATAGTGAAACGAGACCTTCTCCATCTGTGGGTACGTTGTGTTAGGAGCTTCGGCTGAAGGTTTGAGTCAGAATTGTTCTATGGATTAGAACACGCCACCGTCCATATAATGATGAGGCGCTCATTAGGAAGGTGACAACAGGCCATAGGTGGAGATACACCATCTAGTTGCTCCTGAATGCCATAATCATGGGGTAGAAACTTCTATCTCGGCATTTATATATCGCATTATGTACAATATGAACCACAACAAGCAAGGGGATGACTATAAGTACGGTTATAGTCAACTAGCTATAGATAATGACACAAGTTGGTCTCATAAAATAGAGCCGCGATATTTACATTGATACTAACATAAAGTTTTAAGGGTACTACTTACCTCTAATATATCTCATAACTCCCATTTGTCCCTTACCACACAGATTATGGTGGCCTATTTGAACCCTAAATCCCCCGGTCCCCGTTGTACTCCCCCCTTGAGGCCATAGAAGGATTGTGTCACGAGTTGGGCCAAATCTTATCATGAAACAGCCGTAAATATCAAATCACATGTACGAACCTTAAGTCTAGAACAACGTCTCGAGAATAGCTACGAGACAGCACATGGAGACCGCTAAGTTGGCTAAAGAAGCATTGAGGCGGACTACGCTACAATATTAATCTAAAGTTGTTTTGCATATGTAAGACTCGGACGTGAAAGGCTAGACTGAGGCGTAAGTAGCCAATCGATCATTTACTAATTGGTCAGGTGAATTCAAACAGCAGACACAGCGACGTGGACGGTAGCAGACAATTTTCTTAAGCAGGCAATGAAGATGGTTTTCCTTTTTCCGTCCTTGTGTCTTTGACCCTTCCTCTCCATATATCTCGAATATGCAACAGTAGTTTTCCAGGGGCAATTATGAATAGTACCCATTATGTTCACGGCCGGCCCTCCAACTTCCATAGGGCAATGTCAACAACCTATTATTTTACTTGGCTACCACGATCCTCGTTTGAACGAACAAGGGTGAAAAGACCTGGTGAGGAATTTGGCCTCGGGAAAAGGTCCATTGACACGTCGTGGGGAATAATTGGAGGTGTTGTTGACCAAAGCGAAATCAGCCGAGAATCAATGCCATGTCCCTTCGCCGTAGAGTGGATGCTGTCAACCAACCGTCACTCCTGACTCCTCAAACTATCCACGGCCGGTCAAGCCGATCATCCGTGACCTTTAGGGACAAAAGAAGCGACCTCTTGAGTATGATGATAGACAAGAATAACAAGACGGGAAAGGAATGAAAATACGCGAGAAAACACACAAGTAGGAAGGAAAACGGCAACAGTAATAGAAAAAGGAAATACAATAACTTTGGGGAATAAGTTGGGACTTGAGAATAAAGGCCAAGGATATACCCTTTACACTCCCTGCGCTATGCCACCATTCAAGTCCAGTCCTGCTACACATTTCCATCCATGTACAAGTTCGTCGGTCCATCCACCAAGATCGAAACGTTCAATGTATATCAGGCGACTTGGTCGAAGATCCGCAAGACTGACCAACGACGGCCAGCCAGGCTGGCCTTCGTCGTCCGTCCCGAGAGAGAAATAAATGAGAAAAAAAAGGAGAAAAGTATTGGCCAATTTTCTTTTGTCTTTCCAGCTCCGCCTGCAACATTCCAGTCCAGCCCAGTATGGTTTTTTCATTTGCTTTTGTCCCTTGTTTTTGTATCACATGACACCCTGCCAATCCATTGTTCAAGCCGACTCCTCTCCCCTCCCTCCCATACCATATATTCTTCCAAAGGTTGTCACATCTTTAGTGCTTTTAAGTCCAGAAAAGTACCGCCAAGGTCCCGAAGTTTCTTATTGTCTATCTTCCATTCATCATTCCAAATGTTCCGGCACAAGTAACAGTTGAAGCGGATACTGAATATTAATGGAAACCGAGGAAATGTGTACTTCTATGCAGGTGATTTGCTGGGGGGCGCACCAGCGCCGTTCTGACGAGCATCACCACCACTGACGGACAAACCGCCAATTCCGGAGGAGAGGAACGCGAATGGGTCGTTCTCCGACTGCGTAGAGTAGAAGTTATTGGAAGGACCAGCCGAAGCGGGGCCGTTACTCGCTGATTGGAAAGCCGCCTCAGCAGCACGACTATCAAAAGGCCCGGCTGAGTGGGAGCCCGGAGCTGGACCAAAGTGAGTATTCAAAGAAGGATATGGCGCTGCACCTCCCCCAATGCCCGATGGTAGAGCATAGGTGCTAGGAGGGCCACCAAAGTGCTGGCCATAACCACCAGAAGCACCGAAAGGCCCGGCAGCGGACGCAAAAGGGCCAGGACCCGGGGTGCCAGTCATGGAACCCGAGCCCATCCCATAGTTAGAGCTGTTGTCCATTGGTGAAGGATATCCCGAATCCGCAACAACCGCAGCACCAGCACGACTAGCACCACATCTAAGGCAGCAAACGTTCTTGGCAAAGTTGTGATAGCCACAGACTTCGTTGCCGCATTTCCAGTCTCCAGCGCGAAAGGGCACTACACCGCTCCCGCCGATGCGGGGGCCACCATGGCCCATGTTTCCGTGATGACCGCCGTGGTGTGGTGGGGGCATCATGGTTGGTGGCCCGTAACCGTAACCATAACCCATATCACCCTGGGGTCCTGCGCTCACGGCCGGGAACGAACATCGGAAGCAAGCGGTTCGTCGTTGGAAGTTCGAAAACCCACACGAAGGGCAGGTCCAGTCACCCGGCCGAGGGCGATTTTTGCTGGGAGGGAATGGTGTCAGAATCTCCGCAGCACGGTCCAGAACCCTGCTAGAGGATGGAGAGACTTCAATAGCCTTCTCATTCAGAGCGCGCCCATTCATGCAAAGACTTTCGGCGGCCTAGCGGGCAATACAGAGTTAGCAAACTTCAGGTCAGGCAAAGGATGCACCGGGATAGCGAAT
Organism: Biscogniauxia mediterranea; assembly: GCA_018398605.1. Classification (NCBI taxonomy): domain Eukaryota; kingdom Fungi; phylum Ascomycota; class Sordariomycetes; order Xylariales; family Xylariaceae; genus Biscogniauxia; species Biscogniauxia mediterranea. The sequence continues at coordinate 319,161 of JAGXTR010000005.1, forward strand.
TCATCGGATATTGATCCCCCGCGAGGGGAGACTAGGGTATACCTAAGAGGGGTGGGGATGGTACTTAAATCCAATGCATTAGATTCGCCACTTACCTCTTCATGAGACGAAAATACGGCGAAGCCGGTCCCCGTCGGTTTGTGCTGCTCGGGGGTACGCAAAGTCCAGAAAGCGATAGGACGACCGCCAAACTGGGTGAACCAACTCTCAAGCTCAGACTGGGTGGTGTCATGAGGCAGGCCGGACATGTGCAGGACCTTGCTCCTCTCAGATAGAAAGGCACGTACATCGGCACGAGCATCCATGGGGCGAGTCAGGACGTCTGGGTGTTCCTGAGGAGGCTGCGATTTACGGATCAGGCCTCGAAGGACACGGGCAAGAGTGACAGCCTCTTCCATAGCACGCCGGGGCGATGCAGGAGCAAGGGCCTGCAGGTGGAAGGGGAGGTTGTGCTTGATGGGAGCGCTCGATTGAACGGGTTCAACCTCGAGAGCGGCACATATATTAGACAACATGGAAGGACCAAACGGCAGGGACTCCGGGTGGTGCTGTTGCCATCGCTGGTACTCGGTCCGAAGGTCAAAGGTCCGAGAATGTTGCAGATACGGGGGAAGTACAACAGCCTTGTCGCGAGCTTCCCGGGGTAGTTGGACACGCAGGTCCCAGGCGTCGAGAGTGACGAAGACAAAATCAAGATTTTGCGAGGTCAGATGCTCGGAGGCAAAGGCATCAAAGCGGTTGACCGCGTCTCGGAATGTACCGGCATTTCGGACATGCTCCCAGGTCAGGGTCGTAAGGCTAGCTGCAAAGAAGTGGACGGGTCAGTCTACCAGGACCCTAAAGTCGCATCGAGAGGCGTTCAGCTAGGCCGAGAAAGCTGCAACTCACTGCATAGGGGTGTGATAGGGGTGTTGATGGGCTTCACGAGCACGCTTTCACGGTGTATCTAGATTGTAGAACAGTCGAGGTCAGCCTCCGTCCGAACCTGCGGCTACAAGTTATCCGCACCTCATCAAGCGTCTTGGAGTCGAGGAGAATCCAGCCCAGTTCGATCACCTCAGCCGAATCCTTAGTCACGTAGACGCCATGCTCGTCACAGGTGGTGGCAACATGAATAACAACGTAACGATCAATATGGGGAGGCGGATTCTGTTGGGCCGACATGGTGGATGCTCAAACAAGCGGTATACGAGGGTAATATGATACAGGAGGTATGGCACTATCTGTCGGAAAGAAAGTAGATCTAGACAGCCGTCCTTGGTCGCTCGGGGTGTCAAAACGGAAAATCGCTCGAGTTGTGTTCTTTCGAGATACCGGCACACGTAGTCAACTGCGGAATCGAGGGTGGATTAGAAGGGGAGGAGGGGATCCGGTCAGAAGATGCTGAGTAGGCGATGATGGTATGTTGATAATGTATTCGTGTGTGGGTGGGTTTTTTTTTCCTCGTCTTCTCCTGCAGCGAGCGACTAAAGCTCGAATCGGCCTTAAAAATGAGGAAACTAAAGGGAGGGAAGGGGGGGGGGACAGTAACGAGGCGAGCACAATGCGAAAGAACCCAGACCGTAACGGAATGTGGTCCTCTCTTGAGAGAAAAATGTGCTGTCAATTCTAAAAGACCCTCGCAGTCCTTGGGGGGGGGGTGGAAGAAAAAAGCAGATAGAGATGAAGAGGGAAGAGGGAAAAAAAAATAAAGGATGCGAGGGACTGATGCTTTGTGGAGAGGAAATTGAAGTGAGAGAATGAATAGTAGGTAAGACTCTCGAATACAATAAAAAGCCCCGAGATATGCAAATCACAAGTTGCAATCGTTGAAGTGTTGAAGAAAGGAAGGGGTGGAAAAAATAGTACTAGTAATAAAAATAATAATGTATTGGTTGGTTTGTTGATTGATATGACTGATTAATTGTTCCATCTCCCCTGAGCTTTAGTTCCATTTGATCCAGTTCCAGTTCCAGGTCCAATTCTTAGCTCCAGCCAAAGCCAGAGCCTCTAAGTAAGGTAGTGGGAAAAAAAAGTTTTTTTTTGCCCATAAAAACAGACATGTATACGGTATATTGATTTATAAATAATAATGAAAGGTTAACCATATATAGTAATGTCATCTATACTTCCAACATTATATATAGATAACCTGGCTAATTACAGTATTCATGTATAACAGACGGGATTATCAACAATGAGGTGGGACGTGTACCTGGTGGCCGTTGGCTGTACAAATAATGCAACTCTTGAAGGTAGGTATGTACATATGTAGGTAAGAACATTAACTACATAGGTACATACTTAGGTAGCAGGTAGGTTTATTTACAAGCGTATAACACGCAGGCCGAAAACGCATCAATTGGTACTATCTTGTCCATGGAGGTGTAGGTAATAGTCTGTGTGATTTATTCAACTGTTGACAGCGCGTTATCATTATCCACTTGTGTGTTCTGCTCCTTTTCGATATAATTAGGTAAATACCACATAGTATGCATAAATACGTCTATATCCAGAATGCGGGTACGGATACGGGGTCGTGTTTTAATGTTGTCAACAGATAACTAGTAGTGTAGTATGTGGTCCGTGCACACCGAATAAGTAAAGTACCTAGTAGGTAGGTAGTAAGTATGTAGGTAGGTCCCAATTCAGAGGTAACGGAAGGGGTTGTGTACGTCATTGCCGGGCAGTTAGTTACACTCACAAGGCGCCAGCTTTGATTGGCCAGCTTTGGCCTTCCTACCCTGAATGCAGACTCCCGCCTGCCTTAAGTAACCTGATGATTTCATGAATCTTATATGGTTTCGGGTCATCCACGCGTCTTTTCTCTTCCCTCTTTTCCCCGCATCCTTCCGTACTTCCATCTTCCTGACCCAGCCCTGCATCAAGCAACAAAATTCTCGAGAACCTCGACCATGGGTGCCGTGTCAGCTATTCTCGTTGTGCTCATCACAATCCTCTGTGAGTGCGGCAGCGGCAGCTTTCCACATATACGTAAAAATCCGTGTTAAAGCACTGACCTGTATCCATTAGTTCCTCCCGTCGGTGTCTGGACCGTTGCCGGCTGCGGTGCCGATTTATTTATCAATATTTGCCTCACCATCCTAGGGCAAGCATGCATTACACCGTGCCTTCGAACATGGTCCGACTAACTATCGTAATAGGTACATTCCGGGACACATCCACGCATTCTACATTGAATATGTCTACTATGATCGTCGCGAACAAGCTAGAGAAGGACGCATAGCAACGCAGCGAGCCCCAGGCGTCTACAGCGATCGCGTTCAGTCGGGCGGTGCTAACTACGGCACGATGACCCAGCCGACGCATTGATAATGGGTGTCGGGCAAGTGGGTTTTCCTTTTTCAAGTCTCGGAGAGCGCAGTCATCGTCACAAAAGGGAAGGTGAAGGGGAAAAGAAGGAAAAGGGGAAAGACAAAGAGAAGGAAAGGGGGGTGGAAGAAAGACAGTTAAGTATGTTAGCCAGGAAAAGAGTATGTAAGATAGATGTATTGTGTAGCAAGAAGTGTAAAGTAGTACATGATGTATGTACTTACTACTAGGTTAGTAATTTCAAGGTATTCTAATATGGCTACCCCTCCCTCCCCAAGTTGGCCAATATGGATGCTTACCCTAATCGGTACTCGGAAGGGGCTGCGGGGCAAAGCCAAAGACAGACGTCCAGTTCAAGTACCTAGGTATCTTTCCTCCCACCCCTCGCCTATCGAAAAAAAGAAGAAAAGAAGAAAAAGAGAAAGAGAAAAAGAGACGAGTCCCTTAGTCATCCACACGGACCTCCCCCCTCCCCCTGTCGCCCGCACTCGGCTTGAATGGGACCACGACTTCGTGCATGCTCAACTTGCATCACTTGCTCAGCTTCTACTACAATTTGTTGTTCTTAATCCACCTTTCATGCCCGCCAGTCAGATAACCTGAATCGTCTTTCTTCCCCTCTTTGCCAGATTGTCTACCCGCCTACCAGACGGGAATTGCTGCATATCATCACACCTGCTTTACCTTTCCCAGCTCGTTTGTTATTCGAATGTAGTGTAGACCAGACCGCACCACACACCACGCACCACGCACCACGCACCAGACAGACAACCAGACCAGCCAGACCCACGACTAAACCTACCTCTCTCGCTCTCCGACCTACCCATATTCACACTCCCACGTACCCGACAACCTGAATACTGCCATGTCAGAGAACCCACCCGCGACAACTTTTCCCCAACCGCCCACTCAGCCTCGTAGTCGCCGTCCGCCTTCTAACCCTGCCTCCTCTCTTTCGTCTTTCGTCTTCCCTCCTCTGTCGCAACCTAATCCTTCAACCACCTCCCTGATGCCCAACACTGCCGAGGGTAGACCCATCCCCTTAGATGACTCCACTGCCGCACACCGCACCTCCGCCTTGCGAGAGCTGAGCCGCTCCCAGCCATCCCCGCATCGTCGCTACCCCAAGACCAGTGGCCCTCCGAGTATCACAAGTACAACCACTGGCACCTACTCCCAGCCCGTCCTAGTCCGCACCTACTCCGGCCCAAGCCCAGCTTCCTCCTCTGCCAGAACTCGACCCACGAGCAGCCGAGTCCCCTTTTCTGCTGTCTCCATGTCATCCAACACGTCCAGTTGGCGTTCCGGGCGCCACGGCGGGACTTCGGGCGTCACCCGCCAAAAGGGCAAGAAGAAGAAGCCACCTAATAATGATCCTGTGCTACCTCCACTGGAGGCTTTCACCTTCAGGAGTATCATGATAGATGTGCAACAGGATATTGGCGCACATCTCGATCGGATAGCCGAGATCTGCGCACGGTCGAGATACTCGCTTAGCAATCAGTATGAGGTCCACGTCGTTCCTCATGGCTCAGGAGCTGGCTTTATGGCGTCGTTAGCATCCTCGGCACTTCCTGTACCTAGCGGTCCGACTCTTCGGGCCATATCAAGCGATGAAGAGCACACTAGCACAAGGCACACCAAACGACGAAGCATCGTCCGTCCAAGAAGCGTTGCTTATAGTACACTAGAGACCATCATCAGTTCAAGACGATCATCCGACGACGACAGAGGCAAAAATCAATCAGCCGCGGAGATAACAGCTGACGTACGAGGTCGCCTGGCAGGCTCGGGTAGGGAAGAGAATGGGAGCGCCAACAGTACAGAAGCTCAAGCAAGCAACGAGGGTCAGGATCAGCAACTGCGACCTAGACCGACTCTGTTTGTGGCATCCATTATTGACAGTTCCCGAAATCCAATACGTGGTGAAGGCAATACTCCTTGTTTCTCCCTAGTTAGTGAACCCGCGAGGCCGGAGATTTCACGCAGGTGAGTACTCAGCGTTTCCAATTTTCCATTGGTATTGGGTTCATAATTATTGTGTTCCCGACAACACAGCTCTATTATGTATGAGCTTCTACTAGTTGTACCTTCGGAGCCCTTCCTAGGGACCAATGAAGGGGTGATGGACTAATTCGCAATTATGAATCAAGTCACCTCGTGAGCAGGACCCTAGCAGAAAATGCTTCTGTAGAGGACTGCACGCATAAATCCCCGCCACAGCCGGCGCCTCTCGCCATTCTGTCAGAGTCTGTAGCTGCGGCTGCTATTGCCAGCCCTGAGGAACCAAGGGACCAGGCAAGCTTATTATCGGGGCTTAGTTCATGGATATCAGGGAAGGGCGCAGTGGCGAGCATGACTGCGGTTCGAAAAGATGGTAAGAATGACAGTTATGCTGAAGGTACATTAAGGGGCTTGTTAAAAACTACTAAAACAATATCCAACTGAAAATAAATCGATAAACTAGGTACGCAGGTAAATAATAATAAAATATTTAAACTTATATTATATAAACTATTATTGCACTTTTAAAAGCTTAATAATAAACTAATAAAAATAATTTAATATTATTTTTTATAAATTTAAAGTAAATATATTATATTTTATTATTATAAAATAATATTTATTTATTTTATGTAATAAACGACGGCTTAAGTGTAAATTGAGTACAAATAGTGACTAGAATTAAAGCTAAAAGTTAACGAACAGGACTAAAACTAATTAAACTACGACGCCGACAAGGGTTTTTATAAGGGCTGCTGACCTTGTAAGTGACTAAGCTTAAAAGGAGCTCGGCTCCTTATATTTTATTTATTTTATTTATTTTATTTATTTTATTTATTTTATTTATTTTATTTATTTTATTTATTTTATTTATTTTATTTATTTTATTTATTTTATTTATTTTATTTATTTTATTTATTTTATTTATTTTATTTATTTTATTTATTTTATTTATTTTATTTATTTTATTTATTTTATTTATTTTATTTATTTTATTTATTTTATTTATTTTATTTATTTTATTTATTTTATTTATTTTATTTATTTTATTTATTTTATTTATTTTATTTATTTTATTTATTTTATTTATTTTATTTATTTTATTTATTTTATTTATTTTATTTATTTTATTTATTTTATTTATTTTATTTATTTTATTTATTTTATTTATTTTATTTATTTTATTTATTTTATTTATTTTATTTATTTTATTTATTTTATTTATTTTATTTATTTTATTTATTTTATTTATTTTATTTATTTTATTTATTTTATTTATTTTATTTATTTTATTTATTTTATTTATTTTATTTATTACTTTAAATTTATTAATTTTAATTTATAAATATATTATTTTAAAAATAAAAAATAAAAATTATATTTTAAATTATATATAATTATTTAATTAAGTAAACTTTTCTTTATATATTTATAAAAAAACGCATATAATATATTTATAAAACTTTTATAAATAAACCGAGTATTTTAAATTAAAATACTATATTTAAATATATAGTTTATATATTAAAATAACGCGTTAAAAGCGCATATTTTTTATAAATTAACATTATATTTATAATTATAAAACTTTATTTTAATAGTTTAAATATAATTAAAAAAATTATATTTTTATATATTATTTTAACTTTATAATTATTTTTAATTATAAATAATTTTTATTATTTTATTTATATTATATAAATTAATAAATTAAAAGTTTTATATTTAAAAATATTAAAAGCGCTTTTTAATATTATAATATTTTTTTAATATTTTTTTCATTATTTACGTTTTAATTTATTTTAATTTAAAGTATTAAGTGTATTTATAAAAACTTATTAACTATATAAAATTTTTATAAAGGCAGTTTACACGCGGTTTTTTCTTATAAATATATAAATAAAACAGTATAAAATTAATAATAATTAATTTTTAATAATTTTTAAACTATTATAATATTATATTTATTACTTTTTAACGTTTATTTAATATATTTTAATATAAAACTTTAATAATTAAAATTCTTTAAAAAATTAATTTTTATATTATTATATTTATATTGCGTATTAAATACTTTAATATTAAATTTAAACGTTTAAAAAATATAATAATAAAAATTATTTACATTATTTTAATTTTATAATATAAAGTTATTATTTTAATTATAATTATTTATATTATAATTAGCAAATAAAAGTTTTAATAAAACCCACTTTTTTATTAAAACTTACTTATTTTACATTAATATATTTATATATTAATATATTAAATTATATTTATAAAAATTATATTATTATAATATAAAGTAAAATATATTAAATAATAATTTTAAATATATATTATTTTAATTAATTAAAAGTTTATAAAATATTTTAAATTTTAAATTTATTTTTTAAATTTATTTAAAATATATAAATATAAATATATTATATTTTTAAATATAAATTAAAAATAAAACTTAATATATAAAATTATATTTTAAAATTAAATATAAAATTAATTTTTATTATTTAAGTTTAATATAAAAATATAAAAATATATTAATGTAAAATAAATAAGTTTTAGTAAAAAACGTAGGTTTTATTAAAACTTTTGTTTTTTATTATATATTTATTATATATTAATTTATTAAAATATTTAATTTATTTATAATTATTTATATTTTTAATATTTTTAATAATATATAAATTACAATTTTATATTATATATATAATTATTTTAAATTAACTTTTAATTATAAATTTTATTTATTTACTTTTAATTTATTATATTTTAATATATTAATATGAATTTTTTAATTAATAATTATTAACATTATATTTACATTAATACAGCCTTTTTTAAAAATAGTATTATCGCTTTAAAAATTAAATACGTTAATTTTAAATATATAAATTATAATTATTAAAAAATAATTAAACTATTTATAAAATAAAGAAATAATAGCATTTAAAAACGTTAATTAGTTTATATAAGTATATATATATTTATTATTTAATATAATAACTATTATTTTATTAATTTTAAATTAAATTAATAATAATAATTTATTTTAAACTTAAATTATTTTAATTAATAATTATATTAATATTAAAATGTCTTTATTATAATATTTATAATTGCACGCAATTATTTAAAAAATATATTTTTAAAATTAATATATATAACTTTTTAAAATTATAATAATATATTTAAAAAATAAGGCTTATATAAATAAAAATTTAATAAAAATAATTATAAATAAAATTAATTAAAAATAATAGTTAATAATGGTTTTTTAAATATATAAACATATATAAGCGTAAAAATTATTATAAAAAGAATTTAAAACCTGCTGTTTATTTTAAATTATTAAAACTATAAATAAAATAAATATAAAATATAGCATTATAATTATAAAAAACTATTTAATAAAAACATTATTATTATTTATTTATTTTATTTGTTTTACACTGTAAACTATTATTATAATAATAATAAAATAATAGTAAAATATTAAATAAGCAATTATAAAAAAAAGTTAAAATAAAAAAGCTATATAAACAATTTATAAACTTAATAGTTTTAAAATATATAAATAAAGCTTATAAAATTATAACGCAGTTTTTTTAAATTTAAATTTAAAGTTAAATAACTTAATAATAATAATAATAATAATAATAATAATAATAATAATAATAATAATAATAATAATAATAATAATAATAATAATAATAATAATAATAATAATAATAATAATAATAATAATAATAATAATAATAATAATAATAATAATAATAATAATAATAATAATAATAATAATAATAATAATAATAATTAATATTAAAGCAGTTATTTAAATTTTTATTAACATTAATAAATTAAAACCTATTAAAAAGTAATTTTTAATAAATATTTAATATTATTTAATAATTTTTATATAAGTTAACTATTAATATAGTTTTTTATAAATTAATAAAAAAGAAAAAATATTTTTATTTATAATAAGCTTTTTTTATTTTAACGTAATTTTTTTAATTTTTAAAATAACGTTAATAGCTTATTAAAAATAAAGCGAATTTTTATAAAAGTTTTTATTATAACACATATAATTACACGTAATTACCTTTTTAAAATAATTAATATTATAAACACTAATATATTTATTATAACTTTATAATAAATTTAAAGCGTAAAAGTCTATATAATTTATATATTATGCGTAAAAAACTATATAAATACTTTTATATAATTATGTATATAATAAAACTTTTAAATTAATTAAACTTTTACTGCATTAAGTAATAAATATAATAATATTTATAATAAATAAATATAATTATTTCACAATTATTATTATAATAAAATTTTATAAGTTTTTAATTTTATGCAAGTTTAAATGTAAAGATTTTAAATAAATAAAAGTTGTTTTTAATTTTAATTTTAATTATTTTTTAAAAATTATAAAGTTAAAATAGTATATAAAAAGCATAAAAGTATATATTATATTAAATTTAATACTTAAAACGTTTTAAATATATTTAAGTTATTAAAATAATTTTTTATAATTATAAACATAATATTAATTTATATATTATATATTTAAATATAACAGTTTAATTAAAAATATTAAAATCTTTAATAAAAATAAAGGGTTTTAAAGATTTTATAATTTATAAAAGCTTTATAAGCGCAGTTTATATAAAGGTTTTTATAAATGTATAATATATTTATTTAATTAAATAGCTTTATATATATATATATAATATTTTAAACGCTTTTAAAGTTTAAATATTTATTAATTATATTATATGCTTATAATTATATATTATATATTTTATTATATTTTAAATATATTATTAATAAAATAAATATTATTAGTTTTTATTATATTTTATATTTAATGTTTATAATATATTTATAATATAATAACTATTTATGTATTTTTTAAAAGTTTTTATTAAAAATTTAAATTATTTTTTATAAATATATTTTAATAATATATTAATTAATAATTTATATAAAATTTATAATTAATTTTAATTTTAATTTTAATTTTTTAATATTTAAATATTTAATAGTTTTATAAAAGTAATTTTTAATAAATTATAATAAAGCTATTTATATTTATTTATTAATATTAAATCGCTATTAGAATAACTATTATATATATATATATATATTAAAATTTGCAATTTTATTATAATAATGTGCCTTTTAATTATACGCGTTTATATATTATTTTAATTAAAATTTTAGTTTTTAATTTTTAATGTACTTTTTTTACTTTAATAAAAATAAGTTAAGGTTAAGATTATTTTATATTAAAAACTAAAGCGCTTAGTTTTTATATTTATTATATAATCTTTATTTTTTTTATTTTATTATTATATTAATTTTTTAATAAAAGTAATAAAGTTTATAATTAACCGTTTATTTAATTTATTTAAAGTTTTTATGTTTATTATAAAACATTTTAAAAAGTTATATTAATAAATAGTTTTTATTAATTTAATTTAATTATTTATTAATTATATTTTATAAGTTTATTATTTTATAATTTATTTTTTAAAAAAATTTAAAAAAATTATTAATATATTTTATACTTATTTAATAAATTATTTTTAAAATATAATTATAAAAAACTAAATATTAAAAATTTTATTATAATATTTATTAATATATTATATATTAAATTATATAAATAATTTATTAAATAATTTATATTTATACTTAGTTTTTATTATTTAAAAAAATATAATGAACTTTATATATTAAAATTACAATTAAATAACTTTAATTACTTTATTTATTTTAAATTTATAAAATATATTACGTGTTTTATATGCATTTAAATTATAATATTTATAATAAATATAAATAAATAATATTAACGCTTTTTAAATATATTTATTTTTTATAATATAAATAAATATTTTATATTATTATTTAAGTTTTAATTTTAATTTTAAATAATAGTTATTAAATTTAATAGTATTTTAATTGTTTTTAAGCTTATTATTAATAAAAATAAAACAATTTATTATTTAATAAAGCCTTTAAATGTTATTTATATAAATAAACCTTAAAATAAGTGCTTAATTTAAAAAGCATTTATTATATTTATATTAAAATTATTAAAATTATTATAAAAATAGCAACTTTATTTTATATTTTAATTTAATTAATATAAATTATATTACATTTTAATAGTTATTTTTATTTAAGTTTTTTAATATAATAATATAGTTATATATTTATAAAAGAAAATTTATATTTATATTAAGATTTTAATTTATTAATAATTTTTATATATAATTATTATTAAAGTTTATTAAAATAAAATATAATTAAATAATTTATAATATTAAAATTATTTTAATAGTTTTAATTAATAATATAAAGTGTATTATAAAACTTTTAATTTTATATTAATATAATATATAGTTAATTTAATAACTTAACATATAATATTTATATTAAATGAAAGTTTTATAATATATAGTTTTTTATATTATTAAACTACTTATAATAATTATTATAAATAAATAAATAATTTTAATAATTTAATTAAATATTTATTATATTAAATAATAAATAATAAGTAGTAAATAATAACAGTTATAATAAATATAGCTAGTTAATTATTATTATTATTATTATTTTATATATTAAATAAATAAATAAATATATGTTTTAATATTATATATAATGTTATATTTATAATTAATACTTTTAAATATATTAATATAATTTAATTAATATATAATTAAAATACTAGTAATAATAATAATTATTATTATATTTAACGCTATAAAAATACTGAGTAATAGCATTTAAAGCCTTTTTAAAAGCATAAAAGCGTATTAAATTAAAAGATGAACTTAATTATTTATTATAAACAGTTTAATTAATTTAATTTTATAATATATGTTAATTTATTTAATAAATCTTGTTTATAAACTTAACTTTTAAGCCTTTTATTATATTTTTTATAATTAAAAGCTATGTTTATAATTATTATTTTATTTTAAAGTAAGTTTAAAATAGGTTTATTTAAATTTAAAGTTTTTTAACATTATTATTGTATGCATATATATTACTTTTTAATTTTTAATATTTTTAACATTTTATATTTTACTTATATTCTTTTTATTACCTTTATTTAACCTTATTTTTTAAACTTTTTTATTATTTTTAATATAAAGTAAATATTTTTAATTTTATTTATATAAACCTTTAAATAAAGTTTTTATGTTTAATATATGCTATTAAATAAAAATAGGTTTTAACAGCATTTTTAATTTTATTATATAATATAAAAAATATTTTAAATTTTAAATTTTATTTTTATATACTACTTTTTAAGCTTTAAATTTAATATTATATAATATAAAAATTTATTTTTATTAATAATATATAATTATAATTTTATTTTAATAAGTTTATTTAAAAATTATAAATATTTTATTATTAATATAAATTTAAATATAAAATTTATTTAATATTAAATTTTAATTTATAACTTTTAATTTTATATATACTTTTATAATTTTAACGTTAAAAAAATAATTTAATTTACTTTAATTTATTGTAATTTATATAGTATTTAATATATAATATACTATAATTTAAACAGTTAATATAAATGCTTATTAAACTTTTATAATATACTAGCTTATTTAACCGTTAATTAATTTTTTAAATTAAGCTTTATTTTTTACTAGCTTAACTTTACTTTTATATTATACTTTTATGTTATAAAATACTGTAAACAGCTTGTAAATAATAATTTTTATACTTTTATTATTAAAAAACTATTTATTATATTTATTAAGTTTTTAATATATAATAATAATAATATATTTTTTAATGTATTACTTAAAACTATGTTTTTATTAAATTATATATTTAACTATTAAAAATTAATGTTTTATTAATACTTTTTAATTTTATTATAAAGTAAATAATAATGCAAGTTTTAACTTTAATTAAAAGATTATTAAAGCTTTATACTTTAATTATATATATAAGCTAGCATTTTTAATAAAGTATTTTATATAAACATAAATATGTTATTTATATATTTAAACTTAAATTTTAGTTTTTATTAATTATATTATTATATAATATTATTAATAATAAAAACTTTTAAAAAATGCTGTATTTTATTTAAATAAAATTTATACTTATATTTTTAAAAATTATTTTTATAAAGTATAAAAGTTTAATATTTTACTTTTATTTATACATTTTTAAATAATTTATTTATTTATTTATTTATTTATTTATTTATTTATTTATTTATTTATTTATTTATTTATTTATTTATTTATTTATTTATTTATTTATTTATTTATTTATTTATTTATTTATTTATTTATTTATTTATTTATTTATTTATTTATTTATTTATTTATTTTATACCGTTTTTATAATTATATGCTTATATTATATATAAATTAAATATAAAACTTTTATTTAAATATATAAACTTTTTACTTTATGCGTTTATATAAAAAAAGCACATTTACGTAAAAAAAACCTATATGCAGTTTATAAGCTTTTTATAATTATTAATTTATTATTAAAAAAGTTGCTTTTATAAATAAACTTAATATTTTAAATTAAAACGCTTTTTATATATAACGTTAAAGTTAAAAAACGCTTTAAAAACGCATTTTTTTATATTTAAATTATTAAATTAACGTTATTTTTAAAGCTATAAAATATAACTGCTTTAAATTATTAATAAAAATATAATTATTATATAATATATATATTATAGCTTTTAATTATATAAGTTTTTTATAGTTTATATTAATATTTTATTATAAATTTAATAAAAATAAACCGTTTTTATTTTTTTATAATTTTTAAAAAGTTTTTAAACTATTTTTTTAAATAAGTTTAATGTTTTTTATTTTATTTAATATTATTAAAAACGGTATAATATTAAAATTTAATAATTTTTTGTAGCTTAAAAACCGCGTTATTATTATTTATTATTTTATATTTATTATATAAAAATAAAAATTTTTTTTAACTTTTTTTATAGCGCTTTTATTATTTTTAAATAATTAAATAACGTTAATTTTATATTAAATACGCTTTTTTACATATTATATAATAAAATTACGCATTAATATATATAATATATTATTTTTTAACTTTTTTTATATTATAATAATTTATTTTATATTTAATTTAATTATAACCGTATTTTTAACATTTATAATATTATATTAATTTTAAACTATTATAATATAATTTAATATTATATAAAAATTATTTTAAATTAATTTATAATTATAAACTTTATTTATTTATTTTTAATTTATTATTTTTAAAAAATATTATTAACGTAATTATATTATTATTTTTTAAATAATTTTAACGTTGTTTTAATAAATTAAACGTTTAAATTTTATATATTAAATTTTATATATATTTTATTAATTAACTATATACTTTTTAAAAAAGCTTTTAATTATTTAATATTTTATATATGCTATTTTTTATATTATTAAAAATAATAACTATATTTTTATTAAATAGCTTTTTTATAATTATAATATTTTATTTAATGCTTATTTTATTTATAATTTATTAGCAGAGTGAATGGCTGTGGGTGTTATGGCTGGTCCGGAGGAATTACTAGGGCAACGGAAGTGGGGTGAAATTAAAGATTGTACTGTATTTAAGTGTACCTTGGGATCCTATCCCACTTAAATACCCCCAACCCGCTACAACCACAATATACGTGCCTTAAAGGTTCCTGCCAGCATTGCCGAAGCCTTTATAATTTTAATAATTTAAAATAAACTATAATTATTAAAATTATTAAAATACTTTTTATTTTATATAATAATTTTTAAATATAACGTTTTAAAATAACTTTTAATAAAAACTTAATTAAAAATATATATATGCGTGTTATATTTATAATTATTATATTTATATATATTTATATATTTAAAAAATTACTATTAATAATTATTTTTTTAATTAACTTTATAAAATTTTTAAAGTTTTAAATTATAATTAAATTATTATTATTATTATTATTATTAAACTGCTTAATTTTAAATTTAAATTAAAAAAACCGCATTATAATTTTATAAGCTTTATTTATATAATTTAAAGTTATTAAGTTTAAAAACTATTTATATAGCTTTTTTATTTTAACTTTTTTTTTTTACTTTATAATTATTTATTTAACGTAAAAAAGTGTGCGCCTTTAAAGCGCCACCTCGGCTTATAAGCTGCGCACTTAAGTACGGCATTTTAGCTTAAAACACTAGGTTTATTTGCAAAAGTAATTTTTAGCAAAAAAAAAACTTATAATTTGCAAAAGCTTACTAATTGCGTAAAAGTTTTATAAGTGCAGTTTGCGCGCGGTTTTTTTTCCTGTAAATGCACAGAAAAAAAGTCTGCTTAACTAAATAGCTTTATATACGTACGTATATAAAACGGTGTAAAATTAATAATAATAATAATTATTTACTTAATATTTTACCGCTATTTTATTATTATTATAATAATAATTTTATTATTATATTATTAACTACTTATTAACACGTTTTTTTATAATTAATATAATTAGTTTTATTTACAACTATTTTTATTAAATTTTTATTTACGCAAGCTTTACTTTTTAAATACGCTATTATAGCTTTAAAAAGTTAAGTACGCCGATTTTAATAATATTAATTTTTTTTAAAATAATTGCATGCAGTTATAAATATTGTAATAAAAAGTCCTCCCGTTTCATTATTACATTATAAATTAAAATTATTTTTATTATTTTTATTATTATTAAAGCAATTTAATTTTTTATATATAATAAAAGTATAATTAATTTTTATAATTTTAAACAGCATTAAAACTTTAATATAATGAAAAAAGAAAAAAAATGTGTTAATTATAAGCATTTTTAAAAAAGATTTATATATAAAATATTATATATATTTTTATTTAATATTTAATAATTATATTATAATTCCATTTATTTTTAATGCTATATTTATAACTTTTATAATATGTTTTTTTTTCTTTTTTATTATAAGTTCATTTTATAATAAATTATTATTTAAATTATTTTTATTTAAAAGCTTTTTAAATACTTTTATTTTAAATATTTAAGCGTTTATTTTAATATTTTTAATATTTTTAATGTATTAAAAATAAATAATTATAAACTTAATTTAAATTTATATTATTTAATAATTTATATAATATAATGTTTTTTATATTATATTTATTATTAATTTTTAATAAAAACTTTTACTTTTTAAATAAATATTAAAAAGCTTAAATTCTTGAACTTGTTTTTTTAAATGTTAAGGTTTTTTTATATAACAATATAACCTTTACTTTTAACAGGTTTACTGCTATTTTTAATATAAATTAAAAAACTGTTATAAATGCAGTAATTTTTACGTTAAAACTTTATTACGTAATTTAAATTTAATAAAATAGTTATTTTTACTTTTATTAAATAAAACTATATATTTATAATAATTTAACTTTTTAAAACTTTTATTAAAAATTATTATAAATAATATAAAGTAATTAAAGCTAGTATTTAACTTTTTTATTACTGTTGTTTTTATTAAAATATGTTTTAAAATATTAAATTTAACATATAACTAGTTTAATTAGTTAATTTATTTAAAGTATAAATATTAATTATTTTATTTATAGTTAATTAATATATAAAGTTTATTTTTTATTTCCTTTTAAAATATAAAGTATTATATATTTACTTTATTATTAAACAATTTAATAAAAAAATAAAACTAATAATATAAATTTATACTTTTTATAAAACTTTATATAAATATAAAATATTAAATAACTATTAATATTAATTTAAAGTATATTTTTTTAATTTTATAAAGCGCTTTTATAAAATATATAATAACCTGGTTTTTATTTATTTATTTATTTATAAATTAAAATATATAATTTATAATTTAAATAATTTTATCTTTAAATGTTTTTAAATGTATATTATATTAATATTTTTCTTTTTATATAATTTTAATAAAATTATATATATATTACATATATTATTTATAAGTTTTTATTAAAATACAGTATTATTTATTTATAATAACGCTAATTTTTAGTTTTAAACGGCGATTTATTATTTAAAAAATATTATATTAAATAAATTATTATAAACGTTTTTTTAATTTATTTTTACTTTTATTTTTATTATTATTTAATGTTTTTAAAAATACTTTATTAATAGTAATATTTATGCTTTAAAATAAGTACATATGCTTAAAACCTGCCATTAATTTACTTTTACTTTACTTTAAAACATAAATGTATTTTTTATATTATTAATTATTATATTAATATTTTTTTTACTTTATATTTATTAATATAAATATAAGTTTTTATTTTATTATTATAGTTAATATTTTAAAATTTTTATAATAAGTTAGTTTTTATAATAATTTTATTATTAAGTGAAATTTTTATAAAACTATTATATTGTTTATTTAATTTTTAAAAATTCTTTATGCTAATATTTATTATTAAAAAAACTTTAATAAAATTTTAAATTTATTTATAATTTTAACTAAACAACTTATTTTATTAAATAATTAATATTGTTAAAATCTTTATAACCGGCTTTTTATAAGAAAATTATTATATTTACGTTATATTTACAGCGTAAGCGTTAAAACCGTATTAAAAGTTATTAACGCTTTTAAATAAATAACTATAACTTTATTACTACTTATTATAATAGTTTTAAAGTAAAATTAAAGTATAAAAAATAAAAACATGCTAATAATTAATTTATTAACTTTAAATAAAAAAATAAAAAAATAAAAAATAAAGCTAAAAAGTATGCACATAATGTTTATAACTTTATTACTTTAATAATTATTAAATTACTTTTAAGCTATTTAAATGTTAAAAAAAAGCTATTAAAAAAACTTTATAAGCTTTTTTCGAATTTTTTTACACTTTTTTAATTAAATTTTTTTTTCCTTATTTATTATATTAAATTAACTAGTAAAAATCAAAAAAGCTAAATTTTAAAATAATAATGCTTATTTTTATAAAGCTTATAAAGCGCATGTAAGTTAAAATAATAGCTTTTTTAAAATTTATACCGTTAAATTATACTTAAAAACTTATTATTTTAAATATTTTTAAATTAAAAAAATTATAAAATATTAGTAATTAAAATAAATAAAATGCTTATTTTTAATAAAAAAATAACTATAATAATATATAAATTTTTAACTTATTAATAATTAAATAAACTATTAAAAAACGGTATAAATTATATAAATATTAAATAAAAAAGCATAATTTAAAAAACACTATTATATAATAATAATACATTAATTTTAAATTTTAAAAATAAAATTATATAAAATTAAAAAAATAATTATATGTTTATGTTAAAAAATATAAATGTTAACTTTTTAAAAATTATTTTTTTAATTTATATAAAAGTTATTATATTTATTTAAATAAAGCGCTTTTATAGCTTAAAAATAATAATAAATGCCATTTAATATGCTTATAAGTTATTTATAAAAAATATATAAATTAAACAATATTTTTATTATTATAAATATAAATATATAATAAAAATATATAAAAAATATAAAAAACATGTAAAAGTAATAATTACGCGGGTTTTAAATATTATATAAATTAACTTTATTGCATTAATAGCAGTAAAAAGCATGCTGTTTAATTAAAAACGTATGCTATATAGCGTAAATAAGTTATAAAAATAACGTAAGTATATTTATAACGCTTATTATATTTTATAACGTTAAATAAATAAATTATTTATTAAAAGTTTACGTATAATTTTTTAATAATTAAAATAACTATTAAAAAATAAAAAAGTAAAAATAATAATTTTTAATAAATAAAATAATAAATTAATATAATTTAAAAATTACTTTAATTTTATATATATTTAATATAAAAGTTAAAAAATTTAATAAAATATTTAAAGTAAAAATAGTTTTTTTAATAATATTATAAGCATAAATTAATAATAAGCATTATAAATATATTTATTTAAAAACTTTAATATTTATTATTAAAACTTATAATTATTAAATATAAAATAGCATAAATTTTATTTATTTAAATTAAAAAGCTTAAAAATAGCTTTAAAGTTATTATTTTTTAAAAAATAGTTTAACGTATTTATAAACCTTAAAAAACCGCTTAACTTTATATAGTCTTTATATATATAACATATATAGCTTTAATGTAAAATTAATAATAATAATAATATTTTTTATGCTTTTATTTTATATATAACTTATAGTTTTATTTTTTAAATTAAAATTATTTATTTATTTATTTAACGTAAAATTACTACGTATTTTTATATTTAATTAAAAATATTTTATTATAATTAATATATTTTCTTATATTTTAATAAAGCTTTTAATATATTTATATAATTTAATAGCGTAATTATTATACTGCTTTACTTAGTTATATTTTAAATCATTATAATACTTTAAATACATTAAGTTATGCAGTAAAATTAGTTGTTTTATTAAATAATTTTAACCGCTTACATGTTTTAAAAAGTTAAAAAGGCTTAATTAAAATTAAATTTATAGTATAATAGCTTATAATTAATTAAATTATTTTAATTTATATAATATTTTTATTTTTTATTTATTTATTTATAAAAGTTATTTTATTAAGCCTTTTATTTTTTTAAAAATATTAAATATAATATAACTATACTAGGTTTTTAAATCTTTAATAAAATTTATTAAAGTTTTTTAATTAAATTATAATTTATTAATTAACACTAATAATATGTTTTAAAGTTTAAAAATAACTATATATAATAATAAATTAATGTTTATAAAGTTATTTTAAAAATATTTAAAAGTTAAAATATAAAGTTTATAACTTTTTTAAAAATTTGCTTTTAAAAGTAAATAATTGCCTTTTTACAAGCGTTAATTTTTATTTAAATGAATTAAACTTTAAAATAATATTTAATTAATTAAAACGAGCATTAAAACATATTTAATTTAATAGTTAGCTTAATTTTAAAGTTAATTTTTATATTTATAAACTTAATTTATTAAATATAAGTTTTTATATAACTTATAAAATAAAAATTAATATAATTTTTAACCTGATAAAAAACTTAAATAATTTTAAATATTATAAATAAATTTATATAATATTTTAAAACCGTTAAAAACTAGTAATTTAATGTAAAGCTGTTATTAAATTATTAAAATTTAATTAAAATGTTTAATATATAATATTATAATAAACCTTTTTTAAGTTAATATTTATATTATAATTTTAATAATAAATATTATATAAAAAGGTAATTTAATTTAAAAACGCTTTTTATTATTTTAATTATTAAAAATATAATTATATATAAAAATTACTTTAAGTTTAAATAAAATTATTAAAAGCTTATAAAGTTAAAATAAGTAAAATAATAAATAATAAATTAATAAACATATTATATATTATTAAAATAAATAAAATAAGCAATAAAGCGTTTATTATATATATTATTAATATATTATTTTAAATAAGTTATAATAAAAACAGCTTTATTATTAAAATAATAAAATATTTTTAATATAAATGTTAATATATAAACTATAAATAATTTTATTAATTTTATTTTTAATATAATAAATAATTATAAAAAGTTTTAAAATATTTTATTATAATAAAAACACATTTAATAACTTTATTTATTAATTAAAACTTTAATAATTTAATAAAAGTTAAAAATATAAAATAAGTTTTTAAAATATATTATATAAAAATAAGCATATAATTAAAATTTTAATATTAAAAAAATATTAAAAAATATGTTATTTAAATAATTGTTTTAAATTTATATTATAAAAGTTATTATTTATAATATAAATTTTTAAATTAATTTATTTTTATAAAGTTTATTTATTTATATTTATATATTTATATATATAAAGTATATTTATAAATAAAAAACTTATATATAATTTTTAAAGTTTTTATAAATATTATTTTATTAGTAAAAAAGTTATTTTTATAAATAAACTTAATATTTTAAATTAAAATTAAAGTTATAATTAATTTATAAGTTAATTAGTTTTAATTAAAAAATCTTATAATTAAAGCTTTAATTAAATTAAATAAACAGTAAATTAATTATTTAATAACTTAAAAATAATTAAATTAAACCTTTTTAATATTTATAATATATTAACAATTTTAATATTTAAATATAAAGTTTATAAAGTTTAAATATATTTATAAATTTTATTATTTTTAATAATTAATAAACTTTTTATAAAATTTTAATTATTAAAATAAAATAAAAATTAAATTAATTAATTTAATTGTTTTTTACTATAATATAATGTTTAAAATAAATTTAAAATTATATAATAATTAATATTTAAAATAAAAAATTAAATTAATAAAGTTGTTAATAATTTTAATTTTAATTTTTTAAATATAAATTTTTATATAAAAACATATATATTAAATACTATTTTACTTTATTTTATTTTATTTTTAAATAAATAATTAAAATACTTTTTATGCGCAGTTTTAAAGTTAAAAACACTTTAAAAGCGCAGTTTCTATATATTTAAAATTTTAAAGTATTATTATTTTTAAAGTTATAAAATTTAATGTTTTTTATTTTATTTAATATTATTATTATATTATTATTATTAAGTTTTTATATAAATTTATAATATAAAAATAAAAATACTTTTTAATTTTTTAATAATATAATAATTTATTTTATATTTATTTTTAATAAATTTATTAAAATATTTAAAATATTTATCATTATATATAAAAGTTTTATAATTAAACGCCTACGCTTTTAAAAGACTTCCTGTAAGATGATATAAAAGTAGGGCAGTAGTGACAGTTGAGTTCGATTACCACCCTCTCACCACCTCAATTAACTACATTGTTTAAGTTTTGTTTAAAAGCTACATCGGCCGTTACTCTTTCATATAACTAGATAATCCTCTAGTAATATTCTAAATTAAGCTCTGAACCAAAAAGGTGACATATCTCACAACCCTGTGAAATTTCAGCTTGTGTATTATCCTATCCTTCTACCCATTGTCTTAACTTCCCTGCCTGAATACTTGATGATCCCTTGTCATTCCGCATGATCAAAGTCAAGCAACTAAACGTTGAGCTCTACAGTGCTTGAGCTCTCAATGTACTCTGAATAAGGAGCTAGTGCCTTCTTGACAGGACCCCCCGGGCCACAATACTTCTCAACAATCTCCACACTACGACCGATATACAGTTCTGCTTTAAGCATACTATCAAGGTCATCCCAGATTGGCTTAAAGAAGTTGTTACTCTTGATCCGCGATACTAGGTCATTTGGTTTACCCTATACATTCAATAGCTTAGTCCATCATAGAAGCAAGATAGGAGACAGGCAGGAAGCCATCCAGGTAAGTCAGCTCACCTCATTCTTTACAATGCTTCCTGCTTCGTTCGAAAGAACGCGAATCTCCTCATGAGCCTCCTGCCTTGACGCTCCTTGGGCGCAAAGTTTCATAATAATAGACTCCTAAGGATATGAGTTAGCAAAACTGCTCGGGCTAGGATAGGAGTTCGTACTTCGTACCGTGATCATAAAAGGTAACTCCGACTGAACATGAGCTGCGATACGCTTGGGATAAACGACTAGACCGCTGGATATATTGTCCTGGAGAGCGAGATTCTAATTTAGCAGGATTTATGGTATCATGTAGAGGTCTAACTCACAAGCCCGATACATATAGCGTCTGCAAGAAGCATCATCTCAGGTATATCGATTCCTGGTCTTTGTTAGATTTTGTACTACTAGTGCAAAGAATTACACAGGCATAACTGGTACTTACTGCGAACAGCGCTGTCATCCAGAGTTCGCTCACACTATGAATTAGGTTAACTTTATAACTTATCACTAGTCTATATAAGTATTATACCGCTTACCCATTGGCTGGCGTGAGTGTTGGCAAACGTGGCCGGCTTAGATAACAGCTCGCGAGCTAAACTATAAACTCTCTCAGAGCGCATCTGTAACAGTCAGAATGGCTAGACAGGTAGGGACTGATAAAGACACTAACTGGGTTGCGTTTGTATGCCTATAAGAATTTAAAAGTTAGTACTCAAGGCGGGAGGTATTGAATTGGAGCTCGCTATGTGTAATTTGTGATGTTGAGGTATGAAGGTGGCGGGGGCGCTTTTTCTAGAGCACTTACCATGGCCGAAGATCCAATCTGTGAAGACTCAAAGGGCTGTCGGAGAGAGTCAGCACGTTCACTGAAGGTCAAGGGAGTAATTAAAGTCGGCGGACCTCTTCAATTTCCTTCCAGTGCGCAAGATGGCGGATATCACCCGTTATTTTCTGCGCCGAAGAACCAAGACCCGCAACAGCGTTGGCAATAATCAGGTCAACCTTTCGTGTATAAGTCTGAGTAGATATATCATAGCAGGCTGGAAACCCGAACTTTTCGCAGAGAAGCTCATTCAGCCTGTCGCACTTTGAAGAGTCTCCTTGGAAAAGTTCTAGGAAAGAGGCCTGTGTGCCGGTTGTGCCTTGGGCCCCCCGAAGCTTCAGTTCACAGCGGACTTGCTCGATGCTGTGGAGGTCGAACATGAGATCTTGTACCCAGGAGGATGCTCGCTTTCCGACAGTGGTTAGCTGAGCTGCCTGAAGGTGCGTATATGCGAGAGTGGGCTCAGCTAAGTTATCGTTAGTAAAGCCAGTCTATAACTGTTTGATTATGAAGAAGGGTAGGTATGGATGATGTTAATAGGCTTACCCTTCCACTTGATCGCGAACGAGGCAAGGTTAGAGATAACTTTAGCTATTTTTTTGGTTAATAGATCTAGAGCGTCTCGGATAAGAATCAATTCGGCATTGTCAGTAACGAAACAGCTTGTCGCGCCAAGGTGTATTACGCCTGCAGCGGCTGGGGCTGCAACGCCAAACGCATGAACATGCTACTCTGAAGTTAGCGAGAGCTAAGAGATGGCAGCAACTGCAGGTAAACAGCGAAGGCTTACGGCCATAACATCCTGCAACATAGCTTATTAGCAGTAGATCCTCGCCGTAAGAACAAAAAATCGCTCACATGTCTTCGACGCTTCTCCTCGATACGAGCAATCTCAAAGTCCTCATCTGTGACCTCAAGGTGGGCCCTCATCTGTTCCAATGCCTTGGGCGTAATGGTGTTTATTCCGAGTTCTCTCTCGCTCTCTGCAAGGCCGAGCCATAACTTACGCCACGTCGAATGGCGAGATTGTTGGCTGAAGAGCTTAGACATTTCCAAGCTGCAATAGCGGCTTGTCAAGGACGTTTGGTAAGTATCGTACTGGGAGGCCATTTTTCCTCTTTCGCGGTACGCAGAAAACGCTCAGCTGTTGTGGAAGTGGTAATGCTTATTGGAAAATCTTGGTGTACACTTTTTTTCCCTTTTTTCGTGTACTGTGGATTTTAAAATATCTGGCCATGTGACAAACTGAAAATTTCGCAGGTAATTAAGTCTACCTCATGACTCATCCATCTCCTTAGAGGTGGAAATCAAACAGTGGTTTAATGTCCACTCCCTCCGAACATGAATTGTTAAGAGAATTTATATTGGGGCCTTATCGCATTGGTTATCCGAGCTTTACCCCACCATGTTACAGTGGGGTGAAATAAGTAGCGCTTGATGTCATGGCAATCATTCGCCGTTAGAGCGAACACCGGGTGCTCATTCACGTGCAAGCAGACTCCAACATGATTGATTACCTGGGCTTGGAAGACTTGATTTATGTTCTCCCTGGGCGACAAATCATCGCGACACCGATGTATAAAGCAATTTCGCAAATGCTCTTGCTATGGGATAATGCCGATATCATCTCGCTACAAGCATTGGTGTCTATTTTGCCCGTTCCAAAGACATAGAAAAGATCCTTGCAATTGCAAGTTTTTTCTGACCGATTAATAATAGTTTTATGCCTCGCGTTGTCTACATTTTAGCGCCAAACGACAAACATTGCAGAGTTCTTGCTGTCCACTCTGTTCGACAAACAGCTTCTATTGCAGTCCATATATTGCCATTTGGCCCCTTATACTGTCCCTGAATTCAGAACCCCCAATGTATGCACTGGAAGCTTTCCTGCTGCCATTACCGTACCAAAACTTGCTGGGTTCAATCAACATTTAGCCGACGGTTTGTCAACTGACAGCTAATTTTTCGATATAACAGCTATTGGATACCTATCAATATCTGAACAAATCCACGGTGAGAAATTTCAACGCTTAATTTTTTTTCAATGATTGATCAATTGCAAATATAAAGATAATTGACCGTTGTTTCTTCTATTAAAAGGATTTAGACTTTAAGAAGGTATGGGCAGGCGTGGTGGTATGGTACAACCCATCTTACCTATAATTATATTTTTTTTTCCCTTACAGTTTACAGTTTATATACAAAGTATAACTATTTACGTTATACTTTTTAATAGCTTGTTAACTTGCTTATATAATTAAAATTTTAAAATCTTTAATAATTTAATTAGCTTTTTAAAAAGATTATAAATTATTATAATAAACGTTTTTATTTACGTGCTTATTTTTATATTTAATTTTTTATTTTATTAATTAAATTTTCAAGAAATTTAATTAATTAATATAAACATAATTATTAAAAATTACAGTTAAATATATTTTAATACTATATAAAAATTAATAATAAATGCTTATATATTTTAATATATTGAAATTTTATTTTAAGTTTATTATAACGCGTAAATATAGCGTATGCTTTTTAATATTTAAATAGTGTTTATATAAAATATTAAAAATTATAGTTCTTTAAAAAGATTTATATATATAATAAAAGTAATATAAACTTAAATTAACAGCTATATATTAATATTGTAATTTACACTTACGCCGGGATCATTAATATATGTGGACTTAAAATCCACCATTTTCTACACCACCTTAAAAAGCTGTAAAATTATTAGCTACAGCAACTATAAAGTACTAACCCATATATTTTATTAAAAAAATTATAAACTTTTATTTATATTAATAACTTATAAATTTTTTATTTTTATTTAATTTTTTAAAATATAAAAATACTTAAAATAAATAAAAACTTTATAAAAAACTGTTATATATAAAAGCATTTATAACAGTATATAATAAAAAAGCAGATTTATAATAAATTAACGTGGCAGGTACTTTTTTATTAAAATTAAATAGCATAGTACATGTTATTATAAAAGGGCTAATTATTTTACAGCTTTTTAAGGTGGTGTGGAATATGGTGGATTTTAGGTCCACATACATTAATGATCCCGGCGTAGGTGTATATAAACTTTTTTATTAATAATATTTTTATTTTTATTTTTATTTTATTAATTTTTAATAAAAGCCAAGTTTATACTGTTTTTATACTTTTAAAATATTTATTTTAAAGTTATAATAATAATAGTTAATAATTATTATAAACTTAATTAAAAGGTGATTTTATACTGTTTATTTTATAAAGTTAATATAAAATATAAAATAAATATTTTAAAACATTTAATTTTATTATTTTATATTTTAACTTTATTTAAAATAAAAAAATTTAAGATTATAATATAATAATAATAATAATATATTTAACGTTTAAAAGCAGGTTAAACTATTTAAGTATTTAAAATATAAAACAGTAAAATTAAAGGTTTTATGCCATGTACTTAAAGTTAAAAATATAAAATAAATTTAACTTATTAGCAGGTATAACCTTTTAAGTTTTATACTAGCTTTATATTTAAAATTAAGTTTTTTATAATTAAAAAAGTTGCTTTATTGTAATTATTATATTAATTAAACTTTATTATAAGTAAAATTTTTTATTATAATGTTTTTATATAAATAAGCTTATTTAGCAGAAATTAAAGTAGTTTTTATAGTTAAAAAGTGTTAGTTTTTTATTTATATTAAATTTTAAAATTTGAAATTATAGATTATATATATTAATATTATATAATATATTTTAAGTTTTATTTTTATTTTTATTTTTATTTTTATTTTTATTTATATATATAATAATTAATAGCTTTTAAATAATTAAAACGTTTATAATAATTTATAAAGTTATTTTATTTTATTAATTTATAAAAACCGGTATAAAATTAAACAATTTAAAATAAGCTTTTTAAAGTTAAAAACTATAAGTTATTTTTATTTTTTATATAAATAAAAAAATATTATAAACTTATTATTTAATAAATATATTTAAATGCTTATATTGTTTAATTTATTAAGTATATATAAATGTTAAAAATTTAATTAAAGTTAATGCGTTTTTAATTTATTAATTTTTAATAAAAATTTTATATTTAAAAACTATTAAATAAAATAAGTAATAAAGTAAATTTATTTAAATACTTTTAAAAAAGTTAAAAAGGTTAATTATAAATTATTTAACAAGTATTTTATTAAAATAATAATATATTTCAATAAATTAATATAAATTATTATTTTATTTAAACTTATTTAATTACTTTTTAATTATTATTATTTTAACGTTAAAAAGTTTATAAACAGTATTTCTTTTTAAATTTTAATATGCTATTAACTTTTCTTTTATATAAAAGTTTTTTTAATAAATTTTTTTAAAAAAATAAAAAGCTTTTAAGCCATTTTATTTTAAAAAGTTATAAGTAAAAATAAAAGTTTATTAACGCGTTTATAGTTTATAATCGCGTTATTTTTATATATAATTAAATATAAATTTAGTTTTTATTATTAATAAATATTATAATTTTAACATTTTAAATTAAATTAAACATTTATTTTATATTTATTTAAAAAGTATTTATATTAATAAAATACTTAATTTATAATAAAGTGTTAAAATGTTTATTAGTTTTTACATTAATAAAACCGGGTATATTATAATTTTAAATTATTATATACTTTTTATAATGCACTTTAAAGTTTAAAAAAACTTTTTACTATTTAATTGCTTTTATAAAAAGTTATATTTTAAAAATATTTATTTAAATAAATTTATTTTTTATTTTTTATAAAAATACTTAAACTTATATTTATTAAAATAAAAATAAGCGCGTTTTATTTAACTTATTATAAAATAAACTTAATATTTTTAACAGCTATATAGTTTTTTAATTATTTAATTTAATTTAAAATTTATAATATTATTTACATATTTAAACTTAATATAAGCAATATTTAAAAAACTTATTTAATATAAACTAGTAAAAAATAAAAAACAAAATATATAATGTTTTATATAAAAAGCGTTAATGTTATTATTATGTTTTATTATTTATTTAATTTTTTATTTATTTTTATTATTAATTTTTTATTTATTTTTATTATTAAATTTTAATTTATTTTTATATTAATTATTTTTAATTATAAACCTTTTAAGCCTTTTATTTAAATAATTAAAAAAAATAATTAATATAATGTGTTTATTTATTTATTTTAAAAAATATTATTACTTTTAATATTTTAAAGTATATAAAGTAATATTTAAATTTAAAGCAGGTTTTATATAGTACTTATATTATAAGTTTAATTATTAATTATATGTTTTTATAAAAATGTTATTAAATAATTTTTATTTTAAAAAGTGTTTATTATATAAATACATGTTTATTTTATTTTATTTATTAGTATATATTTATTTTATAAAAATTATTTATTATAAAAAGGTTTATATTAATTAAAAAATAGTTATTAAAAGTTTTTAATGTTTTTTATTTGCTTTTAATACAAGTATTTTATTTTTAAAAAGCTAGATTTTATTTATTATATTTATAATTATAATGTTTTTATATATAAAAAAGCGAAAGTTATTTTAAAGTTTATATTATTTAATTATTTAAAGAATATTTTTATTATTAATAACTTTATTAATTTTTTAATATAGTTTGTTTATTTTTATAAATAACGCGTTATTATGTTTTTATTATTATTATTATTAATTTTATATTAAAACTATATATATTACGTATATAAAAGTTATATAAAATTAAGCGGTTTTTTTAAGTTTTATAAACATGTTAAACTGTTTTTTAAAAAACAGTAGTTTTAAAACTGCTTTTAAAATTTTTAACTTAAATAAATAAAATTTATATTATTTTATATTTAATAATTATAAGTTTTAATAGTAAATATTAAAAAATTTAAATAAATGCATTTATAATGCTTATTATTAGCTTATATTTATAATGTTATTAAAAAAACTGCTTTTATTTTAAATATTTTATTAAATTTTTTAATTTTTACGTTAAATATATATAAAATTAAAATAATTTTTAAATTAAATTAATTTATTATTTTATTTATTAAAATTTATTATTTTTTATTTTTTTATTTTTTATAGTTATTTTATTTATTAAAAAATTATATATAAGCTTTTAATAAATAATTTATTTATTTAATATTATAAAGTGTAATAAGCGTTATAAGTACGTTTATATTATTTTTATAATTTATTTACATTATATAATATATGTTATTAATTAAATAACATGTTTTTTATTATAATTAATATAATAAAATTAATTTATATAATATTTAAACCCCGCGTAATTATTACTTTTACATGTTTTTTATATTTTTTTACATATTTTTATTATATATTTATATTTATAATAATAAAAATATTATTTAATTTATATATTTTTTATAAACAGTTTATAAACGTATTAAATAATATTTATTATTATTTTTAAATTTTAAAAGCGCTTTATTTAAATAAATATAATAATTTTTATATAAATTAACAAGTAATTTTTTTAAACTTTTTTTAAAAAAATACTTTTAAAAAATTAATATTTACATTTTTTTAACATAAACATATAATTATTTTTTAATTTTATATAATTTTATTTTTAAAATTTAAAATTAATACGCTATTATTATATAATAACGTTTTTTAAACTGCGCTTTTTTATTTAATACTTTTATAATTTATATTATTTTTTTAATAATTTATTTAACTGCTAATAAGTTAAAAATAAATATATAATTTTTATTTAAAAATTTATATATTATTATAAATTTTTTTAAAAATAAGCGTTTTATTTATTTTAACTATTAATATTTTATAGTTTTTTAATTTAAAAATATTTAAAATAATAAGTTTTTAAATATAATTTAATAATATAAGCTTTAAAAAAATTATTATTTTAATTTATATACGCTTTATAAACTTTATAAAAATAAGTATTATTATTTTAAAAAATTTTATTTTATTTTTATTAATTAATTTAATATAATAAATAAATTAAATTTATTTTTTTAATTAAAAACATAAAAAAAGTTAAAAAAAGCTTATTATTTTTATTTTATTTTAATAGTTTTTTTAATTATAGCGTTTAAATAATTTAATAATAATTTAATAGTTATTGCAGTAATAAAATTATAAACATTATATGCGTATTTTTTAATTTTATTTATAATGTTTTTAATTTTTAATTTATAGTTAATAAATTAATTATTAGCATGTTTTTATTTTTTATATTTTATTTTTATTTTAAAGTTATTATAATAAATAGTAATAAAGTTATAATTATTTATATAAAAGCGCTAGTAACTTTTAATAAAGTTTTAACGCTTACATTATAAATATAACGTAAATATAATAACTTTTTTATATAAAGCTAGTTATAAAGATTTTAATAATATTAATTATTTAATAAAATAAGTTGTTTAATTAAAATTATAAATAAATTTAAAATTTTATTAAAGTTTTTTATATTTTTATTAATTTTTTAAAAACTTTTAAATTATGTTTATATTTATATATATATATATATATTTATTATAAAATATTATATATTATATTTATTTTTAATAAAACATGTAAACTTTTATAATATTAAATTATATAATTAATATTATTATATTTTATTATTTTTAATATATTATGTAATATTTTATATATAAGTGTTTAAATTTTTAATAAAGTTAGTTTAATTTAATTTTTATAAAATATGTTGTTAATTTTATATAGTTAACGTTAAAAATAAATATTTTTATTTTTTATATATAATAACGTTTAAAACGTTATTAAAATAAGTTTTTAATTTATTAACATTATATAATAAAAATAAAAATAAAAATAATATTTTTATAATATAAATTTTAATTAAATTTAATAGTTATATTTTTAAATGTTTAATTAATTTTTATTTAAAGTTTTCTTATATATAAGCTTTTAATTATGCTTTTTTAACTATAAACATTTATATAATATTAATATTTTATATAACTTTTTAATATTTAATAATATATAAGTTATAAAATATAAATTAATTTATTTTAATTATTATTATAAAAATACTTTTTTATTAATATTATTTAATTTAAAGTTGTTTTTATATTTAAATAAGTATATAATAAAGTTTTTTATATAAACTTATTTTATAAAAATATATTTTATTAATTAGTAGCTTTTATATATATAAAGTATTGTTTTTATATATAATATTAATTATTATTTAATTTATTATTAAAATGTTAGTTTTTATTACAAGGTTAAAGTGCGCAAACTACGTAAACTAAAAAAGAGTTTAAGTTAACTACAAAAAAAGAAAAAAGGGAAAAATTAACGGGAGCATTTAAAGGCGTTAACCAGCTTATATACATGCAGGCTTTGCATATAACTATGCAGAATTAATAATAACTTCTTACTTTTACTTATTAATTAATATAATAATAATTATATTATTAATTTTAAGTTAAATTTATAATAATATTTTTTATTTATAATTAATATATTTTTTATATAATTTAATATAGTATTTATATGTATTTTTTAATAATATTTTATTTTAAGCTTTTATTATTTTATAAAAAACTTTATTATAAGCGTTAATAATTATTATTTATAAGCGTTAAAAGTTATTTTATACTTTATATAATTAATATTTATTTATTAAGTTTTTTTATTAATTATTATATTTTTTAACATTTATTTATATAAATTTAATTTAAGTTTATATTTATTTTAAAGTAAAATTA
This sequence comes from Biscogniauxia mediterranea, assembly GCA_018398605.1. Classification (NCBI taxonomy): domain Eukaryota; kingdom Fungi; phylum Ascomycota; class Sordariomycetes; order Xylariales; family Xylariaceae; genus Biscogniauxia; species Biscogniauxia mediterranea. The sequence continues at coordinate 351,514 of JAGXTR010000005.1, forward strand.
TTATATTTTAATTAATAATTATATTAAATTTAATTTATTACTTTATAAAAAGCATTATATAATAAAAGTGTATATTATGTGTATAAACTTTAAAGCTTGCTTATAAATTAAAAAAGTACGCGTGTATTAAATAAATTAACGTGCGGGGTTAGCGATTTTATAAGCAAAATTAGTAATGGTTTTAACTTTTATGCAGTAACCTGTTTTTTTATGTAGTTTTTTTTAATTAGCTAATATTATATAAAATATCGGTTAAAATATTTTTAAATTTTAATAAATTTTTACTTGCATAAAACGCAAGTAGTATAAAACTTTTATTTATATAAATATAAGCAGTATAAAATAGTATAAAAAACTTATAAATATAATAAAACGAAATTTACTATTATTATTAATTTAAGCTTTTATTAATTTATAATTTACCGTTAAACTATTAAAAAAATTATTTACTTATTTAAAATTTATTATAATAAGTATAAAAAATACTTTATAATAACACGTATAAAAGTAAAAAAAAATTAAATAAAAAATAATTAATATGTTATAAAGTTAAAGTGCGCAGACTATATAAATTAAAAAAAAGTTTAAATTAATTAAAAAAAAAACCTAACGAGAGCATTTAAAGGCGCTGACCAGCTTATATACATGCGGGCTCTGCACGTAACCATGCGGAGTCGGTGATAACCCCTTACCTTCACCTGCTAACTGGTATGGCAGTAGCCATACCGTCGACCCTGGGTTAGACCCGTGACAGTTTTATTGTTTTTATTATTATTTTAATTTATATTATATATAATAATTATTTATATATTTTTAATTAATATAATTTATATTATATAAATATTAATTTTAATAATATTATTAACTTATACTTTAATTTAAATATTTTTATATATATTTATATAATATTAATATATTATAAAAAAATTAAATTATTTTTAACGCATGTTATATAATTTTTAATTTATTAAATTGCTTTTTAAAGCTTTTATTTTTTTTTTAATTTTTAATTTTTAATATGTGTATATATTAAAATTATTTAATTAATTTAATATTAAATATAGTTAATATTAATATTAAAATAAGTCTTTAATATATTATATATTTTATGTTAATTTTTATTAATTTTAATATAAGTTATATACTATTTTTATGCAGTTAAATAATATATATAAAATTATTATATAATATAATTTTTTATAATATTTAATTTTTAATAATATTTATAAAGATTTATATTTTATTTTTAAAAATATTATATAATTTTTTAAAATAATTATAAGTTTATTTTTATATATTTTAAAAAAATATAAGTTAAAAAGTTAATTATTTTATTATTGTTATAAGGTCAGGGTGTGTAGATTATATAAACTGGGAAGGGAGTTTAAATTGATTACAAAAAGAGAAAAAAAAAGGAGAAACTAACGAAAGCACTTGGGGGCGCTGACTAGCCTATATATATATAAATTTTTTATATAACCGTGCAAAGTTAATAATAACCTTTTATTTCTGCATATAACTGTGTGAGGTTAGTAATAATCCCTTATTTTTACCTGCTAACTAATATAATATAACTATATTATTAACTTTAAACTAAACTTATAATAATACTTTTTATTTACAATTAATACTTTTTTTACATAATTTAATATAATATTTATATGCACTTTTTTTAATAATATTTTATTTTAAGCTTTTATTATTTTATAAATAACTTTATTATAAACGCTAACAATAGTTATTTATAAACATTAAAAGTTATTTTATACTTTATATAGTTTATATTTATTTATTAAATTTTTTTATTAACTATTATACTTTTTAACATTTACTTATGTAAACCTAGTTTTTAATTAAGCTTATATTTATTTTAAAGCAAAGTTATTATATTTTAATTAATAATTACGTTAAATTTAATTTATTATTTTATAAAAAATATTATATAATAAAAGTATATATTATATATAAACTTTAAAGCTTACTAGCAAATTAAAAAAGTATGCGTATAATAAGCTAACGTGCAGGGTTAGTAACTATAAAGTTATTAATAATCCCGACTTTTATATAGCGGAATCGGTAATAGTCCTGACTTTTATGCAGTTAAGTCGGTAATAGTCTTAACCTTTATATAGCAGACCGCTTTTTCTTACGCAGCTTTTTTTTTTTTAATTAGCCGACACCGTATAAAATATTAATTAAAATATTTTTAAGTTTTAATAAACTTTTATTTGCATAAAACGCAAGCAGTATAAAACTTTTATTTGCTTAAATATAAACGGTAAAAAAGCTTTATTATTATATGCATAATTTACGTTTTAATATAAAATAATATAAAAAATTTATAAATATAATAAAATAAAATTTATTATTATTATTAATTTAAGTTTTTATTAACTTGTAATTTTATTATTAAATTATTAAAAAAAATTAAAAAAAATGCTTATTTAAAGTTTATTATAATAAGTGCAGAAAATATTTTATAGCAGTATATATAAAAGTTAAAAAATTAAATAAAAAGTAGTTAATATGTTATAAAATTAAAATGCGCAAATTATATAAACTAAAAAAAAAGTTTAAATTAACTATAAAAAAAAAAAAAAAAAGAGAAATTAATAAAAGCACTTAAAGGCGTTAACTAGCTTATATATATGCGAACTTTTTACGTAACCGTGCAAAGTTAGTGATAACCTTTTATTTCCGCACGTAACTGTGTAAGGTCGGTAATAATCCCTTACCTCCACCTGCTGACTGGTATGGCATAGCTATACCGTCGACCTTAAGTTAAACCCGTGACAATTATATATAGTTTAAATTAAAAGTAAGTTTAAGTATATAATTAATTTTTTTAAAACTTTTTAATATTTAATTATTAAATTTATTTTAAAAGTTATATAATAAAATATTTTTTTTATATTTATAAATTATTTTTTAAATTAAAAATAATTAAATTTTTAACACTTTAAAAATAATATATTATTTTAATGTTTAATACTTTTAATTTAAAAAATTTTATATTTAATTTTAAACTTTATTTTTATTTTTAAAATTCACATATATATTAATTTTAATATTTTTTTAAAATTTAAATATAAAACATTTAATTAATTTTTTTATAATTAAAAAGTTATTTTTTATTATATATATATTTTTTTATATTAAATTAAAGTTTAATTATTATTTTTATAAATATTTTAATAGTTTTAATACTTTTATTAACTTTTATAAACTACTTTTAAGCTATTATATTATATTATATACTGTTATTAATAAGTATATATATAAATAAAAATAAATAATGTAAATAAAAGTAAAGTAATAAGTAAAATAATATATATTATTAATGTTAAAAAACTACTTATTTAATTATTGTAAAAAATAGCGACTTATTTATATTACAAGGGTATATAAGTACTTTTATATTAAAAGGTTATTTTTCCTTATATAAAGATTGCATAAAATGCAATATTAATATTAGCTTTTAAAGTATAAAATAACTTTTATTTAAATAATATTATTAAAAGTTTTAATAAATTAATTAATTTTAATTAAAATATTAACGTTAAAATTAATAAATGTTTTATTTATTTTTATATTTAAATATTAGTTTTTATTAATATTTAATTTTAATAAGTTAAAAAGTATTAATTTAAAAGCTTAAAAGCTTATAAGTTTAATTAATATTATTATATTAAAATAAAATATAAATAATTTATAAAAGCTTTATTTATTATTAAAGTTAATAAAGTAATTTATATTTAATATTATTATTAAATAATTTAAATATAATATATTATAATAATAATAGCTAAATAGCCACATTTACTACTGCCATTATTATGCACTATTATTATCCACCGCTTAATGTAATAAAATATTAATTAAAGTACTTAAATTTAATTATTATTATATAACTATATAAAGTTTTTTTACGCAATTCTTTTATATATATTATATAAATTATTTAAGCTTTTATGCTATAAATCTATTATAAAATTATATTAAAATTACATGTTTATTTTATTATTTAAATTTTTAAAAAAGTTTAACTTATTAATTAAATTTAAATTAAATATTTAATTAATATAAATAAGCTTATTAAAGTTTTATTTTTTTATTTTTTAAAGTTAACTATAAATAAAACTTTTTAAACCAACACGTAATAAAAAAGCAAGTTTAAATTAAAAACTATAAAAACTGCGCACGTTAAAAAATGCAATTTAATAATATAAATTTAAAAAATAAACTATATTAATAAAACATTAAAAACACTTATTAATATTATATATTTATTTAATTATTTATATTAAATATATTAATTAATAATAATATTATTATTTTAAAAAAATAATTTACTTATAAAAACTATTATAAATAATTTAATAACGCAAATATAAAAAATAATGTTAATTATTATAAAGTTTTTAAAAACTTTATATAAATGTTATATTATAAGTTAATAAATTACTTATATATTATATTTTTAAAAAATTAAAAGCTTAATAGTTTATTTTATATTATTATTAAAAATAATTAAAAATATAACTTTAATATAATTATAATAATATTAATATAAAATAAAATAATCAATAAATTGTATAATTTAATACTTATATAAAATAAAGTTTTTTATAAATATATTATTATATTATTATATTTAATTTTTAAAAATAATTATAAAAGCTTTTTTTAAAAAATAATATAAAAATTAAAAAATAATATAAATATATTATGTTAAAAAAATTTTATATTTTTATAATATTAAATATAAGTGTTATTATTTTTAAATATTTTATTAATAATATAATAACTTTAATGCATATAAAAAGCATATAATATATTTAAAAACTTTAAAATAAATAATTTAATTAAATTTATTTAATTTTTATAAAACTTTATAAAGTTTATTATATTATTATAACTTATAAAAAGTGATTTTTAATATAAATTATTTAATAAATATTATAATAAAATATATAATTATATTTAATAAAATATTTTTATTATAAAATAATTATAAATAAATAAAAACTATTAAAATTTAATAAGTTAAAAAATTAATATTTTTATAATAAAATTAAAAGCAATAAATTTAAAAACAGCAATTATTTAATATTTAAAATTTAATTAATAAAAAGCATTTTAATATTAAAATTATTAAAATTTATATAAAAATAATAAAAGCATAGCCGACTTAATTAAATAAATAAGTTTTAAAAGTTAAAATATTAAAAACATTTTTTTAAATTACACTATTAATAATAAAAAAAATAAAATAAAATAAATTATTTAAAAGTATTTTAATAAATAACTTAAATAATAATTTTTAATTAAATAATAAATAATAATAAATAATTTTTTATTAAAATATTTAGTAAACTTTTTATAGAAAATACGTACTTATAAATATAAAATATATTATAAAATTATAAAAATATTTTAATATAATTTAAATATAAATTTTTAAATTAATTAAAATAAATAATTATAATAAAAAATAAGTTATTAATATAATATAAATAATTTATTTTATATTAATAAATAAACTATTTATAATATTTTCTTATTAATTTTAAATATAAAAGGCAAAGTTTTTATAATTTTTAAAAAATAAAAACTAAAAAATAAATTATTTTAAATTAATATAAATAAATTAAATAATTTGTTTTAAAATTTTAAATATACGCATAATATAATACATTATTAAATAATAAAAATAAAATAATATATATATAAATTAAAATATAACGCATTAAATAAAGTTAATAAAAATAAAACCGCAGTTAAAATTACTTTAAAAATGATTTTAAAGCATTTTAAACGTATATTTATTTATATAAATAAAAAATAAAAAACAAAGCAATTATTTATAAAAACCGGAAAATATTAAAATTAAAATTATAACTTTAAATTTATGCGTAAGAACTTATAATTATATAACGAGTAAAATAAATTATTATTATTGATTTTACACCGAAACTATATATATTACGTATATAAAAACCATATAAAGTTAAGCGGTTTTTTTTAAGTTTTATAAACACGTTAAACTGTTTTTAAAAAAATAGTAGCTTTAAAGCTGCTTTTAAACTTTTTAATTTAAACAAGTAAAATTTATATTATTTTATATTTAATAATTATAGGTTTTAATAATAAATATTAAAGTTTTTAAATAAATATGTTTATAGTGTTTATTATTAACTTATATTTATAATATTATTAAAAAAAAAAGCTGTTTTTATTTTAAATATTTTATTAATTTTTTTAATTTTTGCGTTAAATATGCATAAAATTAAAATAGTTTTTAAATTAAGCTAGTTTATTATTTTATTTATTAAAATTTTTTATTTTTTATTTTTTTATAATTATTTTAATTATTAAAAAATTATATATAAACTTTTAATAAGTAATTTATTTATTTAATATTATAAAGTATAATAAATATTATAAATATATTTATATTATTTTTATAATTTGTTTATATTATATTATATATGTTATTAATTAAATAGCGTGTTTTTTATTATAATTAATATAAAAAAATTAATTTATATAATATTTAAAAGTTATATAGTTATTATTTTTATATATTTTTTTATATTTTTTATATAATTTTTAATTATAATATATTTTTATTATATATTTATATTTATATTTATAATAATAAAAATATTATTTAATTTATATATTTTTATAAATAATTTATAAATATATTAAATAATATTTATTATTATTTTTAAATTATAAAAGCGCTTTATTTAAATAAATATAATAATTTTTATATAAATTAATAAGTAATTTTTTTAAACTTTTTTAAAAAAAATGCTTTTAAAAAATTAATATTTATATTTTTTTATATAAACGTTTAATTATTTTTTTAATTATATATAATTTATTTTTAAAATTTAAAATTAATATATTATTATTATATAATAACGTTTTTTAAATTATGCTTTTTTATTTAATATTTTTATAATTTACGCTATTTTTTAACAGTTTATTTAATTATTAATAAATTAAAAATAAATATATAGTTTTTATTTAAAAATTTATACTTTATTATAATTATTTTTTATTAAAAATAAGCGCTTTATTTATTTTAATTATTAATATTTTATAGTTTTTTTTTAATTTAAAAATGTTTAAAATAATAAATTTTTAAATATAATTTAATAGTATAAGTTTTAAAAAAGTTATTATTTTAATTTATATATATTTTATAAACTTTATAAAAATAAATATTATTATTTTAAAATTTAATTTTTTTTTAATTTTTATTAATTAATTTAATATAATAAATAAATTAAATTTATTTTTTTAATTAAAAAAGTGTAAAAAAAAAGTTAAAAAAAGCTTATAACTTTTTTAATAGCTTTTTTAATTACAGTGTTTAAATAGCTTAATATTAATTTAATAGTTATTAAAACAATAAAGTTGCAAATATTATATATGTTTTTTTAGCTTTATTATAAAAGTTTTTAATTTTTTTATTTATAGTTAATATATTAATTATTAGCATGTTTTTATTTTTTATTTTTTTTATTTTAAAACTATTATAACGCGTAATAATAAAGTTATAATTATTTGTTTAAAAGCGCTAATAACCTTTAATAAGGTTTTAACGCTTACGCTGCAAGTATAACGCAAATATAATAACTTTTTTATAAAAAGCCGGTTATAAAAATTTTAACAATATTAATTATTTAATAAAATAAGTCGTTTAACTAAAGTTACAAATAAATTTAAAATTTTATTAAAGTTTTTTTTAAATAAAATAAATATAAACTTTTAAATATAACGTTTATAATAGCAATTTAATTTAAATAATTTTTAAAAGCGCAAATAATAATAAGCTTACTATAACTTTAATATATAAAATAAATTAAATAATAAAATTTAAATAAATTAACAATAATATTTAATAACAGTAAAGAATTATATAATATAATTAAATAATTAATATTAACAGCATATAATAAATATAAAATTATATTTAATAAATTATTACTTTATTAATTAAATAGGTATATTTTATAAATATATATTAAATTATAAATAAAAACAACTTAATTATAGTTTATTATATAAAATAATATTAATAAAATAAAATATATTAATAATATATTATTAAAAACTTAATAAAAAAGTTTAATAAACTATTAACGCGTTATAAGCCGTTTTAATTTTTTTATTTTAATTTTAATTTTATATAAAATTTTAAAATTTAAACTTAATTAAATTATGTTTCATTATTTATAAAAAAACTTTATTAAAACTTTTTAAAGTATATATATTTATGAAAATAAATATTTAATAAACATTTTATAAAATATATATTAATTTAAATAAAAAAGTGTAATTTTATTTAAACAACATTTTTATTTATTTAATAAATAAATAAATAATAATTTTCTTTTAAATAAACTACGTAAAATTAGCTTATAAACTAACATTAAAACTTAAAGATTTTAATTATATTATTAATAAAAATAAAATAAAAATAAATAATAATAAAGTTATAATAATTTACTGTTAAAACTTAATTAATAATTAAAAAACAATATTATAAAAGCTTTATTTTTTAAGTTTTTATAACTTTTATAAAAGTTTAATATTAAATTTAATAAAATTACCTTGTTTATTAAATTAACTTATTAATAATTAATTTAATTTAATTTAAATAAAACCTATTAATATATATTTAATAAATTAAAACTTATTTTTACTTTTTAAAACTTTTAATTATAAATTAAAAACTTTTATTAAAATTAATGCTTTAAACGGGATAATTATTAATATAATATTATAATAAATTAAATTAAATAAATTTTAATATTTTTTAAAAATTATAGTTTTAATAAAAATAAATTATAATATTAATAATAAAGTTTTTTTATTATTTTTAAAGCTTTAATATATTAAAAAGTTAAATTTATAAAATATTAACACTTTTATTTATTTTTTAATATTAAAGTTTTTTAATATTAAGCAGTTTTTTAACTTTTAATAAGTAAAATAAAATAAATTAATAATATACTGTAATTTTATTATAATGTACTAATCGAAAATTAAAAAAGGTTAAATACCGCATTATAAGTTTATTTTACTTTATATATTAAAAGAATAATATTATTAATATAATAACGTTAAAAATAAATAAAGTTTTAATATTATATAAAGTTATATTAATTAATGAAAATTTTAAAGTTATTAAATAAACTTAAAATTAAATAAATATTAAAAAAGCGTTTAAGTTTTATATATTATATTATATTATATTAAAAACCTTAATACTTTATTAAAATAATTAATTATATTTAATTAAAATAACTTATAAACATATATATTAAAAAAGTTTATTATTATATTAAAACAATATATTAATAAATATATAAAACTTATATTATAATTGCTTTTTAATTTTAATAATTAAATATAAATAAGTTTAATATATAATTTATTAAAAGTTATTTTTATAAAACTATTAAAACTTTTAAAAAATAAAACATTAAATAAAATTTAATATTATATAATTATAAATTTTAAAAACAAATAAAAAATATTAAAAATATATTAATATATTAATCATTATAAATAAATTAAATAAACATTTATAATATATACTTTATAAAATAACCTTTTTTATAAAAATATAGCATAAATATATTATTATAAATTAAATTAAAATTTTAAATAAATAAATAAATAAATAAATAAATAAATAAATAAATAAATAAATAAATAAATAAATAAATAAATAAATAAATAAATAAATAAATAAATAAATAAATAAATAAATAAATAAATAAATAAATAAATAAATAAATAAATAAATAAATAAATAAATAAATAAATAAATAAATAAATAAATAAATAAATAAATAAAATACTTTATTTTTACATATTAAATTATATTAAATTTATAAATAAAAATATGTTTTTTATAAATATTATATATATTATTTTTATTAAATAGTTTTATTTAATTTTAATTTTAAAAATTATTAGTTTATATTTTTATTTATATAATAATATTTTAACTATATTATTTAAAAAATAACTTATAATTTTAACTTTTAAAAAATATAAAATAAAATTATTAAATAATAACTTAATTGCAGTTTTAAACATTATAGTTATTATTATATAACTTTTTAATAAAATAAAGCCGTTTAAATATTTTAAATAAATAAAAAAACCGATAAAACCTTGTAAATATATTATTATAAATTTTTAATGAAAATAAAAATATTTAAAAGCATTTTTAAAAAACTTTAATTAAAAACTTTATTATAAATATATATATATATATATATTATTTAAAATTAATAATTAAACTATTAAATATTATAATTATATAATTAAAACATTAATAAAAAATTAATAAAGTAATAAATGCTATAAAATTAAAATAATTAAAATTTATAAATAAAATTAAAATAAATTAAATAAATATAAAAATAAACTTAAATATTATTTAAATAAAAGTTTAAATAAGCTTTAAACAAGCATATTTTAATGCATTAAAACAATAAGCTAATATAAATTAATAATAAAAAAACTTTTTTATTTACATTATAAATAAATAAATAATTATAAGCTAGCTTTATACTACCATTAAAAAACTTATAAAATAAATTAACTTATTAAAAAAATTAACTATTAAACTTTTAATAAACAACTTTTATTATATTAATAAATTACATTTAATAATTATAATTAACTTTAATTAAATAATTTATTAATTTATATTTTAATAAACGCTAATTATATATTATTTAACACTTTATATAATATTAATTATTTAATAATAATTTACGCTATTATTAACTTATAAACTATAAATAAAATAAGCTTAACTTTATAAAAACATATAACTTTTATTAATTTATTAATATAATAATTTTATAATAATTATTATATATTTTAAAGTAATTATTTATATTTTTAAATATAATATTAAATTAAATATATTATAAACAATTAATTTAATAATGTTTTTAATTAAATTATAAACTAGCTTTATAATAATTATATAAAATATTAAACTTTATATATATTTAATACTTAATATTTAAACTATAAACTAATAAAATAATTAATAAAACATAAAAAATTTAAAATTTACTTTTAATAACACTTAAACTTTTAAATAATAATTTAAATAACTTTAATAAAAAATAATGTTTTAAACTTTATTAAAAAAGTTTATTAAAAATTAACTATTAAAAAACTTAAAAATATAAAAAAGCGCTTTAAATATATAGATTTTTTAATTTATTTTTTAAGTAAAAAGTTATTTTAAAACAATTAATCGCAATAAGTTAAAATTTAAATAATATAATAAAATAAAAAAGTTTATTTTTATAAATATAAACATATATAAATAATAAATATAATTTTATTTTAAAATAAAAAAGATTTTAATTTAATAAATAAAATAAACTTAAATTTTTAAAAATATAGCTTATAATAAATTACATATAAATAATTAAAAAACCTTTTATACTTTTTATAAAAGTAAATAAATACTTTTATTTAATTAAAAAATTAATAATATAAAAAACTTTATATAAAATATTAATATTTTAAAACATGTTTTTTAAAAAATAAAAAAATAAAAATTATATATTTTATATAATAATTAAATATAAATTATTAATATATTATATTATAATATTAATATAAATAATAATTTATATTTAATTATTATATAAAATATATAATTAATAAAAACAATAAAATATAAAAATATATTATTATTATTTATATAAATTATAAATTTTAAATAAATAAAATAAATAAAACTAATAATTATTAACCTGCATATAAACAATATTAATTAATAATTATAAAAATAATTATAAATTAATAAGAAAATAAAAAAATAGTTTTATATTTATAAGTTTTTATACTATGTTTTATATAATAACAGCTTTATACTTTTAAATTTCATTTTTAAAAAGTAAAAAACTAACTTTTATACTATATAAAAAAATTAATAAAAGTATTTTAAATATAAAACTTTTATATAATAATAAAATTAAATAATAAACTATTTTATAATTTTTATAATTATTATATAATTAAATATTAAAGCCAGCTTATTAAAAATATAAAAATTTTAAAACATTTAATAATAATAATTTAATAAAAATATATATATTATAAACTTATTAAAAATATTTACTTTATAATATATATAATAAAAGTTATATTAAAATATTTATATATATATATTATAATTATAATTAAAAATAAAATTAATATATAATTTATTAATTTTATTATTATTATTTTTAATATTATAACAGTAATAATTAATTTTTCCGCATTAATAATAAATAAAATCGCTAAAATAATAATAATAATAATAAAGTTTTTATTAAAAATTAAAATATAAAAATATATAAAAATAAAAAGTTTAATAAAGTTTATTTAAGTTTAAAAATAATTTTTTAAAAAGCTTTATTAATAAAAAATAAAAAATTTAATATATATTTTTAATAAATATATTTAATATTATAACATTTTAAATATTTATAAAAAAGTTAAAAAAGTTAATTTAATTAATATAATTTAAATATTATTAACTTTAAAGTTATTAATAAAATTATAAACTTTAAGTTTATTATTATGTTTATTTTAACAGTTATTTTTTTAATTTTAAACATAATAAATAAATTTTATATATACGCTTTAAAAAGTTCTAATATGGTTTTTAAGCAGTAAAAAGTATTTATTTTTATAAATATTTATATTAAACTTTTAATAATTTATATAACAATAAAAATAAAACTGCTTATAGTGCAATTAATAGCTTAATAATATATTATTAATATTAATATTATTTTATATAATAAGTTATAATTTAATTTAATTTTATAATTTATATTTAATTAATAAAATAATAGTTTATTAAATATTTTTCATATTTATAATATACTTTTAATATTAATTAATTTATTATATTAAATAGTTTTTATTTATTTTATTAATTAATGTTTTATATAATGAAAATATATTAAGTTTATTGTTATTTACGCTTTTTATAGTTAAATTAAATTAAATTACACTTATAAACGCTATATTTAAAAATTAATATTTATATTAATTAAATGTATTATATTATATATATATTTTTATGCATTACGTGATTATAATTATAAACCTTTTTTATATATAAGCTTAAAATTATAGTTATAACATTATTAACAAATAACTGCTTTATTTACTTTACATTTTTATTTAAATAGTTAAATATATATTTAAAAATAATTATAACTATACAGGTTTTTATGTTTAATATAATATTTATATTATTTTTAAAAAACATTATTTTAATAAAAAGTACTTTAAAGCTATAATAATGCATTTAAAAGCAAGTTTTATGTAAGTAAATTTTTAATAAAAATAGTTATAAATATAGTTAATTATAAAAATTATAAAAAATTATTAATAAGCAGTTAATAATATAATAATAAATTTATAATAATAATAATAAAATATTAAATAAATATTAAATAAATAATTATAAATTAAAAAAGTTAAAAATTATATAAATAAAGTTTAAAAAATTATAATATAACTTTTAAATTTTAAATAAAAAATAAATAGCTTTTTAATAAAAGTAATAATAATAATAATAATAATAATAATAATAATAAATTAAGTAATTATAATTTAAAATTTTAAAACTTTAATTTTTTAAAAAAAATAAAATATATATACTATTTATAAAAAAATACTTTAATTATAAACTTAATATATAAAATTTTAATTTTTAATTTATTAAAATAATATTATTTTAAACCGTTATATTAATTTTATTAAAAAATATATTATTTAATTTATTACAATAATTGCTGCCAGCTAGCTATATTTATTACAGCTGTTATTATGCACTATTATTATTTACTATTTAATATAGCAGAATTTTAATTAAAGTACTTAACTTTTTTTACTATTATATAACTATATAAGGTTTTTTTACGCAATATTTTATATAAATAATATATAAATTATTTAAACTTTACGCTTTAAATTTATTATAAAATTATAATAAAAAATTATATGTTTATTTATATTTTAATTTATTTAATAAATAAATAAAAATAAAAATTTTATATTTTTAAAATTAAATAAATAATAATATTAATTAATTAATAAAAATATTATAAAAATTATATTTTTAAAAACCTTTATAATTTTTATAAAACATTTATTATAAAATTTAATAAAATAATTTACATATTAAACTTTTTTATTTATAATAATATAATTTAAATTTAATTTATTAATTATTATTATATATTTAATAAATTAAAAATTAAATAATAAGCATTTTATTATATTAATATTTTAATTATAAATTAAAAACTTTTATTAAAATTAACGCTTTAAATAAAATTATTATTAATATAATATTATAAAAAACTAGTTTAAAAAACTTTAATATTTTTAAAACAAATTATATTACTAGTAAAAATAAAATTTAATATATTAAAAAGTTAAATTAATAAAATATTAACATTTTTTTTTTATTATTTAACTTTAAAGATTTTTAATATAAAATAAAATAATATAATATTATATTATAATTTATAAATAAAAAATAAAAAATAGAAAATATTATAATTAATATTTTATATAACTTTATAATAAGTTAAAAAATTAAAATTAAAGTATAATAAATAATATATAAGAGTTTTATTTTATTTTATATATTAAAATAATAATTTTATTAGCATAATAATATTAAATATTAATAAAAATTTAAAATTATTTAAAGTTAATAAAATTAAAGTAAAATTAAATAAATATTAAAAAGCGTTAAAATTTAATAAATTATATTAAAAGCAATTAATTATATTTAATTAAAATAACTTATAAACATATATATTAAAAACGCATTATTATGTTAAAATTATATATTTTAATATATTTAAAATTTAAATTATAATAGCTTTTAAATATTATTAATTAAATATAAATAGTTTTATTATATAATTTATTAAAAACGATTTTTATAAAGTTATTAAAGTTTATAAATTATTATTAAATTAATATATTAATTAATAATTAAAATTTTATATTAATTTTTAAAAAGTTTAAATAATTATTTAAAAAATTATAAATTATATTAAATATATTAAAATAATAATATAATTAAAAAAACTTTTTAAATTCTAGTAAAACCCCTTTTATTATTTGCGACCGCAAGAAAAAATAAAATAATTTGCATATTTAAAATTAGCGTATTTAACTTTTTAAAGCAGCAATAATGCATTTAAAAAATAAAGCTGGCGCTAGCGTAAATATAATGTTAATGGTTATTAATAGTAAAAATTGCGGGTTAAAATAATTGCGTTATTATATTAATGTAAAATTTATAGCATTTAACGTAAGCAATAATAACGTAAAAGTAATAAATACATAAAGTAATATAAAAATAAATAAAATATTAAAGTTATAAAATTAAATAATAAACTTAATATTTTTAAATTAAGTAAAAAAAGTTTATAAAATAACGGTAAAAATAAACTAATTAAGCGGAAAATAAAACGTAATTAAGCAGTAATTTAACTAAATAAACGATTAACTTATTATGTTTAAAAATTTTAAACAGTTTAAATAATTTATTAAAAAAATAATTAAACGTAACGTTTTTTTATTAAATATATATATAAGCATAATAATTATTAGCGCGTAATATATATATGCGTTAATAATAGCGTTTAAATTTATTTTTAAATAATATATACGCAAGATTATAATTTAAAACGAAAATTAAATAAATAACTATAAAAATAAAACTTTTATTTAAATAGTTAACGCAGTTAATAAAAACAGTTTTAAACGCAGCGTTATTGCAATAAAAAAACTATTAAATAATAACGTAATAATTATTTTTAATAATATTAAAAATTAATATATAAAAAATATAAAATAATTAAAAGCTTTTAATAAATAAGCGCAAATAATAAATAAAATATACATAATGTTAGCAAAAAGCATATTATAAAAAAAAGCACGATAAAATAAAAAAAAAATAAAAATTAAATTAAATAGTTAAAATAAAAGTATATAGTTTATAAAAATTATATTAAAATTATTAAAAAACAGCGATTTATTTGCGTTAGCAATATTATTATTAAAAATAACAAATTAAAAGTAAGTAAATAAAGTTTATAATTAAAAGTTAATTTAAAGCAGTTATATATATAATATAAAACTGTATTATAATAAATTATAGCTTATATAATATTATAAATGTTAAAAATATAATTATAAATAAATTAAATGCTTTAATAAGCTAATATATAGTAAATATAATATAAATAATTATAATATAAGCAAAAAAGTTAAAAAACAATGCTTAATTTATAATAAAAGTAAATTTTATTATATAGTATATAAAAGTGCGCACGCAGTATAAAATTGCTGTTATTTAATAGCGTAAACGCAATAAAAGCGCTGTAAAAAAAAATATAAAATTAAACCGCTTTACTTTTAAATAGCAAGTAACGTAAAAACTGCGTTAATATAAAGTATTAATAACGTAAAAAAGTTTTTTATAATTAAAAAAAAAAAAAAAAACTAACTAGTTAAAAGTAATAATTTTATATTATAAATATAAAACAACGTAAATATTATTTTTTTTATTATTATAAAAAAAACTTAAAAAGTTTAAATTTAACGTTAAAGTAATTAATACGCAGTAAAAATATAATAACGTAAAAAATTAACTTTTAAGCTTGTTTTTTTATAATTATTAAAGTTTTATATTAAAATACGTAAAAAAAAAAAAGTGCGTTAAGTAAGCGTTAAAAAAAAGTAACAAATATAACGTTATAATAATCTAAAAATCGTGAAAAAGTCGATTAAAAAAGTCGCCATACTGTTTAAAAATAAGAAAATATTAGCTAATAAATAAAAGCAATAAAATTATTATATATATTAATAAATACATTACTTTAATTACTTAAACGCATAAAATAAATAAAAATTAATATAGCGTTATTATTAAAAAAAGCAATAAAGCTATTAAAATTTTTTTAATATATTTTTTTAACTTAATATTAAAAAATTAAAAAAGCTTAATTTATAAGTTTACAGCTATAAAGTTAAATAAAAATAACGTTTTTATAAACAATTAAAACTTATATTACTTACTATAAAATATTTAAAGCTATAAAATAAAAAATAATAATAATTTATTTAAAATAACGTAATATTAAAGCTTTTTATTAATTATGCTTTATAATAAAATTATATAAATAAATAAAAGTTTAAAATTTAAAAAATTATTTATTTTAAACTTATATTAAGTTATAAATATTTTAAAAGTTAAATTTAAAAAAACAATAAACTTAATTAAATTAAATTATGCTATATAAGTAATTAATATTAAAAATATTATAAAAAAATTAAGTAAAAGTAAATTAAAAAATTAAAGTTAAGTTTTTATAAATTATAATATAGTTAAAAGCTATTTAAAGCAGTTTAAACGCTATAAAGTTATAAATTTAATAAAAAAACTTAAAAAAACTATAAACAATTTTATAAAACAGTTTATATATATAATTAACGCTTTAATTTTAAAATAAAAAAAAATATACAATAAACGGGTTATATAATAAAATTATAAAGTTAAAAAAGCTGTTAAATATTATAAATATTATAAAAAAAAATTTAAAGCAATTAAAATAAAGTTTAATTTAAAAAATTTAAAAGCAGTAAAAGTTAAAGTAATAAAAGTATAATAAAAAACTTAAAAGTAAAACTAGCGTAAAAAACTTAAAACTACATTTAATAATATAAAAAAAGTATAAAAATTAAAAAAATAAGCGCATATAAAAAGTTATATACTAATAAAACCTTTAAAAATACTGCAGTTTAAAAGCAGTAAAAACGGCAAAATAATAGCGCGCATATATGTAAAAAAAGTTAAAGTTTTTATAATAAAGTTTTTTTTTAATTTACTTATTAACCTTTTTAATATAATAAATATTATATTTAAAAAAAAAATACAATTTATGCTTTATAATAAGTTAAAAAGTTTTTTTAAAAAAGCTGCTAGTATGTATACGTAATTTAAAAGCAATAAAAACGTTAAAAAATAATAAAATTTTAAATAAGCTTTTTAAAAAATATAAAAAATATTTATATTATAAAAAATAATTTAAAAAAGTTTTTATAAATTTAATATAAGTAAATTTAATATTAAAATATTATTTACTATATTTTTACTGCATAAACGTTATAATTTTTTATAAATTAAATAAAATAATAATATAACGTAAAATTATAAACGCTTAAAAGTTAATTGCTTTATTTAACGCTATAAAAAAAATGTTTAAAATAATTATATATAAGCGCATTTTTTAAACAGTAAAAAAATAACGGTTTTTATTAATTAATTAAATAAATAATAAAAAAAAATTAATTAAATTAACAGTATAAATAATTATAAAACTTGTTTATAAAATTTAAAAATATAGCATAATAACGTTATTATTATAATTAAATATTAAAAATATATTTAATATAATAAATTATATTAAATTATTAAATATAATAAAAAGTATAAAGTTTTTAAAATAAATAATGTAATAAATTTGCAGTTTTTTTATAAATTAAATAACGCAATTAATATTTAATAAAAAAATAATAAAATTAATATAAATTAAAGCTAGTATTTTTTAAAGTTTTTTATTTTTAATTATATTATTTATAATTTATATAAAATTACTTTATTACGCATTAAAAGCTAATAAACTGTTTATAATTATTAGCTTTATTAATAATATAAATATATTAACGTTTTATATAAACGTTAAAATAAACTATATAATATTTAAAAAAGCTTAAAAAATATATATATAATAAACTATTATAAAAAGTATGCAATTTAAATTAAATAAAAATAAATTAATATATTTTATAAAAGTTTATATAATTTTTATATAAAAAATACATTTAAATAAAATAATAATATAATTTATAAAAAAAAAAGCTATTAAATTTTTAAAAATTTAATTAAATAAAAAACTTTAATAAAAACTTTATATAAACATTATAAAAAAAAAACTTATTATATAAAAATACGCATTTATTAAAATAATTATTATTATATAAAAATTAAATATAAAATACGTAAAATTTATTTATATAGTAATAATAAAAAGTTTAATAACGTATAAAGTATTAATATAATATATACTATTAAATAAAATTAAAATAATTAATTTAATAAACTGTTTATTTATAGCGCAAATATAATATTTAAAAATTATATTAAAAGCGTTAAAAGTTATATTAATATAAATGCTTAAAATTAAAAGCTTTATAAAATTATTAAATATATATTTAAATAAAATTGCTATAAATTTTAAAAAGCGCTATAAAACGTAAAATAACGCGGAAATAATTAATAAAATATAAGTAATTATAACATAGTTATTAATAAATATAAAGTTAAAATTAAATAAAAAAATTTAAAAATTTATTAATAAAAAAAAATAAGTTAAATAAAAAAATAAGCTAATAATAATATTAAATTAAAAGTATTAAATTATTAAAAATAAAAGTATAATTAAAAATATTTAAAAAAGCAGTTTTAACGCATATTATAAAAAGCAGTAAAATAAATTAAATTTAATAAAAAAATATTAGTTAAATATAAAAGGTTAATAAAGGTTAAAAACGCGCTATTAATTTAATTACGCATAAAATAAATTTTATTTAAAGCTTTTTTATTTAATAAAAATAACTTAATAATTTATACGCTATTTTATTAATATAATTAAGTTTTAAAAATAGCATTATATTTAATTATTAAATGTTAAAAAAAACATATTATTTAAATATATAAATTAACAGCGTAAAAGTTATAAAAGCGTAAAAATTTATATGCGCAGTTTAAAAATTTTTAAAAATTAAAGCTTTTTTTAATATGGTTTATAAAATTATATAAAATAATTATATTTAAAAAAGCAATATAATTAATAAAAAAAAATTAAATAATTATTATATATAATTATAAAAAAGTATAAATAAAAAATAAGCGATTAAAATATAGCGTTTATAAAAAATATAAGCATTAAAAAATATAATTTTTTATTTAATTAGCTTAAAAGTTTAAAATAAAATTAATTAAACGTTAAAAGCATATTAGCAAGGCAGTAAAAAAGTAAAAGAGGCGCGGTAATAAAGCCGCTTAACCGCGTAAAAGCCGGTTTTTTTTTTTTTTTTTTTTTTTTTTTTTTTTTTTTACTTTTTATTTAACATTAGCGGGAGTAAAAAAATTAACTTTATTAAGTTAATTTTAAACAGTTATATTAAAGTATAAAAGTAAATAAAAAGTAAAAAACTTATAATAATTTATTTAAAAATAATTATTGTTTTTTTTAAAAAAAAAAAAAAAAAAAGTTGTTTTTAAGTTAAGTTATAAAAGTTATTAAGGCGGCAGTAAAGCGCTGCGCTTTAATAGCGTTATAAAAGGCGTGTAAAGCTTTAATAACCGCAGTTTAATATAAGTTTTAAATTTTAAAAATTAGCTATAAAATAGTGTTAATAACGCGTAAAAAACATGTATTAATGCGGGTAATTTTATTAACTTTATTTTTTTTTTTAAAAAGCGGTAGCGGTAAAAAGGCAGTAAATAGCGTTATAAAGTAATAAATAGTTTAAAAACTGCGTGTAATTAACGAGAAAGTTATAAAAAAGCTATAAAATATTATTTATAAAAAAGTAGTTATAATTATAGTTAAAGTATTTTTAATAATAAATGTTAATATTTAAAGTTATTATATTAATATATAAGCATATATAATAAAAAAACAGTATAAAAATTATATATTAATAATATTATAGTATATAGTAAAAAAGTTTTTTATTAAATAATAAACATAATAAATATAAAGTAATTTTTAAATAATATTATAATTATTTAAAAGTTATTTAACTTTAAAATTAAAGTTAAAAGCAGAGTTTTAACTTATATAGTTTTAACTTTTTTTAGTTTTAATTTTAATTTTTTTAGCAGTAAAAATAGGTTTATTATTATTATTAGCGTTATTATTAAGTTTGCGCTTTTATATAACAGCGTGTAAATAACGAAATAGTAGCGATATAAAAAAAAAGCAATATTTATGCAGGCGGTATAGGTTTTAGCGGCGGCGGCGGCTTTTTTAGCTAGCTTTTTTTTTTTTTTAAAAATAAAGGCAAAAAAAGCAGGAGCGGCGGTTTAACAGCAGGTTAGCGATTATAAAACATTAAAATAAACCAGATTAAAAATTTATAATATTATTAATTTTTATAGCTAGGTTTTTAACTTAAAAGATTTAAATAAAAGCAGAGTTTTAATTAAATATTATTATAGCGTTAAAATAGCGCAAAAGCTGTATAAAAAAAAGGTATATTTACTAGTAGCGGTAGTGGTAGTGGTAATAGTAGTAGTAATAAAAGTAGTAATAATAGTGGTAATAATAATAGTAATAGTAATAGTAATAATAGTAATAATTATTATTATTATTATTATTATTATTATTACGTTATTATTGCTTTATTATTATTATTATTATTATTATTATTATTATTATTATTGTTATTATTATTATTGTTATTATTATTATTGTTATTATTGTTACTATTAAAAAAAAAAAAAAAAAAAAAAAGTAATAAAAAAAAGTTATAGTTTTTATAAAGGATTAATAAAAAAATTATTATTAAGCAATAAAAGCATTAAAATAAATTAAAAAAAAAAGCGTAAAAAAAACTTATTAAGTAGTAAAAAGTAAAATTAAATTTTAAAAGTTATTTTAAAATAAAAAAAAAGCAGTTATAATGCTAGAAAAAAGCGCTTTTAATACTTTTAAATATAAAAACCTCAGTTTATTAACTTATATAATAAAAACAAATTAATAAAAAAAATTAATTATAATTAAAAAAAATAAGTTATAAAGTTAAAAGCAGTATATAAAAAGCATAAAAGTGCGCACTGTAATAAGTTTAAAAATAAAAGCATTTTAATTATATTTAAGTTATTAAAGCAAGTTTTTATAATTATAAGCATAACGTTAATTTATAAAATTAAAGCGTAAAAAAGTATACGCTTTTAAAGCGTTATTTTAATTTATAAACTATGCATTTAAATATAGTATTTTAACTTAAAATATTAAGTTTGTTTATAAAAGTAACTTTTAATAAAAAAAAAATTTATAATTTATAAAAGCTTATTAACTGTGTAAAGGTTTTATAAGCGCAGTTTATACGCGGTTTTTTTTTTTGCAAATGCATAAAAAAAAGGTTTATTTAATTAAATAGCTTTATATACGTACGTATATAAAACAGTGTAAAATTAATAATAATATAATTTATTATTATATAAAAAATTATTTTAAATTAACTTATAATTATAAACTTTATTTATTTATTTTTAATTTATTATTTAAAAATATTATTAATATAATTATATTATTATTTTTAAATAATTTTAACGTTATTTTAATAAATTAAACGCTTAAATTTTATATATTAAACTTTATTTTAATTTTATTAATATTTTATTTAATTTATAATTAAAATACATTTTTTATAAATACTATATATATTTTATTAATTACTTGCATATTTTTTTTAAAAGTTTTTAAATATTTAATATTATATATATATTATTTTTTTATATTATTAAAAATAATAATTACGTTTTTATTAAGTAATTTTTTTATAATTATAACGTTTTATTTAATATTTATTTTATTTATAACTTTAATAATTTAAAATAAATTATAATTTTTAAAATTATTAATTTACTTTTTATTTTATATAATAATTTTTAAAATATAATGTTTTAAAATAACTTTTAATAAAAATTTAATTAAACATATATATATGCGCGTTATATTTATAATTATTACGCTTATATACGTTTTTATATTTAAAAAGTTACTATTAATAATTATTTTTTTAATTAACTTTATAAAAATTTTAAAATTTTAAATTATAATTAATTTATTATTATTATTATTATTATTATTATTATTATTATTATTATTATTATTATTATTATTATTATTATTATTATTATTATTATTATTATTATTATTATTATTATTATTATTATTATTATTATTATTATTATTATTATTATTATTATTATTATTATTATTATTATTATTATTATTATTATTATTATTATTATTATTATTATTAAGCTATTTAATTTTAAATTTAAATTAAAAAAACTGCGTTATAATTTTATAAACTTTATTTATATAATTTAAAATTTTTAAGTTTATAAACTATTTATATAGCTTTTTTATTTTAAATTTTTTTATAATTATTTATTTAATATTTTACCGCTATTTTATTATTATTATAATAATAATTTTATTATTATATTATAAACTATTTATTAACACGTTTTTTTACAGTTAGTATAATTAGCTTTATTTACGACTATTTTTATTAAATTTTTACCTGCGCAAGCTTTGCTTTTTAAATACGCTGTTATAGCTTTAAAAAGTCGAGTACGTTAATTTTAATAATATTAATTATTATTTTTTTAAATAATTGCATGCAATTATAGATATTATAATAAAAAGTTTTTAAAAAACATTTGCTTTATATTAAAAAAACTTTAAAATTAAATAATTAATAAAAATAAAAAATAAACGTAAATATTAATATTTTATTAATTTAACTTTTTAATATATTAAAGCTTTAATAATAATAATAAATTTTTTATTATAAATATTATAATTTATTTCCGTTAATAGCATAATTCTTTTTTAAAAAAAGCAATAAAAAAAAATATATATATACTAGTTTTTTATAATATAATACCAGCAATAATTTTATTTAAAGCGTTAATTTTAATAAAAATTTCTAGTTTATAATTAAAATATTAAAGTAATAAAATGCTTATTATTTATTTTTTAACTTATTAAATATATGTTAATAAGTATTAATTTAAGTTAAATTTACGTTATTATAAGTTAAAAAATTTAATAAACAAACTATTTTATTAAACTTTATAATAAATTTTTTATAAAAATTATAAAAACTTAAAAAAACGCAGTTTTTATAAAATCGTTTTTTTATTTATTAATTAACTTTTTATTATTATTTAATAACATTAACTTTATTACTATTTATTTTAATTTTATTCTCGTTAATAACATAATTAAAATATTTAATTTTAAAAATATAAAATTTACATTTTTTAATATCAGCTTATAAACCTATTTTTTAAAATCTTTTAAAATCTTTTTAAATATATTGCTTATATTTTTATTTATTTATTAAATAAATTAAAATATTATTTAAATAAATTATATAAAAATTATTTAAATGTTTTTTAAACTTATTATTAATTTATTATTAAAAAGTAACAAGCTTTTTAATAAAACTAAAAAATACTATACGGTATTAAAATCAACTATTTTAAATTTTAAATAAAATTAAACTTTTATTGTTTAAATTAATATATATTTTATAACACGCTTATTAAATATTTATTTTAATAAAAATACGTGCTTTAAAAAGTTTAAATAAAGTCTTTTTTATAAATAATAAAAAATATTTTTTTTTTAATTTTTATATTAAATTTCTCGTTTAGTTTTTATATTAAATTTCTCGTTTATTTTTTATAAAAAAATTAAAGCTGCTTAAAACGCGTTTAATAGCTTAATAAACCCTTTTACTAGGTTTTTAATAATATATTATTAACATGTTTTTATTTTTTTAATATTATTTTATATAGCAAGTTATAATTATAATTTTATAATTTATATTTAATTAATAAAATAATAATTTATTAAAATTTATTTTATTAAACATATTTTTATATTTATAATATGCTTTTAACACTAATTAATTAACTATATCGCGTAATTTTTTATTATTATTAAACAGTTTTTTTAATTTATTTAACTTTTATTATTTAATTTAATTTATATAATAAAATTACATTAAGTTCGTTATTATTTGCACTTTTTATAATTTTATTAAATTAAATTACTTTTATAAACATTACGTTTAAAAGTTAAGCATATTTTACATTTATAAATAAATATATACTGGTTTTTATATTAATAAAAGCTTTAATAAAAATAAATTGTTTATTATTACTTATTATATAATTAATAAAAAATAAATCGTTATTTAAATTATTTATTAAAATGTTTTTAAGCAGTTTACTATATTTTATAATTTTTATTATTAATAATATAACTTTTTTTTAAAAAAGTCTTATTATTTTAAAATTAATTTTTTAACATTTTAATATTTAAAACTTATTTGCTTTTTTATTATTTTATATAAATATTATTAATTTTAACTGCATTTTTTTTTAATTTTTTTAAAAAAAGCATTAAATAAATTAATAATTAGTTTTATAGTAAACATAATAAAATTTATAATTAACTATTTATTTAATTTACTTAAAACTTTTAAGTTAATTATATAATTTTTTATTAAAAATTATATTAATAACTTTAATATTAAAATAGTTTTTATTAATTTAATTTTTATTATTAATTAGCTGTTATTTTTTATAAGTTTATTACTTTATAATTTATTATTATAAAAGTTTTAGTTTTTAAATAAGTTAAATTTATTAATAGCTTTTTTTTATAATCGCTTAATAATAAATTTTTTTATTAAACGTAATTATAAATTTAAATATAATCGCAAAAAAATTAAAAGTTATATATTTTATTATAATATTTATTAACATATTGCTTATTAAATCGTGCAAATAACTTATTAAATAGCTTGCGTTTAAAATCGGGTTTTATTATTTAAAAAAATACAGTAAGTTTTATAAATTTTTATTAAAATTAAATAAACTTAATTAAATTAATTATTTTAAAGTTATAAAATGCATTATATGCTTTTTTATACGCGTTAAAATTATAATACTGCTTTAAAAAATACTTAAAAATAATAATACTTATAATAAGCATAAATAACATATGTTTATTAATAATAAATAGTATTAATGCTTTTAATATAAATTTATTTAATTTTTTAATAATATATAAAAACTTTTACTTTTTAATTAAATAATAATTTATATTATTATTAAACTTTTATTTTAATAATAAATATTAATAATTAAATTTAATAGTATTATAATCGTTTTTAAATTTATTATTAATAAAAATTAATAAATTTTACTGCTTAATAAAATGCTTAATTTTTTTTATAAGTTAAATTTAAAATAAATACTTAATTAATAAAAGCGGTATTTATTGCGTTTATATTAAAGTTTATAATAATATTATAAAAAACAGCGATATTTTTTTAATATTTTTAATTTAATTAATTTAAGTTACTTTATAGTTTTTTATAATTACTTTTTTATTTAAATGTTTTATAATTTTTTTAAGGTTTTTTTAATATAATAACATAATTATGCATTTATAAAAAAACCTTGCTTTATATATACGCTAGTTTATATAATTTACTAATAATTTTATTTTATATAATAATTATAATAACTTATACTTTTATTTTTTAAAATATTACTTTTAATTTTTTTACTGTTATTTTTTTAAATTAAGCATAATTAAATAATTTATTATATTAAAATTATGCTTTTTAATAGTTTTAATTAAAAGTATAAAGTGCATTATAAAGCTTTTAATTTTTTTACTAGCATAATAAATAGGCAGTTAGTTTAAAAATTTAAAATATAAAAAAATTTTAAACTTTTTAAAAGTTTTATAATATTATTATTATTATTAATTTTACATTAAAGCTATATATATTATGTATATAAAAGCTATATAAAGTTAAGCAGTTTTTTTTAAGTTTTATAAACATATTAAACTATTTTTTAAAAAAATAATAGCTTTAAAACTATTTTTACTTTTTAACTTAAATAAATAAAATTTATATTATTTTATATTTAATAATTATAAATTTTAATAATAAGTATTAAAGTTTTTAAATAAGTATATTTATAATGCTTATTATTAATTTACGTTTATAATATTATTAAAAAAAAGCTGCTTTTATTTTAAATATTTTATTAATTTTTTTAATTTTTACGCTAAATGCGCGTAAAATTAAAATAACGTTTAAATTAAATTAATTTATTTTTTTATTTATTAAAAATTTTTATTTTTTATTTTTTTATTTTTTATAATTATTTTAATTATTAAAAAATTATATATAAACTTTTAATAAATAATTTATTTATTTAACGTTATAAAATATAATAAACGTTATAAATATATTTATATTATTTTTATAATTTATTTATATTATATAATATATATTATTAATTAAATAATATGCTTTTTATTATAATTAATATAATATTTAAAAATTATATAATTATTATTTTTATATATTTTTTTATATTTTTTATATATTTTTTAATTATAATATATTTTTATTATATATTTATATTTATAATAATAAAAATATTATTTAATTTATATATTTTTATAAATAGTTTATAAGCGTATTAAATAATATTTATTATTATTTTTAAATTATAAAAGCGTTTTATTTAAATAAATATAATAATTTTTATATAAATTAATAAATAATTTTTTAAAACTTTTTTTAAAAAAATACTTTTAAAAAGTTAATATTTATATTTTTTTTATATAAACGCATAATTATTTTTTTAATTTTATATAATTTTATTTTTAAAATTTAAAATTAATGCGTTATTATTATATAATAGCGTTTTTTAAACTGCGTTTTTTTATTTAATGTTTTTATAATTTATGCCGTTTTTTTAACAGTTTATTTAACTACTAATAAATTAAAAATAAATATGTAATTTTTACTTAAAAGTTTATACATTATTATAATTATTTTTTTATTAAAAATAAGCATTTTATTTATTTTAATTATTAATATTTTATAATTTTTTTTAATTTAAACATATTTAAAATAATAAGTTTTTAAATATAATTTAATAATATAAGCTTTAAAAAAATTATTATTTTAATTTATATACGCTTTATAAACTTTATAAAAATAAGCATTGTTATTTTAAAATTTAGTTTTTATTAATTTTTATTAATTAATTTAATATAATAAATAAATTAAATGTATTTTTTTAATTAAAAAAAATATAAAAAAAGTTAAAAAAAACTTATAATTTTTTTTAATAATTTGTTTAATTTTATTATAAAAGTTTTTAATTTTTTTATTTATAATTAATATATTAATTATTAACATGTTTTTATTTTTTATATTTTAACTTTATTTTAAAATTATTATAACGCATAATAATAAAATTATAATTATTTATTTAAAAGCGCCGGCAACTTTTAATAAGGTTTTAACGCTTGCGCTGTAAATATAACGCAAATATAATAACTTTTTTATAAAAAGCCGGTTATAAAGATTTTAATAATATTAATTATTTAATAAAATAAATTATTTAATTAAAATTATAAATAGATTTAAAATTTTATTAAAGTTTTTATTTTATAATAATTAATGTAATTTTTTATGTTATTAATTTATTTATAATAATTATTATAAGTAAATTTAAGGTTAATTTTTTATTATTACTTTATTATAATATAACGGTGTTAATAATTAAATAAATATATAACGTTATTAAATATTATTAATAACTTTTATATTTAACTTACTTTTTTTAAAATCTATAAAATTAAATCGCACTTTTTAACGTGCGCGTTTTTTGTAGTTTTTAATAAAAATCCGGGTTTTTTATTACAAGCTATTATAAAAAATTCCGTTTATAATTAAAGCTTAAAAATAAAAAATATAATTTTAATAAGCTTATTTGTTTTAATTAAGTTTTTAATTAATTTAACCTGTTTTAAAAATTTAAAGTTTTTATAAACGATAAAATAAAATATAATAAGTATATAATTTTTTATCACAATTTTATAATAAATTTAAAGCGTAAAAGCTTAAATAATTTATATATTATGTATAATAAAAAATTGCGTAAAAAAAAAACCCTTACGTAGTTATATAACAGTAAAAAATCTTAAATACTTTAATTAAAATTCTGCCGCGCTAAGTAGTGAATAATAATAGTATACAGCAATGGCTGTGATAAATGTGGCTAGCTGGCAGTTATTGCTGTGATAGTTATATTAATTTTAATAATATGTATTTAATAGTATAAAAAGTTTTTAATTATTTACTTATATATATTTAAAAAGTTTTATAAGCTTTTAGCGCGTTTAACTAGTAAATCAGCTTATATATGTTAATTTTTTAATTACCCTGCTTAGCTTTTTATATTAAAGTTAATTTACTTTTAATTTTTTTATTCTTTTATAAATAATTAAAAAAGTAATAAATAATTAATATATTATAAAGTTAAAATATAGAAAGTATATAAATTTAAAAAAAAAGTACATAAACTATAAAAAGCGCTAACCTGCTTATATACATATAAAATATATATAAATATATATAAAGTTAAATAACTTTATATTTATATTTATTAACTAATATAACAGCAGTTATATAAATTAATTTTAAATTAAACTTTATTACAAGTTAAAGCTTAATATATAAAGCTTAGCTATACTTTATAAGCTGTTAATTTAACCTTATACCGCTTTTATTTTATATATAAATCCTTTTTAAAAATATAATTTCTTTAATAATTAAATGTAAATATTATTTAAACATAAACAATATATATATTATATTTATGCGCTATAATATATATTTAATTATTAAAACAGTTTATAAACTTATATTATTATTATTTAAACTATTTATTTAAATTATTTTTTAATATATACATATATAAACAGTATTAATATTATATTTATAATATAAAAACTTTATAAAATATTATATTATTTTAAATTATTTAAAAAATTAATATATTTTTAAATAATTATTATTATATTTATATATATATTATAATATAATATTAATTCTTTTATTATAAACTATTAAAATAATTAAATAAAAATAAGTAAATAAATATATTTAATAAAGTTATAGCGTATATTATATTTAAATATTATATAAACACTATTAAAAAATATAATTATAAATATAATTTAAAAATAAATTATTAATTTTTTAAACAATTACTTATAACAATATAATTAAAAAATTATAATTTTTATATAAAAAATTATATACTTTTAAAATAAAATATATTTAATTTATATTATTTAATTTAATAATTATTATAATAAAAAATTATTAAAATATAAAAAAAGCTTTTTAAATTTTATAAAATATATTATAATTTATTTTAAAAAGTTTATTTATTTACTTAATTTACGCTAGTTTTATAATTATATATATATATAATATAATTATATATTAAAATTTTATATATAATTTATAAGCTTTTTATAATTATTAATTTTTTATTAATAAGTCATTTTTATAAATAAATATATTATTTTAAATTAAAATATTTTTTAAATAATATTAAAATTAAAAAAAATTTATATTTTTTTAATTATTTAAGGTTTTAAATTAATATTATTTTTAAATTATTAAAAAAAAGTATAATTTTTATTAATATATTATTATAAATTTAATAAAAATAAAAATATTTTTAAAAAAATTTAATATTTTTTAATATTATAAAAAATAATATAATATTAAAACTTAATAATAATAATAATAATAATATTATTATTATTATTATTATTATTATTATTAATTTTATATTATTTTATATATACTTATATAAAGTTATTTATTTAAGTTAACTTTTTTTATACATTTATAAAAAAGATACCGCGTGCAAACTGCGCTATAAAACCTTTACGCAGTTAATAAGCTTTTATAAATTATAAGTTTTTTTATTAAAAGTAGTTTTTATAAATAAACCCAGTATTTTAAATTAAAAATAATATATTTATTAAGTTTAAAAAATAAATATATAATTTTTTATATAAAAGTATTTATATAATATTTTATTAACAACATTTATTTATATTAAAACCTGCTTATAAACTATTTAATAAATGTTAAATATATATTAATAGTTTATTTAATACTTTATTATATTTTATATATAATTTTAATAAAAGTTTTTAATTTAATTTTAATTATAAAATATTAAACTTTATATTTAAAATTTACTTTTTTAATAAATATATAATAAAATAATAATTAAAATTAAATAACCATTTATTAATTTAAAATAAAAAAATAATACCATTTATACCCGCCAATGTATCCACCCCCATTTTAAATACATTAAAATGTATAATAAACCATTAAAACACCATAACTTTAATTATAAATAAAAAACCAAAAAAAAATAATAAAATAAAAAAAAAAATACATTATTTTAAAGCTTTTTTCCTAATTAATCCTTATACCTATTTAAAATTTAAATTACCAACTAAATCGCGTGCGTAATAACAAGTAAACAATAAGCTCATTTAGCCCTTTATTAATAAACTTAACATTTAACTCACCTTTTAATTTACTCCTTATTTACAACTTAAACTTTAACTAATTTTATAAACGTTTAATTAAAATTAAAAACTTTCTTACGCTTTTTTTACGTTTAACGCTTTAATTTTATTTTAAAAGCATTTAACTCCTTTTTATAAAAAAAATAACTTAATTTTCTATATTTTAAAAGCCCTAGCTACCTTATTAAACGCAACTTTTAATTAAAAAATGTAAAATCTACTGAAATCTTTAATTTAATAGCTAATAGTTAATATTAAAAAAAAATTATTTTAAAAAGTTAACTATAAATTTTCATTTACATTACTAATTAAATTTTAAAATTTTAAATATTATAAAGCTTTCTTATAATTAATAAACCAATTTTTAATCGTTTTAAACCGTATTATAATAATCTTTTTAATAAATCTTAATAAAATTAATTTTATTTACAAACAATCCATTAATCTATAAAACTAATTTAATGAAATATTAACAATAATAAGCCTTTAAAGCGTTAAATAAACCATTATTTAAAAGCTAAAAACTATAAAAACAATATATTAAAAAAACACAAGTAAATATTATAATAAAAATAAATAAATATAAATTTCAATTAAAAAAGTTTTCATTAACATACTTTCTATATAGCGCACGTAAAAGAAATTGCAAAATTATAAACATTACTTTAATTAATATAAAATTAAAAATAACTTATTAATATATAACTTTTATAACCGTTTAATATTAAAAAGCAGGCATTTAATAAATTACAATAAAAATAATTAGTTTAAAGTAAGTAAACGTATTATAGCCATTTTATAGCAATTGTATTAAAAAACTATTTATTTTTAAATATATATAATGCTAATTTTTTATATTTTTTAATTTTTTAATAAACTACAATATTTAAAATAATTTTAAAAATTAAAACCTTTTTTATAACGCTAGCATATTTAATAAATAAAGTTTAAAAATAAAATTACAGGCTTTTTATAAAAGCTTTGTAAATTTTAAAACTTTTAAAAATTAAACTATTAATTTTAAACAAAATAATTAGCAAATTAAACTAAATAAGCTTTAAATTAAATTATAAATTAAAACCAGCTATTAAACCCCCTTTATTTACATTATAAGTTAGTTTTAAATAAAGTTAGTAATTTTTTTTAATATATTAAAATACTATTTAATAGCTTTAAAAATAAAAGCATTAAACTTACATGCTTTTATTTTACAGCTTATTTTAATATAAATAGTTAAATTTCGTTATATAAAGCAATTAACTTAATTATAGCTTATTATTCCCTTATACTTATTATTAATAAAAAGGTTTTATGCAATTTTATAAATTATACTATAAAATAAAATAAACTTTAAAAATTTCTAACGTAAAATCCATTAAATAAAACTTTTCTTTTATTTACAGGTTAATTTTATGCATATATAAAAGCTTACGCAGCTATATTGTTTATAAGAATAATAAAAAAATCGAGTAAAAAATACCACGTTTTACGACCACAACTTTAAAAAATAAGCGCTTTCGCTTAACATCGCAAATAGCACGCATTAAGTTAATAACTAAATATAGCAGCATTTTAAAATAATAAAAAATAAATGTAATTTAATAAAGTTATTGTAAAAAAACTAAAAAAGTGCAACATTTTATAAATAGCTAAAAATAAAGTCACTTATAACATTAATTTCATAATAGTCCTTACGTAAAAAACTTTAATTTTAAATTTACATACTGCGTTGACCGCTTGTAAATAGCATTAAATACAGATTTTACACGTGTAAGTAAAATAGTTAAAAATGTGGTGGTTTATATATAATTTAGTGTATTTAAAATGGGGGTAGATATGTTAGCGGGTGTAAATGGTAAATAAAAATTAATTAACTTATTTAATTAATTTAAATAGCGCTTTAAAAATATTTTAAAAACATTACCTATATTTTAAAACCTTTATGTTTATAATTTTATTTTAATATATATAACACGTATTAAAATAATATATAAAAATAAGTATTAAATTAAATTAATTAAATTAAAATAAACGTAATTAAATAATAAAAATATTTTATATTAACGTAAAATATAAATAAAATTTTAATTTTAAAATATTTATAATAATTTTATTACATGTTTTAATTATATAATATTATTATTTATATAAAAATTTTATATTTAAAATTTTAAAAAGTTATTTTATTTTAAATATTAACGCGTTTAATTTTTATGTTTATTATATATTTTTATTTTTATTTTTTATTAATATATTATATTATATTATTTTATATATATATTTAATATTTTATAATAAATTATTTATTTTATTTATATTAATTTATAAAAAGTTTTAATATAAACTTTAATTTTTAAAAATATAAATACTTATTTTTATAATTTAATAAAATATTATAATAAATAAAAAACTTTTTATAATAGTTTTATACTTTATATTTAATATTAATAACTTAGTTTTTATTATAATTATTTATTTTAATAAATTTAAAGTTTTAAATTTAAATTACATTAAAAGATTTTATAATTATATAATATATTTTATACTTATAAGTAAATATACACTAGTTTTTATATTAATAAAAGCTTTAATAAAAATAAATTATTTATGAAAATATTTTTAAATAGTTTATATTTTATATTTTTATTTTTATTAATATAATTTTAAAAAAAGTTTTATTATTTTAAAACTTGTTTTTAATATTTTAACTTTTAAAACTCATTTATTTTATTAAGTTAGCTATGCTTTATTTTATTTTTATATAAATATTATTAATTTAAAGTTATTTACTTTTTTTAAAAAGCGTTAAATAAACTAATAACTAGTTTTATAATAAACGTAATAAAATTTATAATTTATAATTTATTTATTTTATTTAAAACTTTTAAATTTATTATATAAAAATCATTTAAAATTATATTAATAAGCTTAATATTAAAATGCTTTTTATTAACTTAGTTTTTTTATTAAATCGCTACTTTTTTAAGTTTATTACTTTATAATTTATTATAAAAGTTTTAAATTTTAAATAAATTAAAGCCATTAAAAGTTTTTTTAATAATAAAAGTTTAAATATAATTATAAAAAGCTTAAAATTATATAATTTATTATAATTTATTAACTTATTATTTATTAAGTTATATAAATAGCTAAATAAACAGTTTATATTTAAAATGTTTTTTATTAACATTAAATTAAATAAATTAAGTTTTTTATTTTAAAAGTTTAAAATATATTATTAACTTTTTATATGCATTAAAATTATAATATTACTATAAAAAGTAATTAAAATATTAGTATTAATATTTTAAAGTAAACCTTTTTAATTAAATAATAATTTACGTTATTATTAAGCTTTTATTTTAATAATAAATATTAATAATTAAATTTAATAGCGCTTTAATTATTTTAAGTATATTTTTAATAAAAATTAATACATTTTACTGCTTAATAAAACGTTGTTTTTTAATATAAATAAAACTTAATTAATTAAAATAATATTTAAAGTATTTATATTAAAATTAATAATAATATTATAAAAAAGTATATTATTTTTATTATTTTTAATTTAATTAACTTTTAATTTTTATAACTTTTATAAAGGTTTTTTAAAGGCTTTATTAACGCACATTAATTAAGGTTATAAGACTTGATTAGTTATTATATATAAGAAAAAGAAATGCAAGTAAGAAAGAATCTTTTACACTGTTTAAATATAGTATAAAATGCGATTTATTTACATTAATAAACATTCTTTTAATAAAATAATAAATATGGCCATATTTATATTAACACGCCTTTATAGCAATATTTATTTTCCTTTATTTTCCTTTAAATAAGGGCATTTTTAGCCATTTTAAAGCTAAAAATTCCATTTTTTTATTATTTTCGTTTATTTTTCTTATTTTTCGTTTATTTCTTTCGTTTTCGTTTATATTAATAAATCTGCAAGTGTATGCGTTTTTAGGCTTTTAGGCTTTTAAGCTTTTAGGATATTCTTGGTTATTTTAGTAACCTTAATCCGTGCTAAATGCCTATATTAATCCAGGTACTCTCATCATCCCAGGCTATTTACAGCCAATATTAAATTTCTTTTAAGTGTTCTTAGGTCATCGACCACACTAAATACTTTAGGTGTTCCCAGGTTATCCACGGCAAATCCACGCCTCCAACCACACTAAATACTTCAGGTGTTCCCAGGTTATCCACAAACCACACCAAATTTCACACCTTCCAGCAGATCTATTCACTTCCAGGTCTTCAGGACTCATCTTTAGACCTTAAATTTAAGTGTATTTAACTTGCAATGCACTTCTAGTAACGTTGGCACTGTCGGTGTTAGTATCGGTATTTTATAGCTTGCTATTATTCTCGTTATTTTTATAATTATTTTTAGTGTTTTGCCTTTTTTTAAAACAGTTCTAGCACATATAACTTTTTTTTATACTCTTAATACTTTATTTTACTATTTTTATTATAATAAGCTTAACCGTTAAACTTTTTAATAACTTTGCTTATTTTACTTTAAAATTTACTTTATAATAGCTTTTAATTAAAGCCTTTTTACTTTAAATTAATTGACTTTAAAGCTAATAAAAGTAATAATAATACTTTTTTTTTATTTGCGTTTGTTTTTATTTTATAATTTAACTTTTTAATAGCTTTAATTAGTTTTATAATTTAAGATTATAACGATATATTTTTATTTTTTAAAGCCTTTACAGCGTTTAATAACAATAAAGACAATAAATTTATTGTTAACAACCAGTTTACATAAGTTTTAATGCGTAAACCTCTTTTTTTTCTATTAAAATAACTTTAAAAAAATAGCTTTAAAAACGGTAAAATGTTATTATAAAAGCTTCATTAACGTACATTAATTAAGGTTATAGAACTCAATTAGTTATTATATATATAAAAAAATGCAAGTAAAAGAAAATCCCTTACACTGCTTAAATACAGTATAAAATGCAATTTATCCGCACTAGTAAACATTCCCTTATTATTCCATTAATAGGATAATAGGTGTGGCTGTATCCATGCTAACAATTTTTAATGTAAAAAAGTGCACTTTTTACTTTATAATGCTTGCATTAAATGTTAAAGCTATAAAACATCGTTAATGCTTTTATTAACTTAATGCTTTTATTAACTTAAGTGCATTTATTTTTACATTTTTTAACGGCTTTAAAGTTTTTTTTAATTATTTATTTTTAATTAACAATAAACGTTTTTTATTTTGAAAAAGCTTACTTTATTGCTTTAATTTTTTTAAATCGGTTTTTTTATTAAAAAAGCTAGTTTATTACTAGGTTAATGCTTTTAATAATTTTTTAATAATTTTATAATATTTTATAATTATTATTTTAAATATTATTAATCATTTTTATAATTTTAACTTTTTTTACTTTATTAAATATTTTAATTTTTTATAATTTATTTAATATTTAATAATTGCTTTTATTTTAAATAAAGTTTTTAAAAAGTAAATATAAAAAAACTTTTTTATTTTAAAAACAATTAAGTAATTAATATAATAAAAAAAAATTTTAATTTTAAATACATTTAATTTATAAGTTAAATAACTTGTTAATTTTTTACTTTTTAACGTTTAATTTATTATAAAAATTCTTTTTAAATAAGTTTATTTAATAAATAATATTTTTAATATAATTTAAAATAAACTTAATTTTTTATTAAAATTTACTATATAATATTTTTAATTATAAATTTACTTATTTTAATTTTTTATAAATATTTTTATAAATATTATATTTATTTAATTTTTTTATAATGTAAGTAAAATGTTTATTTAATTATTGTTTAAAATTTTTAAATTATAATATTTAATAGTATTATTTATAATCTAATATTTTTTAATAATTTATTTACTTATAAGTAATAAATAATTATTATAAATAACTTTATTTAAAAGCTTTTTATAAGCTTGTTAAAATTTTAATATAAACTTTTAATTTTAATTTATAATAATATTATTAAATACTTTTTAATTAAATAATAAAAACTGTTTATATAATATTATAATTTAATTTTTATTATATAATATTTATTTTTTAATATTAATAAAAATTATTTTAAAGTTATATATATATTTATTATTAAAATATTATAATGCGCTTTATATTTTTTTAATTTAAATAATTGTTAAAAGGTATTTATAAAAAAATATTAAAAAGTTAAAAATAAAATTAATAATTAATATTTTTATTAATTTAAATTTATTAAGTTTAATAAGTTAATAATTATTTAATAGTTTTTATTTATTTATTTAATATAATTTATAATTTAAATAATATTTTATATATTATTTTATTAATTATATTTTATATTAAATTATATAATTTTTAATTTTTATATTATTTAATTTATATTAAAATAATGTTTATTATTATAAATTAATATAAATATTTTTTATATTATTATTTTAAAAATATATAAGTATTAAATATTTTATTAATTAATATTATATAATAGATTTGTTTAATTTTAAATAAGTAAATAAGTTTTAAAACTTTTAACGTTTTTATTAATAGCATTTTTATAAAGCGTTTTAATTTTTTTAAATTTTTAAATTTTTAATATATTTTATAATAACTTTATTTAATTTAATTAAATAAACTTGGTTAAAACTAGTATTTTATTAGTTTATTTTAATTAACCTTATTTATTATATTTATTATTAATAGTATAAAGTTAATTAAGTGCATTAAAAATTAAATTAAGCTTTTTAAATAAATAATAAACTGAAAATTTATAAAATTTATAAAAAAATAATTTATGCATTAATTAATTTTATATTTAACTTATTAATTAATAAAGTATTTAATAATATTTAATTTAAGATTTTTTAATAGTAGTATAATTTATTAATATTATTATTAAAAACCGGTTTATTTTTAATATTATATGTAGTTTTTTAACAGTTTATATTATGCATGTTATTTTTAATTTATAATAAACATTTATTTAAAAAATATAATTAATTGCATAATTATACTGAAAATTAAAATGCTTAAAATTTATTTATATTTATTTTTTATATAAAATAATATTATATTAAATTTACTTTTAATTAAACCGGTTATTTATATAAATAAAACTTTATTAAAATTATAATAATCAGATATTTTATTTTAATAAATTAATTTTTATATAGTTTTAAATAATTTAAGCTTTTTTAATAAATTTATAACATATAAATTTAATATATATTATTTACTTTTTATTATTATTTAATAAAAGTTTTTATAACTAGCTATAAATAATGTAGTTTTTTTATTTTATAAAAGCTTTATTATTTAAACATAATATAATAATAAGCTTTTTAAAAATTATATATTTTTTAAATATTATTTAAAACCTACAACTATTTTTTAAAAATTAATTTTTAAAAAGCTTTTAAACAGTTTTTCATTAATAATATTTTAAATATATTTATTTTATATTATAATAAAGTAATAAAAATAAACTATAAAAGATTTTATAAAAAAATTAATATTAATTTTGTTAAATAGTTTAAAAGTTATTTGCAAATATTATAAATATTGTTTTTTTATATTTAAAAATAATATTATTAATAATAAATATTTTATAATAATTTTTATATTTACGTAAAAGTTTATTTATAAATTTTTACTTATAAGCTAGTAAAGTTTTAAATTTTATTATAATTACCGTAAACTTTAATGTCTTTTTATTTTTTTAAGCTTATAATTATTAATTTGTTTTTATAATTAAAATAAATAAAAATTTAATAAATTTTTTAATAATATTTATTATATATATATATATATTTTTTTAATAAATTAATTTTTTTAAAGTAATAATAAATAATTATTTAAAATAATTAAAAAAATTAAAGCTTTTAAGTTTATTATTAGTTTTTTATATACTTTATTATTTATTATTTTTAAGCTATAAATATTAAGTAAGCAAATAAATATAGTTTACTTTTTTTATAAAGTAGGTTAAATTTCTTTTAAAAAAATATAAATAACTATTTAATTTTTTAATTTTTTAAAAAAAAGTTTATTTAATAATTTTTTTAATAGTTTAATAAATTTTTCATTTATTTAAAGTTTAAAAATTTTATTAATAATATAAATAATTTATAACGTAAATTAATAATTTTTATTATATATATAATACTTTTATTTTATTTAATTTTTTATTTAAATTTTAAATTTTTAAAGTTTTAAAATAAATATTTACTTAATTATTTTTTAATTTATTAATATTTTTTAAAACTTTTAAATTATATTATAAACAATATATATTAACAATATATTTATATTACTTATAATATTTATTTTATTATTATTTAATATAAAATTTAAAGTTAATATTATAAGCATAAATATAAAAATAAACTTTATATTTATAAATATTATATTTAATAATATTACGTTTATAAAAAGTTTAAGTTTTTTTAAAAAGCAGTTATACTTGTTAATATTATAATTATAATTAATATAAATATAATTATATAATATTTACTGTTAATATATTTATATATAAAGTTTTTTAATAATTTAATTAAAATTAAAAGTAGTTTTTATTATTATTAAAAATAATATAATAGCAGTTATAATTAAATATATTATTAATTTATAATGCATTTAAAGTATAAAGTTTTTTTTATTTAATAAAAATACATAGTTTATTAATAATATTATTATTTAATTTAAAATTAATATTATTTATTATATTAAAATAACTTTTTATATATAAAATTAAACTTAATATTTACTTTTAAATAATACTTTTTAATTATTAAAAGTTTTTAAATGTTATTATTTTATTTAAATATAAAATTATAATATTATATAGTTTTTAAAAATTATTTTTAATAAATATATTTAATTTAAAATCATTTTTAAATATTTATTTTATTTTAATATTTTAATAAAAGTTTATTTTTTATTTATTTTAATTTTAAGTGAATAAAATAATGTAATTATAAACTTTAATAGCTTATTTTAAACTTTTTATTATAACATTTATAACTGCATGCAATTATTTTAAAAACGAAAATAATTAATATTATTAAAATTAGCGTACTTAACTTTTTAAAGCTATAATAGCGCATTTAAAAAATAAAGCCTGCGCAGGTAAAAATTTAATAAAAATAGTCGTAAATAAAGCCGACCGTGTTAATTATAAAAAAACGTATTTATAAGCAGTTAATAATATAATAATAAAATAATAGTAAAATATTAAATAATATAAATAAAACTTATAAAATTATAATATAATTTTTTTAATTTAAATTTAAAATTAAATAATTTATTAATA
Organism: Biscogniauxia mediterranea; assembly: GCA_018398605.1. Lineage (NCBI taxonomy): Eukaryota > Fungi > Ascomycota > Sordariomycetes > Xylariales > Xylariaceae > Biscogniauxia > Biscogniauxia mediterranea. Next base: position 392,250 of record JAGXTR010000005.1, read on the forward strand.
AAAATAATAATAATAATAATAATAATAATAATAATAATAATAATAATAATAATAATAATAATAATAATAATAATAATAATAATAATAATAATAATAATAATAATAATAATAATAATAATAATAATAATAATAATAATAATAATAATAATAATAATAATAATAATAAATTAATTATAATTTAAAATTTTAAAGTTTTTATAAAATTAATTAAAAATAATTATTAATAATAACTTTTTAAATATATAAACATATGTAAATATAGCAGTTATAAATATAACGCGCATATATGCATTTTTAATTAAGTTTTTATTAAAAATTATTTTAAAACGTTATATTTAAAAAATTATTATATAAAATAAAAAATAAACTAATAATTTTAAAACTTATAGTTTATTTTAAATTATTAAAATTATAAATAAAACGCTATAATTATAAAAAAATTATTTAATAAAAACATAATTATTATTTTTAATAATATAAAAAAATAATATATATAAAATATTAAGTAATTAAAAATTTTAAAATATTAAATAATTAAAAACTTTTTAAAAAATATATAATTAATTAATAAAACGTATATAATGTTTAAAAAATATTTTAATTATAAATTAAATAAAATATTAATAAAATTAAAATAAAATTTAATATATAAAATTTAAGCGTTTAATTTATTAAAATAATATTAAAATGATTTAAAAATAGTAATATAACTGCGTTAATAATGTTTTTTAAATAATAAATTAAAAATAAATAAATAAAAATTATAATTATAAGTTAATTTAAAGTAGTTTTTTTATATAATATTAAATTATATTATAATAGTTTAAAATTAATATAATATTATAAATATTAAAAATATAATTATAAATAAATTAAATATTTTAATAAGTTTATTTATAATAAATATAAAATAAATTATTATAATATAAAATAAAAAGTTAAAAAATAATACTTTATACATATTAATACGCAGTTTTATTACATGATATATAAAAAAGCGCACTTAATATAAAATTAAGGCTATTTAATTACTTAAAAATAATAAAAGTGCTATAAATCTTTTTAAAAAAGCTTTTTTATTTTTATAAAAAAAAAAATAACGCGGTTTTTAAACTGTAAAAACATTATTAAATTTAAAAAAAAGTTAACTTAATAATAATAATATAAATAATAATAGCGTAATTATATTAATATTATTAAATTTTAATATTATATTATTTTTAATAATATTAAATAAAGTAAAAAATATTAAATTTATTTTAAAAAATAGCTTAAAAACTTTTTAAAAAGTATAAAAAAAATAAAAATATTTTATTTTTATTAAATTTATAATAAAATATTAATATAAATTATAAAAAGCTTATATAATTAAAAGCTATAATATATATATTATATAATAATTATATTTTTATTAATAATTTAAAATAATTATTATATATAAAAAGCATTTTAATTTAAAATATTAAGTTTATTTATAAAAGTAACCTTTTTTAATAATAAATTAATAATTATAAAAAACTTGTAAACTGCATATAAGTTTTTTTTATATAAATATGCTTTTTTTATATAAATATATAAAATAAAAAGTTTATATATTTAAATAAAAGTTTTATATTTAATTTATATATAATATAAGCATATAATTATAAAAACAATATAAAATAAATAAATAAATAATATTAAATATATATAATATAAATATTTTTTTATTATTATAATGTATTTTTTTAATACTTTTAACTTTATTTTTTAATTATATATTTAAAAATATTAAAAATAATTAATTAATTAATATTTAACTTATATTTAAATAAAAAAATATTTTTTTATTTTATAATTTAAATAATATATATATTTTTATTTATAAATAAATATAATTTAAAATTAAAAACCTTTTTATTTTTTTATAAATAAAGCGTTTTAAACTTTTTAAAATAATTAGTGTTATATATAATATTTTTAATTATAAATTACTTTTTATTTAATTATATTTATATTATTTTTTATAAAATAAATTTTTTAATATAAACGTTCTTTTTAATATTATTTTAAATATTTAAATAGTTTATTAAGTAAACTTTTTACTATATAACAGTAATTATATAAACATTATTTTAAATAATAATATTTTATTTTAATTTTTATTAATTTTTTTATTAATTATTTTAAACATTTACACACATGTAACCTTTTTTATTTATTAAGCAGAATATTTTATTATAATATTTACTATTAAATAAATTAAATTTTATTTTTTAATAATATTACTTTAAAGTTTTTTTAATTTATTATTTATTTTATTATTTATAAAATAATGTTTTTTTATTACTTACTTTATACTTTTTATTAGCTTTTTTCTTGTTATTTTCGCAGTTATAATTATACGTTTTTAATTTATTATTTTTATAGTTATAATTATAATTTTTAATTGCTTAAAAACTTATTATTTTAAAATAAAAAATAATAATTTTAATTTTTTAATTTATTAAATAAAATTAAAAGTTTTTTTATTAATTATTTATATCTAGTTAATTAAAAAATAATGCTTTATAAAACTTAAAAAATTATTTAATTTTAAAATCTATATTTAATTAAATAATAATTATTATTTTTATAACTTTTATATATTAAAGCTTTTTAAAATAAATTAATTTAATTATAATTTATTTAAACTATTTTTAAGCGTTAAATTTATTATATTAAATTTATTTATTATTTTATTTAATTATAATAAAAGCTTTTTAATTAAAGCGTTTTTAACTTTATTTAAATTTTTATTTAAATTTATTTTTTAAATATATTAATTAATTTAATATTTTATTATAAAAAACAGCTTTTTAATAGCGTTTAAAATATTAATAAAATTAATTAAGCGTTTTTTTTAACTTTTTTATTTTTAAATATATATAAATTTATTACTTATATAAACGTTAATAAAAATTAAATTTTTAATTTTTAAATTATTTTAGTTTTTAATATTTAAATTATATATATTTAATTTATTACGTTTTAATTGTTTTAAATAACGTTTAAATTATATAATCATTTAAAAATATTAAATATATAATATAATTTTTTTACTTATTTTAAATTGTTAATATATTATTTTATAAAAAACTATTTAAAAAACTATATAAATAACTTTTATTTAAATTAATTAAAAACTTTTAATACTTTTAATAATATTAAAAGTAAACTTTAATTTTATAAAAACATATAATATTAAATAAAATATATAAAAACTATTATTATATTATTAATTATATTAATAAACTAATAAATATTATATATTTTATATTAATTAAAAAAGTTAATAAATTATTTAATTTTATTTTAATAATATTATAAGTAATAATGAATTATAATAATAATTGTTTATTAATTTTATAATTAACTTTATTTTTTAATATTGTTAATTTTTTACGCAAGTTATTTATAAAAAGCATTTAATTTTTTTTACTATTATATTTACGGTTATAATTAAAATAATAAAATATTTTAATTTTTAATTAAAAAATAAAGTTTAATTATAAAGTTAAAAGAATTTAAGTTTTTTTATTTATTTTTATAATATAATAATATTTATTATAAGTATATTTATTATAAAAATATAATAAATTAATGCTTACTTTAAAATTATTTAATTTAATGCTTATAAAGTAAATCTTTACATTTTCTTTTATATTTTTTATATTTTTTATATTATTTTAACTTACGCTATTTTTAATATATTATAATTAAATAATAATTAATTTAACTTTATTTTTATTATATTATGTTTATTTATTTATTATAATTATTAATATATTATTATAATATTTATTTATTGCGTTATGTACTTAAATTTAAACAAATTATTTTATTTTTTAAAAATTAATTAATAACGTTTTAAATAATAGTTTTTATAAAATGCTAATTAACATTTTTATTTTTTTATTTTTTTATAAAAATTTAATATTACTTACTTTTTTATATTAACTTTTATTATTATTATATAATTTCTATATAATAAGTAATAATATTATTTTTTATTTTATTTAAAATATTTTAAATAATCTTTTTAATAATAGCTATATTATTATATTTAATTTTTATTTTATACTATTATATTTTAATATATTATACGCTTATATTTTTATATAAATACTTTTTATTTACATTATTATAAAAATTAATAAAATAGCGTAAATTGTTAAAAACTATATATTTAAAGTTTAATAACTTTAAATATATATAAAATTATTTTTAATTAAAATTTATATTAATAAATAAGTTTTAAAGCATTTTATAAAAAACGTTTTAATTTAAATAATTATAAACGTTAGCGCTAATATAAAAACTATTAATTCAAGTATAAAATTAATAGTTTTTTACTTGTTTATATAAAATAATAATATTTTTTAACTTTATATTATAATTTAATATTTGCAATTATAATGCATATAACCTTTAATTTAAATTAAAAAAAATATTACTTTTAACTTATTATATTAAAATTAACGTTTAAATAAAATAAAAATACTTTTAAATAATCGCAAAATTAAATTTTTTAAACTGCTTTAAAATTAATACACTGGATTATATAATGTAAAGATTATAGCAATATAAAATAATATTATATATATGTTAAAAAATAAAAAGTTAGTTTTAATAAATTACTTATAGCTTAATAAAAATAATTCTTTTATCTACTTTATTTAATTTACTTTATTTTCTTTTATTTTGTTTTATAAAAAGTGCACCTTTTTCTTTATAGTGCCTGCATTAAAATTATTATTTTTTACTTTTACCCGTTAGTCCGTGCCGTGCCTTACAAAGGACCAACTGCCAGGGCTTAGTTAAGAGATATTACTGTAACTCCGAAATAACTGTAACTTTTTTCATTTTATATATATAACACATATAAATACATATGTAATATATAATATTTTAAATAGAAAATTATAACTTTATAATACGTTATTAAAAATAATTATAAAAAATACTCGGCGCTAAATAAATTTTATTATAATATACGCATTTAAAAAAATAAAATTTTTTAATTTTTATTTAATTGTTTTTAAATAAAACGTATTTATAAACATATATTTTTAACAATATTTTGCTTATATAAGCAAGCAACATATATATGTAAAAAATACATTTTATTAAAAAATTAAAAAAAATATTTTTAAATGCATATATAATAATAAAAATTATTTAACATTAAGTAATTTTTATAATTATTTTTAATATTTTATTATAAAGTTATAAATTTTATTTATTTAAAATGTTTTAATATTATATATATTATATATATAAAATAAAAAAAGTTATAGTTATTTTAAAATTATAATAATATTGTTTAATTAAGTTTTAACAGTTAATTTTTTATAAAGCATAATATAAACTAATAAGTAAGCTTTAATTATTAATAAGATTTTTTATAATAGTTTATAATAAAAAAGCGTACTTTTATTAAAAAATATAAAAAACGCGCATGTTAAAAATATAATTTAATTTTATAGTTTTTTTAAAAAGTAAATTAAATATAAAAGTTATTAATAATATTTAATAATATTATGCAGTTATTTAATTATTAACATTTAATATATTAATTAAAAATATTAATATTATTATATTATAATAAAATAATAATAAAAAATTAATTTTATATTTATTTATACTTAATTATTATTATAAATAAATTAATAACGTTAAAAAATTTAAATTAATTATTATAATATTTTTAAAAAATTTAATAAAAACTTTATATTTTAAGTTTTTAAATTAATTTTTTATTATATTAATAAAAATTTAAACATTTAATAATATATTTTATACTTTTAATTAAAGTTATTAAAAACATAATTTTAATTTTATAAAATATTAATTTTATTTATATAAAAAATTAAGTGTTTTATTAAATAATAAACTTAAAAATAATTATAATGCTATTAAATTTAATTATTAATATTTATTATTAAAATAAAAGTTTATTAATTATTTAAACTATTATTTAATTAAAAATAATTTTTTAATATATTATTAAAAAAAATAAAAATTTATATTAAAATATTATTATTATTTATTATTATTAAATATAAATTACTTATATTTATTATAAATATTATTATTATTAAGTATTTTTAAAGTAATGTTATAACTTTATTGCATATAAAAAAGTACGTAATATATTTTATAATTTTAAAATAATTAATTAAATTAAATTTATTTAATTTTAATAAAAATTATTTTAAATTTAAATTATTTAATAAATAATATATTAATAAATATTATAATAAAATTTTTATTTTTTTAAATTTTTATAATTATATTTAAACTTATAAAAAATAACATTTAATTAAAAATAAAATTTAAATTTATAAAAATTATTAATATAATTAACTTAAAAGTTTTAAGTAAATTAAATAAATAATTAACAATAAACTTTATTATATTTATTATAAAATTAATAATATTTATATAAATATAATAATAATAACAGTTAATTTAATTAAATAAATAAGCTTTAAATGTTAAAATGTTTAAAAAATTAACTTTAAAATAATAAAATGTTTTTAAAATATTATATTATTAATAATAAAAATCATAAAATATAATAAACTGCTTAAAACATTTTAATAAATAATTTAAATAATAATTTATTTTTATTAAAACTTTTATTAATATAAAAACTAATATATATTTATTTATAAATATAAAATATACTATAAATTTATTAAAATAGTTTAATATAATTTAAATATATAACTATAAATTAATTAAAATAAATAATTATAATAAAAAGTAAACTATTAATATAATATTAATAATATATTTTATTTTATAAAAACGTTATTTATAATATTTTTAAAAATTTAAAAATTAAAATTAAAATTTTAGAAATTAATATAAATAAAATAGGTAATTTATTATAAAATTCTAAATATATGCGCAATATAAAACAATATAATGCATTAATAAAACGTAAAAAAAGGTATAAGTGTAAATATTAAACGCGTTAATTTTTAAAAATAAAAGAATTATTTATAAGCAATATAAAAAACCGCAATTTTAAATTTAAACGTAAAAAGAATTTTTTAAAATTATATAATATATAAAGAAATATGAACTATAATATAATGCATTTAATTAATATAAATATTAACTTTTAAATATAGCGTTTATAAAAATAAATAAATTTAATAAAATTATAAAAAGTATAAATAATAATAAACTTAATATAATTTTATTATATAAAATAAATTAATTTATAAAAATTATATAATATAGTTAATTAATTAATATTAAAAGCATATTATAAATATAAAAATATAGTTAATAAAATAATGTTTAATAAATTGTTATTTTATTAATTAAATTAAATTATAAATTAAGAAAAATTAAATTATAGTTTATTATATAAAATAATATTTAAGAAATAAAAATATACTAGTAATATATTATTAAACTTTTAATATAAAAATTTAAAAAAATTAATATTTTTTACTTTTTATAAAAAAACTTTATTTAAACTTTTTAATATATATATATATTTATAATAAACATTTAATAAACGGTTTATAAAATACATATTAATTTAAGCAATAAAAGAATAATTTTATTTAAAAATAAAATTATTATTTTTATTATTTTTAATAATAAATTAATAATAAGTTTAAAAAATACTTAAATAATTTTTATATAATATATTTAAATAATATTTAAATTTATTTAATAAATAAATAAAAATATAAAATTATAAAATTATAAATTTTATTTTTTTAAAAATAAAATAATTAATAATAAAGTTAAAATTATTAAATAAAAGCATTAATAATATAAATACTGCGTTTTAAGCTTTTATAATTTTTTAAAAAATTTATTATAAAATTTTATAAAATAATTTATTTATTAAATATTTTTACTTATAATAATATGAATTTAAATTAAATTAATAATTATTAATAAGCATTTAATAAGTTAAAAATTAAATAATAAATATTTTATTAAAATTAACGCTTTAAATAATATTATTGTTAATATTATATTATAAAAAACTAATTAAAAAAAACTTTAACATTTTATTATTATTATTTTAAAATTATATTATTAATAAAAATAAACTATAGTATTTATAATAAAAAACTTTTTATTATTATTAAAGTTTTAATATATTAAAAAAAATTAATAAAATATTAATATTTACATTTAATTTTTATTAATTATTTAACTTTAAAGTTTTTTAATATAAACTTATTTTTTAATTTATAATAAAAAATAATTTAATATTATATTTATTTATTTATTTATTTTACACTGTTTTTATAACTATATACTTGTGTTATATATAAGCTAAATATAAGATTTTTATTTAAATATATAGACTTTTTATTTTATATATTTATATAAAAAAAAGCATACTTGCATAAAAAAAACCTATATATAGCTTATAAGCTTTTTATAATTATTAATTTATTGTTAAAAAAAATTACTTTTATAAATAAACTTAATGCTTTAAATTAAAATGCTTTTTATATATAGCGTTAAAGTTAAAAAAACGCTTTAAAAGCGCATTTTTTTTACGTTTAAGTTATTAAATTAACGTTATTTTTAAAGCTATAAAGTGTAATTGCTTTAAATTATTAATAAAAACGCAGTTATTATATAATATATATATTATAACTTTTAATTATATAAGTTTTTTATAGTTTATATTAATATTTTATTATAAATTTAATAAAAATAAAGCGTTTTTTTATAACTTTTAAAAGGTTTTTAAGCTATTTTTTTAAATAAGTTTAATATTTTTTACTTTATTTAATATCGTTAAAAACAATATAATATTAAAGTTTAATAATATCGATATAATTATATTATTGTTATTTATATTACTGCTATTAAATTAGCTTTTTTAAATTTAATAATTTTTTTACGGTTTAAAAACCGCGCTATTATTATTATTTTTTTTTTACTTATTATATAAAAATAAAAAAGTTTTTTTAAACTTTTTTTATAGCGCTTTTATTACTTTTAAATAATTAAACAGCGCTAATTTTATATTAAATGCGCTTTTTTGCATACTATGCAATAAAACCGCGCATTAATATATATAAAGTATTATTTTTTAGTTTTTTTTTATATTATAACAGTTTATTTTATATTTATTATAAATAAGTTTATTAAAACATTTAATTTATTTATAATTATATTTTTAACATTTATAACATTATATTAATTTTAAATTATTATAATATAATTTAATATTATATAAAAAGTTACTTTAAATTAATTTATAATTATAAATTTTATTTATTTATTTTTAATTTATTATTTTTAAAAAAGTATTATTAATATAATTATATTGCTATTTTTAAATAATTTTAACGTTATTTTAATAAATTAAACGCTTAAATTTTATATATTAAGCTTTATTTTAATTTTATTAATATTTTGCTTAATTTGCAATTAAAATACTTTTTTTTGTAAATATTGCGTACGTTTTATTAATTAACTGCGCATTTTTTAAAAGCTTTTAATTATTTAATATTTTATATATACTATTTTTTTATATTATTAAAAATAATAATTACGTTTTTATTAAGTAGCTTTTTTATAATTATAGCGCTTTATTTAATACTTATTTTATTTATAATTTTAATAATTTAAAATAAATTATAGTTTTTAAAGTTATTAGTTTATTTTTTATTTTATATAATAATGTTTTAAATATAATGTTTTAAAATAACTTTTAATAAAAGCTTAATTAAAAATGCGTATATACGCGTTATATTTATAATTATTACGTTTATATACGTTTATATATTTAAAAAGTTACCGTTTATAATTATTTTTTAATTAACTTTATAAAAATTTTAAAATTTTAAATTATAACCAGCTTATTATTATTATTATTATTATTTTTATTAAAAAATTGCTTAATTTTAAATTTAAATTAAAAAAAACGCGTTATAATTTTATAAGCTTTATTTATATAGCTTAAAATTATTAAGTTTATAAACTGTTTATATAGCTTTTTTATTTTAAATTTTTTTTTATTTTATAATCGCTTACTTAATACTTTACCGTTATTTTACTATTATTATAATAATAATTTTATTATTATATTATTAACTGCTTATTAACATGTTTTTTTATAATCGGCACAGTTAGCTTTATTTACAATTATTTTTATTAAATTTTTACCTGCGCAAGCTTTACTTTTTAAATGCGCTATTATAGCTTTAAAAAATTAAATACGCTAATTTTAATAATATTAATTATTTTCTTTTTTAAAATAATTATGTGTAGTTATAAATATTATGATAAAAAGTCTTATTATTTTTTCGTTATTAATATTATATTATAATTTTATTATAATTTATAAGTAAAAATAAAAAATATTATAATTAATTTTTTTAAAATTTTATAATACGTTAAAAAATTAAAAAAATAAAATAAATAATATATAATAGTTTTATTTTATTTTATATATTAAAATAATAATATTATTAACATAATAATATTAAATATTAATAAAATTTTAAAATTAATTTAATGTTAAATAAATATTAAAAACCGTTAAAATTTAATAAATTAATTTAAATTATAATAGTTTTTTAATATTAATAATTAAATATAAATAGTTTTATTATGTAATTTATTAAAAATTATTAAAGTTTTAAAAAATAAAACGTTAAATAAAATTTTATTATTATTAATTTTTAATAAAATTTAATAATATATTAATTGTTATTAAAATATAATATAAACATATTATTATAATTTATATTAAATATTAAAATAAATAAAAATAATAATTATTAATATAAAGTTTTAATTTATTTTAAATTTTATAAATAAAGTTTTAAAAAATTACCCCATAAAACTTTATTTTACAGTTATAAGTTATTATTAAATTAATATATTAATTAACAATTAAAACTTTATATTAACTATTTTTTATAAAATTAATTTAAAGTTATTTTAATTATAAATAATATATAAGCTTTAATTTTATATAAATTATTAAAAAGCCTATTATTAAAAATATTTATAAATAAATTATTATAAAAATTATTTAATTAAAAGGCTTAAATTAAAAATATATTTAAAAATAATTAATTTAAAAAAATAAAAATTATTTAATAAATTATACATTATATTAAAATAATAATATAATAAATTTAAAATTAAATAAATAAGTAAGTAAATTATTACTGCTATAATTTAAATTTTAACATTAAAATTATTATTAAATTAATTTAATAATAAATTTATTTTAAAAAAGTTTTATTTATTTAATTAATATAAAGAATTACATAATTTCATGTAAATTATTTATAAAAATACGCAAATAACTTGATTTTAATTTTAACGAAAATAAATAAACAATAAAAAATGTTTATATTATAAACATATTATAAAAAATTATAATATAAAATATAAAAAAAAATAAAAAGTAAATAATATATAACATTTAATAAATAACTTTAAAAACTTAATATTAAAAATAAAAAATTATTATAATAAAAACTTAAATAAAGCAGGTTTACTAGTTAAATTTATAAAATAGTTTTTATATAGTAAAAAATTAAGTTTAATAACTTTTATTTTAATAATAATTAATAAATAATAAAAAATAATTTAAATAAATGCGTTAAAAAATAAAAATGAACTTTTTTATAAATAAATATAAATATATAATATAGTTATTTAAAAATTAAAAGCTTTTAAAAACGCTAATTAATTGTAAAATTAAAAGTAATTTTTTTTTATTTAAAAAGCGTTTATAAATGCAGTTTGTTTATTTAAAAAAATTAAAGTTTAAACTTACGTAAAATTTAAAAAAAATTTACTATATATTTTAAAACTTTAAAATAAGCTTTTTAAAAATAGTTATTATAATAATAGCTGTTAATTAATTATATTTATTATAATTATTATTATATACTATTATTATTTACTGCTTAATGCAGTAAAATTTTAATTAAAGTATTTAAGTTTTTTTTTATTATATAGCTGCATAAGTTTTTTACGTAATTTTCATGCATAATATATAAATTATTTAAGCCTTTATGCTTTAAAGTTATTATAAAATTATAATAATAAGTTTAATTTAAAATTAACAGTATAACTAATGTTATATTAATTAATATATATAAATAAATTATTATTATTATTTATTATAATTATTTTAATTATTTTTAAATATATATAATTTATATATTTTAATTTTATAATATATTAAAAGTATTTTATTTAATAATTTTAACTTTTATATATATTATTATAAAAATAAAATTTAATTACTTAATTAATTATATTTATAATAGCGCTTTTTAAAATATAATTAAAATTAATTTTAATTTAAATAAAATTATATAAAACGTTATTATATTTTAAAATGTGTTATTAAAATTTAAATAAAAATATATAATAATTAAATATATTTTAACGTATAAAATAAAAGCCACATGCTTTACAATAATAATTTATTAAAATAAATATTTTTTTATTTTTTTATTTTAAAATTATATTTTATCTATTTATTAATATGTATTTAAATATTATAAAAACAATTATTTTATTTCTATTTAAATATAAATTAATAATAGCGTTTAAAAAAAACTTTTAAAAGCATATAAACAGTTTATATTAAATTTATATATAATAATATTTTTAATAAATTTTTATTTTATAATTATATATTATTTATATAATATTATTTTATTAACAGTTATATAAAAATAATGTTTTATAATAAATATATATTTAAAAACTAAACTTTATATAATATAATTTATAAAATATATTAAATAATAATTATATAAAATAATAAAAGTTTAAAATAAAAAATTATTATAATTTTAATTTAAAATTATTAATATAATTATTATTAAATTAATTATTAAATATAAATAAAAATATTATAACTTTTATTTAAATATATTTACTTTTTTATTTATAAAAAAAGTTATTATTATGCCGACATTTTATTTTTATTTTTAATCAGTTTATTTAAAACCCTTTTTTAATTAGTGGTTTAAAAACTTTCTTATTAGTTGCAGCTTTACGCCGAGTTACTTTTTACAGCGTTTACGGGTAAATATAGTCCTTTTTAATAAAGTGCATGTCACGGGTCTGGCCTAGGGTCGACGGTATAGCTGCTGCCATACCAGTCAGCAGGTGGAGGTAAGGGGTTATCACCGACTTTACATAGTCACGTGCGGAGCCCGCATATATATAAGCTAGTTAACGCCTTTAAGTGCTTTTATTATTATTTTTTATAGTTAATTTAAACTTTTTTTTAATTTATATAGTTTGCGCACTTTAACTTTATAATATTGTAAGGAGCCGAGCTCCTCTTAAGCTTAGTCACTTACAGGGCCAGCAGCCCCTATAAAAAACCCTTGTCGGCGTCGTAGTTTAGTTAGTTTTTAGTCCTGTTCGTCAACTTTCAGCTTTGATTCCAGTCCCTATTTGTACTCGATTCGCACCTAGGCCGTCGTCTGTTACAAATATATTAATTATTTTTTATTTAATTTTTTTTAGCTTTTATACGTAATATTATAAAATATTTTCTATACTTATTATAGTAGACTTTAAATAAGTAATAATTTTTTTAATAATTTAATAATAAAATTATAAATTAATAAAAGCTTAAATTAATAATAATAGTAAATTTTATTTTATTATATTTATAAGTTTTTTATATTATTTTATACTAGAACGTAGGTTATACGTGCAATAATAAAGCTTTTTATACTGCTTGCGTTTTATGCAAGCAAAAGTTTATTAAAACTTAAAAATGTTTTAATTAAGTACAATACTTTAATTAATTAAAAAAAAACTGCATAAAAAAAACAGGCTGCTATATAAAGGTTAAACCCGTTATTAATTAACCCCGCACGTTAGTTTAATACACGCGCATTTTTTAAATTTATAAATAAGTTTTAAAGTTTATATACATAATATACACTTTTATTACATAACGGTTTTTATAAAATAATAAATTAAATTTAACGTAATTATTAATTAAAATATAATAATTTTATTTTAAAATAAATATAAATTTAAATTAAATTTATATAAATAAGTGTTAAAAAATATAATAATTAATAAAAAAATTAATAAATAAATATAAATTATATAAAATATAAAACGGCTTTTAACGCTTATAAACAGCTATTATTAACGTTTATAACAAGGTTTTTTATAAAATAATAAAAACTTAAAATAAAATATTATTAAAAAAAATACATGTAAATATTATATTAAATTATATAAAAAAATATTAATTATAAATAAAAAATATTATTATAAAATTAATAATATAATTATTATTATATTAATTAATAAATAAAAGTAAAAAATTATTACCGACTTTATATAATTACGTGCAAAGCCTGCATATATATAGGCTAGTTAGCGCTTTTAAGTGCTCCTGTTAATTTTTTCTTTTTATTCTTTTTATAGTTAATTTAAACTCTTTTCTGGTTTACATGGTTTGCGCACCTTAACCCCGTGACAGTGCATTGCTTAAAAGCAGGCTTGCCGGCGCTTTTTATTTTATTTTATAATTAAAGTTATTAACTTTATATATATATATATATATAAACTAATTAACGCTTTTAAAAGATTATTTACAAGTAGCCCTGTATAATTACAGTGAAAAGAAATAAATGTTGTTTAATTTTTTTATTTTAACCTTATAGCTACTTAATTTCTTTTTAACCACCACAACTACCTTTTAACTTTAAAAATGCCTTTATTAACACCATTTTATTAAAATCGGTTGAAAAAATTTATAGCTTTTTTAATAGTTTTACAGTAAAAAGGTTAAAAAATAAAAGTTTTTTTATAACCTTTATTTTAAAAGTTTACATTTATTATAAACATTAAATTAAAAATAAATCATATAATTAATTAAAACTTTTATAAAAGCTTTTATAGTTAAAAAGTTTATTAATTAATTAATTTAAATAAATTTAATTATTTTATATTTTTAATTAATTAAAAAAATAAAAACATTATATATACTTGTGTATAATAAAAAATTACTTTAAATTAAAAAGCATTTATTATTAACAAGTTTTTTAACGACTTTATTTTATAAAAAGCCGCCTATAAAATAATTTAAATTTATTTAAACATATATAAATAATTTTTTACAAATAAAACAATAATATAATACCATAAAAACAATAATAATAAATATAAATTTAATATATAAACAAACTTTTTTTCTTTTTTTAACTTATTATAAAAATACAAGCTTTAATAAAAATATTTAACTGTAAAAAAACCTACATAACACAGTTAAATGTTTATTTTAATGTTTAAATAATTTAAACGGTTATTTATTTTAAGTTTTTATAAAAACTTAAACCTTTTAAAAATGTTATAAACTGCGTTATTTTTAAAGCTTTAAAAATATTTTTATTTATTTATAAGTTAAAAAGTATATACGCTTAAAATAACGCTTTAATATATAAATTTTATTTAATTTAAACTTAATTAAAAATAAATTAAAATAACATAATTTTTATTTAATAATTAGTTTATTTACTTAATTTAAACTTTATTAAAATTTATAAAAGCTTTTTAAATAACGCGTTTTAAAAAAGTATTTAAACTTTAAAAACTTTAAAGTTAATAAAAATTTACTTAAATTACTTTATATAACAGTTATAAAAATATAAAAAACTTTAAAATAACCTTTTTAAAAAGCTAGTTAAGTTAATAAATAAACGGCTTTAAACTGTAATTAATATTAAAAATAATATATAAAATATTAAGTTATATAAAATTTATATCATTAAATAGCCTTGCTTTTAAAATACTTATATATAAATTTATAAAAAAATATTTAAAATTAAAAAATTTAAAGCTATAATAAAGTTAAAAAGTAGTTGTAGTAGTTAAAAAGAAATTAAGTGGATGACGGGGTAGCGGTAAAAATTAGGCGACACTTATTTCACCTGACTGTAATTGGCTTAACCTAGTGGATTGTGTTATGGGAGTCCCTAGTCAGATACCCCCAGTGTACGGGACTGTTGCGCAGTGAGGTCCGTAGAAGTGTATGGTGAGATCCCCTTATTCACTGCAGTGCGGTCTGTAAGAGAGCACAACAGTGCTAAAGACTTCCAAGGTTGGCATTCTTTGCAAATGGAACATGCGTGCCCGAATAGACGCTCTAGAAGTTTGGCCGCGACCTTCGTACTACCTAACTTCGCAATATTTCCAGTCCTCACGGAACTGTGCTCGTGGTCTGTGTTTAATAAGCATTTTCATAATATATATGTAAGCATTTGCCGGTTTCACCATGACATGAATTTTCCTTTCCTTTCACTTTAACGTCTCCGACCTCATCGGGGACTAAACCGGGCTAATCATCATTACACGAGACCCGTGGACGCGCAAAGCTATGCTCCGATTTCTCTGATGCTTCCCTCACCGTTTCGATATAACCTGCGAGCCTGTAACCGTCTAGCCGGAACCTCGTGGCTATCCTGGTTCCCCTGGTGCTCTCGAGTTCTCAGACAGGCAAGACACGCATGATGTGATGAACCATGCTAACACCCGGCCCACCGAACTGGTTCTGGGCGAAGCTGTCATTCGTCACTCAGGCAAAGAAACTATGCTATCGATCGCATTAGCTTAATAGACCCAAATATCCAGAGCAACGTATTACCGAGGAGGTCCGGGCTCTATAGTCGTAGCCTGAACAGGTAAGTCTCATCCGAAGGCGGCGCCAGCAATTTGACTAGACAGGTACGGAGAAGACTATCCATTACGACGCCTCTCCTGGTACCCCAACACTTGACGCAATCTGGTAAGGTATAAGATTTCTATGGTACACTAGTAGTACTCTTCATTCTGGAGACTGGTGTCTGAGACGAATGCTTCTCAGGATGTGTCGCTTGGGGGTTTGTCTGATTGATAGGGCAGTGCCGATCGTCCGGGACTAGACCATTAGCCATGCATGTGCACTTGTAGAGACCACGTTCTGCTGGTCAGGGCAACGCCGCCTGTGTGGAAAGAACGTACTCGAGGCCAGTATATCGTCCCTATAGCCTCAGTTGTGCGAGAAGGCTGACTTAGTATACTGTAGTCGAACCAATAACTACGTACTTGGGTGATTTTCTTCAAGGGGTTTGTTCACGACTAGTTGCGTCTCTTCTCATAGCCGAGATTTCGAAGAAAAGTGGCATGGAGCTAGCCCCCTATCTTTAGCATCACGCTAGATCTTACTATGCTGGAGATCTATATATCCTGTTATTCTACCAAGGTTATGTTAATACTATGGTAGTATGCAGGGGTTTCCTGGGTAGAACGAGTGGAGCAGAAAGCTTCACCAGCGCTCAGGGACACACCCCGTCGGGCCGTTTTTCTCAACATATTAGGTGACTCTCTCCATCTCAAATTTGGGATGTGCTTTCGAGATTTGTTGTTGCTTTGGTTGAATTTTTTTTGTACGGATAATTTGTGGATCGTTCTACAGTTGTTCTCTTACTGGTGGCACATATGTTTTTAACCTAGGTCGACGCTTAGGATCAGAAAGAGTATCAACATTACTATTTCCAAAGGTGTTACGTCTATTATACGCATCCCGTCCCTGAGTTTCATCTCCCCCGTCTCGCAAGCGAAGGCCACAGTAAAGCTAGTTGGACTATGGCCACCGTCGAGGATCGAAGCCCGGAGCTGTTGAAAGTGTCTATCATCTTGTTAACCACAACGGTGATAGCCACCTCGTTAAGATGTTACACACGGCTGGGTCTGGTAAAAGCATTTGGTGCTGATGACTGGACAATGATGGCCGCAACAGTGCGTTTCTTCGGCGAGTACACATAGCGATAGTTTCTAACATAAATCGAAACAGGTCTCATTCGTTTTGTACTGCGCTTGTTCGATTACCGGTATTCACTATGGGACAGGACGTCATTTTGCGGACCTGACAACACCGAACATTGAGAAGGCTATGATGGTATGAGAAGATCAACATTTTCTAAGTGCAAGCAATATCCCTTAAGCTAAGCCCTATCACAGTATTGGTGGCTCTGTTACGTCTGGTACTGCCTTACTATGATAGCCTCCAAGATCTCGATCGGTATTTTTCTCCTACGAATTGCTGTTCAACGAATCCACCACTATATTATCTACGTCAATCTGTTACTCACTGTTGTCACGGGCATTGTCTTTTTTTTTGTTACCCTTTTTCAATGCAACCCAATACCGTATTTCTGGCTTAGGTTTGGCGGCACCATCCAAGGATCATGCATTGATGTGGGCATAATTGCTGCTCTTACATATCTTTACAGCGCCTTCAGCGTGATATGCGACTTCACTTTTGCCATTCTTCCTATATTCTTGATCTGGGGCCTTCAAATGGACAAGAGAACCAAGATTGCGTTGATCCCAATTCTGAGTATGGGTTGCGTGTAGGTGGACCTATATAGCCTTCCTGCAGGTCGCGAGCTGACAAAATTGCAATGATAGAGCTAGTTCCGCTGTTGTCGTTCGTTTGGCTTATGTCCAAGACTTTATGGACCCGGACTTCCTATGTACGGCCAATCCCCCGACCGCTTTTGAGAAGTACGGATACTGACAGCGAGCAAAAGGGGCAACTGTTCACATTGCTGCCTGGTCGACAACAGAACAGGGCTTGGCGATTACAGCAGGTAGTTTGGCAACGCTCCGACCATTATATCGAGCAGCCGCGCATCGATTTGGGTTATGGAGTTCAACTGCAGGAATGCCTCAATCAGGCAACATGCCGAAGACGATTGGCGGCTTGGGAGTCGGAAAGTACGGCAGCAAGTACGGCAAAGAGAGCCAAGCTAGTCGCAGTTATGGTGGCGGTTTCAGCTTGGCAACATTTTCGCCCGTGGATGAGGAAGCCCAGCAAGACCGTCACGGAGACCAGTTGAAGATGAACAACACTATTGTCTGCACGACTGACATTGTCGTCAAGAGAAGCAGTATATGGGGGTCATCGAAAGAGGATCGCTCGCGGCATAACGAAAGTCAGGAAGAACTACATCTGAAGTCCTCTAAGGATACATTCGACGGTTCAGAAGCGGTCCCGAAGAGCTTTCTGGCCGATGGTAGACAACCCAGGCACAGCGGTGACAACTAATTCAGTACTGATCAATTGGATCTCTCTACCATATATTTAATGTCTATAGACGCTAATATTGGCCGTCACACGCACATATATATACGGGCGTGGAGGCAAGGACTTGAGCATTGTTTGTAATTGAGAGCACTCCTTTTCTATTTAAAACTTTAGACCGTTGCGTAATTAACCTTGATAATTATCACTGTATAGTGTAGCAAAACAAAACTCCCAACCAGACACACAAGGCCATGATGCGACCCCTTACCTCGGTAGCTTTCTGTCAGTACACGGCGAGCTGCGTAGGCATGCCAGGGACAGCTTTGGTATCAATTTCGCAGGACGCCACACATCCAAAGCATGACCGTTTGACGTTGTTAGCCAGTGACTTTAAATAGCGGTAGCATGACTTTAAGCAATTTTAAATATCTAGAAAGGTGTCTCGGCTACGTAGTAGTATTTAAAGGAGGCAGTTAATGTTAATAAGGTTTATAACAAAAGTAAACACTAACTACCTTGTCTAGCAATTAGCCCTTATATATCTACTGTATACAACGCATCCACATATACGGTATGCAATACATCCCTTAAGTTGTGCCGACTGGGACTTCAACTTTCCTAGCTCGCATCCATACGTTAACACAACCCTCGTGCAGTGAAAACTGGTTCTATTAACCAGATTTAAACAATGCCTTTACTGTGCTTATAGTATAGGATATAAAGTAAATTGATATTTTACCAGCATAATGCTTAATAAATTTAAATATAACCTATAATTAAATAAACTAAGTATTAAAAAACTTTAAAATACTATATAGTTAATAATAATGTTTTAATATTATGTTAAGTTTATAATAAAATATTAATATTAATTATAAAAATATTTTAATAATAAATACTTAAGTAATTATAAAAAGTTTATAAACAGTATAAAAGTTTTTATATATAAATATGCTGTTTATATAAAAGTATAATATAATATATAATTTATTATTATTATAATACTTAAAACTATATATAATTATTTTAAAAACAATTAATATTATTAAAATTAACGGATTTAACTTTTTAAAACAATAATAATGCGTTTATAAAGCAAGTTTTATATAAATAATTATAAATAAAACTAACTATATTAATTATAATAAATTTATTTAATAAATATATTTAATATATAAAATTAATTAAAAAATTATATATAAGTTAATTTAAATAATATTATTATTTTTTAATTTAAAAATATAAAGTCTTAAAAGTATTATTATTATATATAGTATAATTAAACATTTTTAAACATTTTTAAAGACTATATATCGACTTTATAAAATAATTAATATAAAATTACGATTTAAAAAGGGTTTAATTTTAAAATAACAAATTTATTTATAAATATAACTATTTTTATAATAATATATAATTATTAAAAAAATATAAACAGTATATATTTTATATATATATTTAAATAAGTATACATAGTTTTTATAAAAATATAATATAAAAATTATAAAAAACTAGGTTTTTTATACTTAATTATTTATAAAACTAGCAGCTTTTATAAAAACTATTATTAACGTTGTTTTTAATTATATTAGTTTTATTTATTAGCTTTTAATTTTAAAGTACATTTAGTTTTTAGTTTTATTTATACTTAATTTCGCACCTAGATATATTTAATTAAATAAAATCGGCCGGCTATTTGTAAGTACCGTGACACTAGGGATTCCCGTGCCCGCACGTGGTATATAAATATAATAACGGGCCCTGCAATTGCCATTAAATCCATACAGTGGTCCGAGCGTTGTGCATTTTAAGCTTAAAACTACTTGAGCTAGTAAAAAATCCTGCATTGACAGTTGACATGACAAACTTTCAATGTAGCTTTAAACTCTGACGCCGCTTTGGAGGGGTTAAAATTTTTTTCTTTTTCCCTCTCTCTTCTTTCCTTTCTCGGAAACCCCAACGAATAGTATATTCAGAGCTGCATTTCCGATTTGGAACTTGAGTCCGCGTCAGTGTATACCCCTCATCATGGGGTACGAAGTTCTGGTCGGTGAGTCATGCTTCACAGCATCTGAGGCGCAAAAGCTATCCGAACGCATCAATGAAAAGACTGCTGCCAAGGTGACTCGCATCAGCGGACAATGGCTTTATTATGTCTGTCTCGAGGCAGGCCTAGATAAGATCAAGGAATTGCTTCAAATTCCATGCCAACCAAAGGATCTATCTCCAGTGAGCGACGCTGGAAAGGTTGTGTATATTTATATCACTCCTCGTACCACCCCTTCACCATGGAGTTCCAAGTCTACGAGCATCGCTCAAGTCTGTGGGCTGAAAGCCAATATCGAGAGGGGCCGCGTCGTAATGATCGAGTTTGACGATGTCTTTAATGGTGGTATCTCTTTGTTTAAGGATATCATCCATGATAGGATGACCGAAATCCTCTCTAAAACACGCCCGGAGCCTACTGCCATATTCACGGAGGGAGTCCGTGGGTCACTAACTGTCATCGATATATTTGCCGATCAAAGGGGTCCCTTGGCTGCCCTTGAGGATTATAACAAGAAATCGGGACTGGGTCTCGACTATGCTAGCATGGAGTATTTGGTAGAGCAGTACAAGGCTCTTGGGAGATCCCCCGTTAGTAGCCAATCTTTTTTATGGGAATTTTCTTGATATACTAATCTACTGTCTTATAGAATGACATTGAACTGTTTATGTTTGCTCAGGTCAACTCGGAACACTGCAGGCACCATGTTTTCAATGCGACATGGACTATTGACGGTGTTACCAAGAACAAGAGCCTCTTCGAAATGATCAAAAACTCTTACAAGGCAACGCCGGATTTTGTCATATCGGCATACTCTGATAATGCTGCTGTGTAAGTTCTTTCCACTTCAGCGTAGTGATGATCATAACTTGCCATTCCTCGATAACGGAACATGATCTTTATTGACTTCTTAACACATAGCCTATCGGGAGATGAAGGCAATTACTGGGCACCAGATTATGCGACCGGCAGCTGGAGGCTCACCAAGGAAATAATCCAGCCCATAATAAAGGTCGAGACTCATGGTATGTACGAAAAACCATACACATAACTCAAGCCCCCTTCTCCATAATACCCACTGCCTCCCTGCCTCTTTGCACATATGTTTCTAACTAGGCCGTAGTAAGCCATTATAAATCCCCACTGATGAGGTTTTAAACAAGCTCATTATGATGGATATGAGGAACTAGCTCTGATCCATGCTAACACAACTGAGAATCACCCGACGGCTATATCGCCTTTCCCCGGTGCAGCAACAGGGAGTGGGGGTGAAATCCGGTAAGTAACGCTAGTCGAAACCCATATATTCTGTCATGTTACCGAGATAATAGCTACCCATGTCAATCCGTAACTCCGCTCTTCAAGGATACTACAACAATTATGACAATATACTAACCTTGTTATCTCAGCGATGAAGGCTCCGTGGGAAGGGGATCCTCACCGAAAGCCGGTCTTTGTGGTTTCTGGGTCTCTGACCTTCTAATACCAAACAAGATCTGCCCATGGGAAAATGACTGCCTAGGACGACCGGCTCACTATGCGTCAAGTCTCGACATTATGCTAGAAGGTCCAATTGGCTCCGCCAGGTGGAATAATGAATTTGGAAGAGCTGTTCTTGCGGGAACATTCAGAACGCTTCTTACAAATGTAGCAGACCCAGCGAACCCCGATTATAGGGGATACCATAAACCAATCATGGTAAGTATCATAGCCGGTACTAAAGCTTATTTACGCAGCATCGTATCCTTTGTCTTCAAAGTCTCTTTCCTTAACAATACCCCCAGGAGTGCAGGCTCGGGAAAGAAAATAACTCACAGTTTAATATAGATTGCTGGTGGCATTGGAAGTGTACGTCCTCAACATGCCATAAAAAACGAAGCAGATGTTCACGACGGTGCTCACGTAAGTGCTCCCTACCTCTAGAAGTCTTGCTGTAATATGATGGTAGACCACACCATCCTTTTTCTTATCGCGTTAATTAAACAATACTCACTCTCTAATTTGGTGTAGGTCGTCATCCTGGGCGGCCCTGCTATGTTGATTGGCCTTGGTAAGCATTAAACCCTATACACTAATCGATTCTGGTTATGCTTTACAGTGTATTAATAGGGGAATTTATAAGGTGGCGGTGCTGCATCATCTAACATAGGCAACGAAGATGCCGCAGAACTCGACTTTGATAGCGTCCAGCGCGGAAACCCCGAGATGGAGCGACGAGCGCAAATGGTGATTAATGCATGTGTTGCATTAGGCCATGAAAGTCCCATTGCGTTTATCCATGATGTCGGTGCCGGTGGACTTTCGAATGCGCTCCCGGAGCTGGTGAAAGATGCTGGTTTCGGTGGAAGATTTGAGCTTCGACAAGTCGAAAGTGCAGATAACTCAATGTCCCCTCTCCAGATATGGTGCAACGAAGCACAAGAAAGATACGTCCTGCTTGTGAATAAGGACAACCTTAACCGATTTACCAGTATTTGCAGAAGAGAGAGATGCGGATTTTGTGTGGTAGGGAATGTGATCGCTAAAGATGAGAATGGGAAGGCGAGTTTGGTTTTGACTGATCGAGAGCCAACCATTCAACCCCCTATCGATCCGATCAACCTTCCAATGGATGTTCTATTTCCACCAGGGCGGAAGATATTGAAGGAAGCACAAAGTGTTCCAAAACACCTTCATCCATTTGACGCAGGAAAAAGCCTCCAAGAGCATTACAACATATCGGATCTTGGTGAAATGGTATCCAAAGCTACCGAGCTCGTTTTTTCACTACCTTCGGTGGGATCAAAAATGTTTCTTATTACGATCGGAGATCGTACCGTCGGTGGCTTGACGGTACGGGACCAACTTGTTGGTCCATGGCAAACACCAGTTGCGGATGTTGGTGTCACTTTGACAGGTTTCGGTCTAGATCACAAGCACCATCATGGTGAAGCGATGGCCATGTAAGTTTTGATGCCCGGGATGCTTTCTAGCCTATATAAAAAATCTATGCTAATCCATACAGGGGAGAAAAGCCAACTCTAGCACTGATCTCGGCTGCCGCGTCTGCTCGGATGGCTGTTGTCGAGAGTCTGATGAACTTGGGAGCAGCTGATATCAAGTCTGGGCGTATTAATGGAGATTTGAAGCGTGTTAAGCTGTCTGCGAACTGGATGGCTGCTGTCAGCCACCAAGGTGAGGGAGCAGAGCTGTACAGTGCTGTACAAGCCGTTGGTATGGAGCTCTGTCCTCAACTAGGTCTATCGATACCAGTTGGCAAGGACTCGACATCTATGAAGGCCTCTTGGAAAGACAGAAAAACCGGAAATACCAACAGTGTCACCGCCCCTGTGACTCTTGTGGTTTCTGCCTTCAGTCTGGTCGAGGATGTCCGTAGCACCTGGACCCCGCAACTTCGGCGTGTCGAGGAAGTGGGCGAAACTGTACTCCTCTTCGTTGACCTTGCGCAGGGTCGTCGGGCCATGGGTGGTTCAGCACTGGCT
Source organism: Biscogniauxia mediterranea (assembly GCA_018398605.1). Taxonomy (NCBI): domain Eukaryota; kingdom Fungi; phylum Ascomycota; class Sordariomycetes; order Xylariales; family Xylariaceae; genus Biscogniauxia; species Biscogniauxia mediterranea. Next base: position 416,881 of record JAGXTR010000005.1, read on the forward strand.
CAATGCCTAGGCCAGATTGGTAATGAAGCACCTGATGTTCGCGACACAGAACTGATTCGTGACTTCTTTGATGCAATGTGGCAACTGCATCAGGTATGAACTACTATCCTCAATACTTTTTCCATTCCGATTTTCTTGGTGCTCTCCAGACTACTAGTCTTCGTAGCTAACTTGAGCATGGTTAACAGGAGGATATCGTGCTTGCATACCATGATCGCTCGGATGGGGGTTTGCTTGCCACGGTAGCCGAAATGATGTTTGCAGGCCGATGTGGAGCTGATATCTCTATCGACGGTCTTGCTACTTCTGAATCAGATGTTCTTGAGGCTCTGTTTACCGAAGAACTTGGTGCCGTTTTCCAAATCCGTAAAAGAGATGAGACTAGGTTTAGTAAGTGCTTCGCGACATGTGGACCTCCTTCTGGGTTGATACGGACCATTGGCTATGTTCGTCAGACTTCGAAGCAGTCCCTTGTTGTCAAGTTTAGGTCACGGACATTGGTCGACATATCTAGAGGCAAGCTTCAGCAATGGTGGTCTGGCACGTCCTTTGAGATGCAGAAGCTGCGAGACAACCCGGCATGTGCACAGTCCGAATTCGAGGCACTCTTAGATAACCAAGACCCTGGACTCCATTATAGCCTGACGTTCGATCCGGCGGATATTAGTCTTCCGGCAATAACTAGTCTCAAAAGCCTGGTTTCCAAGCCGAGAGGTAGGTAATCACAATCCATTTCTGCTCTGGTCTATGAGAACTCACATCGGGTTCTATAGTTGCCATATTACGAGAACAGGGTGTGAACGGACACGCCGAAATGGCGTTCGCTTTCAGAGCAGCTGGCTTTGATGCTGTTGACGTCCATATGTCTGAGCTACTCGACGGGTTTTCGCTCGATGGATTCCGTGGTCTAGCAGCCTGTGGCGGATTTAGTTATGGGTAAGAAACATTACTCATGCAACATATCCCCTTTAAGCATCGCTAATAGCTATGGTAGCGATGTTCTTGGTGCCGGTAATGGATGGGCCCAATCCATTCTCATGCATGACGGAGCCCGGCAGACATTCCAGGCTTTCTTCAAACGCCCGGATACCTTTTCTTTCGGCGTGTGCAATGGCTGTCAAATGCTTACTAGACTTAAGGGACTAATTCCTACCGCTGAACACTGGCCTACATTTGGTACGACCCTCATATGCTAAAATACATAAAATAAATGATCTATCACTAACCCTAACCTACAATACAGTCGAAAATACGAGTTCTCAGTTTGAAGGCAGGTTTTCGATGGTGAAGATCGAGGATAAAGACGCCAAGAACTCGGTATTCTTTTCAGATATGTCGGGCTCCCTATTACCTATCGTTGTGTCCCACGGCGAAGGCAGAGCCGAATTTGCGTCGCCAAATGATATTCAATCCATCAATGAGGCGGGATTAGTTTCTCTCCGGTACACTGACAACCATGGTGCTGTGACTGAGACGTATCCGTTTAATCCCAATGGCTCACCGCAAGGTATTGCAGGGGTTCGATCGAAGGACGGTCGGGTGGTTGCCATGATGCCTCATCCAGAGCGCACGATTATGGGCGATGTTGGGAGTTGGAAGCCGGATGGGATGCGGGGTCATCAGTATAGCCCTTGGTTCAGGCTCTTCTTAAATGCGAGGAAATGGGTTGGGTAGACTTCCTCGGTATATTGCGATATGGTACCGGACACTATCGTCATTAATGCCAGGCTAGAAAAGTCATGAAAGATAGATGAACAAGCAGAGGATAGATAAAACAAGTGACATCGGTGACGCTCATAAGGACAACAAGCTCATCGGTATCTTGTGTGGGTGAAGTAAAATATTACATGCTCTCAAAAAATGGTGATCTTGTAATCTCGGGATGTAAGGACCTATTTAATTTATATCAGGACAGGCATGTTGATTGTGCCTACAAGAGAGTGTAATAGACAATTCACCCAACTTTAGCAAATATGGTCATTCCTTTTTAGCTTCTCTGATGACTATCTTTCTGTATTGGTGATAACCAGCTCCGGTGAAACAGCAAGAATTAGACTGCCACTGTATAAAAAAGCCCAGTGATTATTGTGGTTCTATGGCAGCTTCTCTCGGCCCATTGCCAGCATCCATAGGCTGCTTGTTTAGTGTATCCATAGGCTGCTTGTTTAGTGTATCCCTAGTATGCTTACTCTCGGTGCTCGTTTGTAACCAGGTCGATATCCGTTCGGGGCCAGAAGCGACTCAAGTCTCCAACGGGAAGTTTAAGCGTGATCCGCATTTCACCAGCCATGATGATAAAACACATGTACCATCCCAGGAATGCCACTGCGAATATAATAGCACCTCCAGCCTAGGAATTCAATCAGTAATGTCTTGTGACTTAAATTTGTTGGCTACACATACTTTTTGAAGACTAGAAGCCGTGTCAAAATCACCCCACGAGGCCTTAAAGTACGCAGCAGACAGTATGAAACCTGCAGTGGTCGTAAGGCCGAAAATGGTGGCGAGGACGATATTAATCTTTAACGTAAAGACAAAAAATGTAAAAAAGGCGAAACCCCAAACTAGGAGGTATAGTCCAATGGCAGCATTATACTCGGTAGAGGCGACACCAGCTGGGTCAGTGGGTGTGGAGTATGGGGCACCCAACTGGAGATTGGGAACTTGTAGAAGGCCAAATGATAGCCAGAAGACTGTAAACAATCCCATAACCATCATAGAGAAGAAGTTTCCCATAATCCACTCGAATATGAGGGCGAGAAGCATCAGACTATTGCCAGTAAATATATTGACTCTGAGAACCCCAAGATATGGCCTGTGGATGATTCACGAAAACCCCAAAGTCGAGGAGTAGCTACACTTACTATACAGGAGGTCAGTCAGATCAGTAGAACAAAGAAGTATGTATTTTATACATACCACGGGGCCCACAAAGAAGAAAATGCCACTGTATAGTATGGACATCAGCAGATAACCGAGACTGCAAGTTAGCCAGGCAGTTTGAGTAATGTACATACGCCACAGGTGAAAGACCGCTGGCACCTCCCCATCCCATCATTATCATCGCAAATGTAGAGGCAGCAATGACAAAACTGATTAAGTTTGTTAGTGTATACCGCGATTAACAGGAGTTTATACTCACCCAATGAAACCAAGTGCTGTTGGGTTGGCAAAGCGCCTATGGTAGTCGCCAGTATGAGGAACCTTCGGAGTAAGATACAGCTGAAGGGATGCGTGAGCAAGATTTTTGGTGTATACAGGACATAAGCATGGAACACACCTTCTCGAACAGCTCTGGAGACATCGTCACTCCTGTCGCTGATCGATGTAGTCCCTTCTCTTCGTCATGATGGTTCGTCATAGCTGGGATCTCACGAGTGGCCATTATGGCTGATATGGCAGCACCAACTCACAATTAGTGTATGTGGATAGTGATATTCGCTAGATATAACCTGTACAAGTAGTCTTTAAAGGAATTATGGGAGGCGTATTATGGAAAAGGAGCATGTCGTCTGCTTTTGTATCTCGGGTCAAAGCAACCACATATGCTCCGAGCCCTTCCCGCCCGGGAGATATATTCGAATAATCAACGGATTATACTCCCAAGTCGTATTTTGCCAAATAGGCAGCATGAAACAAGGACCTTGGTAATTCTTCCAGCATAACCGTCAAGAAACCCTTTCCACATGCATTCCTATTGCGGGGGTTACAATAGCCCAAGAAGCTTCCGTGGTCTACATCGGGTCAGGCTGAAAGACGGGTACGACCCTACGACCCTATCATTTTCGGTATTACTGAGCGACGTGTAAATGCTCGGCAGTATCTTCTAACCGTTACATTGAGGCTCTTGCCTGGTGTAATCTCACGGTTAATTAACTAATGCTAAGAGAGGCGAGCTTTCATGGTCCTCTCTACCTCGAAGGCAGCGAATATTGATATGCTAACACAGGAGGAAGTGCTATTGCCTTAGCTCACGTCCCTAATAACCAGTTACCTTAGCATAAAGGATAACAGACAGACGCGAATGTAATTTGAAAATACGAGCTTGTTTCCCTATGACCTTTTATTTGTTTACAGTAATAGTATATAATCCTAGCTTAACAAACAAATAATAACAACAACAACAATCCCCTGTTTTCCCCCTCGATGTGGACAGTTGCAGACCAACTTTTTTAAGCCACCCATTATGCATATCCCCTTAGCCCCCTAAGACTTAGTATGTTGCGTCAGTTGCCTGTCGCGTATCTTAGGTTCCCCAGGGTCTGGAAATGCCCTTTGTGCGACCAGCCTCTCTCTTAGGTCCATATCCTTCGCCAGCTCAAAAGCATCATGGGCTTTACCAACATGATTTACCAAAGTTTCCAAATCACTACAAATAACATGGGCACTTCTAGAGTTGTGGCAAAGCACACACGCGAAGTCACCATTTTCCGTATGACACTTGATGGCAAACCGTTGTCCAAGGTGGAATGAGTGATCTTCCATAATCTCCTCCTTGTAAAGGCCGTCAGAAATAACGGCCGGCACACGCTTCTCGATATGCCAGTATGTATTGGACGATGCAATATCTAATCGAACCCGGCAATATGGACACCTGCCATTGCCACCGGGGGCAAATGATGCCGACAACTGCTTCCTAGGGATATACTGCAGGTCGAGACTATACCTACAGAATATCGAGTCATTTCCCCTGTCCATAGAAGCACGTTTAGGTGGTGGTAATCGTCTTTCTATGGAAGAAATTAGTATATCCATATATGCACACATACACACACACACACACACACACACATATATATATATATATATGAGAGGCTGTTTATAGAACTAATCGCGAAGCCCCTTGGGCCCTGATCTGTAGTGTCAGCCCGGAAATTTGGTCAGTCGACCAGGGCGTGCTTATATGGGATTGTGTAGGGACGAAATAGCAACGAGCAACTGGTCTTACATACGTGGTGGCATAGTATCGAGAAGTAAGCGCTGGTATTGCTGACGAAGTGCATCTAGAGAGCCTTCGCGAGCTGTTTTCGAAGCTAGGATAAGCCTCTGCACTGTGATATAGGGTGTTAGTAATTGCTATACTGGGTAACCTTTTCATTCTTGGTATTGTGTCTCGCTGGTGGAAACCCATATACTTGGCCAGGATAGGCAGTTTCCACTTCCGAGAAAGGTCAAAAGGGGTAATAAATATCTCCCATCACTCACTATCGTGGCGGGTTATTGTACGATTATTCAGAAGGGCATCCTGCACTATGATAAAACGGAAGAGTTAATAAAAACAGGAGCTGCGAAGGGCTGTGACTGGATATTTGCCCATGCTTGAAGTTGAGGCTACATACAGACACTGATGACTGTTTGCTGGAGGGCAAGAATTTGAGCCTGCAGTTGGTTTTCGGTAATGACTAGATAAACAAGACACGATTAACAAGGACGAGGTCATAGGCAGAAAAAAGTCTGGAAAGAAAACTTACTATCGCCTACGGCATAACGTCTCCCTAGGCGTTCGAGGCCTTCGTCATATTCTCGCATTATCAAGGCGCCTGATCTCTCAAGCGAGCGACACAAATCGTCTTCCCTGGGCTGTCGGCTAAGATCTTCCTCGCGGTCCCTATTTTGCTTCCCTGCCTTGTTGACTTGGTCCCGTAACTTACGGATTTCATCGTCCTATTCCCGCCTGCTTGTTAGCCTCGCAGCGTGGAAATAAAAGGAGGAGAAAGCGAGGCATGTAGTTGTTTACCTGCTTCGTGTCTCTGCGCTTCTGACGTCGCTTTTCATTCACGCGATCCCAGAGGCCTATAGAAGATGAGAAGGTGCCGATGAGAGTTGAGCATAAAGTTGCTATGATGAAGGTTTTCTAAGGGAGGGGGTTTAAGTACATAGTTAGCTGGATTTCATCGGGACTCGGGATGTGGCTGACAGCCGGGCTATCTACCTTGAGGCTTTTCTCCTCGGTCATATTTGCTAGGTTCCATGGATTACTCATCTTATCACGGTTAGGTTGAGCAAACCTCGGAGGCGACGAAGAAGAGATGGACGATGCCGATATCGACGTCAAGGTCGATGCTTATGTGTTTATTGATATTATCTACCTAAGGTGGGGAGGGTACTAGAGGGTAGAGGGTAGAGGGTAGAGGGTAAAGGGTAGAGGAAGATGGATTGAGATGGGAAGGGGAGTTAACCCAAGATCAACCCGGTGGCGGCCTTTTCGTTCTGATATCTGCCGAGCTATGCTGTTGCACCGCATAAGATAGGCTCATGATGGCTGCTAAGATAGCCATAAAGCAGCCGATCCATCATCGTCATCGGTGGATCGGAGCTCTGCTGTTGGGCAACTTTTCTACATGACGTCATTTGCGCTTACATGTCCTCGTACCTAAGAGCTACCTACTACTACTACGTTCCTTCTTTTTTTTACCGATGAATATATTTGCCTATCAGGTCCTACATACGGTACTATCTTCTGCTGCCGAAATGACCACATGAATTCGAGGTAGGTATGAACGCCTGAAACTCGCTACCTAGTAGGTTTAGTGCATGTAGTGAGTAGTAGGTATGTGCCTAGGTTACTCAGCTTGAACTAAACCTCACACGGACACGTGACCGCTGTCAAATACGGTATACATGTACTTACCTATCAAAACCCAATAACTCGCGTCGTTCGAAATCGAATTGTTCTCGATGCTAGTACCTCCTACCGACTAGGTAGGCAAGCCACCTACTAGCCGAACTTGCCTGCATGTACCCCTTGACTAGCACATATTGCGAAAGTAGCGCCAGGAACGGGCACAATAGAAAAACGGCAAGGCGTTGCAGATCACCACTTTACTCTGCCGCCTGGGGTAAGGCTTAAGAGGCTATCTAACGTGTAGTAGGACTAGAATAGTCCACCAGCCCCATCTCTGTCTCGTCCTTTTGGTTCCTAACCTGCTAATGAAGAAGTAGTAAAAGAAGAAAGAAAAGAAAAGCAAAAAGGAAATTACCTCGACGCGGATCCCAAGATTACGTTGCTGTCGCTGCAGATTTAAGAATTCGCTAGGTACCTATCGGTAGTCAAGTCAAGCAATCAATTAATCAATCAATGAATCGGAGCAATGTCTTTATTCTACCAGCCCTCTGCTGGTTAGCTCGAGAGAACTGGGCTTTGCTTCTCAACCTGCGTAATACAAATCCATGTCCCGGATTCATATACAATGACATTGTCTCTCTGTACATACAGACATAGTGCCTTTCCTATGTCCCTTCTCATATTTTCATTACCTTGACCTGCGTGATTGTGCTTTGACAAAAGTGGCCCGGCTTACCTTCAACATGTTCATAGGCCAAACCCGGTCACAGAGCTACCTAAGATCAAATGAACTTGGTCCATTTCGGCCACATACCACTTAGTCCGATGGCTTTTCAAGGACGAAAGGACGCACTGCGCGCCCGTCTGCCTCGTTCTAAATCGACGTCTCACATGTTGGATGTGATTCGCCACCCGCTAGGCCCGGGGGAGAAAGTCATAGATGCGGCGCACGAGAAGACCAATATAACCAGCCTACGCGAACTAGCCGAGTTCCTGCGCACAACAGGGCCTCCTTCCCGTCGGTCAACCTCTCCAGAAGACTGTCTCAGACTTCCTGGGTCCAAGGCGGGCGGAAGATGGTCTGTGCAAGCCTTACGGAGGAGCAGAAGATCGAAGTCGCGCACACAGTCTGCCCAGCTGCAACTCCCAGATAGTGCTGTACCGGAGACCACAGTAGATGGCCACAATCACATCGCCCTATATACGCCTGTCAAGTATAAGCAGCATGGTCCTTGGTTTCGATCTCAATATCCCGTTTTCATTCCTGATTCTTGTCCAGCCGGGGACAGCCTCCCACAGGAATGGCTGGGAAGAACTACTTCAAGAGGACCAGCTGGCTCCATGGTGAAGGACGAGACATTAATTACTAGCCAAATAGACCTTAAGCGGCCGGCTAATGCCTTAAGCTCGAAGTTGTTAGGTGATTCTCAACTTGAACAAGGAGACCCAGTAAGATCTTCTGGGGCGACGTCTACTACGAACAGCCAAGTAGCACTTCCTCGGTCTTCTTCGGGTTTAGAGACTCTGAACGAACATCATCCACTAAAAAACCCCAACATAAGAGAAACACTCTCTAATATATCAACCCTCAAAGACACATATGGCCGGAATTTGCAGCTTTCGCAGCACCTGCCGGGGTCACAATGCCGGGAGCACGGGGAGCCAAGAGGGGCTCGGTTAGGAACAGATCCGCAAATTACTACTAATGCCGGAGGGATCGAAGGCTCAACAGATAAACCGCCACTCTCCGAATTGAAGTTCAGCCCGTTACCAAAACCAGCAAAGGAAGATTTGCCGTCATCTATCCAGAAAGGAGCTTCCGAACCAATACCCCCCAACTCGCCTACTAGAACCTGTAAGAAACCAACAGAGATAACCGTTAGATCAACTCTGGCCGTTCCCAACAAGGATCCGTTGCTACCGGAGTCTCCTGGATTCCCTAATATGTTGGCAGCTCTGACTTTCCCTTCACCACCTAGGAGCTCGAGGTCTCCTTCCCCTACTGATAGCATCACTTTTCCAGTACCGAATCAACCCTCTATGGTGCCGGGCTCATTGGTTCGACCACGCACATCGAGTCGGCGTGCCTGCACCTCTCTTTCGGTGCCTACAGTCTCTTTAGATGAAGTCGTCATGGAGCCTAAAAGACCTGCTTTAAGGCATGTCAAGTCTGAGTATCCAGCTCTCATACCTCACGTGCTAGAGCGGTGTGCCGGGATAGTGCCTATTACGGAGTTTGCCGTCCTACCAGACTCCGAAGAAGCACAATCCACTCTACCACGTCCAAATGATACAGATGTAGGGGTGGGGCGCCAGACGGTATCTCCAGTGCCGGTTACTTTTTCAACTACCAATACAAGGCATGAAGATTCCGCCTTGTCGAATCATGACGAGGACGTGAACTCTTACAGGCAGTCACTGGCAAGCAACTCTACAGTTTGCACTAGTTTGTGTTGGCAGTCTGCTGCTACTAATGATTCACACTGCCAGTCGACTAGAAGCGACGTGACTGAATTTAGCGCCCCATCTGTCTCCGTTGTGGGTTCATACAAGGGCGAGACAGCAAATAGTCGTATTTCTCAGCCGTCCGCACGTGTGTCATCTATTGCGAATAAGCAATTGGACCGATCTCTTGGATACTCGGACCTTATAGAAGACGTCGCGTGGAAAGGGAAAGCAGAGATGCCAATCCAGCGCCCAATAGGAAATGCTTTTGAACAGGACGGGCCTATAATATCTGATACACCTTTTGCGACCTCATCCAGTCCTACGCAAAGCCACATGCAGCCTCTGCCGAGGAATGTTGGTGAGCACCAGATCGGACGCAAAGACAAAGTTCGTGGGTATACGATACGTGATATCGACCTTTCTCGTTCTGGGAAGACGGCGACATATTTCGAGGTGCGAGCCCTTGAATCTATGGATTCCCCAGTACTCGGCTGGTTTCCTGAAAATGCTCTTCGACCAAGTCAATCATCTCTCCAGGGACGTTCACCTCTAGCACAAGATCCACAGAGATTTCTAAACCAGAGTGTATCGATGGAGGCAGACGAGATGGCAGAGGAATATTCTAGCTACCCGGCAGACAAAACACATCAGGAATGCAGCACGCACCCGTGGGTCCCAAGTAATGATTTGGTCGTGTCTCCAGTGATGACCGTGGATATCGCACCAAACTATATGGTCTTTCCCCGACACGATCAGTTCTCTTTATCACCCATCATGATCGTTGCAAACTTGGAGTCGCGACCTGGATCTTCGACTTTTCGATTGCCTCAACTATTGCAGTCGGATTTGTCGGTTCCTCGTTTACCACCACGATCTTCGTTGAGGCCTAATGCACTTAAGCTCGTACCACAGCCTCGTCAAAAGCCCTATCCAATCACGATTTCTAGAAACCCTTCTACGGGGGCAATAGAGCGTACTATATCCGCCCACTATAGGCTTAATAGGCATAGCCTTAGTAACATTCCGACACCACCGCTATCGTCCGAGCCTGGACAATCTTCCTGGAGAAAGTCACTACCCCCTAAGCCTCACTCCCTAGAAAGATCAAAAACAGCCAAAGAGCAGACTTCAAATTCGCAGGAGCAACAGTGGCTCCCGTCGCAATCAAAGGAACAAGAACAGGAAAGTCGGTGGCGCAGAGCAACACTGAAAGAACGAGTCTTGAGAGAAAAACAAGAGAAGGAGAAGGAGATATCCGATATAGTTGCAAGAACAGTCGGCTCGTCTTCGAAGGAGAAGTATGGAAATGAAATCCTTGACCAACACCAAGACAACCATGCCACCCAAAGTATAGAACGTCGGTTACAACGGTTAGAGAGGAATGGTGATGCATGGTTACGGGCTATGAAGCCGTTCCTGGAGAACAGTGAGTCAACTCTATAATTGTCTTTCACCTGTGGCTGGATGAGAGGCAAGGTACCTCATACCAGGGTCATTGAAAGGTTTCTTGCCCTGAGGTTCAGGGTACCAAGGGAAGCAATCATCGATACTAACCTCATTTTTCTTTTCTGTAGTCGCTAGAACCCTCGAGAATATGCGAGAAGATGGCGTGAGTGGGGGTTTGACTATGGATGAGTTCAATATCGACATGGAATCTGAAGCAAGACGATTATCATGTTATAACCAACCTCAACTAGCCGAGAACGTAGGCATATCGGGGAAGATGGGACATGTAGATGGCCGAACTGTCCCTAAAGGCTCCGAGCTCTTACAAGGAAAGGAAAACCAAGCATCTTCAGAATGCATCCAACAGCAGACAGATGTAGAAACAGACACGGCGGACACCGGAAAGATGAAAAATGACGAAGGCGAAGAGAAAGAGTCTTTGACAACGCGACCTCTGGTAGAGGCTATCCCACGTAGCCTACAGGAGCATGAACTCGAGGCTCAAGCTGCCATCAAGCGGCGGCTACTGCAACAGGAAGCCATGAGTAAGTGGAGCTTCTTAGACTAGAATCTTCATCCCCAGATGCATCCCTTGTTCTATCCCCATTGATTTGACGAGACTTAAGATATATTCACCAACTGACAAGCTGGTAGTGAATAACTTGTTGTGCCGCTGGGGCCTACCGTCACCCCAGCTTCAAGGCTCCGGTGGTGTGATGGCACCTACCGACGCCGATACGAAGCTGCTGGTTGTTTCTGGTTCAAGAGGCCGAATAAACGGTGCAAGCGAAGGATCGTCGAAGGAGACCGGTAGCGATGTTAGTGAAGTGGAAGATATTGATCCACTGATAACAGAGTTAAGGAGAGCGCCATGGCCTCGCAGACTAGATGGTCGCAGCTCCTACGATGAATCAAGCAATGCGATTGGAGACAACAATGAAGTAGCATCGGATTCCTTGAACCCACTCATGCAGGAATTAAGGGGATCAGAAGTGCATCCGAGAGGCAAAGGGGGAGGGGGGAGGAAAGCTTACTTAAGTACTAACTAGACATGTACGTGGGAATTATGTAGGCATGTTAATGTTTATAAGCTACATAGCATGTATATACTAACATACATATGAAGGTACTTATGTAAACATGTACATTTAGTACCTGAGGTTGGAGTGAATTACTACCTAGTAGTACACTACGTGACAGTGCACAGTACTATGTTAGTATGTAACTACCTAGCAACCTTGAAAGCTGGCTGCCAGGGGTTAAAAGTATACGACCTATTATATAAGCTGTACTACTATGTACATACATATTACATACTACATACATATGTAGTATGTAATGGTATGCAACCTTAAGTGGGGTACATACATATTAGGTAGTATGTATATATGTACCTAAGTACCTATGTACCTAAGATGCGCCGCTCTTCCATCAGTGCAACTTGTCCATATCCATCTGAGAATATCAATCCCACGCCTACTTACTTACCTTACTCCTGGTGTTCAACCACGTTGATAAACAACACAGCCCTTCACACCATCTACGCCGTGAAGCCAACTCGCTAGGACCTAAGTCTCTGTTTTTTTATTACTCTTGCATACTATCTCTGCAAGCTTACCGAATTAGAGGCCTGCTTGCATCGGCGGCAGCTGGTAGTCTCGGGCCATATCAGTGTTGGTTGACCGACCACGTTGCCCTGCCACCATGGACTACGAAGCCCTCAAGGAGCAATGGAGTGAGGTTGAGGATCGCGACGGCGTCCGACTAAGCTGGAACGTCTTCCCAAGCTCACGTATGGTCGGTTGAGCCTCGAGTCTCCTTACCTCCTTGCACACATGCCCGCTGACCTTGCTCTCTCCCTCTTCACATGTAGGAAGCGTCCCGCCTTGTTGTTCCCATTGGCGCGCTCTATACACCGTTGAAAGAGAAACCCGACACCCCGATACTGCAATTCGAGCCGGTGACCTGTAAGCAGCCATGCCGCTCTGTCCTGAATCCCTTCTGGTGAGTCTGACCTAGGACGTTGCAACTGGTCCAACCCTTGACGCTGACATTATCTCTTAGCCAAGTCGATGTTCGAGCACGCCTATGGATCTGCCCTTTTTGTCTCTCGCGAAATCCTTTGCCGCCTCATTACAAGGATATAACCCCTAATGCCATTCCTCCGGAGCTGCACCCATCCAACACGACCATCGAATATCGACTTTCGCGCCCCGCCCCGAGTCCCCCTATCTTCCTCTACGTCGTTGATACTTGTCAAGAGGATGATAGTCTTGCGGCGTTGAAGGAGTCCTTGATTATGAGCCTGAGTCTTCTCCCAGAGAACGCCCTTGTAGGACTAATCACGTACGGCACAATGGTAAGGTGGTCTCGGCCGATGTGAAAGAGTCCGTGACTAATAAGGTAACCCAGGTCCAAGTCCATGAGATTGGCTATACCGAATGCGCCAAGTCTTACGTCTTTCGCGGGAGCAAAGATTATTCAGCGAAGCAGGTCCAGGAGATGCTTGGTCTGCTCGCTCCCGGCCTGCGCCCCGGCATGCCCCAGCAGCAGCCCGGCCGACCTATGATGCCCATGGGGCCTGCCACCAGATTCCTGCTGCCTGTCCAGCAGTGCGAGTTCCAGCTTACCAAGGTATTGGAACAGCTACAGAAGGACCCGTGGCCCGTCGCAAGCGACAGAAGGAACCTCCGATGCTCGGGTGTAGCTCTCAGTGTTGCTGTTGGTCTCCTCGAATCGTCGTTCCAAAACGCTGGCGGTAGGATTATGATGTTCGCTGGCGGCCCTGCTACTGAAGGCCCCGGAATGGTCGTTGGCCCTGAACTACGGGAGCCGATCCGTTCTCACCACGACATTGATCGCGACAACATCAAGTACTACAAAAAGGCCTTGAAGGTGAGTGATCAAGGCCCTTCACACAAGCTCACTATCTAACCTGTCTAGTTCTATGATAATCTTGCCAAGCGAACGGCTCACAATGGCCACATAATAGATATATTTGCTGGCTGTTTGGATCAAGTGGGCTTGCTCGAGATGAAGGGTCTGTGCAACTCCACGGGTGGCCACATGATTCTGACAGATAGTTTTACTTCTTCCATGTTCAAGCAATCGTTCATACGTGTCTTTGAGAAGGATGGTGACGATAATCTACTAATGGGGTTTAACGCTGTCCTGGAGGTTCTCACCACTAAAGAGCTCAAGGTTACCGGTCTGATAGGCCATGCTGTTTCTTTGAACAAAAAGTCGACATCGGTAGGAGAAACAGAATGCGGCATTGGCAATACGTGCTCTTGGAAGATGTGCGGCATCGATCCCAGTGCAAGTTATGGCATTTATTTCGAGATTGCTAGCCAGGGCGGGCCCACTCAACATCAACAAGGTCAACAGAAGGGGATGATGCAATTCCTTACTTACTACCAGCATTCTTCTGGGCAATTTCACCTACGAGTCACTACTATCGCCAGGAATTTGAGCGGCCCGGCTGGAGATCCAGCTATTGCGCAATCATTTGACCAGGAAGCAGCGGCGGTCTTAATGTCAAGGATTGCGGTTTTTAAAGCCGAGGTCGACGATGGACCTGATGTTTTACGATGGGTTGATCGGATGCTGATCCGGCTATGCTCTCGCTTCGCCGACTATAGAAAGGATGATCCTTCATCGTTCAGACTTGAGAAGAATTTCACCCTGTACCCACAGTTCATGTTCCATCTACGTCGGAGTCAATTTCTCCAAGTTTTCAACAATTCCCCTGACGAGACGGCCTTCTACCGCCATGTATTGAATCACGAAGACGTCAGCAATTCTCTCGTCATGATACAGCCTACGTTGGACTCGTATACTTTCGACCAGGACGGTGGCCAGCCGGTTCTGCTTGACTCGACTTCCATTCAGCCTACACATATCTTGTTGCTAGACACATTCTTCCACATCTTGATTTTCCACGGCGAAACTGTCGCCGAGTGGAAAAAGGCGGGCTACCAAGATCAGGAAGGATATGAGAATTTTGCTGCGCTCCTGGAACAGCCCAAAGAAGACGCAAGAGTGAGTCATGGTGCCCAAGGCAACACATGAAATGACACTAATTTTTAAACAGGATCTCATCGGAGACCGGTTTCCACTCCCTCGATTTATCGTTTGTGATGCAGGCGGTTCTCAGGCACGATTCCTCCTTTCCAAGTTGAACCCCTCGACAACCCACACCACTGGTGCGTACGGCGGTGTTGGTGCGCAGACTGCTCAAACCATCTTCACCGACGATGTGTCTCTACAAACCTTTATGGATCATTTGATGAAGTACGTACCTTTGCTCCATCTTCCGATGACGAGGAATACTAATGCATGGCATAACAGGCTGGCTGTGAGCGGTACGAATTAGGCCTATGTGGTGGGTTATCGGAAAACTATGGTGACGTTAGGACTACGAGGTAGTGCCAGATGTTAATAAGCGTACAGGATGTTGAAGAGGGCCACTAGAAATAAGGAAATATATTGACCCAGCCCACCACACCCTCATTTCAAGTTAGCAGAACACTGTGGTCTTAGGTAGCAGATAGTGCTGTAGTTATCTCGAGACTATGATGGTATACGTAAGTCCCTAAGGGCCTGTTTTACTGCTTCCCAAATAGGGTCATGTGAGGTATATAATATCATGTACGTGAATAATTCTAATAAATGCGGTACAGTTAAGTACCTGATCTAATTATTTCTTAAAAACTTCTGGGTACTACATCTATATGTAAGTATGTAGGTGTTTTGATGTAAATATGTACTCGCTCTAGCTTACCTAACATGAGGTACACACTACATAATGTTAGTAGGTTACTAACATATGTACATACTACTATGATATGTACTACACGTGTAGTATGTAGTGGATATCATTGATGTATTGAGAAGTGCGGCTATTCTTCGGTAGAGGGCTATGGGTCCTGGCCCACTATTAGTTTTTCCCTCCCCTCTTTTAATTGCTTGGTAGTAGGTTCTCAAGTTCCCTACCTCCCCGCTATCTTACCTTAGGGCTTGCCAAACCCACAACCATTTCCCAAAGATCGACTTGACCTGTTTAATTTTTTCCCCCCCTTCTCGATTTGCAGGCGCCCTTGACTTCGTTGACTGAGGCCAAGAATATTTCCTACGACGTCTTCCATCAATTACCAGTCTCCTGAGATTCAATCAAGATGCGTAAGTCGTATTTATTCTGCGTACAACAAATAATCTCTTGAAGCTGACGGTGCCCTGAATTATAGCTCCCAAGATTGATCCCAATGAGATCAAGGTGATGTGCGTGGACCATGCGAACACTGCTTCGATAATTTCTCGCGCGGGCTAACATTGGAATTGGCAGCCACCTTCGAGCTACTGGAGGAGAAGTCGGTGCTTCGTCCGCACTTGCCCCCAAGATCGGTCCCCTCGGTCTGTCGCCGAAGAAGGTCGGAGAAGATATCGCTAAGGCGACTGGTGACTGGGTAGGCCTTCTTCGCCGATTCCAAACCTAGTGCAGCAGGACTAATAATAGTGCGAATGGTAGAAAGGTCTCCGGGTGACCGTCAAGCTCACCATTCAGAATCGTCAAGCTGCCGTCTCCGTCGTTCCCACAGCCTCCTCCCTTATCATCAAAGCCTTGAAGGAACCGCCGCGGGACCGCAAGAAGGAGAAGAACATTAAGCACAGCAAGAGCGTCCCCCTCGACGACATCATCGATATTGCCCGGACAATGCGCTTCAAGTCCTTCTCCAAGGAGCTGTCGGGAACAGTGAAGGAGATCTTGGGAACGGCGGTTAGTGTAGGCTGCCAGGTTGAGGGAAGAAGTCCAAAGGACATCATCGAGGATATCAACAGTGGCGAGATCCAAAGTAAGTGTTCCCAGGAAGTAGTCTCTAGTATTGTATGACTCACATATTGGACGCAGTTCCCGAAGAATGAACGATTAATCTAGATGGCTAAGATGTTACTTTGTTTCCGCATCTTTTACAGGAGTTCAGGAATGGCTTTGCTTTAGGCTTCGCCAAAACCTCATAAATCCAGAGACATGAACCAACACCCGACCCAGATCGCACGTGCTGAAAGTGAAGAAGACTCTTCTTGGTCTCAAACCCTTGCCTACACTCTGAGATATGCCGGTTTCCGTGGCTTATTTCTATTTTATGTCAAGGAAGATTAAGATATTGGCCTGTTACTCACCGCGGCCTCTCGCTTTATAGCTTGTGGAGGTCGAGGTCCATCTTTTTAGGGTCAACATGGATGCATAATATGACATGTTGAACAAATATAAAAGCTAATTCGAGGGAGGTGATGAACAAGCACTAAGTTGGCAGCCGCTGGACCCAATCATAGTATTTAAGATGACTACCTAGGTGGGGGCGCTAGAGGAATCTACATCTTACCTACGTCCTACCTAGATTCTACACTACTATAGCAAACTGGTGGTGAAACGAAATGCCCACTGTGTTACCAGGCCGGATAGTTTCGAGTGATATACTTGCCAAGGATCTCCAGTCTGTCCTTCTATAGCGTGGGCTCTATGGTGTTAGAACATTCCTCTAAATTGGTATGTGACTGAAGCCTTGGGTTACTACCATACTAGGCTGGGGGCGTGGTTGTGTCTCGTAAAGCAAGCTGTTATTGACAGGATAGAAATGCATATTGGTTGGGAGTGCTAGGGGAGTGCGTCCACTTAATCTCAAACCAGGCGAGCGAGTGACCAACTGATCTGATTATTTGCCAATGTAACATTAGGTAGGTAGAGGGAACACGCTACCTAATACTACTATATATGTAGGTATGTCTCGATTTGATGATAGGTAGATAGTACCTACGTACTTACATACATACTAGTGGTAGCAGTGAGAGACGACCCAAGCTTATCTTCCGAGAAAACCTGAAGATACCTAACCTATGGATGTAGTATGTAGGTTGATGTACATGAGCAGATATGAGAGTTATACTATGTAGCACCTAAGCTATTGCATACCAATATGTATATAATACAGGTACAGATTGAGCGTACATACTAGGGGGAAGGAGGGGGATGGTGATCAGAAGAGCCAAAGAAGGGAATGTGTGGAGAATTTGAGGTGGGGGTGATGTTTGACTTGACCCATTTGCAGCGGCGTGGAAACTCAACTTGTGTGTAGTGTACATGTGTCTGAAGGAAGGTACGTCCGCACACTTATAATACATGCAATACCTTTTCTTCTTCTTTTTCTTCTTCTTCTTCTTATTCTTATTCTTATCCTTTTTTTATCCTTTTTTTTTCCACGCGCATAGACGTGATAGGTACGGTATTTGAGTACTACTCGGGTTATGTATGTATGTATGTAAATAGGCACCTTTAACGGTTGGCTGATGGGGCTGAGAGAGTTCAGTCTAGGTATGTACAGGTACCTAACGAACATAATGTATGTGATTGTAACAAGGCCGGACCGGTGGCTGCTGGAAGGTACCTAATTAATGATGTACATGTATGTACCTATAGATTAAAATGTTACTGACCGGCAGTGGCTGACTTGGACTTCAAATGACTGCAATTTCTGCCATTACTGAAGCCTGCAGAAAAACTTAAACCCTTCAAACACTCTCCCCACGTCTTATTATCTACTTTACAACCAACCTACCTATACCAGCCTCCGCTTCTCTTCTTACGACTACGACCGACTACCTTTATTTATATATCGCTTACCTAGTATATCTACCTTATCGCGGCTTATTAAACCAAGTTAAAGGACTAAAGGTGCGTATGGTTTTTATTTATTTATTTTTCTATTAAGATTTGAGGGTCCCGAGAGTAAGGAAGAAAGAAGGACGGAGGGAAGGAAGGTAGGCCGCCGCGTTGACGAACCGACCGTCGTTCTTTTTTTTTAAACTTTAGCCCACCACTAGGCCGTTTTACATAACTTCGATCCACCTGCTACTTGATTGAATTTCGTTTATCCGACATTTTTTCAAACTCCATCTTGCCTACTACTACTTACTTACTTACCTACCTACCTACCTCTACATTTCATTGCGTGTCGACTTGCCTACCTGCTTGTCCCTGCCTCCCTCCCTCGCTTTCCCTTGCGAAGGCCAGTGTGGAGGGTAAGGGACAGCTACTCCTTCTGCTGACCAGCTGATTGATTGACTGACTAACCTCAGCTGGGTCGGCTGGCGGGCTGGCTTGGCTGGCTGCTACGTACTGCATACTTCATCATTCTTGCTGCTCATGCTAACGGCCCGACCTTCTGTCTTCTAGATGTGCATCAGCTAGTTTTTATAGCAGGCTATGATGAGACCACTCATCGAGCTAGCTTTCCAATCCGCTCCTTTCCAGGCCTACTTTGTTCGGGCCCGATGTTACCCCTACTTCAGATGCACCAGATGGTGCAGCCCTCACTCCATCCCGACTCACCTTCGTCGCCTTTCCCACTAGATCGCCGGCACGCCCGCCTTTCCCTCCAACGACCCGGCCGCCATCCCATGCAAAATGCTTCTTCTTCTACCAACCGTGATTTTCCCATTCGCACCTCGCAGCCGCCAGCCTCCCTCCCGGCACATCCGAGGCCTGCCAGTCTCATGATCCCCTCCCATATGTCCGAGCACGGCGAGCACCACCTAAGGCGCAAAACCCCGAATGGCACCATTGACGCTGGATACGATGGCACCCCGACCCAGCTTGCCTCTGGCCCCCCGCC
Organism: Biscogniauxia mediterranea; assembly: GCA_018398605.1. NCBI lineage: Eukaryota > Fungi > Ascomycota > Sordariomycetes > Xylariales > Xylariaceae > Biscogniauxia > Biscogniauxia mediterranea. The sequence goes on from JAGXTR010000005.1 coordinate 436,009, forward strand.
CTTGAAACACATGATCCTGCCTGTGTCCAACGCTCTCCCCTCTGCTGCTTCTTCGCAGCGGGACTATCGGCCTGTGAAACACGCGCTTCGTTCATCGGCTGAAGGTTGGGCTTATGCGTCATCCTCGCCCTTCAATAGGCATGACCTGGGTGGGTTGAACGGCCCCGGCTCGAGTTTCGTATATTTAGGAGGTGGCCGCTGGCAGACTGGCTTAGGTCATGGTATACGCTCTGATACGGCGCTTGACTGTGCTCCGAATGGTCCGTCCATGGCATACTATCCCTACAACAACGGGGCCGGAGTTCCAACTGTTCTTCAACCGACATATCAACACCCCCCCGGGCCTGCTGTATTTAACAATGGAGGGCTGATCCCGCCCCCGGCTTGGCCGGACGCCATCGTCCCCGGTTGTCACCCTATGCTCCACCCAAGCATCCCGACATACCATGGTCTTAGCCATCAGCCTGTACCCGATTATCGACCAGAGGCCGATATGTCTTCAGGCATGTCCTTTAACGCGCGACCCCCTTATAAGTTAAATTCGGCAAACTTCCAGGCGCCTTCTCATGGGTTGGAATCACTCACACTCGATTCTACCCGGTATACCACCCCCGGGGCTCACCTCCAAGCCCCTTCTTCTCCTACCAAGTTTCGGGAAAAGGCCTTGGCATTTGCTCATGGATCATATGTTGAGCTATTGTCATATCTGCATCACAACAAGAAATCGAGCAGCCGTTCTGCTGCTGGGTCTACATCCTCCTCTAAAATGGTCATCTTCCCCAAACTGCCGAAGCCGCCCAATAATTCCGCAAGTTCCTTTGGCCTACAGCATACTAGGAACTCTGCATCTTACACGGATATAAGAAATGATAATTATGCGATGAGCACTCAAGCTGCGACAGGAGTGCACGCGCGTACACAGTCTGCTATAAATTACCATTATCGAGGAAGCGAAGTTCAGAACCCGGCGTTCTATCATTTTTTTAATGCTGATGGGTCACGGCTCAACGGTATCGATTCGCAACACGGACGGATTCTGGCCTCCCCCCTATCTGGAGCTAAGGCTGCTATAGAGATGTTAACACACCTGTGCGAACAGAGTGGTTGGGAATGGATAGACGGGATGCTTCTTGGCGGTTGTTTACACTATGGGCTTGAGCATTATGAGCAATCGCTGGAATGGTTCCAAAGGATCATATCGTTGGACGCGAAGTATGTTGATCTTCCTTCGTCTGAGTATTGTGCAAACTACTAATCTTGATACGTTTAGTCATGTGGAGGCACTTTCAAATGTCGCTGCCACTCTCTACTGCCTCAATCGACACGAAGAAGCTGAGAATCATTGGTTGCAAGCAGTTCGCCGGAGGCCAAGCTTCCTAGAAGCTGTTGAGCACCTTGTGGGTCTTCTTTGCTCGAGCCATCGAAGCAAAGAAGCTGTCGACATTATTGATTTTGTTCAACGGTCAATTAGGATACCTGACAACAGTGATTCCAATCGCGAAGTTGTTCACGAAACGAATAGCATTTCCCACGGTTCCGTGAAGCCACAACTTGTGTCTCACGGTGACCCATCAGGCAACAACAGCAGCAATTCGATAGATGAATACAGGGCGCCTGGTTTTGGATCAAGTGGCTATTGCGTCGCCGGTAGCGAAAACGGACGCGTCATAGCTCTTATTCATGCGAAAGGGAATATGCTCTATGCCTTAAAGGACATTGATCGCGCCTCTGAGGCATTTGAGGAGGCAGTCCTCATTAGTTCTGGGAAAACCCTCAAGTGCATCCATTCCCTTATCCGCAGAATACAGCTAGTCCTATCTCCAGATGTACAAGCTCTCCAGGGTCGCGGTGGCCTACAGAACCTGCCGTCTGGACCACTGCTATTACCGCCAGAAAGAGCAAGACATACTGCACGATTGGTCTTCGCATCCCACAATGAGCTCCCTGGACTACGCTTTGTGCCCGATGGCATCCCTAAGAAGACAGCGATTTCCACCACTAGTAATTCACTTCTTTCACTGGCGAAGATTTTTCAAGATGCTATGTCCAACGGCGGCTCATATCCTAGACTCATGCGCCAACCGCCCGGTGTTGGCGACATTTTAGCCCTTTATTACCTGTCTCTTTCACTTTCCGAAAGCCCGTCGACAGCTAATAACGTTGGGATTCTTTTGGCTAGCATTCAGCAGCCAAGCTCTACTCCTCTTCCTTTGACGTCGGAGTATACAGTCGCGCCTCAGATTCCTGGCATTATCCCTGGCAGTGGACTTGCACTGGCCCTTGCCTATTATAATTATGGCTTGAACTTAGATTCAAAACATGTTCATCTTCACACCAATTTAGGAAGCCTCCTCAAGGACATTGGGCAACTCGATCTAGCCATACAGATGTACGAGCAAGCTGTAGCTTGTGACGGGGACTTCGACATCGCCCTGACGAATCTTGCCAATGCTGTTAAGGATCGCGGGCGCATTAGCGACGCGATTATGTATTACAAGCGAGCGGTTAGCTCTAATCCCCAGTTTGCTGAAGCTGTTTGTGGACTCTCCACGGCTCTAAATTCCGTGTGTGATTGGAGAAACCGAGGCGGCGTAGTGCTTGAGGGCGGAAAATACGATCGCTGGCACGTGGATGAAAATGGAATGCTCAGGGACGCCAAAAACGAGGGATCGGGGAGTGGTTTGATGAAGAAGGTAGTCGACATTGTCTCGAAGCAATTGTCGGACTCATCCCATTGGGGTACCGGAATGTTGCGAAGCGATGTTCTCGAGTCCTTACTCCCACAGCTGCGACGGGCTACGGCCGACGAAACGGGGAGGAATGTGGACCTCGAACTTGAGATCCGAAACTGGGCAGGCCGTCCGTGGGAAGGATCACGACTCCTTCGACTTATTGAGCGCGCAACGAAGGCAGCAATGCGCCACTGGTACCAGGACAAGTATATTTTCGGTCGTCCACCACAAGCCGCATACCCTAGGCCCAAACTTCCTGCGTCACTAGCCGTACCAACAGCACCCACCGTCCTTCCTTTCCACACATTCACCTGTCCTCTAACCGCTAAAGCCATTCGAATGATTTCACAGCGTAATGCTGCAAGAATCTCATGCTCTACGTTGAGGTCTCCTTGGCTGCCTAGCTCTGTTTATCCACCGCCGCCGCCACCTAACCCTCAGCTTAATATCGGTTATGTATCGTCGGACTTCAATAACCATCCACTCGCTCATTTGTATGTTCTCCTGTTCTGCTATTTTCTGCAACTTTTGAAACGTGCTGACTTCTTGCACCTGTAGAATGCAGTCCGTTTTTGGTTTCCACAACCCGGAACGTGCCAAAGCATTTTGTTATGCTACAACCGCCAGCGATAGATCGATCCACAGGCAGCAGATTGAGCGTGAAGCACCTGTATTCCGTGATGTAAGCAGCTGGTCTGCAGAAAGATTGGTTGAAAAAATAGTCGAGGACGAGATTCACATCCTTGTCAATCTAAACGGCTATACTAGAGGCGCAAGGAATGAAATTTTCGCTGCACGGCCAGCTCCAATCCAGATGTCTTTTATGGGCTTCGCTGGTACCCTTGGCGCAGAATGGTGCGATTATCTGCTAGCTGATGAGGTCGCCATCCCACCATCAACCTTGAGACCTCTGAGGGACAATTTAAGTCTAGATGATGTATTTCGGGACGAAAAGTTCAACGAGACAGATGACTGGGTTTATTCGGAGAACATTATTTTTTGTCGCGATACTTTCTTCTGCTGCGACCACGCCCAGTCGTGTGATCCGGAGGAAAGGACTATAACCTGGAAGGATGAGCTGAGACGAAGGTGGGGGATGCGTAAGGAGCTCTTCCCTAACCTTCCTGATGACACGATCATCCTAGGAAATTTCAATCAACTCTATAAGGTACGGTATCCGTCTCGCCAAATATGGCACATACTGATCTACTGGACTTTGCTAACTGCACCAAACTAGATTGACCCTTCGACGTTTCGCACATGGCTGCGTATTCTCTCTAATGTTCCCAAGGCCGTGCTATGGCTCCTCCGATTTCCTGAGCTTGGCGAACATAACTTGAAGAGGACTGCGAAAGCTTGGGCAGGGGATGAGGTCGCAAGTCGGATTATATTCACGGATGTGGCACCAAAACAGCAGCACATCTCACGAGCACGTGTTTGTGACCTGTTCCTAGACACCCCTGAATGTAATGCACACACAACTGCGGCAGACGTGCTTTGGTCCAGCACGCCGCTGTTGACGTTACCGAGATATCCGTACAAAATGTGTTCGCGTATGGCGGCATCGATCCTCAAGGGGGCACTGCCTAAGAATGCAGATGGTCACCAGGCAGCTCAAGAGCTCATAGCTGCGAATGAAAATGACTATGAGATTCTCGCTACCCGGCTTGCAGGCAGCCTAAGTTATCGGCGTATAAACGGGCAATACTGCGAGGGCATAGGGCGACTAGCTGAGATTCGAAAGATCTTGTTTGAAGCTAAGTGGACATGTGCATTGTTTGATACGCACAGGTGGGTAGATGACTTAGAGGATGCATACGAGAAAGCGTGGCAGCGTTGGGTGGCTGGCGAGGGCGGGGATATCTACCTATAGAACAGCAATCTCGCTTTGAGAGCGTTAGAGGGCCTAGGCTTGCCTTCTTATCTCGCAGGCTCTTTTGCCTGTGGTGAATGGAGTAAGGCGTGTGGATACCAGGGACTGCAGCCCACATGCTGAATCGTTCTATGATCAGTTTGGAGCAGGGAGTTTCGGCAAATTTAGTAAGGAGGATGGATGGATGGATGGATGGATGGACTACGGTTCCAAGGGCTTCTATTCATATTCTTCTGGTTTTCGGTTGCATTTCAGGGCCAGCGTGATAGCGAACTCGCTGGGAAAGATTTAAGATTAACGTTATAGAACGGGTGACGGCCTTGGACCAAGTGCTGGCGAGGTCTTGTTACCCAAGGATGGATCGTACTGCTCCAGCGGCGACGGAATGGGCGTTTGGCACGATGACACGAGATCGGAGCGTTATATTGATGGAACTTATTACTATACCCAAAAGCCAACGCATGATGCGTGTGGCTCACGTTATCTTGCTTGAATGCACACGGGGTTTTCCTTATTTCCCTCTCCTCATCAGTTTACCCCATCTCCTTGCGGATCTTATTGTTTTGACCGACGGTGCTTGTATTATATTGGTTACAAATTATAAGGGTTATGTGCGTCTTGTTACCCTGTCCCACTGTTCAAGCATACGCACGTGCGTCTAAATGCGCATCGACACGAGAGCAAGTCAGTAAAAGCTTGAAAATGTGAAAGCACGACAACTCAGACTCCGGTTTACTCTCAGTTTTCCTTCCAGGTCAATGCTAACTGCTCGATGTTTTGAAGTTTGACGGCATGTCTGCATCTGTATGCATGAGAGAGGCAAGTGAAGCATGGGGAAAGGGGGGCGGGGCGGGAACGAGCGGAAGGCGGAACGGATCCCCAAAGAGACATCAATGTCTCGGACGGAAGAGGGCGTTGAGGAGGGTGTTGTTATCTTCTGACAACAGGGGGAGAGTGGCTAAGCGACCGGGGTTGAGCCTGCATTGCAGCTGAAGAGCGAGTTGTTGGCTCGCTTGGGTTTACCGTTTCAAGACTTGACAAATCGTGAGGTTCAATGACTATCTGACATATATATAATCTATATATCTGATGTACCTGGGTAACCTAACAGATATAATACTATCGATATATATAGATTACTAGTGCATATCATATAGGTACCTCACAAGTATCTATCTTACCACCCGGTCTACACTAGGGACACATTCACATATAAAGGAGGTTTGTAAAGAAAGAAAGGCAGCTTGCTCGTTGATAGGGGAGAGAGGCACCTGCCTATGCAGTTGTTCATGTATGTAGGTACAGTATGTAATATTATATGAAGAAGTAGGTTAAGCTGAGTGAGTAAGTGGATGACGGGGGGTCATATTTGTACAGCGCCTTACAGTCTGAGCGAAACAGTAGTAGCAGTGTACCCCAGCAGCCCAGTCAACTGGTTTAAGTATGATAGCAATTTGTCCCTTCAGCCAGCCGAGGGACCGTGACCTGCCAGGGATCAGCGATGGGTTGCCAGGAAAAGAAAAAGAAAAACGGGCGCTGCTTGGCGATCTGGCAGCGTAGATTTTGGTCTGCCTATACCTAGGGCCGTACTCATTTGATGCATGGTGGGCAAGTAGCCAGTCTTGCCAATTCATCCCAGAGGACTGGGTATGCGAGATCGCCGACTAGGGGTGCCAGACAATGGGCAACGGCTCTCATTCGTATTGCCCATCGTGACGTAGAGGCAAGACAGGCAATAAGTAAAACAAATAATCTTGACTTTGGTTTCCTTTTCCTTTTCCCTTCTTCTACGTAGTATCCTGGCAGTCTTCTTTTCTTCGTTTTCTGATCCTACCATTGACGCCTCTCACATGATGTTTATTAATTGCCCAGCATTCTTCTATTTTCCACCCACCTACCTAGGTTAGATAAATAGCTGTTGTATAGGTGGGTATAGAATAACATAATAAATGTATCTATGCTTGTCTATGTAGTGTATCTTCTATGTAGGGTTATGCATAGTGTTGTATAAGATAGTGTGCCTAACTACTTTTCATGATGAAATGATCTTACATCAATACGTGGAGTCTGTCTAAACACCTAACTACCTTACCTACACACCTTTCTGAGGTTTCTACAGTGTTTGCTATGTCCAGGGTCTTCTAAAGTTAGTCTTACCTAACAACCTCAGCTAAACTAAGTTAAACTGTCTTTAATTAAGCTTCTTCGCCTGTCATCTCAAATCGTAATGGTAGCAACCTTAAAACCTTGGGGACACGATGAGCACGACTTGCCCCTGTGCCGTTCCCTCTTTGTCCCTGGAAGAAGCGCTCTCTCAAATGGAAGAGAGAAATAAGGGAGAGGGAGAAGAGAGAGAGAGAGGGAGGAAGGGAGGTAAAAGGAGGAAAAGAAGAAAAGGGGGAAGAGGGATCTAGGTCTCATCCATCCTCCAACTTTACCCTCCTATTCTTTTCCTCCCTCTCTCGGCCTGCTCTGGTATAGAAAAGGGAGGGGGGGGGGAGGACAATAGATACACAGAGTGAGAGAGAGTGTGTGTGGGAGGGAAAAAAAAAAGAAAGAGTCCAGAATACTTTGGCATAATGAGCGTATACCTTGCGCTAGTTACCTCGTGGCTCTCCACCATGGCGGCATCATTGATTCTTCTACTCCTGTCCTGCGTACACCCCAGTCCCTGGCTCCTTTCACACACCCTTCCAGGTACCCATGGATCGCCCTCACAGTTGGGACCATGAACCCTGTATGGAGCTACGGTATGGCAGCTCTGCGCTTGGCGCCGAACTGTTGTTTCGTCCTGTCTACCCTGCATATTCCCTAGCAATGAGGCTTGAAGGCTTTCCTTTTTGTCGACAGCCTGTGTGAGCACTAGCTGGATGATGCTATTGATGCCCGCTCCGCCCGCTCAGCCCCGTCCACAAGTCTCTTTTCCCCATCTTCTTCTCTTCCCTCCCATCTCCTCCCTGTCCGATGCCATCTCTTCCCCTATCCTCATATATAGCAATGCCCTCCGTCGATCTCTGTCTAGCCCCCATTCAGTCCATACTCCTTCTCTGCCATTGACCAAGACATCCATCCCATTACCATTGTTGCCATTATCATTGTCATTATCCCTCACTACTGCCTCCTCCTAACAAATCAGAGTTTGTTCTTGTGCAAACTCAAGACCCAACAAGAGCCGTTTTAACTTTCACACCATCCGAGCCACAGCCCATGACAATTCAACTCCATACCCAAACGGTGTTCAACGGATTTTTTTTCGATAAATAACCCACAGAATCCAAATCCCTCAACTTACTTTTCCCTACGGAACTCCACGCCACCCTGCCCTCCCCTCTCCCCTTTCTCACTTTATTGTGTGTCTCACTTCATAGGCCATCTGCCTCTCCCTGGGCACTGAGTAACATCCCATATTATTATGATGTCTTCACAGAGGAGAGGGCCATGGTCTCAACGTGAAGACGACATCCTCATGCATCTTGTTCGCTCCCAAGGCCCCATAAGCTGGGTCAGAATTTCTCAGCAGCTACACTCAAGAAGCCCGAAGCAGTGTAGAGAGAGATATCATCAGAACCTTAAACCTTCTCTCAACCATGAACCAATAACAGCAGAAGAAGGCGCCATGATCGAGAAGCTCGTAGGGCAGCTAGGAAAACGATGGGCGGAGATTGCAAGGAGGCTTCATAACCGGAGCGACAACGCTGTAAAGAACTGGTGGAACGGCAGCATGAATCGCCGGAAGCGCATGATCCGCAGAAAGGCACCGGGGGTTTTCGATGACATGGAAGACAGTCTCTCATGCCCACGCATACCCAAACCACTCGCCTTGTCGACTATGTCGCGCCACCCAGTCTATTCGCATTACGGAGCGACATCCCCTTCCTGCACCCCTTTCGTCCCGGCCATGTGGAACGCACACTCGGGACTGCTATCTCCCTCGACTACCTCCCCCAGTGCCGACTCCCTCGACGGTGCGCCGTCTTTAATGTCAGACTCGAGCTCCTTCTATTCCACTTCGCCCAGAACAGGTTCACTTCCCCAATCGCCCATTGCCCTTCCGCCTTTGCGATTTGGAGAGGGGGATTCGCCGGCGAGTCAAACGCCCGGTCACAGTCCCAATCTCCCCCCTCTTATTTCCGGACACGAGCAGGTCCGATTACCCCCGATTAGAGACTGTGTCGAGGATAGGTATCAATTGCCTACAGCACCGAGCTCACCTCTAGAACTCTCGTTAAGGTTATCTAACTCTACATCCCACGGCCTTGTTCGTGAGGAGATGTCATACGAAACACATTCGAGGATGAAGCTGAGTAACTTATTGACATAAATCATGGGTGATATGACACTGGATATACGATAGAAGAGCTCAGATCGATTTAGAGGGGTCTCCTTGGGACTAGTATATCTATACGGATATTTCATCTAAGCGGTATCTTGGGTGCAGAACGAGACGATTTTATGAGGATATTTCTCTTTTGTCTCCCTTTTTTGAGGTTTAGATGGGAAAGGACGGCTTGGATACCCTTTGGATACCCTGTGGATACTTTGCGGAAAACTGCTTGGTCGATTCGATCATCTATCGCTAATCGAGTCAGGACCATTCCTATACTATATACCCTACTATAATAACCACATCTACTACCACAATTTACTGCTACAAGGACTAAAAGGCATCAGGCCAATATCATAATTAGTAGGGGTTATTAAATATTAATGGGGGAAAATGATACAATTCTCGTTGCATGACTATTTTGCCTTATGATTTGCTTAAGAACCCGATGTATTACCTACTCACTCGGTGAAATATGGTGATGATTGGAACGGGACGAGATTAAAAAGAAAAAAGACCACATGTATTGTATTTATCACTCGATATGGCGGCTTGATCATCCAGTAAAAAGACATAGATAGGCATGATACTAGTAAATATGTAAGTAGTTCGTCTGCATATGATGAAGAACCGGGAGATAAATCACACTATCAAAGCTAGGTAGGCAGAATATCAGATAGGCAAGGCTCACAATTTATACTACCGAGTAAACGGTATTTAATATTCATACACCAAATGTTGCTTACCATACTGAACACGTACGGCATTGTTTGAAGTTGGTTTTGGGTGTTGGGGGGGGGGGACACATAGGGCCATCAAATTGACGAAAGGGGGGAGGAGGGGGAGGCAGAGACGAAGGCGACCACAATGCGTAAGCAATTTGACCGGTGAGCGTGGATATGGGGCGAGATGGAAAATGGCGCTGAATGATGTGCACTACAGAAACATGCACTTACATGCACGCACCTCTCTCTCTCTCTCTGCGCGTGCTTGTGAGTCCTGAGCCAAGTGAAGTAGATGACGCACATCTGGGTTCTCCCCGCCTTTTCCTTACAACCCCTTTTCTCATACATATATGGTGAAGAAGGAAGTATAGATAGTTCATATGTAGGTAGCGTATCACGATCTATGCGGATTGAATACATAGAGAAACCCCCCCGCCCTAAAAAAAAAAAAAAAGGAAAAAAAAGCGCCCGGGTCGTAAACCACGATGGGCAGCTACCGCTGCCGAAAGCCATAGATCGACCCATAAGGGAGAGTGGAGCGATCTCTGGGCGTACACATACATACCGCCTAGTCTTATGGATGATAATTGTTCAGTATGTACCAACTTTGGAGGCGCGATGAAACCCCTCCCCCAAGATCGTATGGGGGTGGTGGAATGGTGGAATAAGACCGGACAGATCATGGAGATCAACAAGTTTAATGCATGCAGATCTCCTATCGTCGCCCCCTCCACTTCTTCTCTCCATCTGTGCCTCCTGTCTCTCTGCCCTCCTCCGCCCTCCCCGAAGAAGGGAGAGACGAAGCAGAGGTAGAAGGTAGGGTGTAGGGAGATGAAAAGGAAGAAAGAAAGAAAAATAAAAAAAATAAAATAAAGAAAAGAGAAAAAGAAACGGGAAGCTGGGAAGCTAGGATGTTTTTTCTATTATTCGCTTGGTATATGCATCCTCCTCCCTGCTGAATCTGCAACCTGCAATTCTCTTGGTTAGAGTCTTTTTATTTTATTTTATTTTATATAAAAAGTCCATTCGCCTTTACCATCCCTGTTGTCGATTATCTACTCATAGCAGGGAACGGACAGATCGCCCCGTATCGTGCAGCTAGGTACGTGGGCACGATGGGGAGGGCGAGGAAGGGAGGAAGAGAGAGAGAGAGAGAGAGGGGGGGGGGGATCTAGCAAAGCAAATCACGAGAAACCTCAAACACGTACGTAGTTCCTAAGTCTTGTTATTATTGCTATTATGATGAATGATACCTTAAACCTAAGGTAAGGCTAGTTGCTTTCTTGTCAGTCTTCTTAGTTTCCCCATTACACTCCAGTCTGCCGCTAGGCCCTCTCAGTGCGTCAAGTATCGATCATGTGAGTGGAATGTATAGTAATCAACTTGAACTAGGCGTTGTGTAGGTAAAATGGGGTTTCGTGTTTTTAATTGGGAATCTCGTTATTACGATCATGGCTGCTATGATGATGAGGTATCCTTGCCGGCGAATACCTGCCATCCACGCACTATTGGTGCAGTAGTGGTGAGGCAACCTTCCACTAGTCCTACTGTAGCGTAGTCTGAAATAGTCTGAAGAGAAAGGGGGCATGGCTAGTGAGAGAGGGTAGCTGAGGGAAGCTTGGAAGCTTGGAAGAGGCCTAGGTCGTGACGATCATGGTGGAATAATTTTTCTATCTTGTAGGTTCTTAGGTAAAAGACATGTATACGCACAAGCCTGTTATATTATTAAAGCAGGGTTGTCGCCGCGGGGTGGAGACAGCTGAAGAACGGGTTGAAGATACATCCGAATCTGACAGATCTGCGCCAATTACCCATTACTACCATGGAGATCTTCGAAACTACCACCACCAAGCATCGGAGCCACCATACAGTAAAAAGCGGACCGGTAGAGGGAAAAAAAAACCAGGATGGGGGGTGGGAGCGCAGGGGAAAGAGGCAAAAGCCTACCTACCTATGTATGTACGATGAAAAGAGGGAAGAAAAGAAAGAAAAAGAAAAGAAAAGAGGAAAGTGACAGAAGAGAAGAGGCACCTGACTACTTGCCTCACTCCTTGTTGATCGTGTAAGAGGTTATCTACATGCAGCCAGGCTAGGGGCCGTTATTCTCCAACCGTGCCTCAACGGTTGTCGGCTCTAGCGGCTTAGCTTATGCATCTGCGGCGTCAGTTTGTCCGAGATTATGCTGGACTGGACTCACCAGTGTGGGAATGGTCATGCCCTTCTCGGGAAAGGGAGCTGGAAGAGGGCAAGACTAACGTCAGGAATGGTCCTGTTTAGGTTGACGTTACTCGCGTGCCGAGCTGTTGGGTTTCCCCTCCCTCTCCCAACAACCAAGTCCTCTCCCGCATCCACTTTCTGTACACCCCGGAAACGCGGTCGATCGTGATCTAGCCGAGACAGGTGCAACCTCAGCTTCAAGAAGCAACAATTCCTGCTGCTCCTCGTCTGCCCTCGTCACTCCTTCCCCCCCCCCCCCCCCCTCGGCAGGCAGGAAAGGGGGATGTGAAGGGAAGATATAGGTATGCATTCGCTGACTTGACAACCCCGATTCGTGTGCTGATGGAGACGTTCTGACCATTGAAATAACACCGACCTAGATCCTACGTGTAGACCAGAACGATAACGACATGGGTATGGAGAAGGGGGGGGGGGGATGGAAGAAGCGAAAGCAAGAAAGGAAAAAAAAAAAAAAAAAAGGTCGCGGAATATGCGGTAGTAGGGGCGGAACAAACAAAGCTGAAAGCTGGTAGGGAATACCCCTCCACCGTTGGAAGACACAATAGTGTACACACCTAGCGTCCCGACGGGCTGGGATGACTCGCGCAGGGATGTTTGAGGTTGAGGTTTGGGCTGCGGATCACAATCCTGTTGGCCGGTATTGCAAATATCCTCTGATATGCCAACCCTTGCACAGGGTCGATCATAGATCGATAGCGGCTCTCGTTGGTCGCCAAACCCTGCGATTCCAACGCATTCGCGTCCATCGTCACCCCTCCCCAACCCCGGTCTGATATGATTTCTATGCAAGATCCGCTGGTAAGAGATTGTGTCACCCCAAACCCGGTTCTCTGTCCTTTAGACAATACCGCCCAGGCCGGTTTGTGATTCTTACTTGATGCAGATGCACTCGGGAATACCGTCGACGGTGAAAGGGAGAGAGGGGATAAGTGATACAGTGCATACATGTAAATATAAGTGAGGCGGGGACACAGGTGGAAGAAGAAGGATAAGGAGAACGGTGGACAGAAAAAGAAAAGGACATGCAAAGGTTGGACCAGACCAGACCAGATCAGATCTAGTTGGCGTCCCCCTTGAACAACCACCCTGTATATCGTGGCATATCTGCGTACACAGGTGGTCTTTACACCCACGGGACCATCCGAATCGACCGTTTGCCACGCTCCGCAATTTCCTGTGCATTGTCGGGAGCCGATGAAAGGCCGTGTTGTATATCACAGCATATAGACCGTAGATTAGCGTGCCCGAAGTTCGTAATCTTTTGTCTTCTGTACCGACACTAGGCCAAGAGTCTTCATCTCTATGATCTTAACCCGCCCTTTACCAGCATCGCACAACATGGCACAGCGGTAGCATGCATTCGGACCAGCTAAACGGATGTAGCACAGTATGGGATTATGTGCGTTGGCGGTATACCCATTCAAGACAAGGAAGTGGTTGAGACGGGGCGAGGGTGTGAGAGAGACGAGTCCCCTCGTTCGTTTTGTCCCAAGTCCACGGCAGCGAAAGCTTCTCCAGGGCCCAGCGATCTGGTTCAACTGTCCTCGGTTATCGACGAAAGATCTCCGCTCCCTGTTGCATATATTCATACACGTCCAGGTCAGGTTAGGTTATGTATGTATGTATGTATGTATGTATGTAATACCATCTCCCTCCCCTCCCCTAGGTAGCCCTTCTAACGACTCCCCCCCCCCCCCCCCCCCCAGGGTATATGATGGGTAATAGGAGGCTTGACACACCCACACACCCACATGTTCATATCACAACGCACAATTCATTCATTAAATCATCCATCCATTCATTTCGACAAGATAAGGGCACAAGCCGCCTTCACTGCTCGAGTTAAGTTATATCAAGCTAAGACAAGCTAAACTTAGCCTCATGATTTGCCTTCTCGTCACGCCTTTCCTCGCCAGCTCTAGGTAACTGATTGATTGAATTCTATCGTCGTGTTTTTCAGTAAGCTTGCCTTGCCAAAGCAAATTGGGAAGTAGGTAGTCGAGCCTCCATAGCAATGAAAAAAGACCAGTCCCTCTAGAGTTGAAACTTCATTCAGCTCCTTACCAGCTCTCCACATCGGTCCATATGCGACGCCACCATCACCACCAAGCTATCCACGACAGGTACAGTTATTTCTTCAGTAATCTCGTAGGTATCGGCCGAACGGTTTAGGGATTACACACGCGCGCACCCATACCCACACCCACACACGCCACAGGTTAACGCCGAACCTGATGGATAGTCACACTCCCTCTCCTCGTTGATTCACCCCCTAGCATGTATCTCTTAACGGTCAAAAAAAGTGGTCTAACGTGGCTGCGGCCAGAGCCTCGATAGGCTTTCCACATTTTCTGCCACGATCTCTTCATGCCTTCGCATCCACGTCGACGACAAGGCCATCTCAAGCTCTCGTGGCGGCCAAGGTTGGTACCAACACTTGGATGCTCGAGGGCTCGCGCCTCGTTGTACTAGGGTCATATAATCGCCCTGAAAGAACGACCGTGAGACTCGGTTGAACTTGAGTGTAGCTAGGTACAGACTGTACCATTAGGATCAGCCTGGTCTGTCTTTCGTGATCTTATTGTCAACTCATGTGGGCATCACCTCTTTTTACCCTGTCTCCCCCACCCTTGCTATGAGCTACAGCGCGCGCCGCTGCAATCCGTGCGTTGGCCTCACTAGGTTGTTTCACAGGAGTATCCCGTTCTACTATGGGACTTGCCCCCGAGTCAGGGCCAGGGATGCCTCGACTAGGTGTAATTCTCCTGAATATAAGCCTACTGCTGGTAGACTCGTGGCTTTTCTTAGTCGGTCCGCATTGGACGTCTCGGACGACCGTATTGACGCTGCTGACGGAGGCGTGAGTAACGAAGCTGCCTTTCTGGATAGACTGGGAGCTCCGATCTTCTCGAGGTCCCATTGATGGTGCCAAGCCAGCCGCAGGTTCGGTGTGGCTTCGGTTCCCTTCAGCAACCAAACTTTGTATCTCGCCACCGGTCCTTCGTCGGGGAACTTGCTCATCATACGGGTCTAACTTAACATTATCATCGCCTTCCTGTCTTTTGACTCCACAGTCTTGCGTCAAACGGCCCGTTGAGGCAGGGAATGCATCATCACCGGGCACAAAGGAAAAGCTCGAGAAGCCCCTCCGGTGCTTAAAGTCACGTCTTGGCTGCTCAGGTCTTTCTTCGGGGGTGGCTGGGTCGCTATGGCCCGTAGGGTGAGCAATATATCGACCCGGTGGAACGGCGTCGCCATCGTCAAGTAAACTTTCTAATACGCGTTGTCTATTATACCATTCACCTGCTTCGGGACCATGTGTATTGGCCTTGGATCCTTCGCTAGAACCTGTAGGGGCTAGAACGTCATCTGAGAACAGCGCGCGTGGCTCTCTTATTAACATGTTGGCTACTGTCGGTTCCGCCTTCACTGTCACCGCCGAACTATCTTGACAAGCCTGCTGGATAGGCCGCCAAGTACGATGCCTCCGTCTACCCCTTAAGCAATGACGCGCATTGGATCTAGCAGCCGCTTCGAGCCGTTCTAGCTTCTCACTGATCAAGATGTCGTTGTCTTTATCTAGAATTTTTGGTAGTGCAACTGAAAACAAGTATAGTTAGTTACCATCTGCCGCTGGCTTTTTCTTCGAAGGAGACACACTTACCTCTCCTCATATTACCATGTACAGATGAGCCCCTAGATCCCATGCCGTCGGCATGTTTCAAGGTCCATTGGCTTTCCCCCCAAGGAGCCACCGATGAGGGTTCTGGGAGAGTCGTACGATCAGGACTGCCACATAGTTTGTCGTGTTGCCCGCTAGACGTGCCCTCCCTATGGTGCGAACTCAGCCGAGTGAGCCTCGAGATAAACTCCTTAGCTTCAGGTCCGCTCCTGTCAACAATGCTATGCGTCCTGGCTAGTGCGACTGCCTCCAGGCCTTCTCGAGAGGTTCTAGAGAGGAGAACCTCCAACCTCTTGATTTCAGCCTTGTACTGTCTTTCACGCGCGAGCCAATCGTCAACCAGTGATTTGAATTCTTCTAGGTTTTGCTCTAATGACTGCTTTACGCCGGCGTAGGCTGTGTCCACCGCACGTATCTTCTCGCGAGAGCCGGCGAACCCTTCGATGAGGTGCAAGACATATGTGTTGTATTCAACTGGTATGGGGCTGAGAACTCCTTTACTCATGATAGCGACCTGGAGAGTCTCAACCATCTGCTCTAACGAGGGGTTGTACCAGATTCTGTCCTGTTCGCGGACAAGTAGACCACCGTTGCTGTCGGAAGAGAGACGCTCGGGTGAGTTAGAAGCGCGGCCATACAAGCTTAGGCAACCTGAGACCTGGGATGGATCATGTTTGCGGCATTCACCTAGTTGTAGCTCGCGGGCTGATGTACGCTCCGAGGTGGTGGGTGACCGGGGAACATTGGATGTGCGAGACCGTTGCCCCAGTCGAAGCCAGCTTAGATCGGCCATGATCTGAGACGAATGAATAGGCGGAGTGGGCTAGGAGACTTGCTCAGGGAATTGAGCTGGTCCCGGCTAGAGAATTATCACCAGCGAAGGAAAAAGTAGGAAAAATTATGTGCTAGGGGCGGGCGTTTGCACGGGCTGGGTGGGTGCAAGGCGCATGCTCACCTTTTGAAGGGGGGGGGCGGGGATGGGAGAAGGAAGAGAAGGGGAAGGAGAGAGGATGGGCAGAGGATGGAGAATATAGTAGCGAGTATATGGAAAGCCTAGAAGGAAGTTGCCATTTGCTGCGATTGTCGGGACGTTGGTAACCAAGAGATAGGATAAATGATATGAACAGCCAGCAGCAGCTGATTCACCCGGACCTTCCATTGTTTACTTTATGCTCATACGATCACCATAGCTACGCCCATGCCCATTTGACTACCTAGGTTAGGTAGATCTACCAATTTATCTTAGCAGTAGTTATCAATAGCTGCCGGGCTTCTCGGGATATATATAAAACAATGCAACATTGATTAAAAGAAAAGGATAATATATCTGTCGTAGATCAGTCAAACAGGTCACCTGCCCTCTGCCGACGTCTCGACCTTCCCTCCAGTCCATCCGTAAAGAGTTCCTTGCCTGCATTACTACCGAATTTATCTGGGAACAACTCCTTCGCTGATTTCCCAGCCACCCCCTTAATTGCGAAGCCTTGGTGTGAACTCCTTCGATTTGCTGTACCACGGATGTTGAACGCCGCCTCCGTCGTCCCACCCGGTCCCGTAATCCTGTCGGCTAATTTGCCGCTCCCCGGTGGCGAGATGCGGTCCTCAAGCCTCCGGCTTTGTGTTGGTGGTGCATCATTACTCCCATCCATCAATGGTAATGTGATGCCCTTAGCTAACAGGGTAGCCGCATCCTCGGTGCTGTCGCCGAGACGCCCACTTCCCGACGACTGGCTGTCCGGGAATAGTTCTCTAGTTTGGTTTCCACGGGATAGACGGCTCTTTATAGCGCGAGCGCTCTGCCGGTTCCGATACCGATACCGATCCCGTACACCCGACCCGTCGCTGGCGAAGCCATCGATACTCCGATCACCGTCTCGATCGCGCGCCGGAGAAGCTGACCGACCCCTCGAAGACCCACCCCTCTTATCACCGCCAGGAAATAGTTCTTTGCCGCGATTCTCGTTCCAATATGAGGTCCTCCGCTCGTCTCTATCAGAATCAGGCGTGTATGACCGCCTTCGCCGAGGTCGCGATTTCGCTGCCCGGCTAGCCAACGTAACTTCGTCGTCATCGTAAAGACTAACGTCAAATTGTTCGCCAGACTCGTAAGAGTTGCGCTGCTTTGACCGCCGACGGGGACCATTGTCGCCGCCCCGATCACGGTACCTTCTGGCCTCGTTCCGACGCCGCCGTTCTTCCGGATCGTATTCGGGGTTCAGGAGATAGAAGCGACTCCTGGACGCAGCACCTGCTTGCTTCCTGTCGGAGAAAAGGGCCGGCCGAACCTGCAGAATGACTTCGGGATTTTGAGAGAACGGCTTCGCAGGGAAGAGCGTTCGCGGGGAGAGTTGGTTGATATCTTGAGTGCTTCCGACTACCAGACAGGCGAAAGCTTGCGACGCAGCGGGCTCGGAGGCGAATACAAGGTTGGCAGAAGAGTCGTCAATCCACTCAATCTTCTCTACGGGATCTTCGGGGTGGTGCTCTGCGACGTATGCCTTGACCTGGTTGGGATTAAGGATATCGAGACCTCTGATGTGGACCTTGGTGGGCGCGAGCGCATCTGGGTTGTCGTCTATTTCACCAGGAGAGCGGCTGCGCTGTTGATGGGAATTCCGCGTCAGCTAGAAGATAGAAGAGAAGTGAGCAACAGACAAGGACTTACAGAGGTATCTAGGACGTCGGGTTCGGGGATGATGGGCTCGTCGGGGACTAGGTCCACGTCGAGATCCATCTCGACGTCGAGATCCATTGAGTCCATGGTAACTACTTTATTCGCACGTCACGATTGGGAAGAGGGGTTTCCGGAATGATGCTCGGCCAGGAATAAATACACGGTGGGCGCGTCGAAGAGATATAGAAGATACGTATGGAGCAGCTAGTTAAGACTTGGGACTGTAGATATCCGCTCTATGTATGCACGTATGTATTCAGATATGCATGAATGGGTATAATGGTTGGTTGGCAGATAGGTATGTCAAGGCGTGCATGAGAATGGTGTTATAGGTGGTAAGGTTGGGTACGGCATGTGGTAGTTGATAGTAGGTAGTTTGTAGGTCGGGTATGTACGATGTATGTAATTCGTATCGTGTATTCATTGTTTGAAGAAACGACAGGGCCCATAATTGATTAGATTAGAGGTGGATAAAGCGGGTCTCCCGAGGTCGTTGTGGTACCTACATCCTACTACCTATTATGCTAGGTTAGGTACTTACATACATACGTAGGTTACACCTGCTTGAATACTAAACAGGTCGCGTCGGAAACGATAGCACGTTGGTATATATTCAATAACAATCCTCCTTAGGCCTCTCAAGTTTGAGGTGCCCTTCCGTTCACGCCTATTCATCCATTTAGAGCCCTGGAACCGATCTTCTCTGCCCGTTTCGGCACCCAGTACCTCACTCTTCGGAATAGGTTCCTATACTGCTTGGTCTCACTGCTATCGCACACCTGCTAAAGGGAATAAAAGACAATTATAGGGTATGAAGGGGGGAGGGGGAGGGGGGAAGGGGAGAAGAGTGTTGTGTTAAAGTGGTGTAGTAGCATATTGAAGATAATGTGGTTACGCCATCGCCGAAACTCCTTGTCCTGTCTATTCGCCGCCCCCTCCCCATATTCCAGCTCCCGTCTTCTTCTAGATAGCTACATTGACCTGTCATGACCTCTAGGCTAAACCGTTTCCACTCCACATCTATGAAGTTCCATGGGTGTCTGGATACACGCTGTACGCTGTAGTTTTGGTCGCGAGCCCTCGCCTCCCTCGCCTGCCGAGGGCGAGCTGAAGCTGGCTGTTCGCGTCATTTCTGATGCCGTCCGCTTTAGCGATGGCAATGACGGCATAATCTCCCCCGCTGATGGCCGGTCTTCCCCCCTCGCATGGTCGTCTTCGAAATTATCGGCCTGATCTAATAGCGCGTCATACTCCCAGCTCGCCTCAAGCCCTTCTAGGTAGCAGGGGGACCGCCTGAGGAAGTGCCACGAGAACGTGTCTGAGAGCATGGCAATGTATAGAGACTCCACCTTGCCATTTGGAGAGCATACAGCACAATACTTCCGCAAGAATTCCAGGTCGTATTTGGCGCCGACTAACCCTGGTTCCAGAGGCCTGAGCATCGGAAGGCCTTGCAATGTGGCGGCGTCGCAGAGTCGTGCCTGCAGCGGCGCCCAGTCTCTCCCCCGGAGCAGCCTCCCAAACGCCTTAGACACCGCTTTCGAGAATGACTCGCCGTCTGTCCCGCCCACTGCTAGCATCTGATGAAGGCCGCGGGATAGACACCGCTTGTATGCGTTAGTGTCCTTTTCGAATGGGAACGGCTGCGACGCTGTCGGTAAGAGCGATACGTGCACTGTCCACGATGCTGCCGTCATCTGCTCGGATACCTTGTCATCGGCTATGTCCCGGCGAGGTCCATGGGTTCGGCTTGGTGATGCTCGCATCAACGCAGCTACGTGGTGATTCGACGGTCGTGATCGGTGAGTAGCAGTCCATTCTAAGTTTTTTGACTGTTCCGGTTCTGATGTCGACCCCCGTCTTTGTGGGCTAAAAGACGTCTCCGGTATCGCGCTATCCTCTAACGCCTCTACTCGCTCTTCTAATGCTATAGAAGCCTCGTCAAGCTCTGCTAGCCTATCACCAAATCTTTGCAGGGTGTCATCTTGGGCGTCTAGACGTTCGTCATATGAGATGAAACGGCTCTCGTGGAAACCCTGTCTTCTCTCGAGCTGTTCGACCGACTGCCACACACGATTCACGTTCCGATAGCAGTTTTTCATCTCTTGGCCAGCCTCTTCTTTGTTGTTCTCAACCTGCTCCTCCAAATCTCCTAAACGCCTCACAACACCACCGAGAGCACTACCGATCCCTGTCTGATTCTCCCGGTCTAACTGCCCTTCGAGGGCCTGGATGCGCCGTTTGAGTTCATCAACCTCGCTCTTATCCGGTGGTGGCTCGGGGGACTTGATATGATAGCATGAGAGGTGGCCACATTGACAGGATACGCCGGGTAAGTCCTGATTCAGGGTGAAGCCAACGCACGCACAGCGCTGGCCCTTGATCTCCGGGTTGAGGAGAATGTAGCGGCAACGTCCACTGGGCAGTTTGTTCTCATCGATGTGAATAACCGACACGGCGGATGACACTACCCGAGGGGACGGAGAAGATTGTGCAGACATGTCGACTGCTGTGCGGGTGATAGAACGCCCAACTCTTGGAGGTATGTCCAACGAATAATGGGTCACTCAGACCCGGCGCTATGTTACACACAGGCGACAACTTGCAACTCTTGCTCTGGATTGCGACCAGGAGAAGACGAAAGCCAGCCGATGGGTTTTACTTGGTCCATGGAATAACTTCTCTTGCGGCACCCATGTACCACATATTTACGTAGGATAATCGTTGAAGGTGCTGAGGGTCCCGCTGCTGAGATGGCCGTTCAGATCCCAAGGGACAAGTAGAGGCGGGGAGGGAGGGAACAACACCACGATGGGATGATATTTTACAGTCGTAGGCTAGGTCAGGGTAGGTTAACAGTTTGCTAGAGACTTGGGACCAAGTCCACAGTCTGCGGGCAGCGTGCCGAGAGTATCTGCGTGAAATATCGAAGCAGTTATGGGCCAGGAAGTACTGGGCGACGGGCGACGGGTGATGGCAGATCACAAGTAAGATATTGGGCGGGCAAATGATAAAAGTTGCGCCCAGCAAGCTGTAGGAAGTTGATGCAAGGAGAAGAGGATGTCACCAGGTGCTCAGTCGATTAATGTATAGTCGTAGTATTCCTGTGTTCGCAGGGGATCCGCTGCAGATAAAGTGATAGGCTAGAAATGATCGGGATGGATATCAGATACCGGCTCGGTTGCAGGGGTTTCGTGAGGGTTCAGATCATCAGTCTACCTAACCTAAGGCATTCCCCTCCTGGCTCTCCTTTGGTGTCTGTCTATTTCCATACGACTAGGCAGGTACTTACTCTGTGGGTACCCCCACAATTAATACGCCATATTGTAGTTTCGTCAAAAGCTCGATATACTGTAGCGCAGTAGGCCCGAATGGGACGTTGAACATATTCAGGGGAGTTTGGTAAAGTGATCTCAAGACCGGTGTACCCACGACCCGCGTTTTACTGCTGCGACTTTATCAGCAAAGTCAGCATTGATTCAGCACAAGCGGCCGAAGAGAAAGGATGGAAAAGCCACAATGCCACATGGATACGGACTCAGTGAGGGCGTTAAGAGAGAAGAGTGTGTGGGGGCAAGCCCGATAAGGACAGCGGACATGGACAGAGCGATGATACCTGATTGGTCGTCTTGTTCTCACCCCAAATCCCATCTCCAGGGGGTGGGACCGGAGGTGGGAGGGAAGAAAAAGGGGAGGGGGAGAATGGGGGAAGAGGGGTGTGGAAACAGTCAAGGAGAGTTGAGCGGCACAAAACTCCCGCCTCCCACTCTGTAATTACATGCTGCTACGTCTTGTATCAAAAAGTAGAATGGTGCAAGGTTGTGAGCAAATACATCATTATTGACAATACTGATGTGGGATGGCGACATTTCCAAGGCTCTTAAGTTGGGTACTGCTGCTACGTCGGGGCTTTTTACCCCCCTCCTCGATATGCGGTGCAGTAGTCAAGTTGAGATACGACGACTATACCTAGAGAGAGTCGATGGCCTCTTGATAAATGTAGGTACTTGTACACGTTGTGTTTATGTACACACATATATGTGCGCGTGGATATATATATATATGTATATAACTTGAGAGTAAAAGTAGTAGTTATGAGCAAAGAGGTTTTACTTACATATCTAACCTTAGACGAAGTGAGGTTGAATACCTACCTACCTACCCACCTTGGTGAGCCCCCACGCAGTCGACGCACGGCTGAGATTCCCCGACCGAACACGGCAGACATGACAGGACAGGACAGGTGGGTTTAGACAACCCACAAGATTAAAATAGAAGAAAATGGGGGGGGGGGGGGGATGGTACTACATAAGGATCAGGTCAGTGATCTTGAAGGGGAATAAAAAAAATACCTAGATGAGCTAGGCATGTATGTTATGTATGAAATACTTATTCTCTGTGGACATGTCTGCGGGACCTATAGGCTGGTGATATAAGTTGATAACAATATCCAACCCCCGTCCTATGTCAATCTTTTTTTCCTTTCACATGCAAAAGGAAGAGAAGGGGGGGGGGGGGGGATAAGAGAGAAGTGGATGGATGGATGGATGGATGGATGGGTGGGTGGGTTGACAATGCGTAGCAGTACAATTCCTATCTGATTGGTTTGGGATACAAATAGAAGCGGTGGGGAGATTCATACATTGGAAGATGCACAAAATCTTTTTGACATTGCGTACCTATCTCTGCAGGTAAATTCGAGACCTGAGCACCTCAATGCGTGGTTATCATCAGGCCAGGGTATGATTAGGTTAGGTACATAGAAAACAAAGCGAGAAAGGAAAGCGAAAAGGCGACGCTCGGTAAGTAAGTAAGTAGTATGATGAATCTTGGGGTTTATCGGGGTAAAAGTGGCCGAAAGGAACTTGAAGTTGGAAGAGATGGAATTACTACTTACTACCTTAGTACTATGTACTACCTGGTACTGTACGTAGGCAGACAGGTAGGTAGGTACATACATACATACTATGTACCTAATCTTAGGTAAGTTGAAGTTCCATTCTGAGACGAGATGGATCGGATTGGACCTGACCAGACAAGGTTAACTCTAGTACCACTAGTACCAACTTTACTGTAGGTACCTAATACCTAGTCTGGGCCATGCCAGGGCCTGTGCTCGTTTTCTTGTTGTTCTGTTTCCGAGTAAAAATAGAAAGAAGAGAGAAAAAAAAAGATAACTTAGGACCTAAGGTTAGTACATAGTATGGAAGGCTAACCCCAAAATACCCCACTTTCATCATATCGCCGCATTCCGACCCCATCCATGCATTCACTAACCTAAGCTTGATAAAAGTACTACTAGTAAACCACACACACACGCGCACACACACGGACGGATACGTTAGAGAAGGGGGCATTGAAGTTTGATATCAAAGCTCCATACATACCTATGTACCAGGGCTGTAACATAGGTGGTAACTCGATCACCTAGCTAGTGCCGTCGCCTGCCAATGTAATGTGTCTTGCCACACCACCTCGACCTCGACAAGAACAACTCCCTGTTCCGGCACCATGTCCGACCCCCTTGCTACTCTCGCCTCCCTCCTCCGCGCCTCCAGCATACAAGATCACGACGAGGTTCTAAAGGCAGCCAATGCAGCCCTCAAATCCTCCAAATCCAACTTGAATGCCCAACACACCCGAGTCGTTGCCCTTCTCAAGCTCGACCGTTTCGATGATGCCCTGCGCGCCATAGCTGAAGGCGGACAACCCTTAGAGAAGGAGTGTGTGCTTGAGAAGTCCTATGCACTCTACAAGACAGGCCAACTGCAAGATGCCCGTAATACCCTTACTTCCGGCCCCTCAGTCAAGCCCTCGCGCGCCTTCCGTCATCTGGCCGCCCAGATCGCCTATCGCGCTGAAAATTTTCAAGACGCAGCCGATGAATATTGTCGTCTCGCCTCCGAGCCTGGTGGTTTGCCTGGCGAGGAGAATGACCTCAAGATCAATCTCCTTGCTACCAATTCCCAACTCGAATGGAATGGCCTTGGCCACCTAGTTGATGCTCGGCATGGCCAGCCTTCGCGTGAGGACCTAGAGGCCTTCGAGACAGCCTACAATGCCGCTTGTGCTTATATTGCGCGAGGGGACCTTGCACGAGCCTCTGTCCTCTTGAAGCGTGCGCGGGACTTGTGCGAGGCTAGTGAAGATCTGTCTGATGACGAAAAGGCAGCAGAGCTGTTGCCCATCCTAGTCCAGCATGCCTATGTTCTCACTCTTTTAGGCCAAGAAACAGAAGCTGCCGCATTACAGAAGTCGGTTACAGTATCCAAGTTCGTCATGCCATCACCCTCCCCGTGCGTCTTCCAATCCCGTTACCTAACAGTTCCAAATAGCATAGTAGAAGCACCCACTAGGGTGGTTGCTCAGAACAACCAAGTTGCCATCGGAGTTGGCGAGGGGAACCCTTACCTTATCCAGCGCCTCCTGGAGTCATCTACCATACTTGCTACCAAGGACAAGCTTTTTGACTACCAGGCGTCTGTATTAAGACGCAATAAATATGCCCTAGAACTGCAGGCACAAAAGTTTAGGGGAGTGGAAGAGTCTGTTACGAAGCAAATTTTCAAAGCTACGAATTCTGCGACTTCAATAGATATCGCCGGTCTCGGTGTTATTGGCGCAGCTGCTCACACTCATCTGGGCACCGGCCATGTAGCCCTCAAGCAGACACTCCCTATCCTCGAGAAACGACCCAATGATGTGGGCCTCCTTTTAACGATTATCCAGCTCTACCTGCAGATGCAACGTCCTAGTCCAGCCCTCGCGCTTCTCGAGACTTTTCTAAAGCGCCTTGAGACGGCAGCAACTCCAGACCATGAAGATATTCGATTCGCACCAGGTCTCGTTGCCGTCGCCGTCGCCCTGTATCGCCTCCATGGCCGGCAAAACTCGATTCGCACCGAACTGGCAAAGGCCTCTGCCTATTGGCGTTCGAAGCCAGGCCAGATTTCTCCATCGCTCCTCAGAAAAGCGGGCATAGAACTCCTTCATTCTTCCAACCCAGAAGACCTCGCTTCTGCGGGAGCAAACTTCGAAAAGCTAGTGTCCAAGCCAGAAAAGGACGCTATTACCATCGCGGGGCTCGTAGCTTCTTTCGCAACAAGTAATTACGGGAAAGTGGAGCCATATCTTGAAAACCTTACCGACGTCCAGAGGCTCGTTGCTAGTACTGATGTCCAAACTTTAATAGACGCCGGAGTGGCCTCGATCCCTGTTCGGGTGTCTTCTGGCAAGAAACGTGCAGCCGAGGACGAGCTTTCGCGAGAAAAGGCCGTGAAACGTCGCCGGAAGAAGCGTCTGCCCAAGAACTGCGAAGAAGGAAAGCTGCCCGACCCAGAGAGGTGGCTGCCACTCCGCGACCGTAGCACCTACCGGCCCAAAGGCAAGAAAGGCAGGAAACGCGCTCAAGAGGCTACCCAGGGGGGCGTCGTTAAGGAGGAAGAGACCTTGGAACTGGTCGGCGGTGCTGGTGCTGTCAAGGTCGAGAAGGCGACTGGAGGTCAGGCCGGAAAGAAGAAGAAAAAGGGCAAGAAATGAGAAAGGGGTGGATTGGCCCTACTAATAACAAAATGCGTAAAAAATGTTTTCACCAGATCTTGCTATCCTCTATAACGAGAAAAGCGGAAAGGGAAAAGGAACGGATGTCTTCTGAATCCCTTCGATTATAACGACAGCGAAAGTATCTACACTAGAAAGAGGGCGCATGTGCTTATGAGAACTAAATGGCATGGCATGGGTTGCTGTCGAAACAAAATAAAATACCCCTTGCATAAACATAATACCGCCAGGCTTAGTGAATTGGGAGTATCTTGAGTTCCCTCCCCTCCTCTACCCCCCTATTCTACTCCTCACTTAGATCGTCATAATGGAATTCAAGCGCTGCCGGCATTAGCATCCTTATTAATATGTACATGTAGAATGAATGTCTAGCACCCCGGGATTGCCGCAATATCTCGTGTGTGTGTGTGTGTGTGTGTGTGTGATCCCCGGTTATATATAACCCCTAGTTAAGCTTGAGCTTGTTTATCTCCCGAGGCTCTTCTGGCTTCAGAGAGAGAACCTCTCTCTCCCTTTTCCTCTCTCTTGCGTTCATCCCATGTCTATAGGTACATATATCGCTTCCACATTCCCAGAGTGGCTCGAGAACTTTCGATTTGCATTGCACCCAATTGACCCATCTCTTGAACTCCTGCACAATGTCGACTGCCCGCAAACTTTTTTTTTAACTGTTGAGAAAATGAGGTGAACCTGCTCGCTCCCCTTTCCAATCCCCCCCTTTTTTATCTTTTCATTAAAATAAAACAATCACTACGCATGGACCGCTTGAACCACTGGACTTGGGAGCCTCTCCACTTCTTGAGCCGCTCCGTCGCTAGTTTCTTCTCCGATCCCAGATGCCTCTTTCTCTACCGGGGAGCCCGGTTCCGGTGTAAAAAACTGTGCCTGTGGTGGTTCGGATACACCCTCGTCCTCATCGTCTAGAGGTGGTAAGGGTGACCGCCGCCCCTCTGAGAAGCTAATAGCTGCATCGCTATCTTCGTCCGATGGAACAATCAAGCCTCCCATTGCCGCCCTGTGTGCCCTTGAAGAGGAGTACTTACGATGTAACTCCCGAAAAGACCTAGCTGTCGCAGTACTCGCGCTGGCGCCCGACCCACGCCGCTCAGACCGTCCTGCGAGGTCGCCAAGGATAGAGTGGAAATCATCATCGGCACTGACGGAGGATGTTGAACCTGGTTCGTCGCCTGGGTGTCCTTTTTTGCGGCTCTTGATGCGCTCGTCGGTCGATATGCCATGCAACTCTTCTCCAAAATTGATAACAGATGCCTTTTTGCCGTGCACCGTAAAGCTTCCGGTTCCGCGGGTGAGAACTTCGTCACGTATCGTTTCGTCTGACATGCCACCACTGGATGCGGAATCTTTTCCTCTTCTACTCCGGTGATGCGATAGGTGCCCTGCGCCGTCTCTTAATGTCCGCTGTAAGCTGCGGCGTATTTTGTTCCGCTCTAATTTGTCCTTGTCGGACCCAGGAACGCTTGGTCGCTTACCGTAGTCAAGCACTTCGTCGTTCTTGCCAGAGGGACTAGACTGTTGCTCCAATGTGCGC
The DNA here is from genome assembly GCA_018398605.1 of Biscogniauxia mediterranea. Taxonomy (NCBI): domain Eukaryota; kingdom Fungi; phylum Ascomycota; class Sordariomycetes; order Xylariales; family Xylariaceae; genus Biscogniauxia; species Biscogniauxia mediterranea. The sequence goes on from JAGXTR010000005.1 coordinate 463,366, forward strand.
GCAGGTTCTAGTTCGAGAAGCCCCGCCTGTTCGAGTACTTGCATTTCGCGAGCTTCTTCCTCGGCCTGCTCGTCGATAGCATCTTGTTCCGGTTTAGGTGACGGACTTGGCGTAAACCGCGGAGGAGTCGATGGTGGAAAGAGTCTAGATGACGATGCGACGCTTGAAACCGATGTTTTCCTAGTACTGGGCTGGTCAAAGCTGAGAGGCGGCATGTCTTTGAATGCGGGAATACTCGCGCTAGTCGGCGGTGTTTGGAAGACATCTGTTCCAGGTGAATCTCCGTCAGTCGGTCGGATGGACTCGGACGAATGGGACTGTGACAGCGAAGCTTGGGATCGCGGGCTCTGTTGTTGCGTTGCATGAGAACTACTTCTTGAATCTTTGGGCACATCTGTGGACCCGATGGCCAGCTTTCCGGTAGAAGAAGTGTTAGGTCGGGCTGGGCTCTCTCCAAGGTCGCCATTGACCTGTTTTTCCTCATGAAGATCCAAGGCAAGGACGTCCCGGTGACACTTCAGCCGCCAGATTTCGGTACGAGACCATTTGAGTTGGGCTATTATTTTCGCAGCACCCACGCGAACTTGTTCTCGAGTCTTTTCCTGGATGGGCGCTAATATTAGGAGGTGTCTGGCGTTCCTGAGTTGAGTATCAAGTTGCTTCTGAGCAATTTGGAGCTTCTCCTCGGCCTCTTCGATCTTCTGCTGCATGATTTCTCTCCGAGCTACCAGAATGTCACGTGCCATTTGGTGATCAATCTTGCCCCGATTGATGGTCACCTCTCCCGTTGGTGTTTGAATAAGCTGGGTTGTGTCTGTATTGTCAAGCCTCCTGATAGCACGGCGACTTTGTCCCTCATAGTTGCCCCCAACCAAACCACGCATCCTCACGCCGGAGGTTCTGAAGGCGGCCGCATAGTTAAGTTTAGCCAGCCAGTCATTCCTGTCTTCCTCACTTTGCGCTAGGAGAATTTCTTCCAGGCCACCATGTCTAACGTAGATAAAGGCGTTTTTATGTTTCTTATAGCTGTTATCCCAAAGCGCAACCGCACCATCAGTGGACATCAATGCATCTGGCTTGAAATTTTCGAGAGGGGGGTTGAAGATAAGTGGTATACCGTCATGCCCGGATTTGATGTGCAACTCGTACTGATGCATGAGATTCTTGACCCACGCGGTGTTGCGGAAAAAATATAGTTGTGCACCTGTTAAGATAGCACCCCATTCCTGCCATGGTGATCGTGTTTTCTTCTTCTTTGTGTCTTTGCGCCATAGTGTCCCCACTTTGGTAACTTTGATGTCTACGATGCCAGGATGGGCTTCTTGGGGGTTGTTTGCCGTCTTTTCTGTCATGAAAGCATCTGGCCGTGACCGCGCTGACACAATCTGCAACACACCCGTCTTGAAAAAGGTCTTCTGTAGTTCTTTTAAGTTAAGCCTATTAGCCGTGCCTAGGTAGCTGTAGTGTTCTTCGAGGGGTATCTGGTCTTTCAGAGGTGGCCGTAGTGTATCTAGTTTGCCGTCGAGGATCAGCGTGTATGGATCGATGGGGTCTCTAGACCTTCGCATCTGTTCGTTCGCGTTGTTGTTCGGAAACACGGATTTCTTTTTCGACTTCAAACTCCCCGGGCGTTCGCCATTCATGATAAAATCATCCTCCACGTGTATGAAAGGAGTATAGCTGATATTATCATAAAAGCACTCGAGAACGTCATCGAATATGCCCTCGCCTCGAGTGTTCTTTAGATAATCAGCCTTCTGCATTTTGTACTTGTTGTTTTTATTGAAGACATCGGTGTGCAAGATGAGTAGGGAAAAGGCTATGAAATAAGCCTGGTCTGGCGTCGAGTAGATCCCAGGGTTGCATTCGTGATAGCGGTTAGCAAACGCTTGCAAGCACCTGTCGATCTGCTGCGTCTCCTTGGGAAGTTCAGCCTCCATCAGGAGCTTCCGTATAGCCATGTCCATAGGCTCTTCGAAAAAGCTGAACGACCGCATATAACTCCGTAGTACTGCAGCCGAAAACGCATCAGTCTCCTTGGAGAGAGCACTCGCAATCACCCCTCGATTGAGCACCTCCTCAATGCGCGCTAGATATTTGGCAGGGGTATCGTCTTCCTTGCGCTCTGGGAGCGTGACGGGTTCCCTAGTTAGTTGCAGTGAGTTGTTCTTGGAGGTGTTGGAGCCAGGTGTCGCTGGTGTTAAACTGCCCTGGCGGAAGGGATCGGTATTTTGTCGCATGCGACTAAGACCGAGAAGGTCACCAAAGCTTTTGCGGCCGGTGGAAGATGAGGTGCGCACCGCCATGGGACGCTGATGGTCAACAGAACCCTCCCCAAGAGAGCTCATCGTTGAAGACCTACCCCTGAGAGTCAAATGAACCCTGGTTGGGGACGACTGACCTGAGTTTCGAGAGTTGGGTCTAAATAAGGCTGTTGCGGGCGAGCCCGAGGACTTGCCTAAGTTAGTGAGGCCGTGGCTCGGAGAGGCTAGGGGGGTCGACCGGTCTTGGCTAGTCGATGGACGGGAACGCTCGGTAGGATGTCCCGTGGACGTGGAGGTACGGGGAAGGGAAGGGGTATTGGAAGTCGTCATAGTTAACGCTGGCATCTTGGGCTTCTGGGGAAGATGTCCTAAGGGGAAAAGCGGTTCAGGTTGTTTCTGTTTGCGCCGGGGGAGTCGAAAGAAACTACTTGTGGAAGCTGTCGGTAGCTGCATAGATAAACCGTGATCAAATGAACTTCTGTCGGATCTTGACGATTCAGAGAAGCGAGTCACTGGTAGGCACAAGGCCGGACCCTGATCTTCGTGATTGGGCGGTGGTGAGATGGAAGTGTGCGGCCTCCGGGGCTCTTCAAAGGTGACGGTCTGTTTACTGGTCGAGGCTGAGGCCGAGGCTGAGGAGGAAGTACGTGGGTTCACCACTCTCCGCTTCTCCTTCTTGTTACCGGGAGAGAAAGTGAGCTTGGAAGGCAGCTCATGATCGCCCCGGGGGATATCGCTCGACCTCCGAATCCGCATAGGCATTTTAATCCGAGACGACTTCTTGGAAGGATTTACGTCAACGGTAGGCGCAGTGGTGATGATGGATGGAGCTGGTGGTGACTTCATGTTAGCAGATTGGAAGAAGCGCGAGGAAAAGGCCGACCACGCACGTTGGGGCAAGGGCGGCGGCTTCTCGGCCTGCTGCTGCTGCTTCAATCTAGCCGATAGCTGGGAGTCGGAGGCATTGCGAAACCTCAGCATGCTGAATCTACGGTGTTTTGGTGTTTCCTCCTGAATGGGCGGGGACTCGGGGCGGTCGTAAGGATCCTCAGTTCTGGGGGGCAGGATGGTGTCGGCTGAGGCCTTGCTAGCCTCGCCATTCTCGGCGGCATCGCCAGCAGTATCGGCAAGGCCCAGGAGAGCCTCGGCTTCCGACTTGGGTGGAGGTTGTTGATCGGGAGCGATGGGGATATTGGGGTCGATTAGGGTGGTGTGTCGCCGCATGTCGGTCTCGCTAGCCATGACGCCACGGCGTCGTAGGAAAGGCATAATTCTGGGCGAAAAGGTCGCGTAGATCTAGAAATGACACGGACTTTGCCTTGCGGCTATGACTGGCAAACAGCGACAGCGACAGCAATAGCAATGGCCGATGGTCATCACGTCAGGGCTTGCTACAACGGCGGTAACCCATTGTCATCAGTCGGTAACTGGCGCCTTGAGGGGGGAAACACTCTCGCAGAGATCGAGACAGAGACACGGAAGGACAGCAGAAACAGGGAGGTAAGCTCAGGTAAGGTAGGTTGGTAAAGGAGAGGCGGTAAAATAAAGTGTGGTGTAATTAGAAAGGTAGGTAATCACAAAGCCAGAGAGATGTCGTGTCTAGTCGAGTCGGGTTCGAGAGAATGTAAGTACCTAAGCAAGAGAGGTACATATGTATGTAAGAGGTGGTCGTAGCAGTTAGTAGCAGAAGCAGCAGCGGAAGCAGCAACAAGCAGGTGCTAGGTTAGGCTAGTAAGGTTAGCAAGTAGGTAAAGGTACATAGGTAGGTAGATGGATTGGTGGTTGATTTGATTGACAGTACATAATGGACTAGGCTGAAATCGATTTGATCGGATTGAATGGGTCTAATGTTATTAGTTGTGTGCTAGCCAGAGGTATGTATTGCCATCTGTTTTTGTACTGTGTAAGTAGATAGCAGCGTTGTGTACTCAGCTCATTTACCTGTCTTGCGTGCCCTGAACCCTGCGAGACATGCATCAACTCCATTCAGGTCTTCTTTACAACCACACATACTTGCATGGGCGCGAAGAGGCTTATGTAAACGCATGAGTAGGTAGGTCGTTATGTCGCAAGTACATGTAAGTGATATATTGATATACCTGGGTCCCTTTTTCTGATCCCCATCCGTGGTACTGGGCTAATTTATCTCCATGGCCCAAATGTTCATGCCCCTCTTATTAGGTACATATCTCTTGCCTACCTTACCGTCTAGGTCTTATGCGTAAGCATGCGCCATACTATGTACCTATTTATGTATATACTTACACATAGTAAAATAGTACTTAACTGGTATTATTTACTTATATATTATATATATAAATACTTTTTAAAATTATTTTTAATATATATATTTTTTAATAAATAATATATTATTAATTTAAAATTAAATATTTATAAATATATTTAATAATAATATAAATATAACCGTAATATAAAATAAATGTATAAGTGTATATATTATTAATTGTACATTTTAAGCTTTTTTATTCTAGGCTATAATAATGTCGGGTACATCTGTAAGACAGAGAAATACCTACCTAAACTAAGCATCTACCGGACTAGGTCGTTGCAAGTTTGCTTAGACTGCCCTTCAACCCCGCCATCTGTAACCTGCAGTACCAGACATACATACCTAATGAACCTAACTTAGCCTGTCTAACCTGACCTAAGCCTCAGATGGGATCTAAGCAGGCCCAAGTGAGTATACCTTGCAGATTAGGTTCCAAATAGCCAATTAGATCTCGCCCTCGGACATGTCTACTACCTATGTAGGTAGCAGGCAGCCTCTTTTCCTTTTAGAGGCAGTGTGATACCTACCTACTATCTGACATCCCGTGCATACCTACCTACCTACTACCTACCTACACTTTTATCCTACCTACCACTACGTACTTACAACACAGCACAACATAACACAACACAATACAGCCATAGATATCAATTTGCCATTTGGTATTTAGTTTACCTTTCTCTCGGCTCTTCATGCCATCGACTGCCGGTACCAATCCGGCACACCCGCCACCATGGTCGCAACATACGTCTCGCATCCATCTCCTTTGATAGTCCTCCTCCTAGTCTGCCTTACCATCTTCTTTACCCCCTCTAATGCTACCACCCTCCCACGAACCACATCCCCACTACCAGACACTCGAAATTCTTTTCTTGGCCGCCTACTCCCCTTTCAGTCCACTTGGTCCTCGAGAAAGACAACCAAGAACCTGAATCGCTGGCTCGAAAACCATCCAAAACTTATCAACAATTTACGAGCCTATGAAAACCAAGTGGTCATCCGATTCAATGTCTCGACGCGCCAACATGAAGCCGCCTTGCGGAAGGCCATTGACCAGGTAAGAAACGCAACTCGTTGAAAGGGCCAAGGGGGGAATTCAGTCAAACCCCCTCCCCCCCCCCCCCAAAAAAAAAAAATTTTGATGTAGTCTATACTAACATTTCACTTACAGATGTTACTTGATGTTTGGGACTTCACAGCAAACTATACCGATATTCGACTTGAGGGCCGTCGAGTCCGGCCCCTCTTAGGCATCTTGCCTCCATCCCTACAAAACAACCACTCTATACTGATTCCCGACCTTGCTCGTGTCGTTGCCGCTACCTATCCATCCAATGCGCCTCCCGTCCCTGCCACACACTTCCTGTCAAACACTCGAGGTATTACTCCTGCGCGCGATGTCGCATTACCTAAGAGACAGGGCGTCGATGATGTCTTCTTCCATGATTATCAGCCACTATCTGTTATTAGCACGTGGATGCGGTTACTCGACTCCATGTTTAGAGGACGAGGCTTGGTTCGGATGATTAGCATTGGGAAATCCTACGAAGGCCGTGATATCCCGGCCCTAAAGGTAGGTATGCGGCCGAATGATGTCACAGAAGGTGATCCCCACGAACGTCGAGATACAATCCTCATCACTGGCGGTATCCATGCAAGAGAGTGGATATCTACAAGCTCAGTCAACTATGTGGCATGGAGTTTCATTAGATCAATCGACAAGGATCCAATGGTGACCAAGATTCTACAACACTTCGATCTTGTTTTCATACCTGTTCTGAACCCTGATGGATACGAATACACTTGGGAAGTTGACCGTCTTTGGCGAAAGTCTCGCCAACGCACTAAGATGCAGTACTGTCCAGGATTTGACCTAGATCACGCTTTCGGGTTTCAATGGGATGCAACAGAACATCAGAGCGAACCTTGCTCGGAAAGCTACGGCGGAGATGAGCCCTTCCAAGCCATTGAGGCTGCTCGATTAGCCGACTGGGCCAGGAATGAAATGGAAAACGGGACTAATTTTGTGGGATATATTGACTTGCACTCCTATTCCCAACAGGTTTTATTCCCCTATGCATACTCTTGTAACGCTCAGCCTCCCAATATGGAGAACCTTGAAGAAGTAGCTATGAATCTGGCAAAACATATGCGGCTTTCAAATGGCGAAGTCTATACCGTCGCATCAGCATGCGAGGGCGCCGTCTCTGGTGTCTCGGGCCTGCACAAGACCCGGATCGAGGCTGGGGGAGGATCGGCCATCGACTACATATTCCACGAGTTTGGCGCTCGGTATAGCTACCAAATCAAGTTGAGAGATACCGGCAGTTACGGGTTCTTACTGCCCAGTGACGACATTATTCCCACCGGGGAGGAAGTGTTTCAGGCTATGAAATATTTCGGGGATTACCTCTTAGGTAACAACGGCCATGAGGGGGCTCAAAAAAGTGTATCCGTCGAGGACGATGCGGAACGGGACACAGGCATGAATGACGAAATAGAGGAAAATATGGAATTACGGAAACGTAGGCGAAGAAGACGATCGTAGTTGTGCTTGAGCAAAAAAAGGGGGGCTCTCTACCTAATTTTCTTTTTTGTTCAGTGGGAGAAGGTAACGCGTGCACATTATGTCCCTCCAGCGTTTGGTGTTACGGCCGGCACAGATATGATCAAAGGTAATCCTCTTCTAGATGTACATGATCTTTTTGGGGGATGTGACTAAGGTTAGGACCTCTGAAAGTTCCAAGGTTGAGAGGGGTTTTGGGAGGTTTAGAACTGGCAGACCAGCTGCCGGCTTTACTGAAGCACAACATAACTGATTAAGCATTCTAGGATGGACAATGTGGTATTCACATAATTAATTTTGTATGTATTGATGATAATGCCACTATAAAAGCTTAAGTGCAGTTGTACTGGGACTTGGGTGCTTCCACGACCACCCCATCAATAAGACCCCGCCCCTGGCTAGGCATTCTAGGCATTCTAGGCATTCTGGATCATCTTGACTCCGGTTATCAGGGCCAGAACCTTCAGCGCCAGGTCGCTGAGAGCGCTTATGGCAAAGCCGGGGAGACGTCCCTGGGGTCCGCTGCCGGTGTAGCCAGCGGCGTACCAAAAGCGGGCGAAGACCCAAGCGGCACCGAGCCCGGCGGAGGCCTGGGGGAAGTGCAGGCCAGAGATCAGGAGGGCTGTCAGGAAAGGTGCCAGATTCTCGGTGTAGTTGCCATGGGCACGCTGAGCGAGGTTGAACTTGTAGGCTTTGGGGTCTTTGTCGGCCTGCTCCTTGGTGGCGTAAGGGGTGGGATAGGCTATCCCACTGTGCTTGCGGGCGGTGGCCGACAGGAAGAAATGGTAAGTGTTGATGAAGAGACTCGAAGCGGCAACGGTGAGGACGTAGCTACGCGTATGGGAAACGGCAAGCACGCAATCGGTTAGCTAGGTAGTTGTTTGATTGGTCGCGCCGGGATGACGGAGTTGTGTAGGAAGATAATAAACATCAATGTGTACACGGTGTGATACGGAGCTTCTTAGCTTACCCATATCCAGTCGGGACCTGTAGTGCATAAGACATGATGCTTGATATTGGATTGAACCTGGATAAGAACGGAGGAGGAAGATCTCTTAAGGTTGGAGTGAGAACTAGTAGTTTATAATTAACTTGGAGTCGAGACAATGGTTTGAGTCGTTGAGTAGGTCGGGTAGTATTGATAGTAACTATACTATTATAGCTCTAGGTATTGATAGGTACAATAGTTGAGGTAGGCACTAGATAGGTAGAATCATGTAGGAGCAAGCTGTCTAGATTATATACTACTTTCACCTAACCCAATCCACGCCAATGCCTTTTTCAATATCTAAATATTTTCCAGCTAGGATGAAACTATAGGCAACCTTCCACTCTTGTTGCAGGCCTCTCGACCCTAGAGCGAAATGGTTCATGACACAAGCAAGTAGGTCTAGGTGTTGTTTGTGAGGTGTTTACGGCGCAGAGTCTGCGGCGTAGACTGTTGCAAGGCCCAAATTTTGGTCCGATTAAGTAGCCGCTAGGTTACTAGAATTACACCCCCTTATCTTGCACACTTCCACTTTACATATGTCGGGTACCTACCTACCTATTACGTAGGCATTAGTGGTACCTACATACGCCTTGGAACTTGGAGACTAACGGGCTTGGAACCATCACCATCGCTATAGGTAGCTACTGGCCACGACTAGGAATTATGCAATTTGATAAGTTGATGTTACTTATAAAAAATAATCCCGAGATCCTGTGTATCGGGATGCGCATCGTGTAGTGTAGTAATGCGCAAAATGAAGGCAAAGTGGTTGACACCGGGTGGTGTACGTAGAGGTTGGTACAAGCTGGAGGTAGGTATAGCGGGTCTGCCGTAACAGACTGGCTTGGACCCTCTTCCGTCGGCGACGGGCAGAGTGACCGTCCGACCATCGTCAAGTTTTGCGGTTATGAGGCTATTTTTAGGGTTGGACACTGGAGTTGACACGAGTCATAGAAGAAAATAGAAGAACTTGGAAGTTTATTAAGAAAATAGCAATTGGAACCTTCTTGCCGAAAAGGGCTCGACTTTAGTCTTTGTAGTAAACATGGGGGACATATTCTCAGTTGCTTTCATATTAGTACCTACTAACTTTATTAATCTATAAGGGTCGATTTGTAAAACCCGAGATACCTAATTGTCACAGTATGGTCGCCGGGCCCCCGCCACCTGACCATAGCACTGACCTGACCATACCTTATACCACCGGAATAACAAAAGTCACGGTGAGTTTCGTAAGGATAACGGTGATCCACCCACACTAAACCTAATATCGCTAGCCAACCCCAGTACCCCACAACAAGTACATAGCCCACAGAAATAAATGTACTAAAGTTGTTAAAAATTATCGCGTCGCGTAAAAAAAAACATACTTACTTAATAGTACAACCTACTACCTAATAAAAAAAAAAGGGGGGGGCATTAAAGGTTAAAGCAGTTATTCCGGTAATAACAGCGCGCGATCAGAGATTTTCTTATTTTTATTTTATTTTTTACTGAATTAAAAAAACTGAAATTAATTTATTAAGTTATTTAAAGTGATTTACAACGTGTGGTTTTTATTAACTACCTATATATATAAGTAGTATGTTAAAATAAAATAAATACTTAAATTATTATAAGCTATGTACTTAATGTGGAGTACTTAAGTTAGCTAGCGATATTAAGTTTAATGTGGGTAAATCACCGTTATCTTTATAAAACTCACCGTGACTTTTATTAACCTGAAAGAAATAAGTTAAAAACTGTGTATTTAAGTGTTTTTAAAGCGCTGGTTATATATTTTAATAACATGTAGTTAAAACTTTATAAACCGCTTATTTAATAAAGCGTTTATAAATTTTAACAGTTAAAATTTATAAGGTTTTTTAATAAAAATGCTATTAAATTTTTATTTTTATTTATTTAATTAATATATATAAAACAATTAAATGTAATTTTTAATATTTTTAATTATTAAATTTTAATTTATTAATGTTTTTTTAAACTATATTATAATATATATAAAGTTATTTAACTTTTTAACTATTTTATAACTAGCTTATTAATTGCTTTATAATTAATTTTTAATTATTTTATAATTAACTATTTAATTACTTTTATTAATTATTTAATTATTTTATAATTAAATAACTTTATATACAGTATAACGTTAATAAAAAAGTTAATAAATAATTTAATATTATATTAAAAATAAAGTAAATAATTAAATAAGTTATTTAAATTAATAACATTACTTTTATAAACTATAATTAAATAAATTTGTTTTTTTATAAAGTGCATATAGACTTTAACTTTAACCTGTTAAATGTTTTTAACCACGGCTTAAAGAGGGGAACTATCTAGTTAAGGGGTTGCTAGGAGTCGGCAACCTAGTTATATAAAGTCCTTCATACGCTGATTAAGCTTTAAGGCTTAGTTCTATACGCTGACTAGTCTTAATACAACCAAAATTTACAAGGGCTATTAGCTGCTAGGTGGTAAAAAAAAGCTGAGGGGTGGTAAAAACCACATAAAATTTTAAAATTAAAAAAAAAACTAAAAAGTGTTAGCTAAAAAACCCCCTATATTTAACTCCATTTTAATTTCACTTTAAGTTCACTTTTTAATAAAAGTTTATAGTATATATTAAGCATATGTTAAAAAATTTTTAAAAAAAAATTAAAAAATTAAAAAAATTAAAAAATTAAAATAATTTTAAAAAAATTTAAATATATATAATATATACGTAGCATATACTTAGCATATGCCTAGCATATGCCTAGCACATATACAGCATATGTTAAGCATATGTTAAAAAATTATATATATATATATTTATTTATTTTAAAAAAAAATTTTTTTTCTTTTAACATATGCTTAATATATGCTATAAACCCTTGTTAAAAAGTGGACTTAAAGTGAAATTAAAATGGAGTTAAATAAAATTAAATGTGTTTTTTTTAACACCTCCGGACTTTTGCTGAAAAAGTGGGATTTTTTTTAGCTACCACCTCTCAGCTTTTTTTTACCACCCCTCAGCTGAAACGCGCATTTACAATCCCCCCTTCCCTTTTTATCGACAACTAGGTCGTACGTACGTACTCACATTGACAACTGTTCACGTACGCCAAACAACCATCTCGACAACCCATTTCAAAACCCCTTTATTGGGCCAGTCTTGGACCCCGTACGAAGGAAGGGATGTTTTTCCACCTGTGTGGGAGGGGCCTTTCCCATTTGTGTGTGAGGGTGGTGCAACAGAAGAGTATACTCGTTTCACCAACCCAGGTCGAACTAACAATTATATTATTAACTTTTTAATAATAACAGTTTATATATAAGTTATTAATAACTTTAAAAGTCCGCGGTTTATAATTAAAAATTTTATATTAATAATAAATATATTAATTAATATTTAAATTAATATTAAATAACAATATAATTTAAAACATTTAACGTAAATTTTATTAATAATAATAATAATATAATATTTAAATTAATTAATTAATTAATAGTTTATTTACAGTTTATTATATAATTTAAAAAGAATTTTTTATTAAAAAGTTATTTTTATTAATTTATAAAAGTTTATTTAATTTATAACACTTTTATATAATTAATTAATTATATAAATATAAAATTAAATTAATAATATTAATATTAATTAAAGTATAATTTATATTATTTTTATAAATATAATGTAAAATTTATAACAGTATAAAGTAATATTACGTGTATGTAAAAAAATAAAAAAATAATTTTAATAGTTTACTTATAGCTTATTAAAAATAATCCTTTTATTTAACCTATTTAATTTACTTTACTTTATTTTATTTTATCTTTATAAAAAGTGCACTTTTTACTGCGTAGTGCTTGCATTAAAATTATATTTTTTTATTTTAATATTATATAATAATTTAAAAATATATAAACTTTATAAACTTTATAAAATAATTTATTTATATAAAAAATAAGTTTTAAAAATAATAAATTAATTTAAATATATTAAATATAATAATAATAATTAATAATAATAATAACTGCATTAAATTATATAATATTAATATTTATAACGTTAACGTTAATAAATTATTAATTTTATTAACTTTATTAATTTTATTAACTTTATTAATTTTATTAACCTTATTAAATTAACGGCTATACATTTAAAGCTACTTTTTATAAAAAGTATTAAAAGTTTATAATTAATAAGTTATAAAATTTATTTAATCGTGCTATAACGGTTTAATTATAATGCCGGTGTTTTACAGTTAAAATGCCGGTATATTTTATTATATATGCTATATATATATAAAAGCTAATAACTTGTTGGTTGTATTAAGGCTTGGTCAGCGTATAAGGGACTATGTTAGTTAAGGCTTAGTCAGCGTATAAAGGACTATAACTAGGTTGCCGACTCTTAGCAACCCTTTAACTAAATAGTTCCCTTTTTAAAGACACTTAAATACACCAGTTTTTAACCCATTTTATTATAGTCTTTTTCCTTTATATGTACGCATGTCGGCGTTGTAGACACCTTTTACTAGGGCTAGGTGTGTATAGCAAAGCCACTTTTTACTAGGTGTATATAGCGAAACCAACATAACTAGTACAGCAAGTGGCGTTTATAAGCGTTTATTTTTACTTTAATTATAAATTTAATAGCGTTTTAAGGTTTTTATTTTTAATTAATTAACTTAATTAATTATTAATTAATATAAATAAAAAGTTATTATTTTATTTTAATATAAAGTTTAATTAAAGGTTTTAACTTTAAATTTAATATAAAGTTAAATAGTTTATTATTAAAACCGGCTTTTATTTTAAAAAAAGTTATTATAAAGTTAAAGTGCGTAAACCACGTATATTAAAAAAAGTTAAATTAATTATAAAAAAAGTAAATAATAGCACTTAAAAGCGCTAATTAACTTATATATATATATATAAATTATATATATAATTATATAAAGTTAATAATAATTTTTATATATATTTATTAATTAATATAAAATTAATTATATTATTAATTTTAAATTAAACTTATAATAATATTTTTTATTTATAATTAATATTTTTTATATAATTTAATATAATATTTATATATATTTATTAATAATATTTTATTTAAACTTTTATTATTTTATAAAAAACTTTATTATTATAAACGTTAATAATAATTATTTATAAACGTTAAAAGTTATTTTATACTTTATATAGTTTATATTTATTTATTAAATTTTTTATTAATTATTAAATTTTTTAATATTTATTTATTTTAAAATAAAATTATTATATTTTAATTAATAATTATATTAAATTTAATTTATTATTTTATAAAAAATATTATATAATAAAAATAAATATTATATAAAATTTAATTTTTATAAATTTAAAAAAAGCTTTTAAATATATATTAAATTAATAACGTTTTAATTTATATTTTATATAATAATTTTTTAAATAGTTTTTTAATTAAATAATATTATATAAATAATATTAATTAATATATTTATTAAATTATTTTTATTTATTTAAAAAAATATAAAATTAAAAAATAAAAATTTATTAAAAAATAAATAAATTATTTTATTATTATATATAAATTTAATATAAATTTATTATATGTTTTTATAAACTTAATTTATTTATTTAAACGTTATTATTATTTTATATTTAAATATAAAATTAAATAATTAATTTTTATAATATTTAATTATAAATTAATTAAAATATAAAATAAATTTTTTTTAAATAAAAATTAAAAATAATAATAGTTTTAATAAAACATTATTTTAAAATATATAATTTTTATTTTATATATTAAATTATATTAAACTTTATATATATTTTTAATTATATAATAAAATTATTTAAATTTTATAATTTTTTATTTTTAATAAATATTATATAATTAAAAAGTTTTTATTTAAATTTTAATATAAAAAACTTAAAAATATAATAAAATTTTATATAATTATTATTAATTATTTTTTTATTAATTTATAATTTTATTTAAATTAAAAATAATTAAAATTTAATATTTTATTATTAAATTTATTAAAAAAATTTAATTTTTTTACGCGTTAATTACGTTAATAAAAAGCGCTATATAAATATAATTATTTTAACATGTTATTTTATATAATTATTTAATTAATTAAAATTTATTATAATAAATATATAAAAATTAAAAAATAAATAAATAAAAAATAATTAATATATTATAAAATTAAAATATATAAATTATATATATTAAAAAAAATTTAAATTAATTATATAAAAAAAAGTAAATAATAGCATTTAAAAGCGCTAATTAGCTTATATATATATAAACTTTACACGTAACCGTGCGGAGTTGGTAATAGTTTCTTACGTACACCTATTAACTGGTATAAAACTAGCTACACCGTCGACCCTGGGCTAGACCTGTAACAGATAAAAAAGGTATACTTATTTAAGGGGCGCTTGTACCTGTGGCTGTGTACCTTAGCTAACTAAGGGGTCTTAGGCTTAGTGTAGTGGGTCGGGTATAAGTACCGGCATCTTAACCGCGAGAAACCGGCACTATAGTTAATTTAATTTTTTTAAGCGCTGGTTATGCATTTTAACAACGTGTAGTTAAAACTTTATAAACCGCTTATTTAATAAAACATTTATAAATTTTAACAGTTAAAACTTATAAAGTTTTTTAATAAAAATGCTATTAAATTTTTACTTTTATTTATTTAATTAATATATATAAAATAATTAAATATAACTTTTAATATTTTTAACTATTAAATTTTAATTTAATAATACTTTTTTTTAAACTATATTATAATGTATATAAAATTATTTAATTTTTTAACTGCTTTATAATTAACTTATTAATTACTTTATAAAAAAAATTTTAATTACTTTATAATTAATTATTTAATTATTTTTATTAATTATTTAATTGCTTTATAGTTAAATAATTTTATATATAATATAACGTTAATAAAAAATTAATAAACAATTTAATATTATATTAAAAATAAAGTAAATAATTAAATAAATTATTTAAATTAATAGCATTATTTTTATAAACTATAATTAAATAAATTTGTTTTTTTATAAAGTGCATATAAACTTTAATTTTAACCTATTAAATGTTTTTAATTACGGCCTTAGTTTTTATTATTCCTTTATACGTACGCATGTCGGCGACGTAAACACTTTTTATTAAAGCTAAGTGTGTATAGTAAAGCCACTTATATTTCGCAGTTTAATTATTTTGCCGGTGTTTTACGGTTAAAATGCCGGTATTTTTACTACATTAAACTTAAAACCGTTAATTAATTAATGTACATAGTTATAAGTATAAGCGCTTTTTAAATAAATATACTTTTTTTATTTTACGGTCGCAGGTTTAATTATAATTATAATTAAATTTATAATTTTATTTTAATTGTAATTAATATTTAATTTATTTTAATTTTATAAAAAATGTAATAAAAATTAAAATTTTAAATCGCGCGCGGTTTTAATTAAAATAACTATTTTAAACGTTAAAATAATTATTTTAATTACCTCGCACCTTTTTTTTAATTAAATAAAACCCTTTTTATAAAAAAAGAGAAAAAAAGGTTAACTTATTTTAAAGGCATTTTTAACCTTATAAGTAACCGTAAATAACTTTTTAACTTTAAAAAGGCTTTTAAAAGGGCTTATACACAGTTTGCGACCGTGAGATAAAAAAGGTACATTTATTTAAAGGGCGCTTGTACCTGTGGCTGTGTACATTAGCTAACTAACGGTCTTAAGTTTAATGTAGTAAGGATACCGGCATTTTAACCGCGAGACACCGGCAAAATAGTCAACCCGATGTTTCGCTAGGTGTATACAG
This sequence comes from Biscogniauxia mediterranea, assembly GCA_018398605.1. Lineage (NCBI taxonomy): Eukaryota > Fungi > Ascomycota > Sordariomycetes > Xylariales > Xylariaceae > Biscogniauxia > Biscogniauxia mediterranea. The sequence continues at coordinate 479,323 of JAGXTR010000005.1, forward strand.
TAAAACCAACAGTAAAGCCTTTTTTTATATAAAGTTTAAAACGTGCTTAATAAAAGGGTTTTAAGGTTATTATAATATATACGCTTGTAAATTTTACGGATTTTAAGTTAAAAGCTTGTTATATAAAGCTGTAATTTATTTTTTATATTTATAAATTTTATAAATAATTTATTTTTATATAGTTATTATTTTTATATTATTTAATATATATTTATAAATTTTATAAATAACTTTATTTATATAATTATATATAATTTTTATATATTATTATATGTTATAGTAATGGCTGCTAGCTGGCTATATTTATTACAGCTGTTACTGTGTACTATTGTTATTTACCGCTTAACGCAGTAGAATTTTAATTAAAGTACTTAGGTTTTTTTATTGTTATATAGCTATGTAAGGTTTTTTTTTTTTCACGTAATTTTTTATTATGTATAATATATAGATTATTTAAGCTTTTATGCTTTAAATTTATTATAAGATTATAATAAAAAATTGCGTGTTTATTTATATTTTACTTTATAGTTTAAAAAAACTTTAAATTTTTAAAACTAGTTAAATTAATTAAAAACCGATTAAAATAAATAAGCTTATTAAGATTATTTTTTTTTATTTTTAAGCTTTAATTATAAACAGAACTTTTTATAATAGCTTATAATAAAAAAAAGCGTAAAAACCGCAAAAAACGCGCACGTTAAAAAGTGCAATTTAATTTTATAAATTTTAAAAAAAACAAGCTAAATATAAAAATTACTAGCAACATTTAATAACGTCGCGCATTTATTTAATTATTAACGCTTAATATGCCGATTAAAAATGTTAATATTATTACGCTATAATAAAATAATAATAAAAAAATTAACTTTAAATTTATTTATAATAATTATTATAAATAAATTAATAACGTAAAAAAAAAATTACGTTAATTATTATAAAATTTTTAAAAAGTTTAAAAAAAACTTTATATTTTAAGTTTTTAAATTAACTGTTTATTATGCTAGTAAAAAAATTAAAAGCTTTATAATATATTTTATATTTTTAATTAAAGTTATTAAAAAAATATAACTTTAATATAATAAGTTATTTAATTATACTTAATTTAAAAAAATAACGGTAAAAAACTTAAAAGTAATGTTTTAAAAAGTAAAAGTGCGAGTTATAATGATTATTATGCAAAATAAAATTATTAATAAATTATATAAGTTAATATGTGTATAAAATAAGGTTTTTTTATAAATATATAATCGTGCTATTATATTAAAAAAAAACTTTAAAAAAGCTATAAAGAATTTAAATAAAAAAAAATAACTGTAAAAAACCGTAAAGTAATTTAAATTAATTAAGTTAAAAAATATAAAAAAATATCGCTATTTTTTATAATATTATTATTAACTTTAATATAAATATAATAAATGCCGCTTTTATTAATTAAGTTTTTATTTTAAATTTAATTTATATAAAAAAAAAATTAAGCGTTTTATTAAGTAATAAAACTTATTAATTTTTATTAATAATAAGCTTAAAAATAATTATAATGTTATTAAATTTAATTATTAATATTTATTATTAAAGTAAAAGCTTAATAGCAATATAAATTATTATTTAATTAAAAAGTAAAAAATCTTATATATTATTAAAAAATAAGTAAATTTATATTAAAAGCATTAATGCTATTTATTATTAATAAGTATAAATTACTTATATTTACTATAAATACTATTGTTTTTAAGCATTTTTTAAAGCAATATTATAACCTTAACGCATATAAAAAAGCACATAATGCATTTTGCAACTTTAAAATAATTAATTTAATTAAATTTATTTAATTTTAATAAAAAGTTATAAAACTTACTGCATTTTTTTAAATAATAAAAACCGATTTTAAGCGCAAGTTATTTAATAAATTATTTATATAACTTAATAAACAATACGTTAATAAATATTATAATAAAATATGCAATTTTTAGTTTTTTTGCGATTATATTTAAACTTATAATTATGTTTAATAAAAAAATTTTACTATTAAGCAATTATAAAAAAAAAAAAAAAAAAAAAAAAAAGCTGCTAGCAAATTTAACTTGTTTAAAAACTAGAATTTTTATAATAATAAACTATAAAGTAATAAACTTATAAAAAAATAGCAGCTAACTAATAATAAAAATTAAATTAATAAAAATTATTTTAATATTAAAGTTATCAGTATAGTTTTTAATAAAAAAAAGCTATATAATTAACTTAAAAGTTTTAAATAAATTAAATAAATAATTAATTATAAACTTTATTATGTTTATTATAAAACTAGTTATTAATTTATTTAATGCTTTTTTTTTAAAAAATATAAAAAAATAAATACAGTTAAAATTAATAATATTTATATAAAAGCAATAAAAAAACAGTTAATTTAATTAAATAAATAAACTTTAAATATTAAAATATCGAAAAAAAATTAACTTTAAAATAATAAAACTTTTTTTTAAAAAATTATATTATTAATAATAAAAATTATAAAATGCAGTAAACTATTTAAAAACATTTTAATAAATAATTTAAATAATAACTTATTTTTTATTAACTATATAATAAACAATAATAAATAATTTATTTTTATTAAAGCCTTTATTAATATAAAAACCGGTATATATTTACTTATAAATATAAAATATGCTGTAAAATTATTAAAATATTTTAATATAGTTTAAATATAAAACTTTAAATTAATTAAAATAAATAATTATAATAATAAAAAAAAACAAGCTATTAATATAATATTAATAATATATTTTACTTTATAAAAAAAACTATTTATAATATTTTATTATTAATATTAAATATAAAGTATAAAATAATTGTTAAAAAAATTTTTTTTATTTACTATAATATTTTATTAAATTATAAAAAACAGGCACTTATATTTTTTAAAAAATAAAAACTTAAATTTAAACTTTTAAAAATTAATATAAATAAAATAAATAACTTATTATAAAATTTTAAATATATGCATAATATAAAGTAATATAATATATTAATAAAACGTAAAAATAAAAAATAGCGTAATAAATATAAAAGTTAAACGCGTTAATTTTTAAAATAAAATAATATTAATTTTAAAATATTTTTTATTAAAATAATAAAAAAAAAAGTAAATTAAAAAATATAAAAGCTTAAAAATATAACATTAGCTGTAAAAAAAGCTATAATTACAATTACTTTAAAAAAGATTTTAAAACATTTTAAAAGTATACTTACGCATTTAAATAAAAAAGTGTAATAAATAAAATAATTATTTGCAAACAACGTAAAAAACTGCAACTTTAAGCCTACGTGTAAAAAAAAAAAAAAAGTTAAAATTACATAACGCATAAAAAAAATATAAATTATAATATAATATATTTAATTAATATAAATATTAACTTTTAAACGTAATATTTATAAAAGCAATTTAATTTAATAAAATTATAAAAAGCGCAAATAATAATAAACTTAATATAACTTTATTATATAAAATAAACTAAATAATAAAAATTAAATAAATTAAAAAAAAGCTATTTAATAATAATAAAAAATTACGCAATATAATTAATTAATTAGTGTTAAAAATATATTATAAACATAAAAATGTGTTTAATAAAGTAATTTTTAATAAATTATTACTTTATTAATTAAGTATAAATTATAAAATTAAATTAAACTATAAATTAAAAAAATTTAATTATAGCTTACTATATAAAATAATATTAAAAAAATAAAAATATATTAATAATATATTATCGAAAACTTAATAAAAAAGTTTATTAAGCTATTAAATGCGCTTTAAACAGTTTTAATTTTTTTTTTATAAAAAATAAACGGAAAATTTTAATTTTATATAAATTATTAAAAACTTAATATAAAAACTTAAAAAAATAAATATTTTTTATTGTTTATAAAAAAAACTTTATTTAAATTTTTTAAAGCACGTATTTTTATTAAAATAAACATTTAATAAACGTTTTATAAAATGCGCATTAATTTAAGTAATAAAAGTTTAATTTTATTTAAAATTTAAAATAGTTAATTTTAATACTATATAATATTTTTTAATTTTATTAAAAAGCTTGCTACTTTTTAATAATAAATTAATAATAAATTTAAAAAATACTTTAATAATTTTTATATAATTTATTTAAATAATATTTTAATTTATTTAATAAATAAGTAAAAATATAAGTAATATATTTAAAAAGTTTTTAAAAAACTTTAAAAAATAAGCTTATAAGTTAATATTAAAAAATGTAAATTTTATATTTTTAAAATTAAATATTTTAATTATATTATTAATAAAAATAAAATTAAAATAAACAGTAATAAAATTAAAGTTATTAAATAATAATAAAAGTTAATTAATAAATAAAAAAAAACGATTTTATAAAAACTGCGTTTTTTTTAAGCTTTTATAACTTTTATAAAAAATTTATTATAAAATTTAATAAAATAACTTATTTATTAAACTTTTTAACTTATAACGACGTAAATTTAACTTAAACTAATAATTATTAATATATATTTAATAAATTAAAAAAATAAATAATAAGCGTTTTATTATTTTAATATTTTAATTATAAATTAAAAACTTTTATTAAAATTAACGCTTTAAACAAGGTCGTTATTAATATTATGTTATAAAAAACTAGTTTAAAAAAACTTTAATACTTTATTATTTTTTTTTAAAAACTATATTATTAATAAAAATAAATTATAATATTTACAATAAAAAACTTTTTACTATTATTAAAGCTTTAATATATTAAAAAGTTAAATTAATAAAATATTAATATTTACGTTTATTTTTTATTTTTATTAATTATTTAATTTTAAAGTTTTTTAATATAAAGCGACTTTTTAATTTATAATAAATAAAGTAAGCTAAATTAATATTATATTATAATTTTATTATAACTTATAAATTAAAGATAAAAAATATTATAGCTGATATTTTTTTAAAACCTTATAGTAAATTAAAAAATTAAAAAAAAAAGCGAAACGAATAACGTACAATAGCTTTATTTTACTTTATGCATTAAAACGGCAATGCTATTAACGTAATAATATTAAATATTAATAAAGTTTTAAAATTATTTAAAGTTATTTTAATTAATTAAATTTTTAAAGTTAATAAAATTAATTTAAAGTTAAATAAATATTAAAAAAAGTATTAAAGCTTAATAAGTTAAATTAAACTATATTAAATAATTTAATTTTATATTAAAAATAATTAACTGTTTTTAATTAAAATAATTTATAAATGCGCATATTAAAAAAAGCGCATTACTGCATTAAAATTATATATTTTAACATATATAAAACTTAAATTATAATAGCTTTTTAATATTAATAATTAAATATAAACGGTTTTATTATATAATTTATTAAAAACTGTTTTTATAAAGTTATTAAAGTTTTAAAAAATAAAATATTAAATAAACTTTTATTATTGTTAGTTTTTAATAAAATTTAATAGCATATAGTTATAAACTTTAAAAGTATGCTAAAAAATATTAAAAAATATAATAATATATTAATTATTATAAATAAATTAAATAAGTTATTATAATATATACTTTATAAAATTATTATTATTATTAAAAACGCCGCATAAATATATTATTATAGTTTATATTAAATATTAAAATAGTTAAAAATAATAACTATTAATATAAGTTTTTAATTTATTTTAAATTTTATAAATAAGTTATTAAAAATTTACAGTATAAAACTTTATTTTATAACTACAAGTTATTATTAAACTATTAATTAAATTAAAATTATAAATTAATATATTAACTAGCAATTAAAACTTTATATTAACTACTTTTAACGAAATTAATTTAAAACTATTTTAATTATAAATATTATATAAACTTTAATTTTATATAAGTTATTAAAAAGCTTATTATTAAAAAAAATACTTATTAGTAAATTAATGTAAATATTATTTAATTAAAAAGCTTAAATTAAAAATATAATTAAATTTATGCTTAAAAAATAATTAATTTAAAAAAAAGCTTAAAAAGTTATTTAATAAATTATAAAGTATATTAAATACGTTAAAATAATAGTATAATAAGCTTAAAATTAAATAAGTAAATAAATAAATTATTATTATTATAATTTAAATTTTAACGTTAAAAACTGCATATATATTTTTAAAAAGTTAAGCATATTAATAAATTAACTTAATAATAAACTTAATTTTTTAATAATTTAATAATATTATAAAATTATCGTTAAAAAATTTAATAATTTAAATATTTATAAGTTTTATTTATTTAATTAATAAAAAAAATTTAAATAGTTTTATGTAGATTATTTATAAAAATATGCAAATAATCCAGTTTTAAAATAAGCGCTTAAAAACTTAAAAAAAAAATAATTAACCTAGATTTTAATAAAAAAAAATAAAAAATAAAAAAATTTTTTATTTTGCAAACATATTATAATAAACTATAATATAAAATATAATAAAAAAACTAAAAAGTAAATAATACTTAATACTTAATAAATAACTTTAAAAATTTAATAATTAAATTAAAAAATTATTACGATAAAAACTTAAATAAAGCAGGTTTATTAATTAAAATTATAAAATAGCTTTATATAATAAAAAAAAACAGCTTTAATAACCTTTACTTTAACGATAATAAATTAAAAAAACGAAAACTACTTAAATAAATACGTTATAAAAAATAAAAAACATAATAAACTTTTTATAAATAAATATAAACGTATAATATAATTAATAGCTATTAAAAAAATTAAAAGCTTTTAAAAGCGTTAATTAATTATAAAACTAAAAGTAACTTTTTTTTACTTAAAAAGCGTTTATAAGTGTGGTTTGCTTATTTAAAAAAACCAGGGTTTAAACCTGCGCAGGACTTAAAATTTTTTTTTAAAAAAAGCCATGCATTTAAAAGCTTTAAAACGAGCTTTTTTAAAAAAAAGGGTTATTATAATAATAACTGCTAGTTAGCTACATTTATTACAGTCGTTACTGTGCATTATTATTATTTACCGCTTAATGCAGCAGAATTTTAATTAAAGTACTTAAGTTTTTTTACTGTTATATAGCTGCGTAAGGTTTTTTTTTCTTTTTTTACGCAATTTTTTATTATGCATAATATATAGATTATTTAAGCCCTTACGCTTTAAATTTATTATAAAATCATAACATTATATATTTATAAATTTTATAAATTATTTTATTTTATTATTTTATATTAAAGTTTATTTAATATTAATTAATATTAATTTAATTTAAGTTAATAAAACGAGTATATTTTTTATTATATTATTAATTTTTAAAAAGTTTTAATTAAAAAAAACTATATATATAGCCGATTTAAATAAACTGTAAAGTAATTAATTAATTAAATATAATTATTTTTATATAACTTATTTTAATAATAATAATAATAATAATAATAATAATAATAATAATAATAATAATAATAATAATAATAATAATAATAATTTTTATTAATATTAGTTTTTAAATAATTATATATAATTATAAATATTATTATAAAAGTTTTTATTAAAATATTTAAATTTTATATTTTATATTAAATAATAAATTTTTAATATTAATTATATTTAATATATAAGTATATATATGGTCTAGTAAAATACAGGGTACATCGCTGTACTTTCCTACGCAGGTATTTAACTACATAAGTACCCCTAGGTCCACTGTAGGTCGGGTACCTACTATGTAGGTTACCTGCCCGGCATAGGTAAGTAAGTAGTAAGTAGTACTTACTTATGTACTGCAGGTGTACTGTAAGAACCTTAGCCACGTTCCCGGATAATCAACCTTCCGTCCGGCTGCCATCCCGCTGCCCAGCCTAACCTGGTTCCACTGGCCGCCTTGCGCCTGCTGGACCTTACCTAAGACAGGAGTCAGGACTGGAGTGGACCTCACGTTCGAGGTCCAAGGCCCAGTCGACGGTCTTCCGCTAGGAACACCTGAAAGCTCCGTATACCACATACTTGGCACCGGATCGACTTTTGGACGGAGAAGCGAACCAACAATCCAACACCCAAGCGAATTGAGCTTTCTCCAGCCTCTTCCTTACCAACGCTGGCCATACTACGTCAATAGGCCCTTCTAGGGCCTAACCCAGTCTCCCACCATGAGTTCTTGTAAGTCAATAGTCCACCTAGCAACCCCCCCTATCTTCATCGTGACCTTCATCGTCGTGTTGCCCTTTGCCGATTGCTGTTTCTGCCCGTCCTTGTCCTGACCACTCCCACGCAGTAAAACAATTCATCCGCAACGTACGTGCGGCAAAGACTATCGCCGACGAACGAGCTGTCATTCAGAAGGAGAGCGCCGCCATTAGAGCTAGTTTCCGGGAAGAGAGCGGAGATCACGATGTGAGGTGCGCAAGAGACAGCAAGCATCCAGTTGCCCGCCCCCGCCCCGCCGATGCTGACCAACATTCATTCACAGACGTAACAATGTCGCTAAGCTTCTATACCTATTCACACTGGGAGAGAGAACACACTTCGGCCAAATAGAATGCATAAAGCTCCTGGCTTCGCCACGTTTCGCTGACAAGCGACTCGGTCACCTGGCCACCAGTCTGCTGTTGGACGAGAACCAGGAAGTGCTCACTCTAGTCACAAACTCGCTGAAGAAGTACGTCCGATTCCTGGAAATCTACCTCGCACTGCGTCAGACTAACGTGGCCTTCCTTGCCGTAGTGATTTAGGCCATTCGAACCAATATGTTGTCGGCCTTGCTCTATGCACCCTAGGCAATATTGCCTCTATCGAGATGTCCCGAGACCTGTTTCCCGAGATCGAAACCTTGGTGTCGACTGCCAACCCATATATTCGGCGGAAAGCTGCTCTTTGTGCTATGCGGATATGTCGGAAGGTACCGGATCTTCAAGAGCATTTCGTCGAGAAGGCCGCCCAGCTGCTGTCGGATAGGAACCATGGCGTACTGCTATGCGGCCTAACTCTGGTCACCAGCATGTGCGAGGCAGAAGAGGAAGAGGGCACCGATGAGGGAATTATCGACAAGTTCAAGCAGTTTGTGCCTGTACTCGTGAGGACTCTGAAGGGCCTAGCTACCTCCGGATATGCCCCTGAGCATGATGTCACAGGCATTACAGATCCCTTCCTTCAAGTCAAAATCCTTCGTCTTCTCCGCGTCCTCGTCCGTGGCGATCCCGAGGGGACTGAGCAGATCAATGATATCTTAGCACAGGTTGCCACCAACACCGACTCGTCCAAAAACGTTGGAAACTCTATTCTTTATGAGGCGGTACGGACCATCCTTGACATTGAGGCTGATTCTGGCTTGAGAGTTCTCGGCGTAAACATATTGGGAAAATTCCTCACGAACCGCGACAACAACATCAGATACGTTGCCCTCAATACACTAACCCAAGTCGTTGCTATCGAACCGAACGCGGTCCAGCGTCATCGGAATACAATTCTTGAATGCCTAAGAGACCCAGATATCAGCATACGAAGACGGGCTCTCGACCTGAGTTTCACCCTCATTAACGAGAGCAATGTCCGAGTGCTCATCCGCGAGCTACTTGCATTCTTGGAAGTGGCCGATAATGAATTTAAGCCCAGCATGACAAGTCAGATAGGCATTGCAGCAGATCGATATGCTCCCAATAAGCGGTGGCACATTGATACCATGTTGCGGGTGTTGACCCTTGCTGGAAACTATGTCAAAGAGCCCATCATGGCTTCATTCGTTCGATTGGTAGCTACCACGCCCGAGCTTCAAACATACGCTGTCCAGAAACTATATACAAACCTGAAGAAAGATATCACCCAAGAAAGTCTCACCCAGGCAGGTGCTTGGTGCATTGGTGAATATGGAGACTCCCTACTAAGAGGAGGCCAGTACGAGGAAGAAGAGTTGGTGCAGGAAGTCAAGGAACACGAAATCATCGACTTATTCACGACTATTCTAAACAGTAATTACGCAACACAGGTATCGACCGAGTATATCGTGACTGCTCTAGTCAAGCTCAGCACCAGGTTGTCGGACGCAAACCAAATTGACCGCATACAGCGTCTTTTGCAAATCCATCAGACTAGTCTGGATGTCGAAGTCCAACAGAGAGCGGTTGAATACGGCAACCTGTTCTCTTACGACGAAATTCGACGTGGCGTCCTTGAGAAAATGCCACCTCCCCAGATCAAAGAAGAGTCGAGAGTCCTTGGCGAAGCCACTAAGAAGACCAAGAAGGGTGCTAATCGCAGATCGAAGCTTATTGTGAAACCAACCACAGACCAAGACCTTCTTGATCTCATGGGAGATAGCACTGCAGCGCCGATAGCATCACCCACCAATGGCAGCCAGAGCAACACCGACCTTCTCGCCGATATACTCGGGGGCAGCACAGCCACGCCCGCTTCCCCGCCTCCTCAGCAAAGCAACACGGCGTCAATTATGGATCTGTTCTCTCAGGGCCCGACAGCTTCCGCCCCAAGCCCAGCCCCTGTTGGTTCTGGTTTAGGTATGCTGGGTTCAATCGGATCACCACCTCCCCCACAACCCGCCGCAGCCCCAGCACCCGCGGGTCTTCCCTGTTATGATGCGAATGGCCTTACTGTAACTCTCCAACTACAGAGAAACGCAGAGGGGGCTGTACAGGTCGTTGGCCGTTTCAAGAATACTTCCGGGACCCAACTGTCCAATGTCGGCCTGCAAGCTGCTGTACCGAAGTCCCAGAAACTACAGCTCATGAGTATTTCCAATTCGGACATCGCACCCGGAGCCGAAGCAACTCAGATGATGAGAATCATGGGTAGTAAAGGAGTAAGTATATTCCAAGAATATTTATTACATTGCACTCGTGTACTAATAACTATATATTATAGCCCCTCCGGTTAATGTTGAGAATTGGTTATACGCATCCGTCAGCAGGCCAGGTGATGGACCAAGTAAAGTGGACGGAACCCTCCTGAATTCGATAGGTGTTTCAATAATCAAAGGTGATTTAATTGTACCAGCACGTACAATTGAGTCCAGGTCCTCCGTATGGTGATGAGGAAATGTTCACCAAGCCGATATGTTATACCCGTGGCACCCTGAGCTTGCTTAGTTACAGCAGGCATGGCACGGCAAGTTGTTTACGTCCCATATGGTTCGCACCGGGTATATGTAGACCTTTTTCATTTATGATTTGCTAGCTACTTCGATGCTAAGGCACTTCTTGTACATGGCAAGGCCCATCGCCGATATAGGGCAGGCTAGATGAGAACAAGGAAAAGTTATTATTGTCTAGGTATGCATGCATACTGGGATTCCGTTACGTCTATATACAATTTGAGCGCTTGTAAGCGCATCTAAGAAGACGGATGAACGAATAGTATCAAGTGCGGTCGCTACCTAAGCCTTACTCTTTAAGGGGTAACATACTACCTATTTACCTATGAACTATAGATACCTAGGTAAGCACGTGCAAATGCAACCGATTAGAGAGGCGTGAAATAATATGTATTGCTATCCATATCACACATGACTATAGATATTTAGTGTTTCATCCGTTATGTCTGTGTTCTAGGTGCGGTAATGTAAATTGTACTTTAAATACAGGGCCAACCGTGTATTGATGGGCCATAAGACGGCTTGGTGAATGGAAAATATATACCTAGATTACGTGGAAAACTGCAATAGATCAAACTAGTATATTGAATAGAGAGTCTGGGGTTCTAAAGTAGATATCGTTCTAGACAATAACAATGAAAATTCGGGGAAGGGAAATGTTACTCCTCTGTCGAGCTTCTGGGTCTATCTTAGGAGTTCTCTCGGCGATGCATTTACTTTTCAACATGGCCATGCTATTTGTAGGTGGAGATTGAGTTGGTGGATATATATATCTTCGCATACTACCAATTCCTATAATTTCACCTCGCCATTATTCAGCACACTAATAGAGCGAAACTGGGGGATTGACCCTAGAAGAATAAAAGGCGCCTTTCATGGACATGCATTCGGGTCATGGTCCTATATGATAACCCTCTCCTTCCTATTCTTGTCCCCTGATGCTTTATTTCAGCCCCTTGACCCAACGCTTCCCACTCTCTATTTGCTTGTTTGTTAAAGTTAGTCTAAAATAAATGTTCTTAAATATAAAGGTCGGCAAGGAGATGTCTCTTAGGTTAGACTTGTGGTGCCAAACAAAGAAGACTCTCTACAACTCCTCCTGCTACCACCACTTCTCACACAAGACCCGGTGCGGTTCCATACCTAAACCCTGATTTTGATTGTCCGTAAGCTTCTGCACAAACTCATCCGTCATCGAGGGCACACCGCAGACGTAGACTACAGCGGAGGTAACGTTGTCAACAGCGGCAGCCACGTCGCCGATATTGACCCTCCGGCGACAAAAGGCCACATCACCACCATCCCGACACGATATCACTCGCTCCTCCTCCTCCTCCTCCTCCTCCCCCCCCTCTCCACTCCGCCCCGTCAGGAAAAGCCGCAGCCGCCCCTTAACCCTCCCCTCGGCGTAGATGGAAGCCAGCCTCTCGAGGAACAGCACGCGGCCCGCATCCCGCTCTCCCGTGTCCCTGACCGAGTACAAAAGTGCACCTCGAACGGGTGTCCGCCACCACCTCCCCCTCTCCAGCCCCTCCCCCTTCTCGCAAGGCTACCCAGCATACTCACAAGGGGATTAATACCTACACCGCCCGCTACGAAGACGACCCTCCGCAGCGCGCGGACGTCGACGTCAGGTGGAGGCCAGACAAAACTACCGCCGACGCGGACGCGCAGCGCGGCGCCGACGATGGATGCGGGGTCGCGCCATAGCCAGGCCGCGGGCGGGTTGTCGGGCGATCGTTGTACGGCGAGCTCGAGGTATCCCGGCTGCTGTTGCTGCTGTCGGGATGCTTCCGCTTCCGCTTCCGCTTCCGCTTCCGCTTCCGCTTCCGCTCCCGCTTCTGCCGGCGTCGACGTGATGGTGAACCCACCCGCTACGTCGACACCGGGGACGAAGACGTCGAGCCATTGGCCTGGGAGGAACTGCGTGACCAGCTTTTGAGCTCTTGTAGAGGAAAGATGACGAGGCAGGTGAGACGATCGCAAGGGCATTTGATACGGGCTGGAAAATGTCGAATGAAAAGAAAAGGTAGAAGCATCATACCCGAATAGGAGGCGCATCTTTCGGCACCTCGAGGCGAAAGAAGCGGATCATATCGTTGACCTCATCAACCTGCCTGAGCACCACAGTATTGAGGGACTTTCAATTTCCTCGCGTTCGCAGGTCAGCAATTCGAATTCAATAACCAATATGAAGATATTAGTAGCTACTAACCTTGTCCCGTGGCTCCGTTGCCGTCCTTTCTAGGTGGTCTGGTTTGGGGTCGGTAGAAGCCATTTCTAACTAAGATACAACCTAGTGATGAATGCTATGTATACAGCATGCTAACATGCGCACTTGTTACGCTTGTTACTAAGGAGAGCGACTAACTCCGAACCCTTAGAGCAGTACTGTGCATGGCCGAGAGTGAGTTGGTTACTAAACAAACTACGACTTATTTGATTCCCACCAAGGTAGCTTATGCTATATAGTGGGGGGACATTATAGCCAGTGCTTTACTACTCTACGAAGCTGTTTTGTTCATCACTAAATACAGTAAGCCCGTCGTACAACCCGGCCTATGTACGCCCGCGAAACCGCTGGTACGACAAGGAGTGGCAAGTACCTAATTTACACATTATCTAGGTGATGATATATGTTGTTCGGATTTTTGTGCCACATAAAACCGGCACCACTCTGCTCTGACCAGAACCGCTTCCATACAATACAATAACAGCGGCCCGTCACCAGTTGGACCCGTATGCCTTCGTGCCAACTAGGCCCGGGATAACCGTAGGCCTTCCCTTAGATCCAATTCCCCTCTAGAGCCTGATTTGTCTGACTGACACCGCCACCGGAGAAGTCGTAGTATTTAGTATTTTGCGTGTCGTTGGTTCCCGCTTCTCCGCCGTTCCCCGGCAAATATTCGGCCGCCTCTTCTCGCTGTAGACCCCAGACACCCTGTGCTCGCTTGTTCTGTCGTCTCAACGGTGATGGTGACTGTCTGAGCCATTCTGCTTCTGTTAATTTTAGTGTGTTGGAATGACCCTCGTCCTCGATTAAGGTGGCCTCTGACGTAGAAAGTGACCCCTTCAAAGCACCCCTTCGGGGTGAAGTCCGAGCTATAGGAGAGTCAAATTGATTGAGATGTCTCTCGAGTACACTGCCGGTAGTTGCAATATATCCCCCTGGTGATGGCAATTCGGGAGACTGAGAAGCCTCGGTAGAGCTAGGTGAAGTTGCGTAGTCCGAAAGAGAGTCTCCCTCATTGTTGCTACCATTACTTAACTCTAGGGCCTGCATGGATTCAGAGGGTATCAACAGAGGTTGTGCCGTGCTCAACCTGATCTCCTCCTTTTCAAAGTCATCGCTTTCGACGTATTGCATTAGAGAAGGCGTCAAAGACGGACAGTTTGATCGGAGCGACGATACAGAAGAGCGCCGTGACTTGGCCTTAGGAAGCTCGGGCAATGGCCTCTGCAGCGCCCCGGCAGTGATCCCTTCTCTAGGTTGATTTCTAGGCTCGGCAGTTAGGGTTCTGGATGAGGAGAGCACTGAGAACTCAGGAGGACTGTTTAGGAAGTAATCCTCTAATTTTGGCGTCTCAGATGGTTCCGACACGGCCACGCTAATGGTCTTGATGTCGCGATCGAATACGTTGGTGTCCAGAGTCTCAACACCGAAAGTGAATTGTCTTGTACCGGTAGGCGGAGACGAGTTCCCGGTATCCGGGGCTCCTAGGGAATACGTGGTTGGTGTATCGCGTGGGACCATGGATGCAGTCGATGATGCAAACTCGCGCTGTGGAATGAGGTTCAATTGTTCGAGATACTTCATGGACCGGTAGTGGAAACGGAAAGTAGCATATGGCGAGTCTTTAGCATCAGCAAGATGGAAGTCATAATACGTGGCGTCCTGGGGGTTATCGACTAAGCCGCCGCTTGGTGAACTATAGAACGTTAGTCGAAGTATAGCACTACCTGGTATATAGGGGGGAGAAGCAGCTTACGCGATGCCGTATTTCTCCTGGTTGCGGTAGGCATCAAGTTTGGCAGCAACTCGCATGCGTCCCTTACAACGAAAGATATGTACCTCGATCAAGCCGCCGTCTTCCGCGACAGATTTCTTGTCGAGCCCAAGCATGAAATGGAAATATCTGGTTTCTATACCAACAGTTCCCACCTCCAAGCTGGCAGCAGTATCCCCCCACCTATCTCCCGGCTCGTAGAGAGCTCTGGTCACACTTCCCGAGGTGCGATTATTGGTATCAATACCCCACGAGACAATGTGACGGCCATTCATGTACATCTTGAAGAAAATACATCTCGAAGGTGGTGGGGACTGGTTGACGCTGTAGCGTAGCCAGAATTGCTCACCTGCGTGCATTGTTAGAACCGTAGGGAAACAGACGATCTAGACAAGGGGGAAGGCGGAAAACTCACCAGGTAACGAAGGGATATAGACAGACACGCGAGGGTTGACTTTTTTCTGGCGGGTAGGGTCTGTGTCGGTGCTACCTGATGAAGCAGATGGCCGCGGACTCGGGTGATCGCCGTCTTGTAGGTCCTCGAGAGCAGCACCAGCCCTCAAGAGGCGGACGGATGATCCATCGGGATGTGGATATTCGGGCAATCTTTGGGCTTCGTAGCTGGCAATGATGGACAGTTCAATGCCTCGGAAGTAAGGCATGATAGATGATATCTTCGTTCGGCAGATTCAATTGTGTGTTGTAGAACTGAGGTCGCATAGAAGGGCGCGCAGAAATCGATTGCACATCGATCGAATATGCCGATGTCTGCTATAGAATGGATATGAGCGACGGCAAGGAGTTGAAAAAGAATAATAAAGGCGAGAAAAAAAAATAATAATTATGGAGGACCTCGTTGGCAGACAAACTGGGCCATACTAGAGTGGAAAAAAGGAAGGAGGGGAAGGGAGGTTAAATGAGCCTTCCCAAGAACCACGACTCTCAAATTGCTCCTGCCGATAGAAGGAAAGGGAAGAGGAGGAAGGGGAGGAGGGGGAGAGAAGGTTGGCTACCTGTCTTCGTAGGTAGTAGGTACCTAATAAATGAAGAGCACCTGGATGGTGAGAATATTCACAATTCACATACATTTTTCAGAAGAGGGGGTTTCTGTGATAGCCATGTGAATGAATACCTAGGTATTTTTCATTGCAGCGGTACATGTCCACCTGCAATAGGCACTTACTCAGGCCTTGATCCTTTCCTCGACTTACACCCCTAATCAGCGGTTCTTGACGATATTGTAGATACTTTCATCAACAAGGATGTATGCATAGTTTCGCACACCCAAGACGGGACCTCTCTTGATATGTACACACACGTTCGGCCCTTCCCCTCCCCCTTTCTCCCTCGTGCTCTTTTTTTCTTTCCTTCTCTTGATCTTGACAGGTGAGGAGATCGAGGGCCCGCCTAGCCGCCTATAACCTTCTTCGTATCCTCCTCTTTGTCTAATAGGCCTAGATTTCTTATCTGACCTGCATTTGGAGCATCGTCTCTCGCTGATGAAGCCTCGGCTTTCCTATATGCAGCTTGCAACGATCTTACTCTTGCAACCTGTATGTAATCCATCAGGTTAGTGGGATGGGCCGGGCATTGTGTAGCTAAGGATCGATGCGGACCTCCTTCTTGTGATGCAGACACTCGTAGTAGTCTTCCAGCGCAGGTGCGCATTTCTTCTTCCCCGAGTCGTCTTCAGCACTGGTGTTGACGACGTAGCAAGCTAGGAGCTCTTGCCAGAAGGGAAAGCATCGCGACGGGCCTATACTAGCCAAGCCAATTTGTGTTAGATCCAAAGCGCATGGAGAGGAGTCGGGCTCGAAGGACACAGACCGCCTTGCAGACCGTAGCCAGATGCCATGGTGGCCTATATCTTCCTTCAATGGGTGTTGTTGAATTGGCGTCAATGGTGACCGGAGCGGGTGGTGTGGCAGTAGATAGTGAGGTAGTGTGAGGTAGTAGGTTAGTAGGTAGTGATGGAATGAAGCCGCATACAGCCAGGGTTAGTATTGTCGGGTCTCCACTAGAACTTACAATTGCCAGCTTCTAATTGGATGCCTCAACTCTCAAGCCACACTACATAGGATGTATGTAGGTATGTACATAATAGGTACATATGTAGGCAGTACATGGGTACACAGTGAGCTGCCTGCCACCTGGGCAGGTGCCCACCTTAAAGGACGATCCTACCAACGCTCCCTTCGGATTGGGTGATGCCATCTTCATCCTCCATCGTCATTCACACGTTGTAAAACGCATGCTCTATGTTTCGGCTTCCACCCTCAACTTCGAGCGCCAGCATAGGGGCCTCGTTTGCTTGACCTCCTAGTCGGTAGCTAGGCCAGGCCTCTACCAGTATTGAAAATGACACATCTCTCGCCCCCACGCATTCTTCTTTTAGCCGTCCACTTGGCCACCAAATCCGACATCGAGAGCTTGACGGCGCTTGCAGCCCAGCATCCCAGAGTCCTCCGCGATGACCTTTTGCTTCGTATTCTCCTCACCTGTCTGCCCGAGACTCTCCCACCCAGCGACTATGTCTCCCTTATCCAGCGCATCGAGTCTGGTACTTTGGAGACCGATGTGGAATTGCGCCAAGTCGATTGCTCCTCGGTCCAAGATATAACCGACGACGAAGCCACCAAGAAAGTTAGAAGATTGCATTTGCTACCCTTGGCATGGCCCGATGCTCCAGATGAGGCTCTGCAGGATCCTGTATCTTTGTTCCTGATTCAACGTGCGCATCGCGTTGACCAAGAAGCCGGTTTACTTGCCCAGCTTCCCGATCTCGTTGTTCCTTTTCTAGACCACGCCCCCTGTATACGAACATGGGTTATTTCGGCCTTGCTCCCACTACTGCGACGGAACTACGAGTACTATCCAAATGACCCCGTTCCCGAGACCTTGTCTGCCTTTGAACACATGAATAATCGTGCCGCCGTCGCCTTATTGCTCTCGCAAACTGGTGTCCGCGAGGAGGACATGCCCTTCATTGGAAGGGATATGCGTGGTCTGATAGGCCCATGGCTATACAATGAAGAAAGGTGGGCGCGTGGGAGCAAAGGCGACCAACAGTTGGCCGGGACTGACCAGCCTCTCTCAAGTACCACCTTATGTCCAGCTTGGGAACAAGTACTCGAATGGCTCATTAATCAGGCGCAGAGATCGTGGAAAGTAGCAGTCAAAGTCTTCGATCAGTGGGATGGACCGGGTGATATTGATTTGGGTGGTTATGGCTCCATGTGGCTGGACGATGACGAACAAGGGCACCTGGAACAGAGGTATGCTCGAGCTGCTCTAGCCTCTGCATACTTGATTCCAGAGGCGTCGGTCGAGGCCCTAGCTGGTGTCAACAACATTATTACCAAGATCATGGCTCTTTTGGATCAGGACCCATGTCCTACCCTACAAGTAGCCTCTTCTCTTCTGCCACCCTTCATGGATTCAAATAGCGAGCGCCTTCTTTGTCCCAAGAATGCTACCTACATGCGCAATGACTTGCTTTCCGAGTCAAACCCTCTGACTACACCGAACAAGACTTCTACCCAGCTTTTACATGTCCTTATTTTAAGTGCCTTCATCTTAACAAAGGCGGGAGCGCACTGCAGCGTCCGGCGGGCAGGAGAATTAGCATTCCTCCAAGATAAACGAGAGCAACAAGCAGAGGCAGTGCGGCTTATCCATTCTCTCGGCAACAATGGGCCCAAAAGCGATGACAAATACTGGATAAGAGCTCGCAATGAACTTCTTTGGCTGCGTGATTGGGGTGCTGAAGAGGCGTCAGACTTATCCGATATCCAAATGCAAGGGGTCTTCGGTCAACTGGATAAGGAATTTCTCGAGACCGAATGCCTTAAAGCTTTCCTCTCAAACACTCGTAAGTCTGGCAATCGTCGGTACTTGGCTAGAGACCCCTAGGCGCCTGTGTACTAAATATAACCAGGGTATTCCCTCGCAAGATCTGTGTATGAAGATTCAACAGAAAAACCTCTGAGCAGCGATATATTACAAGATACCATCATCGCCGCTGCGATGAATGCTTACGATAATGCTTCCAACCCTCACCGTGGACGTGGTGGTTTACTCAAATGCGATGACATGTGGGTATCATAATCGCTGTGTACAATTAGCTGCTGACTAGATATCTAGCATCCATGCTTTCCCTCAAACCTTGGGGGAAGCGCATCCTGCGTCTAAACGGATTGAGGCTCTATTGCGGGCAACTCACGCCCTAAGTGAATACCGTCTCGTGCTGAAACAGGGGGAGCCATTCACGCCTGTAGTTCTAAGGGTTCATAGCGATCCTATATCTATCATCGGAAAGTTGTTGGAGCAGAATCCTCGAAGCTATACAAGGATTCAAGATTTCCTTGAAATAGGGGCTAACATGGTTGATGCTGGCCTCCTCGCCCATGATAAGCCTGGGCATTCAAAGACGAAGCTCGACCAAGTTTCTGAACAACACTCAATTGTCGAAAAGCGCATCACGGCCATGTGTATCGATGCCGCCCTCACCGAAGACGACTTTGAAACTGCGTATTCATTTGTTGTCAACCGTCTTGTCTTGGCCGCCCAGTCTACTGCTACACAAGACGCCTCATCAACCCACGATGACTATTCTTGGAAAGCTGCTCTACAGGCAGGTAAATACCGCCGCACAGCACAAACCCTTAAACCTACACACATTGGGACTGCCAGCGGCAACCCAGACATCCGACATTTAGAACAACGAATAGAGTGCTTATCTACAGCACTCCGCATTGCACCTCCGGCGACTCTCCAGGAAATCCTTAACGTGTTCCGAAAATGTGAAGAAGAGCTGAATGCTGCAGTACAGGCCGAAGAAGCGCAAGAATCCGCATGGGATGAGCAGGGGGACATACAAGCCATGCCGGGTGGTTTTAGTAGTACTGTACCCGCAGGCGTAGTTCGGAACGCCTCAGCTAAATCAACAAGGCAAGTCGACGAGGTACCGATGTCACTCTTTGATTTGTCGAGAGCAAGCATGGCCAGAGCGCAACGCAATTTCTCGGCCCTCTCGAGTTTACAACGGAGCGAAAATGCTCGGTCAGATGAAGCACACGGAGAGCTAGACGATAGTCAAGGCCAACAGAGGATAAGAAAGCGAGATCAACTAAGAGATGCCGCAGTCGGTACTCTAGCGTCTGGAGTAGGCTGGTTGATCGGTGCCCAGCCAGCAGATAGACTGGCGAAAGAGACTAAGTAATATGAATAATGCGATACGAAGATATATTCTCTTTACCTAGGTAGTTGAACAATTGGGTAATAGGTCCAAGCCGAACCCCAATGTCGCCCCGATATCACGATATTGCTAGTTGATCGATAAGTTAGGGATACCCAATTTACCAAGCAGCAGAAACACATTTAATAAGTTAAATACAATTACAACTGCTGCTAATGTACAAAGCCAATTTCGTTTGCGAGAATCAAAATCAGGATAATGGACTAACTTAATCAACTCATAATAACCTGGGGGCCCAATACATTAGGAAACGGCTTTACGGTCTGCTAGCCTAGCCTCCATGGGGCGGGAAAAGAGAACCAAACATTCCAACGAGATATGGTAATAATGATGAAAACAAATCTTCATACTACCAGGTTGAGAAAAATACTGCAAATTTAAGTACAACGTACGTCTCCTTGTCGTGCCGTACGAACCCCCCCCCCCCCTCCCCCCTCCCCTGCAAGCCTCAAAGAGAAATACCCTCCTTAGTCATTGTCATAGACTCAAATCAAAACCCCTCGCCAGCGCTGAAGTTTCGTTCTCCTTATTCTGCTTCTACCATTTTCTCCTACACACGCGTGCGTGGGTGTACCCGGTGTAACCCAACCCATGCGAGCAGATTCATCTATCGCAGCAAGTTTCCGCGACGCCTCCCGGTCGTGATCGCGTACCTATTCAGCGCCCTCCTCGCCTCTTCCCGCATTGTCTCGTTGGGCCCGTCCGTGGTCTCGAGCTCGAACCGGACCGACTTGGTCCGGCGGTGACCATTCGCACCCACGGCGGGCTTCTGGAGCCCGCCCTCTGTGTTCTCCTCAGCTTTAGTAACAGCCTCGGCCTCGGCTTGGGCCTGCGCGCGCGCGGCGCGGTCCTCGCGCATGAGCTGTGCGTTGGCGGCTGCGGAGAAGAGGTCTTCTTCTCCTTCGGCTTCTATTTCCTCTCCCTCTCCCTCTCCCTCGCCCATTTCTATGTCCGTGTCGCTCCCGCCGGGGGGCTGAAACCGGGGCGTGGGAAGCGCGAGGCTCTGAGGCCGCGGCCGCGGACGGGGTCGCGGCATGGATGTGGATGGTGTCGTTAGGGCGTGAGGGAGGGTGGTGGGATTAGAAGATAGTGTGGAGGTGTAGTTCTCTTTCTCCGAGTCACTGCTGGTGCTACTCGAGTAAAAGGTGCCCACCACCGTCGTTTTCGATTTCTTGTTGCTCGGGGATCCCGGCAAGAAGGGATACGGCGCAGACCGCTTTCTCCGGTTACTAGTGGCGCTGACAGAATCCTCTTCGCTCGGGAAGGTGGATTGGAAGCCCGGGGTCGTGATGTGGTAGTCCCTATCCGTGTCGGTCGAGTCGGAAGCCATTTCCTCGATGGTTACTACGCTTGAAGCTGAGTCGCTGTCTGTTGAGAGGATATCTACTGTGGGGTCACCTAGTGTCGACGAGGACTCTGACGAGGTGCCGAGATCGTCATGACGGGTATAGACTTTCGAACCAGCCGGAAATTGGTTGCCGGCCAATTTCTTCCCCATCAGTATACCAGAGAGTTGAGCGCTAGAAGCTTGAGAGTTCTTGGGGTTAGGATCAAAAAGGTTTGTTGGCGGCACCCCAGAGGCAAGCAGGGGTACCTTCTTAGAAGGCTGATTCTGGTTCGACTTCTGGTTTTTGGCCTGGGCATTGGCTTGACTGAAAGTAGTGACAGTAGGCGAAGAGGCAGGGAACTTGTGCTGGGAGGTGATGGTTATCTTCTGCGCCGTCGTTGTTGGCACTGTCTTATGAGGGACTGACGCGGGCTGTGGCACCGGGGGAGGTCCCGTTGGCGTTGTACCATTTGGACCTACCAAGGGCATCTGGGTGGCTGACGGGCCCGGGAGTTTCATCAGATCGTCTGACGTCTTATTTGGGAGTGCTAGCGGAACGGTAGAGTACGGCTGGACATCTTTGGATAGCGGGAGGCTTTGGAGCGCAAGAACAGTGGTGGAATCAAGCGGCATAGGCTTCCTCTGAGTCACTGGTAGCTTGGATTCGCGCCGTACCCTTTCAAGAGCATTCCAGACCCCCCCCTTCTGGCCCTCTGGAGCATTGCGCTCTAGTTTGTGGAGATACAGCGTTTTGTCGAGAGTCGGGTATCTCTCCTCCGCCTCCTTCCATGTGAGCCAGCCTGTCTCTACATGAGGTGGATGTTGGTCAGCGCCCAATGGGCTGAATGGGCCTCTTCCTAATACCTCATCAATTAGCATTTTATCGTTGCTACTACCGAGCGAGTTCCAAAATTTAGGATCATAAATTCCCGGGTGACGACGAGGGGGCTTGTTTGGTGGTTTCGACGAAGGTCCGTTTTTGTCATCGCACGGGTCGTATTCAGGGGGAGGACACAGGTCTTTGAAAAGCGCCGCGAACTTTTTTTGAAAATTCTTTGACGGCAGTGGGACCTTGGCCTTGGAGTATTTGGATGCCGACGATTTCCTGAAGAAAGAGTTGAGTAAGCCCAAGTATGCAGCGGTAGGTTCATGCTTGTATTGATATTGGGGCCAAACGTCAATGTCCTGACTTACGAATTTTTCATGCCGGACAGACTCGCAAGTTTGCTCATCCAGCTCCCTGAACCTGGAAGACTTGTAGCTTGTGCCATCATGGCCTGAGCTACTATCAACGTGTTGGAGTTGAATTCATCAGGATCAAAGGTCTCGTGTGCCCCTATCATCCAATCGAAACTCTCATCACTGCTGCTGCTGCTGCTGCTACTGCCGCTGGAGCCTTCGTCAAAATTGCTGTCATTGCTAGCGCTAGGTGTCGAATATAGGTTGTCGAGACCGTAGTCGCTAATGCTTGGAGACTTATGGAGGGTATTAATACCATAATCACTTAGGCTGTCAGATCTAGGAGCTCTGAACAGGGTATCGATATAGAAATTGGTGATACTGGTGCCACTGCTATTGGTAGAATTGGTAGTAGTAGTAGTACTAGTGCTGCTGGATCTAGAACTCGGGCCAACTGTAGAAGGAGACCGTGATCTCGAACGACCTCTGAGGTCCTTCTCACGATTGATCCAGTTCTTAAAAGCCCGGGCCGCAAACTCTGTAGAACTGAGGCTTGATGTGCGCCTGTTTTCGAAGGCACGGTAGCGGCGCGGGATGGCCGGATCAGCGCCATCGACCAACTTGCCTGACCTCATGGCTACTGTCGTCTCGCGGTATTGGTATCCCACAGCAGAGGCAATAAGTAGCTGAGCTGACGAGCGCCGGATACGATCCTTGTATGACGCAAGACGCAATTGGTCAGATATGAGTTGGTTCTGCTCATTACGCTCGGCCTCAGACGCAGTCGGTGACGGGGTCACCCACTCGCCCAACTTCTTAAGCTCCCCGCGAAGACGACGGCGCTCTGTCGCTCGTATCTCATCCTCGGCTGCTTCTTTCTCAAGAAGCTTCTGGCGCCGCTCTCTCCTCTTCCTTGCACGTGTGCTTACCCAACCTTCCTGTTTGTACACTATACGGTTATTGCGGTTAGCTAACGTTTGTATCACGAGGATATTCACACAAAGTCGTCGATAAATCATAGATCGATGATCTCAGCTTGGTGATGTTGTAGGAAGTTGCTAACCCACCTTCGACATCGACGCCCAGATCTATCAGGTCCTTTCTGGCTTTAGCCAAGTATTTTTGGGTGCGGCGCAATGTATCTCGTGTTTGCTCCAGTTCGGACTGAACTGGGCCTACATGCTTTTTGGTGGACAGATCCATGATACAGGCTCAAGGTTGCCAATGATCCTAGAACTGAGATAGTAGAGTCCGGATGGATAAAGCCCTCGAGGCCACGCGCAAGCTATGCTATCAGAAATGAAGCGCGAAAGTGAAAATAGGCTGCAATCAGGAACAAGAAAAACGAGCGCCAGTAAAAGAGGCCTAAAATTCATTTCAATTATCAGTCGAAGTAATACTATATAGCTTTGTTCAGGAGTGTCTACTTTCGGCTTCTAGCCTTCATACTCAAAATTCGACGTTTCCGGTAGGTTCTCTTTCATCTCCTACCTGAGACAGCGATTTCGAGCTGCACCCAGAAAGAGCAGCATTGCAGTAAATTTGAAATCGGACAAAGCATGTCAAGGGAATTACAGGCAGAGTTGAGAACGCTGCATTGAATCCCGGATACCCACAGGTTCGCGTTGTCACATCGCATATTGATGAACTAATTTGTACGAGGTGTTGATTTAGAGGAGAGCGTCCGCATCGTCGGACAGTTTCTATACTATTAACCTAGGCTAATCTATTTCTTACCTTGTTGTTAGTTTGCAACCCCCTCCCCCCCAA
Source organism: Biscogniauxia mediterranea (assembly GCA_018398605.1). Taxonomy (NCBI): domain Eukaryota; kingdom Fungi; phylum Ascomycota; class Sordariomycetes; order Xylariales; family Xylariaceae; genus Biscogniauxia; species Biscogniauxia mediterranea. Next base: position 503,988 of record JAGXTR010000005.1, read on the forward strand.
ACCAACCAAAAAAACCAGCATAACGCCAACATTATTACTATGATGAATGCAAAGCTGGAGAATCTCCAGGAGACAAGGCATTATAAGTAAGGTCATCAAGATCATCTCTTAGTCTTGTTAGTAGATGTCCCGCTAGACATTACATTCCAATGCTGGCCCGAGATGCTGTAGAAAACATGGGTTTGTCAGCAAGGTTGTCCTTCAGCAGGGTAAATTACCTTTGTAAATGCCATTTGCTAGAAACATTCATTATCCAGTCAAGTTTGCTGGGGGGAAGTCGCGTTGGAAGACGGGGAGGCAGTGAATATTAGGCGAGGCACCGATTTGTTGCGCAGATAAAAAAAAAGATAAAAAAAAAAGACAAGTCCTAATTTTAAATCATCCGGTGAGTGTCAGCACAGTTTTTAAGACTGTGCTGCCAAACGCCGAAAGGACGGTATCTGGGTTGAGTGTCGCAACTTAATGGCGAGTATTATGGGTATTTTGATTTACGGAATTAAAGTCGAGTCGATCAATGTTGCACCTCATGGGAATTTGCGATCAATTACGTGTTGCATTCTGCGGGACCATCATAGCAGAGCTGTCTCGAATTTCCGCCCTGGCAAAATGCTGCTGAAAAGTTGCTCTGTCGTCATGCTCGTCAAGCTCGAAAAATAAACCTCGGGGAGTGAAAACATAATGATACAAGTGACAGGTTGCAAAGTGGGAGGGGCGGCGTTGCATCCACAGGGAAATTCTGTGCTGGGCGGGTGATCCAAGGGGAAGTGTGGGCGCGAATTAAGGGGAAGAGTTGTGCCAAACCACCCTTTCTCAGTTCGTCGCCAGGAAGAACCCTCCATCAAATCGTCAAGTCGCCCATACCTTCATAGAACAAAGACGTCATTAAAAAAATAATCCCGGTCTCCGTCTGTTGCATGCCGAAGACTCCGTCCGAGATTACAGTTGAGAAAAAAAAAGGAAAAAGAAAAAAGAAAACAAAGGTTGGTCGAAACATTTTCCCTTCCCTGTATACCTGCCGTGTAGGAAACTCCATATGTCGCAGCTTTTATGGTATCCGTACTCGCATGCCCAAGAGAAACACAAGATGAAGGAGATATTAGACGTCGTCATCAAAGATCAGATCCAACCTTGCGCAGAGGAGTTTGCGTTGGGAGACAACTACTTAGCGCATGCGGCGGTCACTCCCTGGATAATTGATTAGTACCGGCGGTCGAGACAGGTCGGTTTGTTGCTGTTCTGATGGTTAAGGCGCACCTCCGTAGGTTTCACGGGCGTCGGGTCGAGCTGCAGGTTCGCCATAGCTAGATGCTGGGTCACGAGCTCGGGCACCATCGCGGTCAGGGCGGTCGTAACGATCGCGCTCATAACCAGGGCCACGTCGCTCATCGCCACCGGCAGCACCACCACTACCGCGGGGTCCATAGCGCTCACGCTCCTCTCGGCCACCCGCGTAACGATCAATTCGGCCATAGCCCTCCTCATTGTTACGCTCACGTCTCTCGTATCCGCGTTCGTAGCCACGCTCCTCTCGGCCGCTGTAGCCAGCACGATCGTCACGATAGTTACGGTCGTAGCCACGTTCCTCGCGATAGCCACGATCACCGCGTTCTTCGTAGCGTGGGCGATCATAGCCACGGTAGCGGTAAGGATCGTCACGGTAGCCGTAGCCGCCATGGCCACCACCATGACCACCACCACCGTACCCACCACCACCACCACCACCATAGCCACCTCCGCGACGACGTTCGTCGAAGCGAGAGCGATTCTCTATAAATAGGTAACATGTTAGAACCATACGAATTGGCCTGGATCGGGAAATACCAACCTCTCTTAGGCGGACCAAAGTACTTGCCAGGAGTGGGAGTTCGAGGGCGAGCTCGACGTGCCTTCTCAATGCTGAGAGTTCGGCCTTCGACAACCTCACCCTGTAGGCCATCCTTGGCAGCATCGGCCTGTTCGGAAGTGACCATCTTGACGAAACCGAAGCCACGAGATTCCTTGGTGTGGGGATCCTTCATGATCTGGCATTTCTCAACCTCCCCATACTTCTCGAAGAGGCGCGTAACCTCCGGCTCAGTAAGACGGGGATGAATGCCAGTCACGAAGAGGTTGGAGCCAGGGTTAATGGAGCCATCCTCATCCTTGTTTCCGTTCTCCTCTTTGGGGGCACTGTAAGAAGGAAGATTGTTAGAAATGACCTTTGATTCCGATCCAAAATTTGTCTTCTCTCTCTCTGTCTCCACTTCCGGGAACAATATGAATTTGTATGATGACTTACCGGTCGTCGTGAGTAGCACCAGGCGAAGCAGAGCGGCGTCGGACACCCTCGATACCTTCGTCGCGGGAAGGTCGAGGAGAGGCGCTACGCTGATCACGTTCGTAGCGAGGGCCATCGTCTAGCATGACAAGTTAGTTCAATTCAACAAGGCTCTACACCATGTAGACTGATGGAGATGGAGAAATAGCTTACCATCGAAGCGATCACCGTTGGCAGTCTCATAATCCATTGCAGTGGTCGCCATGATTAAGTGAAGTTGGTCTAGTATCAAACAACTATGGTCAGCAGGCTGTGGTCGCGACGCGTCAAGTGGAGTCGTCAAAGCGATGAATTGATTGAAGATGCGCTAGGAACAGCGAAATGTGGAACAACGCGAGATGGAAATGCGAGGAACTCCGGTATTCCGAAGAAACTGGTCTAAGGAAGGTGATGGAAATGAAATGTTGTACAAGAGAAGAGTTTTTGAACTGACTGGCTTCGGTATTTGCGAAAGGCGACAATGGCGGAGGAGAGAAGAAGAAGAGAAGAATAAAAAAAAAGACCTCGAGGGAAAGAATTACCAGTTGATACAGGCAGACGTTACAATGATTGTGCGCGTCTGCTGAAGAGAATCAAGAAGATCAAAGGACCCAAGGCGGGATTTGCAATGAGAAAAGGTGAAGGTGAACAAGGACAAAGAAGGAAGAATTGAGAATGGGAATCCGAAGGGGAATGGCGAAGTGGAAAGAAGAGGAAGAAAAAAAAGATTTAGCGTGAAAAGACAGTGTGGATGCAGATGCAGTGCGATGGATGTCTTGAATAAAGGTTGGCAAGAGAAGGCCGGACCGCATTCAAAAGGGAACTGAACTGCAAAACAGAGTAAAAAAAAAAATTGGGAAGAGATGAATGGGTGCAGGCGAAGGGAAAGAGGGAGGGAAAAATTGGGGGTGGGAAGGCAAATTTGCGCTTTGCTTTTTGCCTTCCTGCTTTGCCTACCTACCAACCTTAACTAGCTGCTAGCTTAAAAAGACTTGCTTGCTAAAAGCCTGCAGCAGGCAGGGGTCATGCGCTCTTCAGCCGTAACCCGTCGCTAGGCTGCCTGCTGCCAAGGTAACGCGTTACGGAAGTGCCCTAACTAGTAGTACCTAACCCAACCTACCACTAGTGTGTGTTGTTGTTGTTGTTGTGTTTGATGTGGTTTAGGTAACTGGTAAGTAGTTGTGTGTATACGCAGGCCAGGGCAGGTGCGAGAGCGTGTGACTGAACCTCCTGTCTAGTACCTTATGTACTACATAACCTAACACCTACATATGTATGTACAGAGGTGCTGCCCACTGGGCAGGTACAAATGTACCATATACTGCATCAATGTAATCATGTTAGGCATGTACATATAGGTAAGTAGTCGTCTACGCCACCTTCAATTTCATAGTATAGAACTAAATGAAAGTCATGTGCGACCTGTCACGTGGATAGAACACTAACACATAGGTAGGGTGCTACTATATAATATATACCTGGTATGTATTCCTCTCTACAGCTCATCTTCCATTCCTACCCAGTCCTCTGCTACCTTAGCCATCTCGGCCACCTCTATCCGTAAGCTTTGCTCCACGTTGATCTCGGCTGGCTCTACTTCGTCTAAGAATTTGAGGCCTTCTGTTGCCTTGCCCCCGCAAGCTCTTTCCAGTGCAAGGAAGGCAAAGTGGCCGCCAACCACTGGCCGAGCCATGAAATAAAGCCCCCCAGGGAATTCTCCTCTACCCTCTGTCTCGTACAAGTCCGTAAATGGTCGATCTAAACCAGCGTCTTCGGTTAGCCGCCCTTGTTCTTCTTCTCATCATTATGGATTAAGTGTCATATTCTTTCTTACCTGTGACCGTCTCATTGACCCATGTTGCCACGTGCTGAAGGATCTCCGTTCGTACTTTCTTGCTAGCTACGGCTGCCGCGAAAAATTCCCAGTCGCTCTTGGTGTATAAATGACGGCTATCCAACGGCAGTCCGTATCTCTGCAAGACCGCATGGTACCAATCGCTCTGCATTTGGTAGATTGCGTCCGGGATGAAGGTATTAGATTTGGTGTGACGCGTTGCTCCCTCGCTAATAGGCATTTGCTTGGAGTTCCAAAACCTGCTCGGTCCTAGGGATGTCGAAGAGTTCGCTGCTGGGAGATGAAAGCAGAGCAATGCGTCGGCAAATATATTGTAAAGCGTCGTCCAAGACCCATACCAAGTGTAAGCCAGTTTTGCATGAGTCTTGTCCCTAGAAATTCCAAAATCCTGCCATTTTTCGATATATCCATCTGCCACCTTGCGGTACCAATTGGCTTCATCTGTTTCACCCACGATATCGGCAATCTCGCTCATGGCCTTGATACCAATGATTCCCTTCAGTGCTAGGTTCGTCTGATTAGATAGCCAGCCGGCAAAGTCGTCTGTGCACAACTGGTTCGCAGGGATGAGCGATTCGCGCACGAGATACCCCGTCCATTTTTTCCACAGCTTATACGACCGGGTCACCCACCTCACAGCAGCTTTCTCGCCTGTCGTTCCGATGTCCTCCCATGTACGATCCATACCATAAGCATCAACTGTGTGTGATCTTTTAGTAGGTCCCATCCCGAGAGGTACTGTCTCCTGTAGCGCGGCTTGGACAAACGCGGGCTGGGTGTTGTCCTTCAAGGCATTCACGAGCGCAAGACCCATAATCAGCATATCACCGCACTCCTCAACGGGCATATACTCATCTTGCCCATCATTGTGTCCGGTCGCATTCGGGAAATGTGCACCGAGGTCGTGCATACTGTAGTCATTTGGATACTGGCCACTCATCTGGTGCTCGAGAAGCGGCTCTAGCAAGTATGCCAACCACTGTGGGTTAGTATACAAGAAGAACGGGAAGGCGGGGAATATCACATCGACCGTTTGGAAGTTGCCATTCGACGAGATTTCCTTGAGGAACAAGATCGGACTTTCGGGTGTCCCAGAGAACTGCGTTGCTCCTAGTACTTGGCGAGCCGAGAGTGCTGCAATATCTTGGTAATCTTGTGAGCCAGAAGCATACGCATCCTCAGCTAGCTGGGTAGAATAATCATGTGCTAAGTAAACAGCTGTTTCATAATCATCGTAATGATACTGCAACATTTCTTCAGCACTAAAGAAATAAGAGGCCCACAAAGGCCGCATCAGCGTCAACCCCCTGGCTGAAGCAAATTGAACCACAGGGTTCTGGGTAAGGGCGAAAGTAAACACGACGCTATCATTGGGAACACCCGCAGCAGGGGCTGTCCGATTCTTCAGCTTGAAAGTCTTAGAAAATGCAAAGAGGGGCTCGTCTTCAAAGATACCCCGGTATGCATTGTCAACCTGGTTTTCTAGCGAGCCATATTGCGCGAACAGACGACGTAGATGATGTGATTCTCCGGATTGGTGGTCGACATCAGCAGGCGCAGAGAAATGAATAGTACCCCATTCCGCATGATCAGAGAATTCCGTCAGGATTTGCTCTTGGTGACGGGCAATGTTCCAAGTCTTGATATGAGTCCCAGTGCCAGTGCTAGACTCTTTCGATCCTAGCTGCCACTGGATCTTGTTGTCACGGTTGCCACTCACCCACTCCCCATTAATATCAATATATATGCTAACGTCGGTTGAGCCCTCGACAAAACACGTAAGATACCCGGCAGGCAATGACTGTCTGAACGTCGACGTGGGTGTAATCGGTGATAAAAAGGAGAGTGTGATTTTCAAGTCGGAGCCTTTGACCGTATACGTGAGGTTTGTCGTAGAGGCATCAAAGGATGTCCCGTGATACTGGGGGAATGAGATATTATAGCTAAATGCGAATTAGGTGAGTGGGCGGGCCTGTGTAATTTGTATTTTAGGTCATCCTCACCTTGGATCGTCTCGCTTCAGAAAATCCTGCGGTCTGCCAAGCAAGGGATACACAGTCTTGGTCTCTGGGACAGAGGCCATTACAGCGAATCCGACTGTTGTACCAGTCCAAAACATGGGCCAATTCTCGTAAGGAGCATCTCGGGAGTGCGAGTACCAGATGCTCAGATACGGGTTTCGGACAATCAACGGTACGACGGGAGGAGTTAGACTTGAGGCGTCTACAATAGTGGCAGCCAGCGCCACAAGGGCGGGCCAGAGAAGTAATCTCATGGCTACAGAACGAAGAAAGATAGTCAAGGATGGTTGCTGCTCATCGAAAAATGGGAGAGGGAGGACGGCGGAGGACGGCTACTTGTACGAGGCAAAGAAAAAGACGTGTATTCGATTGGCAGCCGAGCTGCAAACCCAGGGGGTAATTTGATAGACACGAAAAACTAGCTATAATCCAGAAGGGTAATTGGACGTTAAAAAAGCACAATGAACATAGGTAGATGGGATAGCTAATAAGAGATGGGATACGAGGCTGCCACTCTGGAGGGAGAGCTGTGAAGCTTGGGAGTAAGCTAATTCGGGGGCAGGTAAGGAGGAGACGGAAATGGGAGGAATCAATCAATCAACTACTATGTACTTACCTAGTCGTAACCTAGGCAATCCACTTCCCCCAGGTTTCAAGACAAACTGAGACGGGACCAATTGCCAGTGACGACATTCCCCCCACTAACCCAGGTCATGCGACAGGGGTAAATCGGGGTTGAGGCAGGTACCTACATACATATATGTACATAGGTAGTAGGTATTTACATACATAATGTATGTACATACATGCAAGGTACCTGCCTCAATTTAGTACAGGTAGGGTCACCACCATACTGGTTAGGTTAACCAGGGGCAACATTTAAGACAACAAAAAGACACCCTGACACCTAGAATCCCATTTCCGTCATTTTTAAGGTAGGTAGAATTGAAGTAGTACCTACATACATGTAGGTGTTTGCATACTATGTATGTATGTAAGGTATAAACCAACATTTAATGGATCTCACCCTTAAGGTTAAGCGGTCTCTTACTCAACTCAATACTTAGTCCCATGATACCTACTATAGACCTACATAGGTAGGTACTTACCTAGAACTCCTTAAATAGAGATGTGCAACAAGATTTAGAGGAATAGCTATCTCCCATTTCCATTTAGGCTAAATTAGAGAGATAATACGGGTTATCGTGGACCTGAGCCGCACGAGATAGTACCTATTGAATATTACCTATCTCCCATCCATTATAGGTAGAAAAACCTGTTCCGATAGATACCGCTTTATACCTACCTACCTAATAAGGTTCTTGGTGTCTAGTCCTTAATTCCGATTATGTCGGTGCTTAAAAGATCTTCCGGTCTTGGGATTCCTGAGATTTTCTACCCGACACAACAGATGTGAAACTTGAAATATATATATATAAGCTTACTTGAATTATTTGCTAATATAGGTTTCCAGGCAATCTCAATACTTCGCCGTTTTCTCGGTTTCCTTCTTTAAGTTTTATATTGGAGGGTCTCACAGAGGTCATACAATAGTACCTATCTTCGTCGTCGAGATTCTCGTATCCGAATACTAAGTGGTAGATTCTACAGACCACGTACAGGACGATAGGACGACCGGTAGTGCTGGTATCTAAGGCAAATTTAATATCCTCACTGTCATCCCCATAGAAGGGCAAGAAAAGAGGATAAACACAGAAGGGCATGGCGCTCTCAGGAAAAGTCTTCGCCGTAACAGGGTGTGCTAGTGGCATCGGACTTGCAACTGCACAAATACTGGCAAAGAGGGGCACAACCATCTGCATCGCCGATGTAGACCTGGCTGCTATGAGCGCAGCTGAAGCCTAGTTCGAGCTGCTTAAGGCGCCGTTCACTATAACTCGAGTAGATGTATCTAAGAGGGATGATGTCGACTCATGGATAGACGGCATCATACAAAAATACGGCAGACTTGATGGCGCTGCAAATGTCGCGGGGATCATAGGCAAACATCACGGTGTACGAGAAGTTGCGGACCCAGACGACGATGAGTGGCACAAAATAATAGCTGTCAACCTTACCGGAACTATGGACTGCCTACGAGCTCAACTCGGTAAAGTCGTCAATGGCGGGTCTATTGTCAACGTTTCCTCTATTCACGGGCTTCAGGGTATCTAGCAGTCTAATGTTCTTGCTTCTAAGAGTCGCCAGAGCTGACCATCAGTCTAGGTTTCGCCAAGTACGGAGCTTATGACGCCAGAGAACATGGGGTCATAGGTCTGACTAAGGCTGCAGCTAAAGAAAATGGTAATAGAGAAGTACGGGTGAACGCGGTCGCACCGGGGGCGATTTACACGCCGTTGATGGAGCAAGCGTGGAAGATCCACGACCGACCATCCGATGCGCCTTTCGACAACACAGCTGCCTTCCAGAGGCAAGGGACGGCCGAGGAGTGCGGCCACGTGATTGCCTTTCTTTTGGGACCCGATAGTAAATACGTCAGCGGCAGCGTTTACTCTGCCAATGGTGCTATGTAGACTGCCCGTGCGATGATGCGGCACCGAAGCCTATGAGCTTTTTAAAAAACGTCCTCGGGTTGAACCTCATGCTCTCTTCCGTCATCTCGAATATGCTTTAGCGTCTTGTCTCGCTTCATAGGCTTACGCATGTCGTAGGCGTCCTCGCCGTGGGCGGTGGGGTCATTGACATTATCACCGTAGTAGTCTTTGACTACACGATAAACACTATACCCCATACTCTCGTAGAACCTTATGGCGTTATCATTGCTCTTGCGCACGAACAAGTCGACAAACCATGCGTCGGCAGCATCGGCACTGGCCTCAAGCTTCTCAGTGAGAACCTTGCCGATGCCTAGACGACGGGCCTCAGGGGCAACAGTTAGAGCAGTTATGTGAGCATGCCATGGCAGGTAGTGCTCAGAATACTGGAAATAGTCAGGAGAGCTTTCGGTCTTGCCCATGACTATGTGAATGGGATCATGTTATTATATTACAAGAACATGTAAGAGAGGAATCTGGTGAAGATGGCCACATACTATAGCCTATTATATTGCCGCTCTCGTCCTGGGCGACCTGAAAAAGCGAGGGCCATCTTGAGTAGTACTGGAGGTAGAAACTCAAATCGTAGGTCTCTGTCAGGGGATCGAGGTTGCATTTAGAGAACCTGTCTAAATCACTCGGGCGGAAAGCTCGAAAGGATGTCATGGTTGTTGTAGTCAGAGTATCTAGTAGACTGGACTACTACCTGTGAGTGGTGCGGCGACAATGTTGACAATACTGTTTTCGTGTCGTGATTTAGTTGCGCAACCTAAGATGCACCTAACTAGCGAGAAGAAGTGAACACAACTTACTTTGAAGGCCAACGTCGTTTTCGACTAAAACTAAAACACGGAGGTATCGATACTACCTATGTAGGTTGAGGTTTAGGTCCGGTATGTCCAGTCCAGTGTCTTTTGTGTCTTTTGTGGCTTTTTCTTCTGTCGGATAAAGGCAAGTCAGTTATGATGGATATAACCTGAAATTAGGTAAGTCAATATTATGTAGGTCAATAGTGTAGGTAGGTAGACCTCACTCTGCCTTATATTTGGAGTTGGAGGAGGAGGAGGTCATACCATCGTACAATTAAAGTAGGTACGCACAATTTGTGCCCCTCCAATGAATGCAATTTTAGGTACTAGGTTAAGGTTAACCTTGAGTAGATATGGACATACAAGGTAGGATGTGTAGGGTTTTTTTCTTTACTTTATTTTATTACCACCAATCATGGTGGGGTCGTGGGGTCTGCGTAACCTTATGGAATGTGCATTATGTACTATGTACCTACTTACTACCCTCATATAATGCTCAAAAGTCGTAGCAACCGGCAGGGTCTTATTATCGTCGGTCTACTACATAGTATCTTGAGTTGTAGATATGTAGGTAGATGTAGGTATACATCTTCTCTGTAGATAGTGTGTAGGTACCTAAGTTAAACTGTTCGAGACAAGTACCAGATAAGGCTGGCTGGAGAAATTGAAAACGGCTATAATGCGATCGTCAGGGTCAACCCGTGCATTATGTTGAACTCATATCCCATCTAATTTCGTCTCGCTTTAAACTTCCAACATGCCCACCTCTCCTCAACTCTCACAGACTTCACTGGTGATTGTACATTCATAAGCATACTAGGTACCTTACCTTTACCTACCTACCTATCTACCTACAGGGTCCATCATCTGTGATCTAGCAGTGGCTCATTCACCATTTCTTTTTCCTGTTCTTCTTTTTTTTCTTCTTCTTCTTCTTGCATTTAGCATCTTGTGAGATTGTAGCCCCGAATTAAATTTTTTTATTTTTATTATATCTTACCGCACTTTGACCCATCGTCAAGACTTGCACTACTCTTGTGCTTTCGTCTCCATAGTAGCAACCAAAAGCTATTTCCTGCCTTGCTCTGCCCGCGACCAAGACCGTTTCGGTCAAATCAAGGCCACCGTCGCCCTAACCATTACTTCCGCTCCGCTCCGCCATACCTACCCTACAGAGACACGATACGCTAGATACCTTGGGGTGTGCGACAGTAGTAGCAGGACTGCATACCTACTGTTCTTGTTCACAGACCATCGAGTCGACCCCCATCAGCCCTACAATCATGTCTAGATCACCGCACACGCCCCGGCACTCACGCCAATCTTCCACCATCGACACCTCATACCAGAATTCCAGTCCCAACATGTCGCCTAGTGCCAGGCGCCAGTCCAAGTCCTCTTTCCAAGACCCCCTGACGCCTCTGCGCAATAGCATGAACGAGTCTGAGCTTAACGAGCTCAGTGCCGGGGGCCGTGATAATGGCCTTGGGAATCTAGCCGACGAGCTGGCCGGTGCTCTATCCGGATCCGGCGAAGACGAGGAGTACGACGAAGATGAAGACATTCCAGGCGACGCCCGGGAAGCCACCGAGGGGGTCAGGGACAGTGGTGTCGATGTTGCAAGCCAGCCCGAACAGCAAGCAACAGCCAAGACCTCTAGTTTGAGCGTACCATTCCCGAACGGCCGAGGCCACCGACGGACAGGAAGTGCATATGACGGAAGTGAATACGGATCCGAGTCGGATCTCGAGTCGCCCGGCATGCCGCCGAGCCTGGTCGCCAAGATTGATGCAGTTGAATCGCTGGCCAGGAGAGGCACCGAAACCACCGGCGGTCCTCTGGATGGCGTTTTCAAGAGGGTGACCGAGGGCTTAAGAGACCTTGGGTCTCAGTCGGGCGTAGAGGGAAGCACCACAAGGTAAGCAAGCAGTGTCCTGTACCTACTCATCAGCCTAAGATATTCTCTAACAAAAACACCAACTTGTAGACTCATCACAGCGCACTCGGCCTTGGCAACGCACATGGCACACCAGACACGACAACTGCACAACCTCACATTCCCGCTTCTCTCGCCGCTTGTCCCACCTCCCGACCCCGAGACGATCGAGTCCCTTCTGCCGATACTCACATCTATCTCAGACGATATGCCGCGGCCTGCGACATCAGCCTTTGACTCACTGGCAGCGTTACATTCCGTCACCTCCGACCTAGTGCAGACGCTAAACTATCTCTCCGACACACTACACATGTCACGGCAGACCACCACCACCGCTACAAGACGGTTAAGAACAGCCAAAGAAATGGTGGCCGAGATGAGACGTGAAGAAGAACTGAGGGAAGAAGGGGAGAGATGGCTAACTAGGGGCAACTGGGGTGAGAGGTTAAAGGAGCGTGAGTGCGCCGGCGTCTGCCGGGACGTCGTCGGAGGTTTCGAGGAGGTGTGCAATGGCTGGAGAGCACGCCTGTTGGCTCAGGCCGAGTCGGCCTGATGGTTATGATTGGGGCATGAATCATATGAAGCAAACATCTTTCCTTAATTCTTGATCAACGGTCTATATAAGCCGGTTGTTAGATGGACGGTGTGGGATACAACAACACCGATCACTCTTGAATTTCCTTGTCATGTGCGCATCCCAGTGGATATATTGCCTGCAGACCTAGACGGAGTTAATATTGGGTTCTACCGGCTTGAAAGACCGCGGAGAGATATTTGACCCCTTACGATACGAGAACGGGTTATAGTGATGAATATACATACATTTACAAAGGCACTAGGGCTAGACTTCCAGGCAACAGCGGTATGTAGATGTGGTCAAGAAGAAGCAAGGCGCTCCGATTCTTTCACATTTAGGACTTGGATCATTTCAAACTATGCTATTAGTGAATCGAGGATTATACTTCCGAAGCACATGTACATATTTTATCGATGATTTATTACGGAAGACAACCGTCCATTTTGAAACCATATACTTGACATTGAGTCTTTTCATATATCAAAATTCAACATATCCGTCGGTGGACTGTCTACCAACAAGGCAACTCCACACCAAGTCGACGACGAATAACTAGGCAGGTATACATAAAAAAAAGAGAAGAAAGAAAACAACAGTTCTACAAAATCCCCTAAATATACAGGGTGGATACTAACACAAACTTCGACTACCCTTTCTCTTCCCCTTTACTCGACCCCAGCATTCACGTAGGACGCCTTAGACGGTCGAATACGCGCCGGCAGCGGGGGCGCCGGCATCCCACCATCGAAGGCAGCGGCCGCAAAGCTGGCCAAGCTCATGTTGTCGTCCTCCTCACCGTCGCCGTCGAACTGCCTCCGGAGGCGTCCGCCGCCGATGTGTGCGTCGACGGGGGCGCATCGCGGGTGCGCCGCATCGCGGCCTCGGCCTCATCATCGACGAGCACGACCATCCAGACGCCGATGGCGCCGTTGGCGCCGAGGAGCGGCGTGCAGTGGATCCAGCGGCCTTTACCGCCGTTGGCGTCGACGGCGTCCGCCCGCGAGGTGATCCAGCGTATCTTGGCCGTCACGCCGTTACCGTCGGCGAAGGCCTCGGCGATGGCGTCGCGCACGGCGCGCGAGCCCCCGATGCGGGCGAGGAAGTTGCTTTGCAGCATGCCGGGGACGCGTAGCGAGGGGGACGCGAACAGAATCCGCAGGTTCGGGTGCGGCCGCACGAGGAGGTAGTGTTCGTAGACGCCGCTGAGGCGCCCTCCCGCCGCGGACGCTAGCGCCGACGTGTGCAGCGTCGGGTCCGAGTTCCGTCTTTCCACCGCAGCGTCGTCGCGGATGACGAGCCGGGGTTTTTGCCAGTTGGCTGCGCCCCCGTCCGTCTCGCTCATCTCCTCCTGCCGCGTGCGATACAGGGCCCCGCCCGACTCGCGCACGGTCTTGAGCTCCTGAAGGTTGAACATCTCGGCGAGTTCGCGGAACTCGGTCTTCTTGGTCGACGGCTCGTTTGGTCCCGTGCCTCCTATTTCCTCGCGCGTATGGCCCTCTGTGCTCCCCGGCTTCGCCTCTCCTCCCCTCTCATCTCTTTTTGTCGTCGCTTCCGTGCTTTCTGGCACTTCGGACCTGATTATTCTCTGCGCCACGAGACGCGCGAAGGATTCGAGACCGGCACACTCTTTGACTAGACCCGAGACGTCGACCTGGGCGCCAATGTGATACCGCACGATTCCGCGACTGTCGTATAGGGGAGCTACCATTAGGAGATTCATGAAGGGGGAGCCGTCACGCCTGTAGTTGAGAAATGTCTCGCAGTGCTCCTCGCTGGCCTGTAGCTTCTCCCGGAGTCTTCTCACGCTAGAAGGATTGGTCTTCGGCCCCTGAAGGAAGCGACAGTTACGCCCAAGCACGTAACTCATGCCATATTGCGTGGTCTTGTGAAATTCTGCCAAGCGCATTAGTGTTGTGATAACCACATGGGGTTTACAATGGGCTGTATACCTTCACTTGCGAACACGATAGGGTTATCCGGCCTTGAAGGGTCTGTCAAGCAAAACACTTCCGCTAAGCCCTCCGAGAGATCTCTAAGATGGACTGGCAAAGTATCGGCAATCCGTCTCTTGATAGTCAAGCTCACTGTCTGGATCCAGGTATGCGTGACGTATGCCGGCAGGTCCTCCCTAGCCAACACTTCGAATGCTTGATTCGCCTTGTTTAGCAGCGAATCGTTGACAGACTTGGCGGCTTTCTCGCCGCTAAATTGGAGCCCTTCTATGGGGACAAGTGCATCGGAAATTGAGTTTGCGTATCGAATTGCTGCTAGAGCTTTCAGAGCATCGAGGTAATATACTAGCAGCGGCACAGAAGATGGCCGTGACGTGTAAAGAAAACTCGCGAATCTTTGAAGCAGGGCCGGGTCGTCGAAGATCACCTTGAGATGGTCTATAGAGAAGAGTAGCTCTGATCGTGTCTCTAGAGAGAACTGGGAGCTTGATCCATTGGCGGGGGCGACCAGATCGAAAGAGGCAGGATCGAATTCTTCTTCGGCCAGTGGTTCAAGACTATCGTGTTCTAGTGGACCCGTAGATTGTAGCGCCGGTAGAGTGCTGGCATGTGTAGGGGCAAGCGAAGAAGCAGACGAGTTCGCTCGCGACCTCGTCGAACGAGACAAGATACTCCTGGGACCCGTAGAGGGTGACCTTGTCGCAAAGTCTGAGGCACCATCAAGTTCTTGCCGTGCTATATAAGTATCGCGTTCGACGTGGCTCTGGACACTGCTAGGCATGTTAGACGCTTCCATGACCTATTTCCATGGAATTTTGGGGTTCCTAAACTCACCTTGACGGGCGCCTGTGACCCCCGTTTCGAAAGTCCATGGGTGATAGCTTACTGTTCGCTGCGCCGGAATTCCTTATTTCCATGGGGGAAGTGATATAATCCGTAACGGACGTTGCGATACCCCGTCGTCTTCTAGGGATATCTGGGATTGCAGCACCGCCTTCGTCCTCAGCGTCGCCCTGGTATGCTGTTAGTGAGCGAAGACTCGTCGTGCTACGCTGGCCATGAACTTCGGCTCGTGGAGATGGGTATCGTTCTTGACGTGGCAGAGTAATCCCTGAAACCTGCGACATGGCGTTTTTATGAACCTACGGACGACCGTACGTGACAGTTGATGGCTAGTCGATGATTTGCTTTTTTGTATTAGAAAGCCGTATCTTACACGAGGTGGCTGTACAAGTTGCTTTTTGTTCGTACTAGTGTCTAGATCGACCGTCGTGACGTTTTGGCATAGGTTCACCAGATATGGGCGTCTGAATCTAAACTACGAATGGGAATCCAAAAGCAATGAGCACAAGCGGGAGTGAAAGAGAGGCGAGCGAGCGAGCGAGCGAACTAGAATGATAGATAGATAGATAGATGGATGTAGAGAGACAGAGAGACAGAGAGGGAAGACTTATAACCTTTCTACCCATGAATAACTCGTCTTGCAAACTTCTTATCTCATCTTCTCCAGAGCCGTTGCCAATATCCCCATCTAACTATGCTAGAGCTCACCCCCTACCAGCACCTTACTAAGAAATGGGAGCCGTACTACTCCCCTGAAAACACTACAAACCACATGTACTCGAATCGCCATTGGGCTGACAGGCGTCCAGTAGCCACATGGTTGAGCCGATGACAGCGGCCTAGTAAAGAGATCAAGATCGAGGCTGACTAGGAGAGATTAGTAGACGATGAAGATGGATGAAGAGCTAGAACGGCGATCGTAGAGTAGTCGGAAGGCATCCCACGATCACCGAGGGCAAGATAGGAGAGAGGGGCCTTGGTAGCTCGTGCGTAACAGGATATTACGTCCCGCCAGGTGCTGGATACTCGATGGCAAAGCCCGAGGACGGGAAGCCTATTTCATAAGAAATTCTGGTGCCGTGTCCAATGAAAAAAAAGAACCAGTACCGGAGCTATGGACGGAATGCCTGGATAACCCTGTCAGGACTATTGAACAATTTGCTAAGACCAGACCAGACCGAAAAAAAGAGACCTTGGTTTCCGGAAACGCTCGTCATAGCCACCATCGAACTTTATCTTATTTAGCACTCGATGGTCTGGATGGTTAGCTCGAGGCTCCATAATGAGGATCACCCCGGGGGCGCGGACCCATGCATGATCTTCTCCCAATAAAGCCCGAGGGTTTATGTTATCCGATTCGATTCTCAAGTGTATACTACATCGTATACTACGAAGTACTATACTAAGAAATAAGCTGGTAAGTGAACCGGGGTTGTGACAAGACTCGACGGTACGAAGCCTTTCCACCTACCTAGCGGCCACATGGCGAACGTCTTGGATGCGGACTCGGAACGTCTTGTCAAAATTTGGCATTGGTTCGTGACCGAGAATGAAGGATGGGCATTTTCCACCCGCACCACTACCTAGGTAATGATAACGCTATCGAGGGTTGCTACACGAGACAACACACTGAGCCATCAACAACCTGGCCATGCCATCCATCCATGCCAAACTTGCATATAGAAATGCACGACGCGCAAATCCAATCGATTGGTGTTTATCGGCTTCATGTAGACGCACTCCAAAGGCACGGAGAACAGATTGCTAGCCTATGAGAGTGTGAATAGGTACGTAGGTTAGGTAGGTACGGAGTATTTGATGTCTGGTATGTCTGGTATTTGATATAAGTGAAGGGGTTCCGAAGAGAATCTACGGTCCTCCCTACCCGCCTCTATGGGGATACCTATTGTTGATATTGACATTTCAATAGGTATAAACTTACTTGACGTATCAATAATTTCAGCTACAGTACACTATCTAGTACCTACCTAATCCCAGGTATAGGCATTGACGAATTGGAGAGTGGCGCTGGTCGTGGGTATTGAAGGTTTTGATAAATCAAATGTAAGCCATCCAGGTTAGATATAAGTCGTACACTACCTACTACCTAGTTGGTCGGTAGGGACTCGGTAGTAAACTGACGAGATCCAGCAATGATACTCCGTAATGTGGGTGTGTGCATGTGTGTATACTAAGTAGTAAGTAGGTAGTGTAGTATAGGTATTTCTCTTTCTCTCTCTCTCTCTCTCTCTCTTCTCTGGCTCTTGGTCTGTTTTCTATTTTTTCCTTTTCTCAATAGCACACACACTTTGCATGCTTGACGCGCGCTGAGCGCAATCGCTGACCTATCACGTCTAGAGATCTGGGGGCCGATCCAAACGCCAACCCCTGAATAAGGAGGAGGGTTGGCCAGTCGGAATCATGCTTGGCGCGTCCTCCCTGAAAACGGCAGCAAAATAAACAATGTGGTCGCGCTGCCGGATGGTACACTAGGTAGTGTAGTGTAGGTACCTAGTATACCTAGTAGGTAGTAGGGACAGATGGGCAAAACACCCCACCAAAACCCACCCACGTAGGTAAGTCATCAGCCGCTTTTGTCTAGCTAGGGCGAAGAGAGTCGCGTCCACTTCCTTCGACAAAGGTGGTATGCGGGCATGTTTTGTGCTTGAGGTCGCGTGGGTTGGCCCGCCGCCATGGCCACGCAGCCCTTGACGTGTTATGTATGTAGTGTAGTGTAGTGTAGGTAATGTAGAGAGATAATGTGCTATTGACCTGTTCATCGTGTCGCCCTTTCGTGCTAACCTCCACAATAACAATAGGAACAAGACTAGGTAGATTTCACTTGTTTACGCGCCCCCAGCCACCTTGGTGAACGCAGATAGGGTATTACCACTACCTACTTACTAGGCACTACTAGGCAGGTACTGCTAAATGCTTCTTCTTTTTCGGCTGCGTATTCAAAGTAGGAAGAGGCATGCCGGGAGGAGCATGGAACATTATGAACCTGAGTGTTGTCAGTGCATGTTGTTGTGAATGTACAAGTATAGTGTATGTAATTCTGATTTTCAAGGGTTGATTTCGAGAGAAATTGAGAACAAGCGCGAAAACAAGGTGGGGGGGCGGAGAGGGAGAGGGGGACAGAAGGAAGTAACTTGAAAGATATAACGCGTTACCTAAAGGAAAAGTATAAGCAAGTAGAGTTTTGGCGAATCAGGCGACATAAGTACTTACCATAAATGTACCCTACTATCCGAGATACATACCCTGGCCCAACCCAGCCCCAATCGGGTTTAACAAGTTCCGTGCTCCCTGCCAAAGCAACCATGGGCGCTGCAGTTCAGGTAGAGAGGCTACCTAAGTACACTACTAGTAGCACCTACCCAATTATCAATGAGGCCGACAGTAGGTAGGTACTTACACTACCTACATAGGTAGGTAGAGGTTATGGTAAAGAGAGACCAAAGGCGCGCGACCTGACCTGCAGGCACGACCCATCTTATCACTCGCTGTTCAACGTTCAACCTCCATTCCCAATTCCCTTGACAACCTACTACCCTCACCACTTACTACCACCACCACCATCACCACCACCACTACCAAACCTTCTCACACCTTACCTCTCTCTTCAACCCTACCACCAAATAAGAAAGGGAAAAAAGAAACTGTCGCCTCTACCAGCTTCAACAACCACGACAACGCTCCTTATATGATTACCACGACAACTACAACAGCCACAACTATCCTACTAATAACTTTCTCTCCACCCAATTTGCGCACATAACAAACAAACAAACAAACAAACAAATAATACAAGTAGCTATTTACACAGCGACCGAATAATTACGCCATTATTCCCACTTTGGGCTCATCTCCCGCCGAACTCAACTTCATTCATTCCACTTCGATTGAACGCCACACCCAAAGCATGCGATAGAACACATACTACCCCAAGGGGCTTCTATAGGAGAATAGGCGGAAAACTTTATGGCCTCGAATCACCTTCCCGCCACCCCGTCCTGATCTCTCTACCTTTTGATTACCTCACCATCGTTTTTATCCTCTTTGCCGGGGCGACACCAACCCCCCCGGACACCGTGTCTGACCCTACTATTTCTGCTACTCATTTCCAACAAAAGATCTCGAGCCCACTTGATCGTAGCCATCTACAAGGATGACTTTAGAGGCGGAGCCCGAGGTTGCGGCGGCGCCCCTCCCGACCAAACGCGCTGCCCATGATGCGACAAGCCCCGCTGCTCGGACACCTTCGAGGCTGGGCACTCCTCCCCCTCCTTCAGACCGAGGCCGATTGCAAGCCAGACAAAACATGGACAACGCCAACACGAAAGGTGCAAGGCACAGTGGCCGCTTCATGGAAAGGGCGAGCACCGGTGGCATCGACCCCGAGACCTTGTCACGGGCTCTGTCAAGGGAGCTCTCTGCCGACAGACGGGATAGCACGCCGGGAGCCAGCCCGAGTAGGAAGCGGCAACGGATCAACGGCGACAGGTCAGTAGAGACACCGTCCAATTTCTGCTTCCCGGTGGCCGGAGAGTGCGGCTTGGCGCCTTGATGGTTCTCCATCACGCTCGCTTCCAACACTCCCGTGCCTGCTATGGTTTCATCGCGCACCGTAACTAATTTTCTTAGATTCATTCCCTCTCGTTCTGGCCAGGATCTCCAGGCTAGCTTTAGCCTTCTGCATGAAGAAGGCTCACCAGCAACCCCTTCACGCCAGAAGAAGCGCACTCCCCATGGTGAACTTCACTTTCAGAAAAGTATGTCAACCTGATACTCCATAGACGTCCTCAAATACTAACGGTCCCTAGCTGAGGAGGCAAACCGAACCTTCTCGACTCTACTAAGAGCTGAATTGTTCGAAAACACGATACCGCAGGCTACAACGCCTACATTATCACCGGATGCCAATCTTCCAGGGTCATCCCACTCTTCCCGTCCTCATGATGGTACACGGTCACATACGCCACCCAATAACCCCCCTCCACCCCTACCCTCAAGCTTCACGCCATCAACGCCGCATAAGAATCTTTTCTCATACATGTCCCCCCGCCATCATACAAATATAGCTGGTCACCCAACACCGTCGAGGACACCTCAGAGTCGGCATGGCCCTAACTTGGACACCCGATCAGAAATCTATAGTCTCTCGCCCGTTCGATTTGGGAGCCAACAACTACTTTTGAGCCCACGGCGGCAACCTAGGGCTGTGAGTAAGGTGCCATACAAAGTCTTGGATGCCCCAGAGCTGGCAGATGATTTCTACTTGAATCTTGTAGACTGGGGCAGCGCCAACGTGCTAGGTGTCGGTCTCGGTTCTAGCGTCTACATGTGGAATGCACAAACAAGCCGAGTGAACAAGCTCTGTACCCTGGAAGATGATACTGTGACGAGCGTGTCCTGGATTCAGAAAGGCACACACATAGCCATCGGGACCGGAAAGGGACTAGTGCAGATATGGGATGCCGAGAAAACTAGGAGATTAAGAACTATGACCGGCCATACCGCACGTGTGGGATCCTTGGCCTGGAATACTCACATTCTTACTTCCGGATCTCGAGATCGGCTTATATACCACCGCGATGTGAGAGCGCCGGATCAATGGATGCGGAAACTTATGGGCCACAAGCAAGAAGTATGTGGGCTCAAATGGAACTGTGAAGATGGCCAGTTGGCGAGTGGAGGTAATGACAACAAATTGATGGTCTGGGATAAGCTATCAGAAACACCACTCTGGAAATTCTCGGACCATACTGCTGCCGTCAAGGCTATCGCTTGGTCACCGCACCAGCGCGGTCTCCTTGCATCGGGTGGGGGAACTGCTGATAGAAGGATTATATTCCATGACACCGTTCGGGGGACAGTAATCAACGAAGTCGACACCGGCAGCCAAGTCTGTAACATCTCATGGTCTAAGAACTCGAACGAGATCGTCTCCACCCACGGATACAGTCAAAATCAGATTGTCGTATGGAAGTACCCTTCCATGTCGCAAGTCGTCAGTCTCACGGGGCACACTTATCGAGTGCTTTATCTCGCAATGAGCCCTGACGGCAGAACCGTCGTAACCGGGGCTGGTGACGAGACACTACGGTTCTGGACCGTGTTTGGACGACGACCCGGTCAGAGGGAAGATAGTGATGGCGGAGGGGGGCGATTGGCGGATTGGGGCGTCATTCGGTGATAAAAGGCCTACAATCTCGTTTCCGACTTGAAAAACAACTGGACTTCAACTACACACCAACACCTCGACTCAATCTATGTGCTTTTAATGACGATACATCCTAACTCATTGGCCGCTATGAACGGCAAGGATCACGACATCTCCGGACGAAATACCCATTGCTTGCATCAGCTGGCGTTATCATTTTTTTATTTGTTTCTTCAAGGGCTTATTTTATGGGGTTTGTTTTGATTTGCATGTACGATGATGGATCCGCTCGAAACTCGATTTTCTTTCCGCTTGCACAGGCTCAAAAGGTCCCACTGCCAGCTACTGCGAATTGAAAAGAAGAAAACCGTGACGATTGTCTATTTGCGTGAGGAGCGAATCTGTAGCGGTTCATCAAGCAAGTATCGTCCGTATCCAAGCAGGCTTCCTCGATCAATTTTTTTTTTTTTTCACAATTCCAAACAAGGCGTAGGAGGCGTCATTGTGCGCATAGCATGGCGTTGTACGTGGCTTGACTATTGGGATATGACCATTTCAAGGGTACTTCTTAATACCTAGACCTGGGGGGAGAGGCTAGGTAAAGGGGGAAGGAATGGATGGATGGATGGTTTCCAATCACGGCGGCGACGGGGAGGGGCGGCATAAGGGAAGGCTTCAAAAATCGCACTGGAAGGTTACCTAAGTATTTCGGTGTACTAACCGATTTCCATGGGCGGAACGGGTTTGCCATAATAGTGGCTGGCACATGACTATTACGATAGCGTTGCTAACAAGAAAAAAAGAAATGCTAATATACTCTGAGCGGCCCAAACATGGTGTCTGCTTGCTTCCTCGGTATGACTTCAATGTAATAGTGTGCCGCTGACGATTTGTAAAATCTCTAGCCACATATAATCGGACACCACGAATCTACTGTCGTGAGTTACACAATTATGCTAGAATTTGTATGGTCATTGTGTAGTATCTACCCATCTATCTATGGTCGTTCGACGTCATGAGCGCGCTTCGCCACCTTAACTAACATGTGTGCGTATGTGTATATGTCTTCCATCGTATATGTAGCCATGACATCGTTGCAACTAACTGATCAATAAGGGAGGGAGAAAATTGGGATAGAGGGGATGGGTATCAACCTTTCTTTGGGATCTGTATGCCATTCTTTGGATACTAGATACCACAATCTAGGACTCCGTCCATTGAAGATTATAAAGAAAAACCCAGATCAGGGGAAACCAAGGCGGGTAGGGGAAGGGGTTCTATATGTATGAAGATGAGGGTTGTGACACGTCCACCTATCTGAAGACTGAAACCAACCGAACCAAATCAAACCAATCAGAGACATCGTTATAAAGCCCTTATTAGGTAATAATACTAAGCTCGAAACCTACAGGAAGGTGAGCAGGCGAGCGAGCGAACCCGTACGTAAATCGCATATCTGAGAAGAGCAAGATTGCCTAACATTCATCCCCCCTTCTAGGTCCTATGCCTTTGAGAGATTTATGCAAAAGTGACATGGCTATTTTGATATTACACTAGCGGATTTTCTTTCCCGTGCGGATTCATTTGTGCTGCTATCCGTACTAGTGGTTGTCGCGTTTTCCTTAGAGTCGTTGGGTCTTCGCGATTGCTCGTCTTGAAGTAGTGGGATCTCATCCATGCTGAGACGTCTCCCACTCACCGGGTCGTCGATTCGAACGCTCTTCTCTGCGTTGGTAGTATCCAGCGAGGGTTCTCTGCCCTCGCCTTCAGGTGCAGGTGCAGGTGTCATCAAGGGCGACTGAAGCATCATCTCGGGGCTGCTTTGCCACTTCGCTACTTCGGCCTTCATTGCCTCAAGCTCTTTCTGGAACCGTTTACCAAATACATCGATATAGTATGTCGAGCCATTGTAAACGCTCCACGCAAACACCACGATGAGGAAGACGGCCGATAACCACCGGCTATAAAACCACAATGGACACGGGAGCATAGTCAATACGGCATAAAGATATTGGATTAGCATGAAAGCCGGTTCTTGTAAGCTGTCGGGCAAGGAAAGCACAAGTTTGCCGATCCAAGCCTTCGAGTAAGAGCGCCGTAGCCAAGTAAACGAGGTAGGTCGGCCAGCGGCAATCTTTTCGCGACGGCGGACAGTTATGAAGAAATAGTAGGTGAGCTGCCAGACAGCATATGGGATAGTCGACCAGGCGAGCATGGAAATGATATTGCCGTAGGCGGTTGGAGAACCTGGCGGAGATGTTTTGACGGTCCAGAGCGCTGGAAAACGCTCGCGTTGATACTCGGGTGGGAAAAGGTGGACGATACAGTGTAACGTGGCGCATGGCATAATGTGAATAAATAGAGATGTAACTTTGTCAAAATCGTGGAAGACGAGCGAATTCCGCCACATGATAATCGCTACGGCGTTGTTCCCGAAAGCAAGGCAATATGAAGACACAAATAGTCTCTTGGAGGAGGGGAAAACCCAGATACTGAGGACGAGTAAGAAGTTGACGAAGTAGCAGAGGTCGGCCAGGAAATAATGATAGCCCCGTCGATGATAGGTATAGTAGCGTATAGGCATAAAATAAACCAGTTGGATAGTATACCAGAGATGGAACCACTCGGGGTAGGCGCCGATCAGATAGCCACTGATGAATATGTTCATGACGCCGCAGATAAAAGATATCTTCTCGCGCATGGTGATGACCTTGGCATCGTTCCATTGTGTGCCGAGCTTTTCAACGCTCTGCTTCATGCGCTTTCGGTATCTTTCTAGCTGCTCGTCCGCCGAGGGCACCCGTCGCCGCCATTCCTCAACCATGCGCTCTCTCGCTTCCTGACCCCTGGACTTGAGAGCAGCCCGTGATCTACGGACCCTCTCCGTCTGGGCAGAAATGCCTTTTTGTATTTTCTCCAGTTGCTGTGGCAGAGCAAAATTGTCAAGCAGGTCCAGAATCGTAAGACGATCTAAAGGGGGGAAGGAGTCCCAATCTTCGTGGTAGGAACTACTGCTGGAGAACGAGGGGTTCCGCGATAGCGGGCGATCGTTGGAGGAGGAGGCCCCCACCTTGGGAGTATCGGATACGGCATTCTCGAGGGGGAGGAACTCAAAGAAGGAGTGGCAGTATCATCCGGGGTTAAAGCCGCCTCATCGTCGGTCTGGGTGCCGTCCGACTTGGCAGACGACATGGCGGCAGATGGAGTCGCAAATTCAGCCATTTCAGCCAGTGTGCGGATGGGAAATCGCTGAATGTCGTTGCGGAAAGACACTCTTCGAAGAGCTTCGGCTCCCCTGAGAATCAGAATGTCAGCCATTAGAGAGCTTCTTTGCCAGAGGAAAGTAGAAAGGGGAGTAGTCACTCTGGAAAGGATCCTGTCCCGCTCTTTTAAAGGATACAAACGGACCCCCGGCACCACCACCTTGAAGGCTCTCACTATATTAAATAAACAAGGACTAGCGTGCTAGAGATGCGTAGTGGCAGGATTTCGAGTCAACAACGGGCACAGAGGGGTCGAGAAGATGATAGGGTGTCGAGGGAAGACGCGCGTGACTAGCGAGGTGCAGACAGGCAAAGAGGGTGTGTGACCTGATTTACGTACAAGAGTAAGCCTCTAAACGCAGAATAGAGTCTAGGCTGGGGGAGAGATGGGGGGAGCTTGAGAGACAGGAAGAGTGTAGATTAGTGAAGGTGTGTCCGGGGAGGGTTTACCTACCCTGTGGATGACCTTCAGCCAGGGACGTGTTTTGACGGTGGACTGTAATTGGATGAAAACAGAGTGTTGTCAAAAAAATAGGCCCAGCCAAGACAGGACGATCCGGCAGTAAGGACTCAAACTTGACGACAAGCGGGAAAATGGAAAAGAAAAGTTGGAAGAGAACAAACAAGAGAAATCTTGGTGAATGTAAGACATGAAGTGGAGGATGGTAGTGTGGTTGGATAGAGTTTCAAAATATTAACTTACCTGGGTAGCTCTGAACTATCTTTTTATAGAAATGACATTATGTATATGGATTAATTGTAAACAAAAAGCATGGATACCAGACGTGACAATGTAGGTAGGTGTCTTCTTATACACACAGGTTATACTACCAATCGAATTTCTTGATGGGATAGGTACCTACATACATACCTACTACATATGTAGAGACAACATGTATAACTCGACGTAAGGTATGACGCCATTCTGTCATCAATAGGGATCTAACCTAAGGTTCTGGCAGGTACTTTCCATTCTATTATTCAAGTTGGTATGCAGGTACCTATGTACCGAAGGTTTAGGGCGAAGGGTACTTTTACCTACATACTAACATTATGTATATTTGATACCTACATGCTAAATGTCGTTCTTAAGAACGGAACTCGCTCATGTCTGCGCAGCCACGTCGACAAGTTTAACTTAGAGGGTTTGGAGGTATGTATTCTAAGGTAGAGGTCTAGTAGGTTACCCACTACTAAACCTAACATACATCTTAGTACATATGTATGTAGGTATGTACATACATACCTATGTTAGTATGTACCTAACTTACTACTTCGTACTAAAGTGACGTCTTTCCTGCTGTGAAACGTTAGTACCTATGAGACCACCTTGGTACTAGGTATGTAGGTGGAGACTACTAGGCAGCTGCCAACCGATAGGAGTCCTCTTCAGCTGGTACCAGTCGGGTCGGAGAGTCACTGGCGAGGACCCGAGAAAAAAGGACACCACTTGGCAGTAGTACTTACCTACCTACCTAGTACGTACCTTCAGTGCTTATAGCTCCTGTCGGGCCCCCGCGCCTTACCCAGCCAAAAGTCGCGTAAACTAGACAGTAAAATCGTGTTCGCAATCCGAACAAAAATTTGGACTGCCAATACACTCGTTTCCCTCCATGTTTACGCAGGCGATGCTTTGAATATCCAGATCGCATGTATCTTTTTAACCAATTCCCCGACAGTCTGTTGAAATGCACTAATTTGAAACCCACACATAAGCCCCCCAGGCATTAGCGACAACCTCCAAATCAACTGGTCAAGTAATTTCTCGTGTCGCGTTTCTCACCATCAACACCCGCCTTCTCCATCCTCGAGAAGCCACACATCCACCCACCCGACCTACCGACCTACCTACTTACCTACCCATCTGCCTACCAGCCCATCAAGTCAACATGGGCAAGTTGATCCGCCTCGAGCTGTTCAGTATGTATATCCCCTCAGTACAACACCCATCATCCCCTCTGTTCTTTTCCCTGGTAGCGCCGCTAACCACTTGGACTATTTCGCAGACTTCAAGTCCTACAAGGGCCACCATACCCTCTTGTTCGGCGACTCCTACTTCACCTCCATCATCGGCCCCAATGGATCCGGCAAGTCCAATTCGTACGTCCTTCCAATGCTCACATCCCGCGCGGCTTGCTTTGCTTTGCTAACTCCCTGCTCTCGGGTGCAGTATGGACGCCATCTCCTTCGTCCTAGGCATCAAATCTTCGCATTTGCGATCGGCCCACCTCAAGGACTTGGTCTACCGCGGCCGTGTCCTCAAGACCTCTAAGATCAACGACGATGGTTCCGCCGCCGACCCCACCACCAATGGCCACACCAACGGCCATGTCAATGGTGACGATCAAGACAGGCCCAACCGAGGGGACCCCAAGAGTGCCTGGGTTATGGCCGTCTATGAGGATGACGTCGGTGATGAGCAACGATGGAAGCGCACAATCACAAACCAAGGCTCGAGCGAATACCGCATTAACGACCGCGTCGTTACCGCCCAACAGTACAACGAGGCCCTCGAGGCCGAGAATATCCTCATCAAGGCCAGGAACTTTCTTGTCTTCCAGGGTGATGTCGAGGCGATTGCCTCCCAATCCCCGCAAGATCTTACCCGCCTGATAGAGCAAATTTCCGGCAGTTTAGAATACAAGGCCGAGTACGAAAGACTCCAGAGCGCCGCCGACCAAGCAGCCGAAAACACAAACTTTCAGCTGCAACGACGACGTGGTATCAATTCCGAAATAAGACAATACCAGGAGCAGAAAAAGGAAGCCGAAAACTTCCAGACTAAGACCGAAGAGCGCGACGCTGCCATCGTCACGCATGTCCTGTGGAAACTGTATCATTTCCAACAGGTCATGGATGATTCTAGCGCCAAGATCCAGGAACACCAGGAGAACCTAAAGGAATTCCGCCGGAATGTTGAATCCTTTGAAAGGAAGCTAGAAGCTGCGCGCAAGGAGCAGGTCGAGGTCGCCAAGGACGTGCACAGGGTTGAGAGGCAGATCAAGCAAAAAGAGAAGGAACTGGAGGAGAAAGAAAACAGTCTCGTCCCGATAGAGGAGAAGGTACAGCAAACGACGAGCCAGGCTGATGCTATCCGGCAGAGAATCGATAGTGTCCAAAAGGAACGTGATGAACAGGCCAAACTAATCGCTAAGATCGAGAAAGATCTCGCGACAGTCCAGAAGGCCCAGAAACAATTTGAGGACCAATGGAAAGAGACCATGAAGAAGCAAGGGAAGGAGCTCAGTGACGCCGACCGGAAAGAGTACAACTCCCTGAAAGCACAAGCAATGGCCAAGTCATCAGAGAATCAGGCAAAACTGGACAACCTGAACCGCCAACTTAAAAGCGACGAGGTGACTGTCAATAGCCTCAAGGGAAAAGTTGATGGCTATCAAGCTGCGGTAGAAAAGCTTGAGTCGGAGTTGGCCACTATCCAGGAACGAAGGGATGCCACCCAGGCCGCAGTCAAGCAAATATCGACCGAGATCGACGCCAAGAAAAAGGAGTTCAATCAAGTCCAGTCAGAAAGAGTCAGAACCAACCAACGGCGGACGGAGCTTGAGGAGAAGCGCCTAGATGTCTTGAAAAAACTTGCTGAAGCCGACGATGGGAGACGCCAGAACGATAGGGAGGCGAGAACCAAAGAGATGGTGACCTCCCTGAAACGCTTCTACCCCGGCGTCAAGGGCCGCGTAGGTGACCTCTGTAAGCCAAAACAAAAGAAGTTCGACGAGGCGGTCATTACTGCTCTCGGACGTGACTTTGACTCTGTCGTTGTTGATAGCGAGAAGACTGGCGTTGAGTGTGTACAGTACCTCAAGGACCAGCGCTTCCCACCAATGACATTTATCCCCTTAGACAATATCAAGGTCAACGCTGTGAACACTGCTGTTAAGGGCATACCGGGTGCGCGATTGACCATTGACACGATTGACTTTGATTCTACGCTCGAGCGTGCTATGTCGTATGCTTGCGGGAGTTCGATTGTTTGCGATTCCCTCGATATTGCGAAGCATATCTGTTACGAACGTAGAATACAAGTCAAAGCGGTTACTTTGGAAGGTTTCGTTATTCACAAGGCTGGTCTCATGACTGGTGGTCGCGGCCCCGAAAACAAGGGTGGTAAGCGTCGCTTTGAAGAGCACGACGTTCAAAACCTACGCAAGATGGCAGATAAGTTCGGAGAAGAGATTGAAAAACTACCGAGGGCAGACCGCCGTGGTCATGCTGAAGAGGCATTGCAAAACGAGCTTGCCGGCCTGGAGCAGCGTCTGCTGTTCGCCCGAAATGAGCTGGCAGCCTTCGATCAGAACATGTCTAGTAAGAAGAAAGAACTGGACCACGTGAAACGCCAACTTAAGGAGTGGCAACCCAAATTCAACGTTGAAGATGACAAGCTAGAGAAGACTCGCTCGTCTGTAGAAAAGTTCAAGGCTGCCATTGCCAAGGTGGAAGATAAGATTTTCTCCGACTTCTGCAAACGACTTGGTTATTCTGATATCCGAGCGTACGAGGCTCAACAAGGGAGCTGGGAACAGGAAGCACAAGAGAAGCGTACTCAGTTTGATCTCCAACGGCAAAGGTTAGAGAGCAACAAGAGCTGGGAGTTATCTAGACAAAACGAGACTCTGGGCAGAGTCCGCAGCTTGGAGGACCGACTAAAGCGGCTATCTAAAGATATCAAGTCATACGAAGCTGAGAAGAAGGAAATCGAGGAAGCCATGAGTAATGACCAGGACTTTCTTGCTGCACTTCAAGATGAGCTGGACGAGTTGAAGTCTGACCTTGCTGTGCGCAACGACAAGGTCAACAGCGCGAAAGCCGACGTCCAGAAGAGAAGTAAAGACATTGAAAGCCGACAGAAAGCTATCAACGCCCTAGAGACGGAAGTTCAGAAAAACAGCGCTGGCAAATTCGCTTTATTGAGGCGGTGTCGTTTGGAGCAAATCAATATCCCCCTTTCAAGTGGATCTTTGGACAACCTTCCAAATGAGGACAATTTGTTACATCAGGATCCCGACGCCATGGACGTAGACGAGGACGACGAGGCTGATCTCATGGAGGATGCTCTGAACGACTACGGCATCGAGGTCGACTTCGATGGGCTGGACGATGAACTCAAAAATGTAGGTCTTATTTCCAAACTTGCTATGCTCAAAGACTAACCTGACTAGCCTGATGACGAAACAATCGATGATCAGCTTCAAGAAAAGATTTCATCTCTTACGGCCGAACTGGAGAAGCTCAACCCTAATATGCGCGCAATGGAACGCCTCGAGGTGGTCGAGGCAAGGCTCAAGGCAACAGAGAAGGACTTTGAAGATTCGAAGGTGTCCTACAA
Source organism: Biscogniauxia mediterranea (assembly GCA_018398605.1). NCBI lineage: Eukaryota > Fungi > Ascomycota > Sordariomycetes > Xylariales > Xylariaceae > Biscogniauxia > Biscogniauxia mediterranea. The sequence goes on from JAGXTR010000005.1 coordinate 533,605, forward strand.
GGAAGCCAAAGACAAGTTTGATAAGGTCAAAGCTCTACGCTTCGAACTCTTCAATAAGGCCTTCAGTCACATCCAGGAGCAGATCTCGCAAGTCTACAAAGACCTGACCCGGTCGGAGCAGTATCCTCTCGGCGGCCAGGCCTACCTGGATATCGAAGAGGACACGGACAAGCCGTATCTATCGGGCATCAAGTACCACGCCATGCCGCCTCTGAAGCGGTTCCGCGACATGGAGCACTTGTCGGGAGGCGAGAAGACCATGGCCGCCCTCGCTCTGCTCTTCGCCATCCACAGCTACCAGCCGAGCCCCTTCTTCGTGCTCGACGAGGTCGATGCCGCCCTGGACAACGCGAACGTCGAGAAGATCAAGAATTACATCCGTGACAACGCGGGGCCTGGCATGCAGTTCATCGTCATCAGCTTGAAGACGGGCCTGTTCCAGGACAGCGAGAGTTTGGTCGGCGTATATAGGGATCAGGACGTAAACAGCTCACGGACGTTAACTCTTGATGTAAGCCCCCCCCTTTCTTTTTCTTTTCTTTTCTTTTCTTTTCTTGACTATCTACCGCTTCACTTTTTCAACTCAACAAGTACTGACATCAATCAATACAGCTCCGCAAGTATGTATGAATTAGGAGCTAATTGACGGGGGCGATATCACTTGATCTTGTTTTTGTTCCTTTTCCATATTTCCTTGGAGACAATCGTTTCTGGGAGAGGGGAGGAGGGAGGGGAGTCCGATTTTCCATGTTTACGATGCTATGTATGATTTGGAAGAGCAGGGGGAAGGAAGGGAGAGAATCAGTCTAGCACATCGGAGTGCAGTCTTCTTTTCTTCCCCTTTATTTCCTCTCGACTTCCCCACAGCTTCCCTCCTGCATTCTTGCACTACTACTTTATTTACCTAAGGATACCAACCTACCTTTAGCAACGTGTGCTTAAAAGGGAGGAGGGGGGTAGGAGGAACTGGATTGATCAGGCTGCCCAAGTTTATCACGTAAATTGAGGGTCGCCCAATTGTACCTTTTGTATGGTTGTTTATTCAATTTTTTTCTTCTCTTGGGCACAATGTAAATATAAAACTCCCGAAAGAGTAAAATTCAAACCTTTTCTTGTGATGGCGCTTGTATAATGCAAGTAGTCTATGGCAATTCTGTGATGTAGATCATATAATACCCCTTTTTGCCGCTGGTATTTCTTAAAAAAAAATTTTTTTCATACGTCTGCCTCGCCTGATTCATTTGGAAATCAGTCATCAGAAAAGAAACATTGTTTCTTTCTTTGTTGAATATGTAGGGTATCGCAATAAGGGCGAAGGCGCATCACCCTTTAATTCTAGTCTCTCCCTCTCAACCCACTCATACACATTACGTCCCTATAGCCCGTAGCAAAAGTAGTAAAGGTAGGTTGGCCGATGCTCTAGACATCTTCGAAGGTAAGGCCGTCATCCTCGCTGTCAGCATCGTCGGGAGGCTCCTCGACCTTCACTTTCTTAGGCGGTCTCTCCTCGGAGGCGGGAGTATCGGCAGCACTAGTTGTCCCGCTTGATGCAAGGCGCTTCTCGCCTATGGAGCTAGCGACATTGGTAGCAATCTCCTCAAAGTCTTCGTCCTCCTCCTCATCCTCTTCTTCGTCGGAGTCCTGTTCTGCCTCTTCCTCCTTTCGTCTGGCTTCCTCTTGTTGATTCATAAGCATGTTAAATAGGTTGTTCACCTCGTCATTGTGTGCTGAATCATCCGCTTGCTCAATGGGCTTTTTCACATCGTCATCGTCAGCCTTGGTGGCTGGAAGCTGGTTCGAGTCTGCGCCGTATGATGCACCTGTGACAGTGCTATTGAGATGCCACGAGGGCAGGGCGTTCGACTGGGCGATCTTCTCCTTCCGAAGGCGCTCGGCCTCCTTCTCTGCTTCGGTAGGACCGTCTGAATCTGTAATACTGATGGCGATGCTTTGGGGGCCCGTATTCGCCATACCCTTGACGGCGGTGGGTTTTGAGATGCTCTCGACGACGATGGAGGGCGCAACTTGGTTGGTAGCATCGCGGGTTACGGGGCGGGCTGAGGCATGCGCAACATCGAAGGTGTTATCAGGGACGACGACGGAGTCGAGCTGAGGCAAAAGATCGGTAATGAACTTGAGTTGGTTGTTCAGTTTGGTAGATTGCTCATGACCTCCAGCCTCCCGATTAGGATCAAAGGTCAAGACGCAATTGCAGCGATGACAAAGGAATCCTTTCACGGGATCCATCTTGTCTAGAACCTCCATCTGGGTCCATTCAGCGTTACAACGCTTACAAAAGTACTCCTTCTTCTCGCTCGCAGGCTTCGTGTTGCCCTGGACAGCCTTGTCGAGATGATACATGCGCCACTTGATGGCATCGATAGCCTGGCGATAGTCGATGTAGTAGTAGGTGCGATTCGTGGGCCGCTGTTGACCTTCGCGCAACTCGGGGCGAGTATGTCTAGAGCGAAAGGGATTAGCGAGATAGATTGGTCAACAATGAGACAAGACGAGTGGAGGCCCGTACACCTGAAGAAAGCGGTCCTCACGAAGCCTGGCGCATATTTTGTGCAGATCCTTGAGATTCATACACATCAAGTAGGATAGATCATCGTCGCGAAGAGCGGAATGGAGGACAAGAGCATCGACGATCAAGATATGTCTCGTGTCGACAGCGCGGGAGTCGTAGAAGGCGCGTGCGACGGAACGCACCAAGGTCTGGGCGAGATCCATGGCAAGAAGAAGAAAAGGGGGGGTAAGCAGTAGAGAGATGAAGAGAATGAGGCGGCGGATGACGGTGACGGTGACGGTGACTGTTGGCGTTGGCGGTAGTTGTTGTAGATGACGAAGTTGTTTGGTGGTGACGGAAGCACAAGGAAATCCCAGTCAGCGAATAACTGCTAGTCAGTATGGATTGGCAAAGGGAATTTCCATGGTTCGTTGGCCGGGTCAATCGCGACTTTGCCTCTGCAAGGTCGACGACGGGAGAGAAAAGAGAAAGAAGTTGAAAGAGAGAGGAAGAGAGAGAATCCAGTTCAGGAAAAGTGCAGGCTACGAAAGGACATGTCGCATTCACCAAGGAATATGAACCCTAAAGTAGATTGGATAGAGGTAGAAAGAAGATTGCCGCCTCGGTAGGTGTAAGACACGATACGGGTATAAAAAGAAAGGAAGAAGATGAGGTCAAGAAAAAGAAGAAAATTTCGAAATGGGTAGAATATCGGAGAGGTGAGAGAACATTAACCTTAAAACCTACAGAAGAGAAGGCAGGCAACAATTTGTCAATTATCTCAGCACCTCCGGTGACGTCCAGTTCGCATGGGCAAGAACGGTCCACTTTAAAAGCTAGTACATTAGGTTAGGTACCTCCTACACTACATTACCTACATAGTAGTAGTATGTATCCATGTACTACCTAGTGTTAGTACGTTTGTACTACACTACATACATACATCAATGCAAGGTTAAGTCACCTGCTATCCTTATGAATCTACTAGTGTAAGGTTACAGTACTGAAGTTCCCTACATACCTACCTATCTTAAAGGTATTCTCGTCTCATCATTTTCTCAAAACTTCAACTTAAAAAAGTCCCAAAAGTCCGTCCACCCTCACAAAGAAAAAAAAAACCAGGAATCTGATTACATTTGCCAAAAACCCGTGGACCTCCCGGTGTTTTACTCAGATTAGAATACCTCCGTACTCGATCCGAATAAGTAGGTTAACCTTGGCACAAAACAGATTCCCCTATACTCGAGCTCTTGCTTTCTGAATCATCATGAGACAAAAACAAAAACACCTCTCATCACCGGCATCACCACCTGGCTCGTACCGCACTATTGAAGTATAGCCAAAGTACCTCATATTTCTAGTGTACAAAGTCAGGTTTGGCGGCATGGCTCTTGACTTTCCCACCATCTATCTCCTGCCAACTCATCTCGAACCAGATGAGCTGCCCGAACTTGAGACCCAAATCCCTTCTCTGACTTATGATATCCACGAGGCCAAGGTTGTCCTAGGAAAAATCTCCAAAAAGACAAGGGCTTTGTTCGAACTAAGAACTCGTGGTGTCCTGACCGACGAGGTAGATGTCCCTCATCATCCACATGTCCGTGATGCGTCGCCCCCGGCAAAGCGCAGAAGACTATCAAGTCCATCCCAGGTTCCCATAGACGATGATGCCAGTACTACATCTAGCCATGAGAGTATAGACGACGATGGCACGCTGGTCCAAGTTGTCAGACTGGCCTGGTTTACCGATAGTGTGGAGAAACAAACGGTCCTACCTGTAGATGATTATTTGATATACCGGGGTCGAAAAAAACAAGTCATGACCACTCGTCCGATGCCGAGCCCTCGACATATCTCCGATAATGGGGACGGCGATGGAGATGAAGACGGTAAACATCTAGCATTACCACATAGACGAAGCACGGCGACAAAGTCCCATATGAAAGTCCCTCCGCTGTTAAAGGAGACAACGTCAGATCATGAGCGTGCTGTAGCACTGCCGCCAGTCCCTGATTATTTACATACAGCCTATTCCTGTCAGCGCCCGACCCATCTCAATACTCCTAATGACGCATTCATCGACCAGCTGAAGAAAATGAGGACGATCAGGTCCCTCGAGAACGATCAAGTAGGTGTAAGAGCCTACTCAACAAGCATTGCCTCAATCGCGGCCTATCCCCACCGAATTTCAGAAGCCTCTGGTGGGTCCCTCTTTTGCCTTGTATACTTTCTGGTGGGAATGTATCAAAACTCACTATTGATCCAGAAGTGGCCCGTCTTCCAGGTTGTGGCGTAAAAATTGCCCTCCTTTTCAGGCAGTGGAAGTCGAATGGTTATCTTGATGATGTCAAAAGGGCTGATTTGGATCCAAAACTATCCGTCTTGAAACTCTTCTATGAAATATGGGGTGTTGCGGCCACCACAGCCCATGAATTTTACAATAAGGGGTGGCGAGATCTAGACGACATTGTCGAGTATGGATGGGACACAATTAGTCGGGAACAGCAGATTGGTGTCAAGTATTACGAGGAGTTGCAGGAGAAAATCCCTCGTGAAGAGGTTGAATCAATCGGGAAGATTGTACTTGACCACGCCAACAAATTGCGAAGAGGCTATCAGATGGTAATTGTCGGGGGGTATAGACGGGGAAAGGCAGCAAGCGGTGACGCCGATATCATTATAAGCCATCCTGATCCGGCCGCTACTCAGTATTTTATTGCGGACATTGTGGGTAGCCTGGAGAAGGATAAATTCATCACTCACACGCTCAAGATCAGCAACAAAAATAGCGACCGAGGGCAAGTCCCGGTAACTTGGAAGGGGCAGGATAGCAAGGCTGGGCACGGATTTGATACCCTCGACAAGGCACTAGTGGTATGGCAAAATCCAATCTGGGACAAGTCTGCTGCAACGAAGAATCCAAATCCTCATCGTAGGGTCGACATCATTGTCAGTCCCTGGAAGACGGTTGGATGTGCGATGGTGGGCTGGACAGGTGGCACTACGTTTGAGCGCGACCTCAGGATGTATTGCAAGCGCGAGAAGGGTCTAAAATTCGACAGTAGTGGGGTGCGATCAAGGACAAACGGCGGTGAATTCGTTGATTTAGAAAGCGGCCCGGACGGACGACCGGCACCAGACATGATAACGGCAGAGAAGAGAGTGTTTGAAGGCTTAGATCTCGAGTGGCGTCCGCCCGAGGAGAGGTGTACAAGATAGTTAGGCAAGCCAGGCAAGTCAGGCGTCTAGACAGTAAGCTAGGTAAAAGATGTGAAAAAACTGGTGAAGGTGCCATGCTAATGCATTACTAGATACGGAGGCATATAAATTATTCTCCTATAGAGTAAGAACAACTCAGCCAACGCAACCAACATACATATGATGATCGCAGCCTACATGAAACTAGCTACAAAGAGCCTATTCCCGAATCCTTTCCCCAATTACTCTAGAGGCTACCTAGGTGATATTCAACAGATGCCGCACCAAACCCTCTATTGGCGTCACCAGAAAATGCTTGGACGACCAGTCGAATCACACCCTAGAGCTAGAGCGTTTTTCGGAAGGGTCTTCAAAGGCGTCGTCAACCTCTGGCCGGTTTATTTCGCTGGTAGGATACATTAAGGAGACAAAACTCGACTTGGAAGGATTAGTTCCCGAAGGTTGCGTAGAACGTGTAGACTTCTCATCTCCAAAGTTACATGGTAATACAACGCAAAAGGCAATACAGCATGTCAGATGATCCTACTGAGATGGTCGAGGCGGGCTTCGACTGATTGACCAGAAATGTAGGCATAGTGGTAGAAGCTCGGGGATCTCTCCCTGTAGACATCAGCCCTTAGCCGTAGAACCCATTGCTTATTCATGGACTTCAAACCAGAATATCTGTGTTATATTATCAGAGCCACGGGGAAACTTTACAGGCTTCGCTGTCGAAAGTCTCTTCACGCCTATCCATCATCTATCGTGGGCTACTATAGGATAGATAGGCTCACTGGCATAAATTGACTACAGACTACGTCTTGATATATTAGATAAGTAGTAAAGACTTCACCAACGCACATCTATTCGGGGTTACAGGACTCGATTGGTTGTTGTACAAAAGCAAAAGAAATGAGAGTGGGAGAGAATTCCCCACGCTACCTAATACAGTACAAAATGCGACTTATCCGCATTAGCAACCTTTTCCTTGTTGTTCCATGGTTAGGACAATAGGTGCAACAGTCTCCATGCCAACAAGTAGATATATATATATATTCACATCTCTGGCGTGGATGAGAGGTCTTGGCTTCCCCGGAAGACAACAGTCCCGTGTGTAGCTATCCGTTTAGCCCCCCTTCTCAACCCCTCGTCAAATTAAGTATAACCGTCATATTCGTACATGATCGAGGCCCGTTCACACATGACATTATGCCCATCCTCCTTTTTCTCCCCTCGCTCTCACCAACTCTACCCTTATTTTCTCCCTAGGGAAGAGACAATAAGAAGAGATGTCTACCGATCTCATAGCTTGGCCTCCGGCGCAGGATCTGCAGCGCCATCGCCGCCACCGTCGTCACAACGCGCGAGTATCCAATCGCCGACGTCGCGGTAGAACTCCTCCTTCCCGTAGTCGGCGTGCATCTGATGATACATGCCTTCGTACGGCCTGAACGAAGCGTCCCGGCCAATGGCGGGGCGGCCGATGTTCTCGAACCAGTCGCGCGCCTTGTCGAAGCTCGTGGCCTTGTCGGCGGACCCGTGGGCCAGCAGCAGCGAGCGCACGACCTTGCCGTCGGGCCGCAGCTCCCCCGACGCCAGCGCCGCCGTGCGGTCGAGCATGCCTGCGAGCCCCTCGAGGGTCCCGTAGTTGTGCAACAGCGGGTCCTCCGCGATGCTGCGCTGCACCTCGGGATCGCGCGTCAGGTCGGCGGGCGGGATCGGCCGGTGCAGCTTGAACCGCGGCACCACGTGGGCGGCAAGCCGGCCGCTCGCCACCGTCAGGGCCGACGGCTGCAGCTCGGGCGCGAACCCCAGGAACGGCGACTCGAGGACCCAGCCGCGCACGCGCGACGCCAGGCCCGGCCCGTACTCGGGCGTGCTCGCCAGCGCGAGGACCTGGCCCCCGCCTATGGAGTGTCCCAGGACGAAGAGGGGGGCGCCGGCGGGCGAGGCGGAGAGCGCGTGCCGCACGAAGGCGGCCATGTCGGCGAGGACGCGCGAGGTGGGACCGGTGCGCCCCTTGTCGGCGTGGCTCGGGGCGCTTCGGCCCCAGCCCCGCTGGTCGAGCCCGTACACGGCGATACCGCGGCGCGCGAGGCTCGGGAAGAAGTCGTAGTACCGGTCTATGTGGTCGCTGAAGCCGTGGAACATGACCATCTTGGCCTTGGGAGCCTCATCGGGCTAACAAGGAGGCGGACGGTCAGCTGTTTTCGAGGAGAGAACAGGCGAGATATGAAGATCGGAATGTTATATAAATCATTGCCCGAGAACTTTTCAATAAAGGAAGTATATTAAGTAGAAGCCGGGGAAAAAACACCAACTTACCAGCCATGTCTTGGTGAACAGGCTTACACCATCGACCTCGAACGTTCCCTCTATGATATTGACCATATCGACCGTAGTATACACCTGGCCCTTTGAGGTCTTCTTTCTAACTTTAGATGCTACAAAACATGAATTTTCAAATCGTCGGGAAATAGGAGAAGGTAAATATATTTGATGAGGAGTTTAGATAATAAAAGAAAGACGAGGAGAGAGAAGAGAGAAAGAGAGTTAGGGTAGGTAAGTAGATAGGTACAAACTGAAGCTGGCAGTGAATGTTTATAGGCCCAGTGGGTACGAGCTTCTTATGTGGGTGAGAATGGAGCTGAAAAAAGCCTCCATACCTTAGTAGGTACACAAGTCAAACCCTGTTTTTAGCTCGAATAGGGAGATAGATTCAATGGGGAAGGTTGGCCATGTCCATGTAATACCAATGCTGGTACATTAGTAGGCTAAAGCTTCGCGTGTACAAGTACACCCCGGAACCAGATTTCGTATATCCTCGAATAAGAATTTGTACCTATGTATAACATAGCCCCCCTTACAGTATCGATGTTACCAGATATATTATAAACACAACGCGATTTAAGTCCATATTTATTAAATATAGGGCTTTTTATAAAGAAAACCCATGCAATTATCGCAGTGTACTATCCTCCTTTTATTAAGTAACACATACAAATAACATCATCTCCAGCTATGGAACATACTACTATGTAGGGAGGCGGTGTCTCGGTCACCGTGCCTACATAGGACAACGGAGTACTATGTGGACATACATAGGCTATGTAGGTACCTTAGGTAAGTCGGTAAGCATGTATGTTAAATATTTGAAGTAGATAATTGGTATAAAACTATCCGAGCTATTTCAACGCCCTGTCAGTTTGAAAAACCTTAGAAGCCTCCCGCGGAATAATCAGGAATTTAGGCCATCCTAAAATACTAATGCCCTTAGGTATCCTACTAGCTAGTACATAGTACCTATTCATAAGATGATTTTAACTACATGCCTAAGTTAACCAAATTGACTTGCATTGCGCCATTTGTCCATATGTTTATTCAGGATCCGTGACCATGACCACACCGTAAGGAAAAAGAAAAAGAGAGAAAAAAAAGACCACGAAATGTCGCTAAACCACCTGTATACTTCCTACTATTTTTAGCGGCATCGAGTGGAGTTTTTAGAGACATTACATACAAGCATGTAATAGGTAGGAGGTATTCTACAATATACAAATCAGTCATGATCGCCCATGATTGCCAGTCTCGTCTACTAGACCTGGCGCTTTCTAACCACTACATACTAATCCCAGGGCCAGGATTGTTCAGTCTTCAGACACAAACACCAGCTAGCACACCCTAAGCTTCTATCCGTTTAAGTGGTCGTAATAATACACACGAGTTCACTCGTGCCCCTTCTCTTTCCCCTGTGCCTCTTTGCGTTCGTGTTGCTGTCGTTGCCCCCCCTCCTCCCTTAGTTCCCTCTCGTCCCCTTCATCCTCGTTCTCCTCATTCTCCTCCTCCTCCTCCTCCTCCTCTAATTCCTCTTCCATTATCTCAGACTCTGTGAGTTGGGGTGGCCGCTTGTTAGGGGGATCGACAACTTCACCACCCGTCATTTGCCATTCCATCAGTCGGCTGAAGGCGCTCTTCGGGTTGGCGCTAAGTTCCTGGTAAGAGCCGATTTCTGCAACGGCACCCTCGCTGTTGAGAACAATGATCTTGTCTGATCGTTTGATCGTAGACAGACGGTGGGCGATAGAAATAGTTGTACTACGACCTTGCATGAGGCCAGCAAGAGCAGAGTTAACGGCAGTCTCGGACTCAGCATCCAGTGCCGACGTGGCCTCATCAAGAATGAGAATATCTGGGTCCTTAAGTAGAGCTCTAGCGATGGCAATTCGTTGTTTTTGACCTCCAGATATTTGTGCACCGCGAGCACCAACTTGTGTTTCGAGACCTTGTGGGAAGTCCTTCAGGAAAGAGGTGCAGTTGGCTTTTTCCGCGGCCATCAGGATTTCCGCCATGGTAGCTGCTGGTTTACCGTAAGCTATATTCTCGGCCACGGTACCCGAGAACAACACCGGCTCCTGGGCTACCATGCCGATGCGTCGCCGGAGTGATTTGGCATTCATCTTGGTAATATCGACGCCATTTATAGTAATAGTGCCGCCAGTAGGGTTATAGAAACGCAGTAAAAGCGATGACACGGTCGACTTGCCTCCACCTGAAGGGCCGACAATACAGACATTGCTCCCAGATGGTATTTCAAAGTCTAGGCCGTTGAATATGGGTACAGCCGGCCGGGTGGGATAGGCGAATGTAACATTTGAAAATTTAATAGGGCCCTGTGCTGATTTGACTTTAAGACCTGGCGTGGGAGGAATGGTAGTCCGTCGGTCTTGGAGTTCGAACAATCGAGTCGCAGCGCCAACGCCCTTCATCAACTCAGAAAGGAAGTTCCCTACACCGAAAAGACTTGTTCCGGCCCAGACAGCATACATCATGAACGTAGTAAGATCACCAACGCTCATGAGGCCGTCTCGAACCATTCCCCCTCCAGACCAGAGCAGGGCGATAATCATCATGTTACCGATCCATCCATTCCAACTAAAGTACGTCGCATCGTAGAAAGCCTGCTTCTTGCCGACCTCGAAGATCTTTTTGACCTGTTTGTTGTAACGGCGGACCTCTTGAGCTTCGCCGACGAAAGCCTGACTAGTCTTGACGTTCCCGAGACGTTCTTCGGCAATCTTGGTCAGAGCACCAACGTTACGCTGCATTTCGCGGCTGAGTCTCCTCGTAACCCTGGAGTAGAGGAAAGACGCACCGCCAATCAGGGGCGCGGTATAAAGCATAATCGTCACGAGAGGAGGGCTAACCCATGCCATGGCTAACAATCCTGCAATACTACTTATAAAGGATCGAAGACCATCCGAAACATTCTGGGTAATGCTCTTACCAACGATGACAGTGTCGGCACCGAACCGAGAGATCAGATCACCAACCCTGTTGGCATCGAAAAATTCGGCATCCTGACCATAGGTTCTACGGAAGAGTTGGGATCGCAGGCGAGCAACAACTCTTTCGCCAATTATGCGCAGCATTATAATGCGCCCATAATTAGCGCATGCGCCGAGGGTTAGAAACATGCCAAAAGCGGGAAAAAACTGGTAGAGGGTCAGGCCAAATAGCCTCGTATCTTCGGCGGTGGTGCTTGTAGCTGTATCCATGATCTTGCCGACCATGGCAGGGATGGATATGCTGATGGCGGACGAGACGAGCAGAAGAGCAATAGCCAGGGAGAGAGCCTTGAACTCGGGCCTTGCGATTTGGAAGAGGCGCCAGACCTCCCGCAAGGAGGCCCAGAGCTTCCGGGGCTCTTTCCCTTCCTTGGACAGACGTGCTCTCGTGTTAACCTGAGCTGCTCTCGTCGCCCTTTCAGACCTGACGAGGCCGTGGTGTTCTTGCGAGTTGCCTGGTATTATTTTCTCAGCCTGGTCTGTGGGCGAGTCCGCCTCAGTGTTGGTGGAAAGGAGTACTGCAGTCTTGATAGTATCCTTCTGGACAGCCGACCTTGATTCATCTTGTAGGTTCTGTGCAGCCACCCGACTGGAATGAAATTGTCTTGCAATACCGAGGCCTATGGTAGGGTGACGCAGTGGCGTACACTCGAGAGAGGATTGAGGGGAAATCTTTAGAACGAGCTCGGAAGGGACGCATATTCGAAGAGCTTGAAGGCTGCAAAAGATAGACCGTGAAGCTTGTGGGGACTTTGGGAGGAGGGTTCGGGCAGAGGTGTTCAGTCCTCTGCCCTGTATCAAGGCCGAAGAGGGGTCGAGGGTTGGAGGGCGGCGTTGAGAAAGCTTTGCGACACGGCCAGCGGCACCGGCACAACTTGGTGGACCCAGCAGCGCTCGGCGCACTGGACCCGAGACCATATTGAGGATTTCACTGAGGTCGCAGAGTCCGTCGCAAGGCTTCCAGAATGCGCAATGGCATTGCAGAGGCGCAACGCGGTCGATAGGCTATATCGACGTGTGTTGACTGGATATTTCTTGTGGTGTTGAGGATTTAGCAATTTGAGCTGGAAAAGCTGATGTCACTACATGTACTAGGTATATATGCGTACTACTACTCTAATAAGTCCTGGCTTGGCCTAATGTTTCTCGCTAACGTTATAGCGCCTAGCGTGTACTATGCCCGCGACATACATACATACTAAATACCTACATATTCGGTTTAACCCCGGCTGGCAAAGCTTAAGTTCTTAAGGTAACAACTTCAGCATCAGCACCAATTCGACATTGATCTACCTTGACCATTTGAGGTTCAGTAGGTACATTTGATACATAATGTACTTAGTAGGTATTCACTTCAAGTTGATTGTACAGAGTTAAGTTTAGGCGGTAACCTACATACATAGGTACGTAGGTAGACCCGTCCATGGTTAGTGCAACCTTGCCAATTCTCTCCTCCTCCTCAGTATTGTGCTATTTCATTGATTTCATCTCAAACTGATCAGTTTCCCATAACATAAACAACTCAGTTAAAAAAGAATTAAAAAAGAAAAAGAAAAGAAACCAGTTCCAAGCAGCTATACGTAACGATGAAGCAAAGTTGATACTTGCATGTTAGGATAATAACCACCGACTAACCAGAGCCTCCCCTCGGAACAAAACAATATACATACACTTGCTCGACCACTTTTCTACTAGTACTCTAGCCCAATGGAAAGCCTGCGTGTCTCGATAGGGGCCGATTCTGCGGAACCCAATTAAACCAGGCTCCCGCTTCACACGTGATACAATCATGGTTACGACGCATTACTATCCTTGCGAAGCATCTCGGCGACGTCTGCATCGATGCCATCGTCCGCCCCAAGGTCGGGAAAATCACCCCCTTCGTCTAACCGTCGTTTCTTCGATCCGTTGGCCGAGGAAGAAACCGACTTGTATTGGGCTGCCGCAGCTAGGTTGGAGAGCATATCGATTCCCGGCGCGCTGGATTGTTGAAAAGTGGCGTTGTGGGTGAGATTGGACGGCCATTGATGGGCTTCCTTAGTAACTTGGTTTGGCTGTTCTGGCAATTCTGGCTCCATCGATGGTGGCGTGAGAGCTTCGACTTCTGGCCTGTCAGGTTCAGGAGCAGGCTGCTCGTTCAAGCCGTTGCCTGGGATATAAGGTTCATCGTTTGGTAGTCCAGCCATGATGGCCCTCTCGACCTCGGTCTTCTTCTCCTCGGCCTGCATTTTTCTCTGCACGAACGACTCAAGCTGGTCTTCATCAGATATCAGGGCGGTCCTATTGGTGTCTAGAATCTTCTGGAGTTCGCTAACGAGCTCCCTGCGAGCCTTGACACATTGCTCGACAGCTCCTTCAGCCTGGGCTAGTGTCTTGAGTAGCCCACTTAACCTGGCAGCATAGACAGGTGCAGAAGGTACGGTGCTAGACGGGCCCATTAACTTGTCGTACTCCTGGTTTGCCGAGTTAACTGCGGTCTTAGTGTTGAGGAGTAGCTTGGTGACATTCTGCTGGGGGGTGACTAGTGGCGATAGCTCTTGAGGAAAAGAGGCTGCTCCAAAGATGGAGCCACCTAGACTAGCCTTGCCAGTACCACGGGCTTTGTCGAGGTCTATGATATGTAGTCAGCGGGTGAAACTCTCCATTAGCTACCATTTGGCACAATCTCACCATTGATTCGAGCTTCAACGGCTTCCTGGATGGGCCCTTCAAATACGTTACGCTCTCGCCAGACATCCACCACTCTTCTAATACGCTGCTGTACTTCCGAGGGTGCCCCCTTGTAAGCAGTGGCAACTGCTTCAGCGATGGAAGGCGAGAAGGCAACGAGGAAATCCTCCTTATGGCGGGCCTTTGATTGTTGAGTGACCTCTGTGTTTCTATTAGCAGGGGCAGCGGGGGCGACAAGATGTAGAGTTTCTAGCCGGGACTGGCTTACCGTTGGCCAGGTAGATGAGGTTTAAGCGTTTATGACTGGTGGAGTCCTTCAATCGCTGAAGCCATAGCTGAACAGTGCGTTCGGCATGACGCCTAGATAGACAAACGAATGAGTATACGTGGGTAGCCAAGCAGAAGGGAATATCAAACAGCCATGGAAAACATGGGCAACATTGGCACCGATGGAGTTTGCCTACCTGTGGAACATGATCCATTGGGCTACAGTGACGATACTGTCCTGAGTCTCGGATAGGGAAGAGAGCTTTGCCAACACGGCATCATCAGTGTAAGCCATGGCGTGAGAATTGCGAGACGGCCGTGTATGTGGGGAATGTATAAGGGCTGTGCGGCAAGGGAATGCAACAGCAGATGGAAAGGAGCTTTTCCTTCGAGAGTGCTGATTGATGTTGATTGGTGCTCTACTTCCTGGAATTGTGCTGAGTAGGTATGTATGTTGTGGTTTGGGTTGGGTTGGTTTGTTTATATTCAGGTCAATCTACAGGGAGAGGATGATGGAGGCACAGAGAAAGGCGCCAGTATGGATTAAAAGCTGGGCAGAGCAATGCAGAAAAAACATATGCTGAGTCTAGCTTCTAGCTACTCAAGGCTGGCTACCCAAGTCCAAGTGCTCTGAATAGACAGTACCTAGGCCTGTAGATCTAGTACAAACGAGGTAGTAGTTGATGGTGATGATGGTGGTGATGGCGATGACGAAAATCGAGAAACCCCCTTCCAAGCTCTACTGTCGCATTTGACAGGCAACTGAGATGAGTTGTAGATTAATGAAACAAACTGAGGAACGGTCGAGGTGAAATGGCGAGCTCTGTGCATACAATCACTTGCAGTGGACAAAGCTCTACCAAGATGTTATGGTACAAGGATTGTTCCCTTCCATTCACTATCTAGCTAGCTGCACGTGATGATAAAACTAGCGGGAAGGCACACTGGCCAACCACAGGTTGTTCCGCGGAATCCACCCTGCCCAGTGTGTCTATTACCTACAGTCACGGTAGATTGTGTGCACTGTCTCCAGGGCTACCGATACTTATGTACTACCTACAGTACTCCATAAGGAACCAGCTAAATTAAGTGGATCTACCACCATCAATGTACCTGCTGCTGCATGCCAGATTTCCAGGCTGAGAGTCAAGTCCATGGTGTACCTGGCCTTGCGATCAAGCATCTCTAACCAACCATCCATCCTCTCCATTACAAAAACATTCCCCTTTCCTCATCCCCCCCCCCCCCCCCCCTGCAAAGCTTAACACAAGAGGCATTGGTGATAATACCCAAAACCCCCCTTTTCTACTCTACTGATCGCATATTCGTGGTTTGTTCTGCCTAGCTCATCCAACTCCCAATTACCTGTTGCTCTTACCATCACCACCCAAGATGGCAGATCGATTCCCATCATTGGACGACTTCGACTCGGGAGGTATGTCTTGCGCTTGACTTCCCAACCTCAATATGAAGCGAATCTAATGTAGAATTCCGACTGCAAAGCCCAGACCGACATCAAGGAGCCGGGTTCCCCCTCTGCAGACGACTTCCTTGCCCGCGAACGAGCTCTTCTTGGCGATGATGCGACTCAATTCGCGACTGGTACCGAATCTGCTATTCTGAATGATCCTACAACGGATGATCTACTAGGAGGTGGAGATGCTGGTGCTACTGGTAGCCCAGCCTTCGAGAGCCAATTCCCCGACATCAACGCCGCCGCGGTATGTACCTAATGCTCGCCCAAACGATCCCATCACCCTGCGCTAATAGCCATTTCCAGCAATCGGGAGCTGGCGTTACCGGCCCGTCTGTCACGTATAACTCTGGTTTTGGTGCCTATGCCGAGGAGGAGCAGGAGCCTGAGGTCATCAAGGAATGGCGCGAGAAGCGAGACGCTGCCAACGCTAAGCGAGCCGAGCAGTTCGCCATTCAGAAGGCCGAGACGATCAAGGAAGCCCAACAGAATATCGACGATTTCTACGAGAACTACAACGCCAAGAAGGAGAAGACCATCGCACAGACGCGGAAGGAAGCCGAACAGTTCCTGGCCAGTCGAGACGACACAACCTCGGGTGGTACTAGTTGGGAGCGCATTTCTAAGCTGGTGGACGTGAGCGGCAAGGGCCAGAAGGGTGGCGCTAATGGCTCGGGTAAGGAGCGCTTCCGCGAGTTGTTGATGAGTTTACGAAAGGACGAGAAGGCGCCGGGAGCCGAAGGATACTAGACACGTTCTCAATACTATGCACGTAGCGTCAAGACGCAGACACAGAAGCAGCAGCAGCAGCAGCAACAGCGGCTGTCTGGTTCTCGGTTGACTAGGCTCACAAGCTCGTCGTCCCAAACACCAGAACACCACGCTGTTCCTAAAAATACGGGTTCAGGTTGTACTCTAGACAGGTCCGCATGGTCGGGCATTTAGGCTGGCATCATCGGCGATTTTCAGCTAAGGGCGTAATGAGTATGATGGACTGATTTCCCCCAATTTCTTTGATTCTCGGTTATTGCTTTATACTTCTAGGCTAGTTGTTGCGTTATGTTTCAACCATGGGTATGGGACTAATGGGTGAGAGCGTCTTTCGGGAACGACTTTGTTGCTCGATTGATTGAGACTTCCAATGCAACCATCTGCCTGTTTTCACCTATCGTATCGCCCAACAAGTGCTTCCCTCAATCTACTTCCTCAGCATCCTAGTTCTTGCCAAACCAAGTGTTGTAGCCCAAAACCTTGCGTCCGCACATGTATAGAGTGGCTATATTATATAGTCAGAGCGAGTTGCGACATTACGACATTACGGAGCCATCCGAACTAACCGCCAAAGGTACCCCAGAGGGCGATTTGGTAGGGAATAAGGAGCTTGGCTCCTCGTGGGTTCTGCGTCATATTTGGTTAATCCAAGTAGCTAAAGGCAGACATGCGTCGGAGAGGTTGGAACATACGATCTGCCAGATGCGCGTGTGCTGCCTGTAGGCCCGTTGATACATCCTCTGGTACTCCGGCACTCGGTTGGGGGCGTCGATGAGACTATACTTCTCATTAGCATCCATCTCCTGCAGGTGGTTTGACGATCGGGTAGAAGGAAGACGGTAGGGGGATGGGGGAAGTGGGCGAGTGGTAGCCATTGGCGCCTTGTTTGACGACTGAGACTCTTTAGGCCTTTCGCCGTCTACTTACCCCATCGTGGCGATCGTTGAAAATGGATATCGAGAGTGTGGCTGTATTGATAGATGGTCGTAGGTTGTTGTCGAAGCTTTTGAGGGAACAAGCTTATGGTCAGAATGGTTCCATTGGGGTTGATTGGATGATGCGATAATGAAAGGTGACTAAGCGCTTAAATCTCGGTTGGGAACAGCTATAGCCCAAGATAGAAAGTGGGGCAGAGGCGGCTAACTCGAGGTCGTCAGTTCCCACCGGCCCGTTGCCGCCCCGGTCTTGGAATTTTTTTAATGTTTTAATACTAGTAGTAACTTTATCGGAATTGAAATTTCTGAGGTTTTGATCTTTTAGCTCCCCACCTCCGCGACATACCTAGATATTCGTCCTTCGAGTTCTTATGTGAAGACTCCAATCTTTTCTTCTTTTTTTTCTTGGCCCTGTGCCTCTATTCAGCTCGCGGAGTATGTCATGGTATAGGCAGGAATGCTATTGGTGAGCCGAATCCTGCGCCATGTGAAGTCAGAGCGGTTTGTTCTTCATCCTCTAGTTCAGCCTATATCTCGACAATATTCTGGCACCCCACACTATAGCTCAAGCATTCGTGGTTTCCCAGCATATGTAGTGTCAGGAGATGGAGATGGTGCCGATCGGTCACTCTCCGAGACCCCCGAAAATTCTCAACCAGTGCCAGTCGATCGCCAGGAACCCGACGTGTCCCTGGTTCAGCAGACGAGGTACTTCGGGAGATGGAGGGCTATCTTGACCGATCCGCATCGTCTTGCCATCGAGTCGGACTTCGCACGTCGAGGTCCTGCGAAGACATGGCCCCGTACGTTGCTAGTCGACATGTTTCATCGCTATGGCGATTTCGCCTTGTGGAGCTGTCTCTTGGACTACCAGAAGAGAGTCAACGGTGACCTTGGCGTTTTCGCTGTCTGGAAAGGCTTATGGGGGCGTAAATCATTGTATGATGTCGACGGCCCACTTGCGCCCATGTTCTGGAGGGTCATGCTAGAGGCCGCGGTGAGGTCGGACGCCGAAGAGTTTCTCGAAACTGTCTGGATTTATAGCGAATGGATGTACGACGCGCACGGAGTCAAGTGGCCGCATCTCTATTCGACAGTTCTCTCGCATTTCTTGCGAACTCATCAACATAAGCGGGTACTGCAATGGCAGATACGGTTATCACGACACTTCTACCCCGGACCCGACGAGTTCGCCCGACTGGTCAAACAATTTGCGACTGATAAGGAGCTGCATCGATTTTCCACCCTCCAGTCTCTCTATTTTGTCAACCAAGATCATAGACTTTACGATCAACTTGTTCCGTATCTGTATGACCTAGGTGAATCCCGGCTGGCATACGAGTGGCGTTGCGCTTGCCTTCGACTAGATGACCTACCGTCAGCTTCGGCCTTAACTTCTGTTAAACCGTTTTTGAGATATCTCCGGGGGTATTTCCCAAAAGAACCTCTGCATCCACAGGAAGAAGCTGCTATCAACGATCAGGTCCCCGAGCCTGTAGAAGAGGATGACAAGCCGTTAGAGTTATCCCGTGAATTCATCAATCGGGTCCACGGAGAGACCTTTGGCATCAGTGTTAAGAATTATAATGATAGGTTGGGAGCCAAATGGTTTGCTAGCACATGGGTCAGCCTCAACACTGCAATATCGACTATTTCAGCTCTGGGTATTGAAGCAATTGGACCCCTATCACTCCAGTCCATTGCTCTCAGGGAACACACGCCGGGAGGCGTGTTGGCCCGCATCGACCAACTACGACAGCACGGCATTTCAGTACTCAACTCAAATTATCTTCAAATGATACTGTATCTTGCCAAGAACAATGACAATGAGCTCCTCTCTGACCTATTAAGATGCGACCTTCATCCAGACGTCTTCGGTGATCCGGACTTGCAGGCACGACTCCTCAGTTCTATGGATGATTCAAGCGACTGGAAAACCCACAGGCTACTTCTAGTATCCCAGATTATCACCTTGGACCGGGCAGCACGAAAGACCGCCAACGCTATCGTCCGGGCTCGCTTCATGCAACGGGACCGGCCAGGCATGCTAAGGATCCTCCAGGATATGATGGCCATGAAAATCAGTATTGATCATGAGCAAACTGAGTTGATTTTTGAGACTCTCGTTAAGGAAGCGTCATCCCATCATTACCCTCCACAACTCATGTTCTTCTACTTGGCTGTTTGCCGACAGCTCATCGCCATGGAGGTTCCTGTACCTATCAGATGTTGGCGGAAGCTCCTATTCATCCTTATCCGACAAAATAGGCTGGGTGAATTCGAAAAGCTCTGCTTTGAACTCGTGAGACTCTACACCGAGTCTCAATTTTCTCGTCCGGGGTTTGTCCCAATGCATTTGGAGGATGTTCCGGAAGCCATGAAGACACCCCTCGCCAGCGTAGAGAATCTTTTAGGTCTTTATATCCCATTAGACCTACCTAGAAGATTACCAGAGCATCCACTACGCCACATTATTTACCCCAAAATGATGCGAGTATTGGTACGGTGCACATTCTTCGCTGCCATCTCGAAACCAAGGAAAGCGGTCCCGGCGCTGCACTCCCACCGACACCAACCTCGAGATTTCCATTCCGCCTACGCTGTAAGGCTATTGCGGATGCTTCGTGATCGAGGTGTCGTCATCAATTATCGGCTCTTGGCCCACTACATTAAATTACGGCTCACCACCCTCTACGGACCGGTCGTGTTCACTAAAAGAACCGAGCTGATCATGAAGGCAAACAACACACTGACGCTAGGAGAAATGAAGGCACTGGTAGATGAGGCGTGGGGGGAGGAACTCCTCCCACCGCTCGAAGAGCTCCGAGCATATATCCATAAATTCGGCCTTAAGTTTTCTGAGCATAACATTGAATACTTGGAAAGTCAAGGAAAGAGCAGACCCGTCATTCAGGCCGTGTTATGATAGGCGCGCTTCCCAAGGGTGCTACGAGCCGTGGCTGACGTCCTGTACTATATAATCATCAATGATACCCAGAATCTTGTAACAAAATAGTTTAGAAGATAAAAGAAAATAGACAAAAGCTTTCTCGAGAATACTAGGTACCTCTCTTTAAAGCGCCCGGCAAACCACACGAACAACTCATGTGCGTGTGCGTGGCGTGTATGTGACATGCGCCTCATTATTACAGTGTATTGTTACAAACGCTCATTTGGTTTCCATGTCATCAATGTCTCCCGGACGATTTTGACCCTCACTCTCTTCCGCTTTCCTTTCCGCTCTCCCGTAAATTTTATAACTCAAAAACCATATCCCGTGATAACTCCTCCCACTTTTAAGTTTAAAACATGTCTTGCCCCCCCCCCCCGGGTCTTGCACCCCTTTCCCACCTAAGGGAACATCTGTATGGTATTATCTCGGACAGCGAGCTGACTGATCAACTTAACGCACCTTCCACATCCTCCTCACCTGCATCGACATTACCACTTTCGCCGCCATTGCTCCCACCACCACCACTATCACTGCCACCGCCGCCGTGATTCTTGGGTTTGATAACGAGTAATATTATGGCACCGGCGATGAGGAGGAGGAGGAGAAGGATGGCTTTGCGCTTGGTGGTCTTGCGCTGGTAACCGGCGGCGACGACGAGCTCTTTCTCGGCGGCGCGGACGTCGGTGGCCATGCGCTCGACGTTGTAGTCGATGCGGTCGAGCATAGTGCCCTGGTCGATGACCATGGTCTGGAGGTCGCGGAACAGGTCGGACAGCTCGATGATGCCCTGGGCGATGTCTTCAATCTCGCGCTCGCGCTGCAGGATCACCGCGTCGTTGCTATGTAATAGTCGCTGCGCCGTAGTCTGCTGTAGCGCCGTCTGTGAGTACGAACGGTCGGCGTCCGACTCAAGGAGGGAGGGGTCGGCGGCGTAGTTGGTGTTGCTGCTGGAGCCGCCAAAAGGGGTAGAGGAGCGGTCGCCGCCTAGGTTGGGGGATGCGAGGCCGGACATGCCGCGGAGCTCTGTAAGGAGGGGGAGGACCCTTCGTCAGCTTTCGGTTCTTTATTTGCATGTATAGCTTTAACGAAAGGCTACGTAGTCAGGAGAAGAGGAGTCGGGTTCAATCCCATTCCCGTCTCCTTGTTGTCTCCTTCCCCTTTCTCGTCCACCTCAATTGCGCCAGTTGGCAAAGGAAGAAAATATGGGCGGAACACGTACTCTTGAGATAGGCGCTTTGCTTTTTTCGGAACCCAGCGCTCGCCTCCTGCACGCGCGCAGCGAGGCTGACTTGTATGTTCTTGGCCATGACTTCCTCAGCGCGGGTCATAGTGCCGCCCTGTTTGCCCTCGCGCACCATCTGTTCAACACGCTGGATGCAGCGGTGACAGTCATGGAAGCCCTTGGTGATGGATTGTGTTAGACGCTCGATTTCGCCCTCCTCTACGCGCTTAGCCTCCTCGTCGTTGAACCCGGGTAGGACGTGCTTTTGGTGTAGGCGCTCGAGGGTCTGCGACTTGCGCGCTACATCGGCTAGCAGGTCGGTTACCTCATCGTTGATATCGGCCCAGCGCGGGGGCAGGAGATCCATTTCGATAACTGTGTCGCCGTCGTCGTAGTCGGCACCCGCCAGCAGGCCCTGCTGGTCCTCGGCGGCGGCACCACTGCCGCTACCGCGGCCGAAGTCCGAAAAGCCATTCCCGCTCGGTCCGGGGCGGTACCGGGTCTTCTTGGCCGGGTGGTGAGCGTACGACTGGCGGTAGGATATGTAGCTAGTTTATGGACAATGTTGTCAGTGGCGGAGGGGGTTCTCTGTCTAGCCGTGTTTATCCAACTCGCCTCGGGAGGTTTGGGAAAGATGATGATGGTGGGCTTACAGGTTGGTGCGGTCTCGCCACATGGCGGACGCGGGAGAGGGGCAGTAGCACCGTCAGCTTGGGCGATGCAATGGCTAAGATGGAGTGGGCCTGGTCAATGGGAGAGGAAGGAAAATCACAGGGTTAAAGGAGCGAGAGACAGAGAGGCAGCTGTGAAATATGTTGATCGTGATAGTAGTTGCAAGTTAGTAGTACAGTGTATAAGAGCCGGTTATGGTAATAGTACAGATAATCCACATACAGCAAGATTGCCAGCTGCTTCAGGCTGTCTAGTCCCTACAGCTGACGTATGTTCTAGGTTTTAAGTACCTAGGTATCTAGCCTAGGACAAAGCACCATAACAGGTCGGAAATTTGCTGTTACAGAGATGACAGGGCTAATTAGGTATGTACCTGTACATTATTCATCAGGCCTTTCATGCGCCCTAGTACTTCCTCCCCCCACCCCCCAACATTCCCCTAAGAAAAAAAAAGGAAGCACCTGGCAGCATGTGTAGGTACCTAAGAAGGTTCTCCCGCACGGACCAATCATCATTTGGGAGTAGGCATTACCTACTATGTAGTACCTATGTACTAATAAGTGTAAAAGTTCCTTATGTTCCACAAAATACGTACCTCCTACTACCTCAGCACACCAGTGACACACACAAAGGACAAAGGCGGGAGGGCAAGGGTGTGGGTGTCTATTGGGTCGGCGTGTAGTAGCCCTCCACTCACCCTCTCTCTGCCCCCTTCCCTTAAACCAGACCCCCCCCTCCCCTAAAATAGGCCCCTCCATATTTATTATGCCTTGAACAGCAAAGGCAAAACACTTCCTTGGCAACCTAACACATCCAACATTAAACAATTCACCACCCAGCGATAAAAGCGACGCCCAAACCCGACATTCCTTTGTCGACACCACTCCGCACTCTTGCCGACCCTCATTGACCACTTCCAACAACTTCACCATGGTTCGTCTACTTTTGTTTACCCCCCGCCTCTTCTCAAAACCCCGCGGCTGAGGGGCTGCCTCCCAGACGGGGTAGAAGATGCTGTTGTCTTGAGGGAAACACGGCATTTGCGCTGAACTAACCTGACTGTCCACCATCTTAGGCCGATTCCCTGACCGAGGAACAAGTCTCCGAGTTCAAGGAGGCATTCTCTCTCTTTGTAAGTCACTTCTCGCTGCCCGAGACACGAGCCTCGATCGAGACTCGACTGTTTGGCCCGGCGTCCTGAGCCCTATCGCGACCACGTCGCTAACCATCGTACGATGTAGGACAAAGATGGCGATGGTAAGCTACCCGACCTTGGACATCTGTATAGGCTTCCGCCTCTACTTCTATCTCGATGGCTGCAGAGAGCATCCCCTGGGCGAGCTTCTCTGTGTATATCGAAAATGCGGTCACACACAGCCTTCTACCAGGTGACGAGCAGTATGCTGATCGGGCTTGGCTGTTAGGACAAATCACAACAAAGGAGCTAGGTACCGTTATGCGATCGTTGGGCCAGAACCCTTCCGAGTCTGAACTGCAGGACATGATCAACGAGGTCGATGCCGACAACAATGGAACCATCGACTTCCCTGGTAGGTCGCCTCGAGAAGCCCCGTGTTTGTTATGGTTGGGCAGCAGGCTAACGCGCCGTGTTCGCAGAGTTCTTGACCATGATGGCTCGCAAGATGAAGGACACTGACTCCGAGGAGGAGATCCGAGAAGCTTTCAAGGTTTGGGCACCCGTAGAGATACCAGCCTCATGTTTTTAGTTGCTAATGACATGGCGGATAGGTCTTCGACCGTGACAACAACGGCTTCATCTCCGCCGCCGAGTTGCGTCACGTAATGACCTCGATCGGCGAGAAGCTCACCGATGACGAGGTGGACGAGATGATCCGCGAGGCTGACCAGGATGGCGATGGCCGTATCGACTGTATGTGATACCTAACTTCCGGCGACATCTGAATCTAGCCTTAACCCAGTCTACTAACACGCGCCCTAACCCCCACAGACAACGAGTTTGTCCAGCTCATGATGCAGAAATAAACTCGAACTAGCGTCGCGCAAGCCTGTTGATAACCATACCCACTCTTATGCTGTGATGAGCTTTCGTTGTTTTTCTCCCTTCCTCTCAGAAGTGAGGCTAGGAGTGTTACCCTGGTGGAACTGGATCCTGTCCGTTCGGGGGTAATACGCTAGAGTTCGGCAGGGCGCTTTCTAGTTTGGAAGACGAATGGGATGCTTTTTCTATTTCAAGGCTTTTCTGCTTCGATATCTTCCATCAATAAAAATAAAATTGATCCGATAGACGAGAGATGTTCTACCACCTAGCTTTGCATTGATGCTTCTACAATTATTATACACATAAACTGTCACAAACATCGTCACGCAACATAGGTACTAGTAGGTAGCCGAACCCAAATCTCTGTATTCAGTTCCTGAAGCCAAAGTATATCGCACCCTACCTAACACTTCTATCGTATGAATTAAGTAGTTTGTATTAACCAACATGGGATATTTTATTTCTCATAGCGTTCGCGTCAACTATGCTTACCATAATCTATAGATGTTTCCATGGAGGCTCGTTCCTTTGGCACATTGTTGACAACCGTCAACTGTGCATATTGATGCATTGATATGACCACCATCTAAAGTATAATATCCCTTCCTCGTTCAATACAGACAGCACGGCTTTTGTATCTGCTACTCCAGAGCAGCGCTGTGGCACCGTACATGCATCACTTGAACAGATACCAATGCGGGATTATATATATTTCGTGTGTTCTAGATAGAGGTGCTTCATTCCATTTGTTGGGAACGCAGTACAGCCCCACGGTGCTCTGTCTTTCTCCAACCCCTCCTATCACACCATGCTCCCTGTCAACTTTGAAGCCAGGAACATGGATAGCATTAGGCCTAACCTCTGACTACCTATGTAAATGTCAAGGTGTTCGTCAACCATTAGGTATGAAATGTCTCCAAGTTGCTGGAAGTAGGTATTCCGTAAAAAAGGATTGGTTAGTGTAGATGATGTGGTTTGTGATAAGGCATGATAGTAGTAGCGGGAAAGGCAGCACTGCCAATGTCTCTATTGAATTGGGCCTATCAATATATGTCAAGTAGTATGTACTTAGTAGTTGACTTTATGTAGGTACATAGGGTTAACCTAAGCATGTATACATACCTACCTATAAGTAGGTATGCTTATCACAGTCAAGAGGTGCCCTTGACGTCCACTACCTTGATGTAATCTCTAGGTGTCCCTATGTATGTAGTATGTATACACACTAACCTAGGTTAGGAGCTTGGGCCACGGCTAGGTGGGTCCCATGCCGATATTTCGTGGGGCAGGGGATGGGGAGAGATTGGTTCTAACCCTGAAATGATGCAACGCTCGCTCCCAGTCCAAACCTAATCTGAGTTGAAAACGCCTGGTAATTACAGCTTCCTCTCTCTCTCTCTCTTTCAGCCAGTTCTGGTACTGAAGTCTTCCCTTTCAACTCCAATTCGGCTCGTTACTGTATTTGTCAACCCTTTCCTTTCCACTTGAGGGTTTTGAGCTTGTTTCGCTCGGGATCTCTTGCTAGATACGTGCTTAGTTAGTCCTCTCGCTAGTCTTCTTTCTATCCAAACTGATGTACAACACCATCTACGGTAAACCTCTCCGTCACTTAGTTTCTACCATCAGTTAGCGAGGCCTCAATCTACCTAATTTTCGCCCTCTAATACGCTGCGCTCCCGGGAAATGTGCACCGATTCCCCCTCCGATCCCATCAATTATTTGTCCACCTAGAAAGGCGCCTTGTACACACCACGCAACTGCGACCATGGTGGTCCGTCGCGTTAGACTGTTGATCGCAGTTGTCACTATATGGGTCTTGGGATCGTGGTATTATAGCTGGGGATCGCCCAATGGTAATGGGCTTTTTGCTCCCTCGCACGGCTTTGGCCAAGGCTCGCATGACCCTGGAGATGTTCGATGGAAGAAGCTTCCCGCTCGGTACCCCGTCGAGTCTCTGGCTACGCTCCCGACCGAGAAGCCAGCCAAACCCATCCCCCGTATTCAAGCAGCAGAGCCGGAGGAAGACGCCGCCACCAAACAGGAGAGAAAGAAGCGTCTTGCCGCTGTCAAGGATAGCTTCACTCATAGTTGGCAGGGGTATAAGAAACATGCCTGGGGACACGACGAGATCAAGCCACTCTCGGGTGAATACAAAGACCCCTTTGGCGGCTGGGCCGCTACCCTGGTTGATTCTCTCGACAGCCTCTGGATAATGGATATGAAAGATGAGTTTGAGACTGCTGTGAAGGCCTGCAATCATATTGACTTTACTATCACTAAAACGCGTGACATTAACATTTTTGAAACTACTATCCGGTATCTCGGTGGTTTCTTAGCCGCCTACGAACTTAGTGACAAGAAATATCCAAGCCTGCTAGCCAAGGCGACTGAGGTAGCGGGCTTGGTCATGTCGGCATTCGACACCCCAAATCACATGCCTATTACTCGATTTCCTTGGCGAGACTACGTCAAGGGCAAAGACCAGCGAGCTCCCGGTACAGTTTTAGTAGCCGAAATTGGATCTTTGAGTCTGGAGCTCACTAAACTGTCCCAATTGACGGGTGATATGCAATACTACGATGCCGCTCAGAGAATATACGACCAGCTCGAGGAGGGTCAAAGCGAGACTCGCATCCCGGGGATGTGGCCCGTCGTTGTCGACGCCTCTAAAACACCAATGAGATTTGCGGGCGACTCGTTTAGTCTGGGGGGTATGAGCGACAGCACATTTGAATATCTGGGGAAATACTACGTACTCCTCGGCGGTGCTCTTGACCAGCCCCGCAAATTGTACCAGGGCTTCATCGACATTGCTAAGAAGCATCTTCTCCGTCGTGCTCTCAACCCAGACAATATCCCAATCGCTTTCTTTGGTGATGCACGCCTCATCAAACCGGCTGACGGCGAGGCCTACGTCACCACTTCACCTCGCGCGCAACATCTCACGTGCTTTGCTGGAGGGATGGTGGGAATGGCGGCCAAGATCTTTGATCGTCCGTCGGATATGGAGGTAGCCGAGCAACTTACAGACGGGTGTGTCTGGTCGTACAAAAACACAATCACGGGCGTTGGGCCAGAGATATTCTACTTCATCCCTTGCGACCCAGACACCAAGAAAGACGACTGCAAGTGGAGCGACGATCGTTGGTTCGCAGCTGTCAAGAAGTATTGGGCTCCCAATGCTAAGGGCGGCGGGCTACAGAAAGATCAGGTGCAGAATATTATCGACGTCCGGCAACTTCCACCCGGCATGGTCGATGTGAATGACCGGCGATACCTTCTCCGACCGGAAGCTATCGAATCGGTTTTCATGATGTACCGGTTGACCGGCGACCCGAAGTGGATGGACAAGGCCTGGGACATGTTCACGTCCATAGAGAAGTACACGCGCTCGAAATATGCCTCGGCACCGTTGGACGACGTAACTCGTAGGCGGCCTAGTCAGGTTGACAGCATGGAGAGTTTTTGGCTTGCAGAAACGCTGAAGTATTTCTATATGATCTTCGGGGACTGGGACTTAATCGACCTGGACGAATGGGTATTGAACACAGAGGCGCATCCTCTTCGTCGCGCAGATGCATAGAAAGTTACAGACAAGGCAGAGCCTATGGAATTGTACGGATATATAGAAAGAACATGGGAAAGTTGGTGTTGGTTTTATGTAACATGAAGGGGTTGTGCTGCAGATCTTGTCTCGTTGTATGGGAAGGTTGTTTCTCTCATCAACCCATGACGGCATTTCTAATTTCTGTATGAACCGTCCTGGGATACACGGAGAAGGGAATGGGAGATGATTGACGTATCAGGAGACGAGGAACGGGGCCGGGTTTAGGTAGGACACGACAGGGATCAAAGTTTTACATTTTCAACATGTGAAGCTGTTTCGTTTGAAGCACCTAAGCAGGTATACAAAAAGAGAATACCACTGGCAGGTGAGAAGGCTGCTTGTTGGTAGGTACTACGTTAAGGTGGTAGCGGAAACAATCGGGTTATGCACCGATGCAGGTGCGATCTGCTGGAATGGTTAGGCTCCCCCGGCTGGCGCCGAGTTTATGAAACGATTCCTTCAGCTCTCCCTGGACAAATGCGGACCCTTGAAAGGGCGAACAGACATGCGTAGGTACTAATATGTATGTAGTAGGTATAAAAAGTCAATGATTGCCGTTTCCCGGCTTCTGGAAAAGGTCGAAGAGGCTTAAAACTTTATTTTCACCCGAGACATGGCCAAACTTTTGTCTTGAGTTTGCACTTGCACGTAAGTTAGACCGGTTTACCTACCCAGGCTACATAGTACCTAACCTACTAACTTAGATTACCTATATTAATCTGTCGCGTGATTACATACTAATTGACACACGCGCGACCTCCCTACCCTTACCTATAGTGTACACTAACTAGGTACCCTACCTTGACCTACCTAATCTACTGTATACTTACTTACATTACATTAGTTCTCTTAAAAATTTTGTTTGTTCTTTTCCAATCGCGTTGCGCTTCTTTCCCCTTCCCCGCCAAGAAATGCCGCTAAGCTTGCTTAGAGGCAGATGGGCGAGCAGAAACAATGCCCGGGGCAACATCTGGCCTGGCTATTGCCCAGAGATTGATTTCGACTTGGTATCGACGTCATCCTTTTCTTTCATCTTTCCATCTTCCAATGGTTGACGGCGTACAGACCACGTTCACCGCCAAGGGAGAGGTAGGTGTTAATCTCCCACTTGGCCCTCCTCTACCGGCATCCCCATTGGGGAATCTATTTGCCAACGGAGGAGAGAGCGACGGAGGCGCCTTATATTAATTTATGTACCACCTTAGGTACCTGCCTGTGTACATATATTTCTCGAGCTTTTAGGTTACGCTATCAAAGTTAAAAAAACATTTGACGCCAGGCTAACGTGAATCGGTCGCTTGCACTTCCCCATCTCCTACCTATCTCACTCCCATCTTCCTCTTCTCCCTTACTTCACCTCCCCTCCTCGTCCATACATCTTACTACTAGTAGCCTAAACCTAAGCTTTATCCCGCTTTCATTACTAACTGGCTTTGACGCTCCGACGCCCTGTTCGCCCTTTGGTTTGCTTGACAATCGGTATATTACATAGCGGAGTATTTATCCACAGCTAACCATGGAACCTGACCTCTCGGCTTCTATAACCATGCACCCGCATCCTTTTCACCTCCGTCGCGACGGCCACGATAGTCCTGCCCGCGCTGGAACACCGCGATCGCGGTCCTCGACTCATGTTTCAATGTCGCATCTTTCTCGCCCTCACATTTCACATGGCAACGCCACTAGTACCGGTGTAGAGCCCATGAACGACGAGGGTGATTTCCCCGTGTCGCGGCACCCGTCCGCTGCCGCCACCGACGTTGAGTCCCAGTCCGGCAACTCGAGATACCGGAACAATGACCCCTATAATTTGACCGCCTGCTTCAAGACCGACGAGCAGCTCAGCGAGATCAAAGCTAATACCTCGCGCAAGCGTGATGCCGATGCTGCCAGTGGCGACAGTGCCCCCAGTCTAAGGGGGAAATATCATGCCAAGAAGATCCAAACCTTCTACCGCAGCCAGAACGAGACTATTCAGCGCCTGCTCAAGACTGTCGAGGAACACCGGGACGAGGCGCGCCAGGAGGCTGGCGATGATCACCTGCGGCATCAGATTGCCGTCTATGGCTCTTTCGCTGCCAATGTCGTCCTGTCCATTCTCCAACTCTACGGTGCCGTGTCCTCCGGCTCGCTCTCGCTCTTCACCACCTGTGCCGACTCGGTCTTCGACCCCCTGAGTAACCTTACCCTGATCCTGACGCACCGTGCGGTCAAACGCGTCGACCCTAACCGCTTCCCCTCGGGAAAAGCACGTCTCGAGAACGTGGGAAATATCACTTTCTGCTTCCTGATGATTGCCGTCTCCCTCATCCTGATCGCTTTCTCCTGCCAGGACATTGCGAATCGTGCCGGTACAGGTGATACAGTTAATGACTTTCATCTCCCGGCCGTGCTTGCAGTCTCGATAGCCTTTGCCACCAAGTTCGGTTTGTTCCTGTACTGCTGGGGTCTCAAGGACAAGTACAGCCAAGTGGACATCCTATGGCAGGACCACCGCAACGACCTGTTGATCAATGGCTTCGGTGTCCTTACTTCTGTTGGTGGCTCCAAGCTTGTGTGGTGGCTCGACCCCATGGGTGCTATTATCCTGTCTCTTCTGATCACGGCTATTTGGCTGAGAACCGCCTTCAAGGAATTCTTACTTCTAGTCGGTGTCGTGGCGAGTATCGAGATGCAGCAACTGATCACATATGTCTGCCTCACACATTCATCCGCTATTCAGGGTATCGATACTGTCCGTGTTTACCACTCTGGCCCCAGGCTAATCGCCGAGGTGGATATCGTAATGGACCCGTTGGCGACGCTTAGGGATACGCACGACGTGGCCGAAGAGCTTCAATTTAAGCTAGAGGACTTGCCAGACGTGGAGAGGGCCTATGTCCATGTTGACTACGAGACCACGCACAAACCAGAACATACGCTTAAGAAGGAGCTATGATTCTTTTCCCTGGTCTCGTTCTTTGGCAAGATCAACATGTCGATGTTTTACAAGCATGGAAGTCAAATGAAAGACATTGAATGAGGGGGAGGGGAATACATTTTTTGACCCCGCAGCAGTTTTTCCCTTTTTTTCTTCTTTTTTTTCGGATAAACTTAAAAGCAATCGTCTCCTTCTACTGGGCTTGAAGGGGTGCCATATTCTCTGGTCTGTGTTTGGCGAGAGATGACGTTGAAAGAGATTTTGGTAATTGTTCTTTTTCTTCGCAATGATTTAACTCACTTACGTGTCGAAGGTTCTTTTTTATAACTTTTAGTGTTTTCTTTGCATACGAAGAGAAGAGCGTCATTGCGTTATGTTGGGAGTAGATTTCTTCTTGCGGTCATTACCGTGCTTTCCTGGTTTTTATTTCACTACTTCATATGGCGGGCGATCTTTGGTCCTAAGTGGTTATGCACGTTGGCAATACCTAGATTGAGAGGAAAACTCGATCTCAAGCAGAGGAAAAGAGGGGAAGGGGGGTTGGAACATTAGTTAAACCGAAATTTTAGACGGATTGAGATGAAGATAGCGAATGAACGAGAAAGAAAAAGAGTGCTTGAGCATATGAATGGCAAAATATATACGATAATTCTATTCGCTGAATCCCAATTTATATTATCCTTCTTTCCTTTTGCCACGTCCCCTGGTCATATCTCACCATCGTTGCTGCATATACATACCATTCTTGCTCCTCCGACAAGCCAAGAGTCTCAGATGGCAGGTTAGACAGACGGTAGGCACGACGCGCCAATCACGCATGATCTCGTTGGCGACCATGTCATAGGCCTCCTTCGCACGCCTGCCCAACGGCAGCAGCGAAGACGAAGGCGTGGAAGACACGACGACGGGCCCCGTGCCATTCTTACCCTCAACCAACGCCTTATTCTTTCTCTCCATGGTACCATGAAGGCATCCTACTCCTTCACAATTGCTGCCGTGAATACTGTCAATACCGATTACACCACCACCATCATCACCAGTACCCTTATTACTGTTGCCCTCCCACCGTCTCCTGCTACTGCCCCCGCTGCCGTAGTTCACGAACGGGAAGCACTTGCGCGCGAGACGGGCGCCGGTAGTCGTCCAGGCCTGGCTGCGGCCATCCTCGGCGACCCACTTCTCGGCGCAGTAGCAGCCCGACTGGAAGGTGATGCGGCGGATCTGGGCCAGCGTCGATTGCCGCAGGTACCACGGGAAAAAGGAAGGGGGGTGGTACGGCTGCAGGCGGAACCCTAGACGGAGGCAGAAAGAGCGGGTAAGTGAGTGAATACGCAAGTGAGTGAGAAAAAAAAAAGGGGGGGTAAGAGTAAATAGGGGAAAGGGATATACGATCAGAGTTGGAGAGAGGGTTGATAGTGGCGTGTCGGAAAAGAAAGAGGGCAGTGATAAAGGGGAAGAATAAGAAGGCTCGTTGGTTGGTTGGGTGAAGAGGAGAAAGGAAGAAGGGAGGAAAGGGGGGCAGGCGAGTGCGGCGGTCGGTTTAGAAGATGTGATTGGATCTGTCTTTCCAACAGGCTTTGTGATATGGGAACAAATCAATAGACGAGGTCTTTCTGATTCGTGCTCTCTCTTTTTCTTTCTCTCTCTCTCTCTCTCTTAATGTTAACGGCAAGGCATGTGGAAAAGTCCGCATTCCCAACAACCCCCCTCCCCCCCCTTTTTTCAAGTAAATATAGGCAGTAGAAGAGGAAAAGGAGGAGAGAGTATATGTCCACACGTCTGGCACATGAAGAAATAGTATGCTAGGCGTTTAGGAACATATACCCTCTATCTCTCAAAAGAATATAAAAAAGGAGAGAACACACAAAAAAAAATAAAAAAACTTAACTCACAAGCAACGACAAACGTATTCTTCCCCCCGTACAGCACCGGCGTGGCCTCCTCGTTGACCTGCCGGCACGTGCGCAGCACCTCGACGTACGGCTGCCGCTGGCCCGGTGGCAGGGGGATGGGTTTGTCCCTGCGGGCGCCGCCGCTGCTTGTTGTTGCTGCCGCTGTTATTGCCGCTCTTCTGGATCTGTCCCCAGCGACCTAGGGCGGTGGTGCCCGTAACACGAGCAGGGGCGGTAGCGGACGAGGAGGAGGAGGAGGAGGAGGATGCGTCCTCGATGACCGGCGCCCGACGGAGATAGACCTGCCGGCGCCGCGGTGACACGAAGATCGGGTCTGGGTAGCTGCACAAAAGGTAGGCGTATATATCTAGGCGGAGCTCCAGGGGCAGGGCCAGGAGGGGACACGCGGGAGGAGAGGGAGTTACCACTGCTATGGGGTATTGATTCTGCTGCTGTCGCAGTGCCATGGCCCCGTTTCTCTCTCTCTTTCCCCCGAATATGTAGTGTGATCAGGTTTCAAGGGGGGTGAGGACAAGGGTAAGGTTATGGTAGTAGGTAGGCGTGTTTTCGAGTCCGGATCAGGTAAGCTAAGCTTGTCTTGTCGATGGATATGGTACAGTATGGTATGGTATGGTACCTATGTACGACAAGGTATAGTATACACACACATACACACACACGGGGAGAAAAGAAGGTTAGGGTAGGTAGGTTCCGAGATGGGAAAAAGTGGATGATGGTTATGACATCCAAATTTCCCTTTTCGTCTTTGCTCCCGCCTTCGATGCTCCGTCTAGGTAGGGGTGGGTGGTGGTAGTCTAGTGAGTGAGGAGGTATGTAACTCCTGAGGTAGGCCAAGTTGCTTAGCTTAGCTTGGTTTCCGACTATAGTAGACAGAAATAATACTACTACTAAAGAATAAACAAAGTTGTTTGAAAAAAAAAAGGTAACCTAGATTTTCGAGATGGTTGCTTTCCTCTGTCTCCCCCCCCCCCCCCCCGTGGCCTAACGTTGGGCAGTAAATGGGCGGGGTAGTAACAAATCATCAATCTGGGTCTGGATAGATACATGATTGGATGCGTGCGGTGCCATTTGATATTTTCACCATTGATATCTTCCCATGACAAATCCGCGTACCCCAGGCCTCAGGTGGTTGGTTCTCGAGGGAACTTTTACAATATTCGATTAAATAACCAAACTCCAAAACTCGAATGCCATTACTTAACTTGCTGGTTACGCATAGCTATAGGTAAACATCGACTGATATATGAGATGGCTCGTCGAAGGATATGAGTCTCCAGGTTTGTCCGAAGTATGTGCCTTTCGTTGGGACCATAGTTGGGCATGGAGGGAAGGCGGGTTCTTATCTAGGACCATACACTCTTCATATATTTCGCGGTTCGGGAGATATCAATCCCTCCCCCCCTGCACCCCTCCCCCCCTTTCCACATATAATTACCCGATGGTGTGGACGTATATAGATAGGCACGATACGAGTTTGGTCCTCCTTCAGCCTCATCTGCCATCTATTCCAACTCGACATTGAAGCCCAAAGAGGTCTGAAGAGCCTGAGCAATCGTACCTCAGATATGCATGCATGGAAGCAAGCAAGCACTGTTGCAGCGCAGGTCGGTAGTATCACGTTGGATGCATAAGGATGCAAAGCGATACCTCAAACAGCAATTGCTCTAGATCGAAAATATCCCGAAAGCCAAAACCACATCCTCCAGATTTTCCCCAGCACCGGCACGTCAAGACCGGAGGCTTCTCGAGAAATGCGTCCGTGCTGCTATGTGCTCCTGGTTCTGGAGCCAGACTGTACCGAACTCCGGATCCCCAAGCTATCCTGCGAATCGGGTGACCGACAACAAACATGCAGTTCAAAGTGCTAAGATCTAGGCGAAGTGTGTCCATGCGAGGGAATCTCCCGCGTTTCGGGCGATCCTCGTGATGGGAGTTGATATCGCCTGCAACGGCAAGCCGTTGGGCATCATGGTGGGTCGCCGCGGCCTTGCGTTAGTCGCCTGTCTTTCCGTCTAATAAAGGCGTGCTGCATTGTGGGTATACGCGGATTGCATTAGCCAAAACGATGATGGCGAGCGCGGGAGACTTGTCCAAGCAAGAGAAAACTCTGCTCGAGAGTTAGTCGGGTTCTAGTCCGCCTTAGTGAAGCATTGGATGAAAACAATCAAGGCGGTGGGATTGCCGCCGCTACCGCCGAATACGGTAGCCGGTATACATCGGAAGAAGGACGCTTGCTTGAAAATCCCATTTCCAGCGACAAACGAGCTCCAGAGCTCTTGGTGAGAGTTGTGGATCCTTTCTATTTTTTCTATTTTTTCTATTTTTTTTTTGACTTGCTCGCCTTTGCCGAGATGGTCTAGAAAGCGCGGCCCATCAGAAAGTCTAGGTCGTCTGAGTGCATGATCTAGTAACCGACACGATGGTTCTCGGCGGCAAGCCATCCTCTGACTTGTGAACGCCATGATAACTCAGGTTCGTCTGAATAGTCATCTCGCTGATAACGAACGCGACATCGTCGCCTCGATTCTAGAATATGTTTGTCCACAAGGGGCAGGTCGATGTTCGACATGACCGTCTTGACATTTTGATTCTGCATCAAGTTCTCGATTCATTGGTTTGGAATCATCAAAAGCTGGCATGATTATGTAAACCACCCAAATGCATGTATGCGGCTATCTATTGGGCTTCGACGTGAGCAATTAATCTTGGAAGGGTGTAGATAACGAAGGCATTCCATAGACTCATACCTATCATATCCACCTGTACATATATTGCCTTTCGATACGACTGCCGTGAAGCCTTGAGTTCGGGGCTTTCCGCACATGTGCCTTGCTAACAAGAGGCATGTCTAGCGAACCCGATGAGACGTACGCTCCCATTGTCCCATGCCAGATAGAAATCAGGCAGCCGTGCTCCGTGTAATAGCTGGGAACATAGCTTGATGTTACGAGGTCTACATCAACGACCACGGAGGTGATAGGGACAGCTTACCTGCTTTTATCCTGCTGCTGCTTGATGTTTCACCCTCCTTACCTACTTGGTGGTCTAACCATGCTTGTCTATTCTCACACACAGCAAATGCACCCTCGCCACGGTTAGGAGGAATCGTGCATCGACTGTGCCTGGAGAATGAAAGCGGCCCGGTGTTTCCTGCGTCGTGTTGGAAGATGCAGAAGCAGAGATGTGGATGAGATGTGGAGACACACGGAAGACATAATGGGTAATTCAGATGATAAGTTAACAGTTGATTCGCCCATAACGTTATCATGGCTTAAGATCGTCTCGTCCCAACTGACGATCGCCATGACTTATATGAAGAGGCAAAGTTGTTATTGAAACCATTGGGGTTGGTGAATTACAAAAAAAGAAGAAAAGATACCAACAACTTCTTAAAAATCCAAAGAATTCCCCCAAAATCGAGTCTGTTTGATGGAGCTGATGGAGCAACTAAAAAAGGTGACGTTTTGCGGGGAAACTGGGTCGTTATCGGTGGAGAAGACATGATAACTATGTGCCACCTACCTACTATGTACGGAGTATGTATGTATGTATGTATTATACAGTGCATTAGATCTGGGTAGATAATGACAGCAGTCCATACATACATACATACACACATACACACATACATACACACATACATACATATATGTAATGATGACTAGCAGCAACACTCGGTCATGTTTTACCATAGCCATGCTCCTGCACCGGAGGATTTGAGCCTTAAAAGGCCAATGTAGACCGAAGAAGACGTTGCCTATCTTGGCTTCTTCAGGTCGAGTTCGAGCATGCTGGTTGGTCGATTGACTAGAGTAGCTTTTGTGGGGGGGAGGGGTGGGGGTTCTACTTAGATAATTCTCTGTTAGAACAACATGGTTTATGTACATATGTAGTTACTTAGGCATGTACTACATAAAGTATATGTCTGGTATATTGAGGCATGTGATAATATGTAGGTATTATGTACTTACCTAACCTTTACCTAGTACTACTATGTACATAGTTATTTTATGATTGTAACACCACGGGTTTTTGTTAGGCGCGTCTATGCGGTCTAACCCAACTGACTGGAACATAGATTATCTAATATGTGTTGGGGTAGGGACCTAAGGTTTTTTGCTACATACTACTAACCTAAGGTTAGTGGCCTGATACTTGTCAACTTGAACCTTCCTCACCGTCTCGTTGATGTTCCTGGTAGGCACTCGTCCTTTTCTTTTACCCTGTCTTTGCAGGGAATGGTAGATGAGTTAAGATAACAAGTTTCCTGCAGCTATATTCTGAGCAATCATCGAACATCCTTAGAGCATTCTTTCTTCATCGCTCTTTTTCCTCCCCCAACCCCTCTTTCTCCCTGTTCTCTATTAACATGGGAATTGATGGTGATCGATCGAAAACGCAACTAGAAATTGCACAAGATAGAAGGATCTAGACACTGAGCTTGAGGGAAAAGGGGGGCGTTGATACCTAAACTAGATGTAAGTTGTTTAAGTTTTTGTCTTCGTCTTCTCTTAGAGGATAGAAGAAGGGAAGAGCTATGGAGATAGATCGTCATGTCCTGTGCACCCTGGGGTTCTCTCCGTAAAAAGACCAGGGGGGTTCCCTGCTCCTGCATACATACATGCATGTTCTACGATTCTGCATATCTCCTCTCAATGGGATACTTGCCTTGACCGACCTTTCCATTCATTTCGAGCTCTCTTTTTTTCTTCTTCTCTCTCTTCCCTTCCTTTGCCGCTACTCTCGACCAACGAGCTTCAACCTTTTCTTTTTTCTCCCTCCCGTACCAGCAATGCCATGTTTAATTAATATTTTATTTATTGACGAGAAGTTGAAAAAGAGACCAGTCCTAAGAGAAAAGAGTGGATTCCTCAATGCCCAAGGATCATCTTCATCTTTAGTTACTAACCTTGAAAGATCTACGCGCGTCGGGCGCTATGAAGCCTGTGCGCAAGTGGTAAGTGACGCTACCTAACATCGTCGTGTTTTTTCCCGCCTGATGGTGGGCCACCGCCATCCACCATCGTCTAGATCCCCCTCCCCTCCCCCTCCCCCTCTCTTCTTCCCTCGCAGGCGGTACGCCGCTGCATTGTCTTTTGCCCCTCGAGCTCTTCTCGGAGCTCTCCCAGCCAACCAACCAACTACACATCACCTTACCATCCACACAGGCTGCTGCACTAACACTGCCACCAACACGGACTAGACATCGCCATCTGCTTGATCGTTTTATCTACTTAAACACCCTTGCCTCATCATAACTTGGCCTTCTTTTTGTCTTGACCTTCCCCTCCCCAACCGTCGTCGCTTTCTGCCTACTACTTAGAGCAAGCAAGCCCCCCCCCGAGCGAGTTTCTTCGAACACAACTTTCTTCTGCCAATATACCATCCATCCGTCGACTTTGCCTTTCCTGCTCACTTCCAATCTGGTCTAATATCAACAATACTCCCTGCACAAAATGTCTGTGCAAGAAGGGGGAAAGGACTGCTATTGCACAGTGAGTGATAGTTCTCCCTATTTACAACTATCACGTATCCTTGAGAGATGGCGTCTGACCAAACTTCCTTTTCCAGCTCCTGCTTAGCGACTCATACCTGCCTGGTAAGCTTTATGATTCCAACCTCAACTCTTGTTGGAAGCTGTTCTAACCCGTGTTATTAGGTGCTTTGGTGCTTGCGCATTCTCTTCGAGATGCCGGTACTCGTAAGGAGTTGGCCGTCCTGATCACGCCCGACACCGTCTCTCCTCAAGCTATAGCTGAGCTCCAGGTAAGATCAAGAACCACTGTCCATTACTGCCGTGGCTTATCCGGCTAACCACTGCACTAGACCGTCTACGACCATGTCATCCACGTCGAGCGATTGCGCAACTCGCGGCCCGACAATCTACAGCTGATGAACAGAACCGACCTCCATTCCACCTTTACTAAGATCCACCTGTGGAACCAGACCCAGTGGAGAAGGATTGTCTATATCGATTCCGACGTGGTTGCGTATCGCGCTCCCGATGAGCTCTTTGACCTACCCCACGCTTTTGCGGCTGCCCCAGATATTGGCTGGCCCGACCTGTTCAACACGGGTGTCATGGTTCTAACCCCGAATGTGGGCGATTACTATGCTCTGTGTGCCATGGCCGAGAGAAACATCTCCTTCGATGGTGCTGACCAGGGTCTCCTGAACGTTCACTTCAGGAACAACTGGCATCGCATAAGCTTTGCCTACAATGTTACCCCCTCTGGACATTACCAATATGTACCCGCATACCGACATTTCCAGTCCAGTATCAATATGGTGCATTTCATTGGATCCGACAAGCCATGGTTCCAGGGCCGATATGCAAGCTTTGGAGGCGGCCCCTTCGACGAGATGACTGGCAGATGGTGGGCGGTTTACGACCGACACTATCGCGGAACTGTGAGTTCACATCTAACCTTCTCTGACTTCCCGCTGTCGACTTTGTACTCACCTATTCTTAGTCTAACGAGTCAAATGTGCCCAATGGTTCTTCCTTTGGGTTTGTCCAGAAGCTCACCAAGGGAGAAGGCAATAGCATCAACGGATCCCAAACCTCTAGCTCAAGCTGGGATGCTTCGAGGTTAGTATTCCCATTACTACGTCTGTTGGTTGTCAGAATACTAACAGCAATATAGAAACCCTCCTCCAAAAGACGCCGCAGGAGAAGCCATGAACCTCCCTGGTTCCGTGTACGCCATGTCCCAGGATACCTCTCAGTTCGGTTCCCGCGGACGATATAGCCCACCTCCTGCTCCAATTTTCCCTTGGGAAGCCAACCGGCCGAAGGCGTCCCGTGTGTTTGCTGACGACCCCCCTCACGTCCCCCACACACCTTACATGCATCCCACTCCTCGTGTAGTTCAGGAAAAGTCTCACGTAGAACCTTATGTAGAAGAAGAACGGCCAGAACCCAGTGAGCCAAGCACGCCTACGGGTCAAAACCGACCTTATCCCGCGCCTCGAACCTGGTCTGAGTCCTCTGTAACAGAAACGTCCTCCATCGATCTGAAGAGCGAGCCGACAACGCCCACCACCCCCACCATCAATGTCTCGTCGTCGGATCCATGGACGTCATTCTCGCGGACGAATGCGTGGGATGATGTACCTGAGATCGAGCGATACGTCGACGCTTTGCAGAAGTATCGACGTGCGCGGAGTATCAAATCTCCCGGCACAATCACAATCCCGAGTCCTGGCGAGATAGGCCGAGAAAAGCCAGGACATAAGCTCACCGACTTCCCTAGTGAAGTAGAGCGTCCCAGCTTGCCTGTCACACCAGCACCCATCCGCCGACCGAAGTTCTGGGGTGGTGGTGGCCCCGGCATCGATGATGGCGATGACGACAACCCGTCGCTGCCGGCTGCGGAGGGCGTGCCGCCGCAGAACGAATGGGTATGTTCGCATGGATACCTGTGGACTCCTGGAGACTGCCTTTGCGAACTGGCTAACTTCCTGCTTCATGTAAAGGACCCCGTGGCACAGCTTCAAAAACTGGCTAGGCAACAGTCCGAAGTACTGCTACAGAAGCTCGGCTCTGGTGACCGAGACAGCAGCGACCTACCTCCGAGACCTGTACCCTTTGGTTCCGAAGAACTGACCTCCCCGACGTATGCGTCGCACACTGCCAGAGTGCTGAGCCCACAACCTGTAAAGGGTAGCGAAAGCTCAAGCGCCCTACGTGGCATGCTGTCCGATACTGATTCGCCCCCACGCTCGCCGACGCAGTCTGTCATGACAGAATCGACCCTCATCCACGAACCGAGTTACGGAGGTCCAGGCCTTGCATATGAGAAGGGCGAGGACTTCCCTACTCATGGGTACCAGACTCTACCAACGGAATTAGACTAATCGCCTTTCATCGGCCACTAGAGTTGTCTTCTTATACGAAGACTCTCCCACATTGACATGTGGTCTAATAATGCTCCCATGTTTTCTGTTGGTGGAAGGACTGACAACATTACCATGACGTTGGGGTCATTGGAGTGTTATTTGGCGTTCGGCGCCACGATCATGCCGGGAAGGAATACACGCTGCAGGGACGTTTATTCACTAACCAACGGAAGGGAGGATAATTAAGGTTGTTTCATTTTTATATCGTCATCCGGCAATTTTCTTGCATTACGAATTGGATGATGCACCACAGGGCAGACACATAGGCAAAAGAAACTATGGGTTTGGTTCTCTCACCAACAAACAAAGCTCGACCCAACGCTTGATATCTGTCCTTGATGATTTATCCCTCGGGGCACCTGCTTAAATTATTCCCGTCTTCTATTCTTCCTATCCTTTTTACCTCGTTCGAAATGCCGCATTCATCCGAGCACCTCTCTATATCACAAGGAGGACGTTATTGTTTTGTGTCGCACATCTGAGGAACACGAACATCTTGATTGACTAGCATATGATCAGCATGAAAGCGAGCACCTTAAAAAAAGCCATATGCATTCGTTTTTCTTTATCATCTTTTTCTTATTTGGAAAACAAAAACTAGAGCTGCAAGGTCTTACTAGACTAAAAGACGATCCGACAGAAATTTACTTTGTACCTACCTCTCTGATCACGATGATGAGCAGGGAAGAAATTTATATACATGAGAATGCCTCTTAGGACATCATCTCACACTTCTCGCGTGTTTCTTTTCGCTTTTCTGCTATAGATTGTGACATGTTCTAAGTTCCTAGCCCAGCTCGAATTGCTTAGATATCTGAGCCTATGGGCATGTAATATGGAGTATAAGAGGCAAGATATGATCCCGTGGTACTCTACTCTAGCCTAGGTTAGGTCTTTGCTTCTTTTGAAGCCTCCCTAAGCTTTCTTTTCGACATATATACTTGTTGGCGAGATAAGAGAGACTGGGTAGGTCCTGGTGGTGTTTGAGGTCGCTTCCACGGACACGTGACTGTGTCAATAGGCATCGTCCTCTCCGGTCCGCCAACGGGAGTCTCTTATCATCATGACTAGGGGTAAGTAGATATGTATGTATATAACATGTAGGTTAGGTGGATAGTCAGATCTGAACTCAATGAGACCTAGTGTATGATGCAAACCCCAACAGTTATCACGTGTCGTGTCGTCTGCTATGTTGCATGCCTACCCATCCATCCCCCTTTTCTCTCGTAGTCTTACTTATTTATACTCACTTGGGCTACCACCTCTTTTGGGTAATTCCGTAGTTCGGTATAAGACTTTCAACCGCGGTTTTCTTTATACACCTCCTCCCAGGATACAAGTAGAAGGTAATATCATGAACCAATTAGACCTAGGTTAGAGGTTTATGAAAGCAATTTTAATGTTTTGTTAAGAACTATATATACCTACCTATATATATAAACCTAGGCCATGTTTGATCTCAGATACACAAAAGGTTGTAAAGCTAAAAATATTGTGCCAAGCATCGGAATTACCTAATCGAGGTGGTAGCTGTGTATACGTACCTACACAATAAACCTTTCCCTCTCAAACCCTGCAGATATATAGATTGTAAGCTTCCTTCTTTGTTAATCAGCTGGCTAGGTTAGCTGGCTTTCTACTCTGTTCTTGTGTGATGAGATGCTTGGTAGCATGAGATGGACCAGAATATGTAGGCGTACGCGATAGCCAACTACATCAATATACCTTCGGTGTTTTATCCCCTCCCCCCTTTTCTTCTATTTTGTTCAACCACTATTTAAGCGAGCCACCTCTCATTCGAACATATCCAATACCCCTCCCTCCTCCTCCTATCTTTCTCTCCAAGTAGCTCGGGAAGCCCAAAATGTAGTTTGAGGATCATTTAGCCTTCATGACATGCCTGTCCTTCTCCCCCTTACTTCGCTCACGTCATATGATTATTATTCACCACCTCTTAGTATTGGAGGTAAATCTTATCTACTCACAAACTGGACTAAGGAACACAAATATAGACACTTTTTCATTCATGTTCTATACACACAAACCCTCCATCCGGCTTTTCCAGCTCACTACACCCCATTGTTCTTCTGAGCACCCGGCGGCGAGCTACCGCTTCCGCTTACACACACTCTCGATGTCCCGGTCCTCGACCCAAGCGCACTCAACTCCGTCACAGTCGTGCTCCCAAATGCGCTCGAACTCGAGTCCGGCGTCGCGCAGTGCATCGGCGATGAAGAAGCCCGCCATCTTGTCTCGTCCCGTGTGAAAACTTCCTACCACTCAGGCCCGAGCGCCCTCGCAGGTTTGCATGTTGCCAAGGCATCCATAGGCAGTGACAGGCGAAGATAGGGTTGAATCAGTCCAGATCGCCCCAGGAAAGACCCTCGACAATGAGGGGTGCGACCCGAGCTTCAGGGAAAGAGATCGGCGTGCTCATTGACTGCAACATTTTGGCGCAGCGTGTCCAGAATCGCAGGTGACGGGGAGTCGGCGGCCATGACGGAACAGACGCCTAGCAATGCAGCCATGATGATTGGAAGTGCGTTGCCGGCGCCGAGCTCGAGACACGTCTGTGACTATATGACGAAGGCACCGGGGTCCCAAGGCGGGACAGCACCATGGCCGACATTGCTTGGCTTACTGTTGTTGCGGTTGTCAAGGGGTAGGCCCAAAGTACCAGCATCAAAAAAACTCGGCAAGTAGCAAGCTCGAGTTCCAGGAGTAGTGGCTGAAGAAGTGGCGGTCATTCTCACGGTCCGGATTCGAGAGGGCGAAGTGCAAGGGCCCCTTTTAGGTGCGGCGAGGTATAATCCAAGGATGCAGAATCGATTCGTCACGTCGTCCGGGACGATGCCACACGGGGATGAGCCTAGGAAATCCTCCGGCTCATCATCTACATCTGTAGTAGATATCCGTGGTAGATCCACGTAGGGTTATACGGCTCGTCAACGCCATAGCTATCATTCCCCCCTTCCTTCCTTGCGTCATATTCTCAAGGAAGGACACTGGGTCATGGCGGTAGTAGTTTGCCTGCCGGGCGGTGTGCTCTGCGTGGTGATCGAGCGATGCTGCTTTGCCTGATCTGATGAACTACCTAGGGAAGAGTGACAATGCGAGGCGGTGACGGCTAGCAGTGGGCACACGGCCAAGCAGACTATCGCGGATGTACGAGGGAAGATCAAACAAGCGACGGGGTCAGAAAGCAAGGGGGAAGAGACTCTGCGGAGGTGGCGTGCGGAGCAGAACCCAAGTACAGCATGAAAGACACGATTGAAGAAAAAGGGGAGGGGGCCAAGTATCGGGTACACTATACTATGTGGATGTATACTGCTGTCCTCTCCTTGT
This sequence comes from Biscogniauxia mediterranea, assembly GCA_018398605.1. NCBI lineage: Eukaryota > Fungi > Ascomycota > Sordariomycetes > Xylariales > Xylariaceae > Biscogniauxia > Biscogniauxia mediterranea. The sequence goes on from JAGXTR010000005.1 coordinate 577,328, forward strand.
CCTTCTTCCCCTTAGGGCTGAGGCCGGAGACGAAGGATTGCGGCACAGAGCGTGGCAGTAACCCGTAATGACGCGGGTATGCGGCACGACATCGGAATGGGGTTTTCTGCTAGTAAATCTCGCGACTTGGTAGAGAACAAAGCGAAGGGGAGGGGAAGAAGAGAGAGATCCCACTAACCTACCTAGCCTATCCTTCGTATGGATCACACGATGACGATGGCGTGCATGTGACATGCCTAAGTATCCAGTTAACGATACCTCAAAGGATTAGGTAGGTAGGTACTAACCTATCTTACCTAGTCTGAGTGGTGATCTGGTCCGATGGTGATGAGGATGGGGATGGGGATGGGGATGGGGTAGGAGAGGAGAGAAGGGAGAGGCGGTGCTAAGAAAAGAAAGAACAAAAAGAGAAGGAAAGCGGAAAAGACGGTGACTAATCATAGAACAACTGGAAGTGATGCTAACCCTACCTAGTGTGTGTTTCTCAGTGCTATAATTAGGTTTTACGATCTACTAGGTAGGTTTCCACAACCTAAACTAACCTACTTTTACCTTACCTTAACGAAGGAACGGCCCTTAGCGGGATGCCTTCCTACCATGTACCTACATCACATATCTACATTATGTATGTAAGATGTACCCAAGTTTCAAGTTCACATGTACAATGCAATCGATACATACCTATGTATGCAACTCCTACTGCTACCTATTAATAACTAAAAAAAAAGAAAGAAGAAAAAGAAAAAGAAATGTAAGCTAGGTTAAAGTGTATGCTTAATTACGTACCCCTGTATTAACACCTGATACCTGTAATACCTGACATTTAGTCGTATAGTAATAAATGGTTACCTAAGCCCATATCTACCTACATACATATTTAATGTATGTAATTAGGACATTCCGATCTTACATCATATCACATTACCCTACCTTACTTCAGGTACTATATCGTGTTGTACGAAGCAGCAGTATAGGGACGCCTCATCTTCACCGCCATCGCGGGTATGCCTATGAGGTGCGAAGGGGGTTTACACTTAGGTACATGACACCTATCTACCCACCTGTCTGTGTCTCGACGTAATATAATATAATAAAGCATACCACATGATGCATGTAGATGTGTGTCTAGGTATGTATGTGTGTTTCATATATGACATGAGGTCTATAGTTGACGGTACCCACCGACGTATTACATCAGGATTCTTGTTAAGATAGCATGATATAGCACACGTAAGAAGAAAGAAGAAAAAAAGAAAAAAAAAAGTAGTGGTAGGAGTAGGCAATTGCCAAGCGGACGGTATCCCGTTTGCCTGTGTTAGAAAGCAAAGACAGGAGAAAAGAAGACCCCCTACCTACATACTACTATGTAGCTAGGTAGGCCGTTCATACCGGTACATGATCTGCTTTTTCCTGTACATCAATCTTTCTAATGTAGGTACTTGGAAACGGGTTGGGTATCGAAGTATAATTGATACTTACCTATTGATGTACCTGCTAACCTAGGTATGTACAATACAATTAATTGATGGATACCATTTCCATGGATGCCATGGATACTGCAGACTGGAAGGGAACGGGGAGAAAACTCATCCTTACCGTCCCTTAACGTCATCTACACGTGGTTTTACGTATGTTAGGTACTTCTTAGTTGTCTTTAGGAGTGGGGGGGAGGGTGGGAGAGACCGAATAGGGGTGGGTAAAATTCATGATGTGTGATCCCCTTTCCTTCACATCCCCCCTGTCCATCCTGGCGGCATCGGCGCCGACGGCAAAAGATGCTTAGGTAGTGCATAGGTAGCCTAGGTAGGTTTGGGTTGCTGCGCCTCTATCTACCCAGGGTTACCTACCTATTACCTACCTACTCCTCCATACCGCAGGGTGCTTTGAACAAACGCAGCACCCAGACGGGAAGAGGAATCATGCACCGCCACGGCCCATTCCGAAGGGATGTAAGGCCCTTTCCAATCGACTTCATTTCTGTTGCCGGTGTTCCTAAAAAAGTTACCTGTCTACCTACATAGTTAGGTACCTAAAGGGCCCACGGATCCATGTTAATCTGTCTCTCTTTTTTTTCTCCCCGTTACTAGGTAGCCCTTTAGATGAAATATATCCGGTACGGGAATACGAGGAAGAGAGATCGAAGTTATTTCCGATATTTCGAAATGGGTCCATCTACGAGGTAAGTAGGTACCTAAGGCAGAACACATAGGTAGGTAATTTAAAGTACATGGGTAAGAGGAATATACGAGCAAACGAATACCAAAAAGGGGTTCCCATTGGATTCCAGTGGTGTGGTTTGGAGTATATGTAATAGCAGGTCATGTATACAGTTTAGGGGCTTTCTTGCATACCTAGGTACATACCTACCTACAAACTAAGGTTAGTACTTACCTAGCCTCCTTCCTCCTGCCGTATACCACATGGGTGCTCCACTGTACGTATTTAGAGCTACGGGAAGCGGGAATTATAAGGGCCAAATCCTATGAGTTTTAGTTACCACATACTCATGGTCATATGCCTATCAAAACGTTGATACATACAGCCCGGCGCAAAGAAGGTAATATGGCCTTCGCAGGTGCGTGCAGTGCACACAACACACACTCTCTGAAAGGTGAAGAATATGTTAGGTAGAAGGTGACTTTTTAGGAGGTATACATGTATTAATCCTAATATTATTAGGAACACTAAGGTCAAAGTATCGGATTGGGCCTGGGTTTAAGCGCCATGACATTATCAATTAGTATACCTATGGAGTTGGTCAACGTTAAAGGAATAGGTACATATGTAGACTAGACATAGGCACGTAATAGCAAAGTACGTAGGTGGATAATCTGAATGTGATCAAAATAATCGTCTCTCTATTTGGAGATTTGAGTTCGCCAGAGTCTCTTGTTCTCTGCCCCTCCTTTTTTTTTTTTCTGATTTGCTTCATGTCGCTACTTAGAGCTTAAGGGAAAAGAAAAAGCTATACTACAACAAAGGGTATCTTCACCAAACCAAGGTGATAATGAAATGATAATAGCCAGCTCTAGGCCTTCCAAGCTATGCATGACAGGGAAGCCTCCACCCATTTTTTAAACACATGCCCTCCCTTGCCCTTTTTGTATGGCTATACAGAAGAGAAAAAGATAAGTATCCTCCCAAAACAAAGCCGCCAATGATGTCTCGTACCATTCCGCATCCCATATGCCAACAAAGCCAAAAACCCAGCGCCAGTCATGCTAGTAGTTCTTGTAAAGTAAAAGGTGAAAAAAAAAAAAGGTCTTTCGTCTCAGTCGTGAATGGAGAATGTGATGTATGTATCGGATGTAAGGAGTCGGGTTGGGATATCGTGTATGCGATTTAGTGTTGGCTCATCTCCAACATGAGCTTGAGTTGTTGCTCGTCGGGATCATCCGAGATCCAAGCACCCTTCTCCTCCTCCGTCGCGTTGAGGAAGCCCTCTGCACGCTTCATCGTATTCACATCGAGATCCGTCACGTACGACTTGCCGTCGGACAGCTTGACGCGAACCTCATGTTCCGTTGAGAGCATCATGTCGTCCTTGGCAAGCCGACGCGGGCCGTCAAAGACGGTCATGACTCGCTTCTTCATCGTCATTTGACCCTTGTCGAACCCCCACGAAGATGGGTAATCCCGTCGGTTCTTGCGGCCTTTGCTCTTAGTAGAAAGAGGAACGCCGCCCCGCGAATGTGTCATGCCCCGCGATTTCTGGACCCCGTTGGGGGGGTTGCCCTTCTTCTTGGTCGGTGAGGTCAGCTTCCTTGTCTTCATCTCTTCGTCCAGCTCATCTTCGTCCGCCATCTCGTCATCCTCCTCATCAGCGGTATGGGACATAGTTTGCGTTGTGAGGGGAAGCTGGTTCTTTTCTAGTGTCTGGTGGACATCCTTATCGTTCTCAACCTCGGCTAGCCGCTTCGCATTGATAGCCTCCGCAGGATCTTCTTGCTGAACAATGCGCAAAACACAGTCGTCCAAATGCTCGTAGAAATCCTGAGCATTGGAGAAGGTGGCAGAGCAAGTAGAACACTTGCCGGTGGCGTCGGGAGCGTAGCCGGTAAGCTTCTTACCACTGTTGACGGCACTCGAAGTCTTCTTCCGGCTGTTAGGTGGTGTTTGCTCGACACCGTGCACAGCTGTCAGGTGTCGTTTGAAGACATCGGCGCGATTGAACGACTTCTCTGCAGCGGATCCAGAGCCCGGACAAAATCCGCATACCATAGTTCCCTTGTAGTGAGTCAGGGTGTGTCGGTTCTTGTCATATTTGCGCGCAAATCCCTTGATGTGATAATCACATGTCTGGATGGGGCACTTCTCGGGTCGCTCCGTCTGGTGCGTCAACATATGGGCCTTCAAATCTTTGAAGGCCTTGCCGCAGTCGGGATGCGGACACCTCTGCTTCTTCTCCGACTCATCGCTATTGTAGGTGTATTCGTGGGAGTTGTGGGACTGGTAAGAGCTGAGGCTCTGTCTTCTAGGGGCCTGTTGGGGTACCGGGAAAGGGCTGTATTGTTGGTAGCCCTGCATGTACGGGGACTGGCTTCCATTTCTCATTGCTGGTGCTGGGGACGGGGCGCCGGAGAGAGAAGGTGAGTTGGGAAAGTGATTTGGAGGAGAAAAGTGGTTAGTGGTGTTTTCGTACCCCGGCATCGGTGGTGCCAAAGCGCCGCGCATATCGGGATGGATTAGGGAGGGATCTATCAAATAAATGCTCAGTCAGTACAAAAAAAATATTGATTGAGGTGGGGATAATCCAAAATGAGCACCACAAAAACCAGCCAGCAAGTCACATGGGATTGAGCATCTCCGAAGAAAGCAGGAGAAACAACCTCTCTGCGCTTAAATTTCGACAGAAGCTTACGGGAAAAGACCAGGGGTATATGAGAAAACAGGGGAATAACAAATTAATGAGCCATACAGCCCATTGCCCAACCCAAACGACGCGCTTAGCTACGCTTACGTCAAGTTTCGTGCTGGGCACCTGAACTGGGAAAACCAGGGGGGGGAGCAGGGACCAAAGATGCGCGCCAACTCACCAAAATTGGGCTTGTTGTCAAAGGTCATGGAAAAGTCATCCATACCCGAGGCATAGGCAGAATACTCAGTTCCTGTGTAGTAGTCGGCCGAACCCACGATGCTTGGGTTGATAGTAGCCGTGTGGTATTCGGGCATGAAAGCAAGCTGGCCATGGTTCGAGTTGGGCGACCCTACCGTCGAAGAGGGAGCTGATGCGCCAGATGCAGTCGACATGTTCGAGGGCGGCAAGTGCATCTCACCATCATCCGGGTACATACCGGGCGAAGTTCGGCCGTGGTACATCAGATTCGGATCCGCGTACATGGAGCTTGCGTCGTAGCCAAAGCCTTCTGAGCTCATGCCTACGTCCATCGGCGGGGAGGCGTAGCTAGTATGACTGGGGGGATCGGGGTAGAGCATGAAGTCTTGCTCGTGACTAGGCCGAGGAAACATGTTGTAGGATTGGTCTACCGAGACCAATGCCATGGTATGTGTGAGGAGAGACGTCCGACGGAGATGTCTAGAGAACAGAAAGTCACGCGCTACGGATCTCAGCTTCCGTCAGTGTCTTGAGTCGGCGCTATGCGAGAAAACGAGGCTGGTGGTGATGGTTTAAGTGAGTGCTCACATTCGTGCCAGTTATCTCATAATAGGATGGTCAGGACACGGAAGGCTGGAAAGCTAGGTCGCGAGGACTCTGCAAGCCAGGTCGACGATGGCTGAAGAGGAATCGCAAAGTCTCTCAGGGGGGCAGGTGGGATAGCCTAGGTAGAGGACTAAACTAGTACTCGGGGTATTTCGTGTGGAGTGCGTCGTGATGGTGATTCTCCTTTCTGAAGCTATTATGGGGTAAGGACTTATATTATAAGCCCCGCGGCGCAAAGACGATGGCGGAAGGCGATGAGCGAAGGAATCTTGCTTGTGGTCGGATGGGTCCAAGACAAGGTAATGTCTATATACTGGACTGGGACGCAGCAAGAAAAAGGGAGTGTGAGAAGATGGTCGACTTGTTCGATGAATCTTCAGAACTTGGGGGCAGAGAAGAGTCCTTATGATATCCTTTTGGGGGGCGCTCAGGATTCATATACAACCTTTTGCACTTACATAGCCGCGCCTTGTGTCTATGTACGTGGATCTGGCTATGGAGCATGGGTCGGTAGGGCAGAGAGGGTACTTTCGGTACGTACCCATATCCCTGCTGACCAGCATTATAAAATATGTACATTACATCTTGGGTGTGTCAGGGGACCTGAGACAGGACACTAGAGACTGACAGGGGGGTGTGAGTGTGGGTGTGGATGTGGGTGTGAGCGCGGGCGTGGGCGTGAGGTCGACGAGCCATGTCACTTCACTACCTAAGTACCTCTGGATGAGAAAGGAATATCATCCATCGGTAGTGTAGGCAGGTAGGCAGGTAGGCAGGTAGGCAGGTAGGTAGATAGGTAGGTAGTGGGTGCATGTGGGTGTGGTGTGCCGGCGGTGGGAACGCTCTTGGGTTGAAGGTGCGGTACGGGTGGGCGAGTCAACACACCCATCGAGTATTGGTAGTCTAGGTACCTTATTCATTGGTTGTGCTTGTAGGCGACTTGATGTGTTCGCTTGTCCATTTGTCCCTTTGGCTGGCCTAGCCATGTCCCCAGTCCATGTCCAGTAGGAGTCCTGTGTTGTTGTCCCTCGTATGGAGAAGTGGAAGGTGTGTGTGGTTTATGGTGTGTGGTGTGGTGAAGGTCCGCGGCAGGGGGGGAAGGGGCTTCCCGTCTTTGCTCTTTTTTCTTTTCTTTTTCTTTTCCCTCTTTCTCTGGGTACATATGTATGTATGTACGTACTGATCTGGTGTAGGGAGGTACTGAAAGTTTCTGGAAAGACGGGTGTATGTAGGTACTTGTCCCAGGTAGCAGGTACTTCATGTTCTCTGGAGACGCTAAATATTTGCAGTGTTCTATTGGTTTAGGAACGCCTTGCGGGACATGTTGGTGCAAATAACCCCTGCGGACAACAAAGTCCTCCGCAGATTCCAATTTGTGTCCCCGTCGCGGAGTGTACATGGTACTCCTCAACCATCCTGTGCCTCTGTCTGCTCTGTATATACATAAATACATACATACATACATACACAGTAGGTCGTGGGTGCCTGAAGCCCAGTGGGTCTCTTACCGGAAAGACAATATGTACTTTGTTTCCAAGGTACATATGTACTTTCCGCATCGTTAGAAGCCCGCCAGCGAGTTCTGCTGTGTACCCTACAGGGTTTGCTCCTCCTCTGCTTCCCGAGTGACTTTCTTTTCTTTTTTTTTTTTCTTTTTTTCCCCTTCCGCCCTCACAGCCCTGTCCCAGAATGCGAGTGTGTCAGGGAAGGGAATATTCCGGTCGGTCATGCCCAAAGGTCACTGCTTGGGTCAATTGCACTGGGTAAACAGAGTATTAGGTTAGGCATATTCATTTACCACGAAGCCTCTAGGTTACCCAGCTATATCGCAGGTAGGTAAGTAAGAAGATGCAAGTCACATCTTCAACCAATACGTCCAGTATCTTCAAGTTTGTCGAGGCAAGATCCCCGCCCCTCTTTACGTCTTGGCCCATGATGCGCAAGCGAACAAGCTTATTCCTATATATGCACTTTGTAACAGATCTTAAAAGTACAGAGCTGCCCTGCTTAGCGTCTCTAGGAAGCCTATAACCGCACATGACAATTATCAGATTCGCTTAACATCGATGGTTACTACTATTGTTATTATTATCATCTTGACGATAATATAATTATACTGATAAATGTGATTATGGCGATATTAGTGGAAACAGGACATCGCAAAAGTACGTTGACGGGAGAGGCCTACTCTGGTCTCGGATTCTTGTTTCCTTTGCGTTTCTTACACCCCTCGATTGGCTGCGGACGGCTATTGCACCGACTCTGGGATTGCTTTTCAATGAATCTCTGCATAGTTTCAATTCCATCATGTGGCTTATCTCGCTCGCCTACCTAGGCTGAAAGACCGTCAATGATCCGAGGCGGGGCCCGGCGTGGGGATAAGTACATACAGACAGTCTCGTCGAACGCACGTCCTTGCACAGATTAGGTAGAAGCTTTGGACTGCGAAATAGACTACGGAGAGATTCTTTTTATGCTTAGGGCCTTGACCACGAGGTCAACGGAGAGGCAAAATAACCTTCTGGGCCGGCGGCTTGTCTCAAGTCCGCAACTACGCAATTATAGGGGAAAACTCCTTAGCCACAACGCTTGTCTGTTAGGGGGCCCATCGTCGCGGGTGAGGGGTTCTGAATCCAGTAAACGGAGACGAAAACGGGGCTCGAAAAACGCCCTGGAATGGGTCTGGGTTCTTGGTGTAGAAGGATACAACAAAAGTGCCGCTAAGGCTGGAACATAAGCGTATGTTTGTTTCAAGCCAGCGGGCACTTGGTACTAGTAGACAACTGCCTACTATGTAATAAGAGTCTGTCCCGAAGCTATCGTGCGGTGCCGAAACGAAACGGCGCGAACATCTGATAGTGGGAGTTCGGTGGCTGTAGGTGGTCGTAGGTCACCTCCCAGGTTAATCGGGAAAAAGGACATGGTGACCGTGACCGTCCACCGTCCACCGTCCGTCGTCCGTCATCTAGTATCGTACACTGCTGGCCGACTTCTGATTTGAGGGTATTTTTATGCACCGCTATTGTCTGCAACCAGTTGATCTAGTGTCCTGCATAAGTGCACAGCCATACACACGTATCTGCAGAGTGAGTGAGTGAGTGATTAAGTAAGTGTGCAGTGAGCCTCGAGCTACCTATATCGATACTAGTAGTGCAGTAGTAGCCCATGTAAGTATGGATATGTTAGATATCTAACCACGGGCTGCTCTGGACCCCCCGATTAGAGATGCACCGCCCCCTCGGGTTGCTGCCTCTTTGGGGAGAGCGAGCATCAAAATGCTACCTAGTATCGCCAGACCTAGACTTCCGTTATACATCGTGTGCGGGCAATGAGACGATGACTTACCCATCCGCACGTCAGCATCTACTTTATCATTCGTGATTTGAACCACTTCGCTCACCCTGCACGTCAAGCAGTATGCGACCTAAGTCAGCACTCGTCTTAACTCAGGCTATTGGCTATCGGCCTACCTGTTTACTAAGCTGCTATCTGACTTGCGTTTGCCGCGCACAGAATTAACAAAAGAATGAAGCGGTCAAACTTTACCGCCAAATGGGACTGGTTATGGAGGCAACTGGAGAGCTTGGCTCTGGTATTGTGGTTGAGTCGCGTAAGTAAGAGCCGCAACATTTTGCTTTGGCCCCCCTGGTTATACGATTAGTAGCGAGCTACTTCAAATTGTACGTAGTATTTGACTTTGGCCCTTGCCCTCTTCCCCGGAGGTAGAAGGCGAGCTGGAAGACGTATTTTGTCCAGTAATCTTAATAGTTTTCCATTAACCCAATGCCTATGTTGGTCCATAATTTGATAACACTCAATGCTTCAATCATATTACGTGCCATCTGAATACGGCACTCAGCTTCGAACTTGCACGAGACGAAGTTTGTCATGTAACTATTGTATTGGAATCGTCGTAACGGTGATGACAGGTCCGATATCACCGATAGAAGACCCAAATGATGTACCTATGGTATATTCACAACGAGTGGGTATTGTCCTCCACAGGCACTCTTTTTCTTCTTCTTCTTTTTTTTTTTTAACATGTTGAAGATCATCATGTGAAATGTTGATAATCGGTTGCACATTATTACATAGTTTCTCCTGTCTATCACACGCCTTACGATGTAATTGGTCAGGTCGTTCCGCAACCAGAAAATCGCACGGGCGATTTTGGTGTACCAAGCAAATGGTATACCCATGTCATTGATCTACGCATCAAAACACGCTGGCCAAGAGATTCGGGACCGAGATTCAGAACCGGTGCGTCCCGACAATGAGTAGTATACCTATACCTACCTACTGAGTATAACATATGAAAGACAATGGGATAGAACGCGCCACGCAATTGTTTTATTATACTGACTTTACTTCTTACATCTCAGGCTACGCCTAGATCAGAGAGGCAAGCAAGAGGCAACTATATCTGAATTTTCGTCGTTTCAGCAGTCATGAGTCTCATTCACTCTGATCTGATATATGTACCTACACCTACCTATACCCGGGACTACAGGGACACGTCATCTAGGTAAGAATAGTATTGCTAGGTAGTTGACTAAAACATCGATAAAAGCTAACACAAACAAAAACTGCTAGCTAAATGTTTATTTCAGGAACCGCTGTGGTGCTGATTACCACCAGACGAACTTGTTCGTTTCAATCTGCTTTATTAAAACATATTGCCTGCCAAGCCTGCCTACCTAACAAGATATATGTCTACACTACGTTAGCTTGGGGTTCGGCGCGGGCCAGCGTTAAGATTAGAGAACCAAAAAAGGATGGCGGTGACAGAGAAATACGTTCTAATTGGTTGGTTTACGTGAAAACAGTACGTACCTATCTACCAAGTATTGATGGTAAATTGGTCCTTGCGTCGTGTGGGGTAAGTACTTAAGTCTTGAAGTTAAGGTTAAAAAAAGAACAGAAAGTCTTGGGAGGCGGTGCAAAGTACATACAAACAACCCTGCCACCCCCTCCAGAGAGGGGGGAAAAGGAAAGAAAACCAACGCTAATCCGGACTTGTTGCGTCACAACCCGAAGGATGAGAATGGATAACTTATACCTAGTTCATAACTTATTACATGTCCATGGAGCAGGAAGGTAGTAAATAGTACCTAACCTATGAGGTATGTATTCTTTCAATATGAATAGTGCACGGACGGAGTGCGAAACAATAAGGCTGTCACTTTATTCCGTCGTGAGAAAATGACGAGTTCGCCACCAACACACGACGCATGGGATCGTATGGTTCTTTTAACCAAGCCACCTACAAGAGAAATCATATGGTTCCAGTGCCCCCAAGCCTTTATTTATTTTATTGAACGTTTTTCTTCTTCTTTTCAACCTGCTTGGACGCCACTTCGTCTAGAGACATTCCAGAATATCTCCTGCTGTCTCGCATGGTGACGCAAGGCGCAACTCCAAAGCAATTTAGTAGTGAATCAGTGATCCCACACGAAAAGGGTCATTGGCTGCCTCTTCGGGTTCACCAGTGTACGCATTATGTATGCTTACATTGCAGGCCCAATCGACACGTGCCTGGCGTAGTCTCTCACATGGCCACAGGGTATCATTCCGTGTTACTACGTCGTACATTTCTATCTATATCTGCAAGCTTCCGGTTGCCATTACGATGAAGCAGATAGTTTACCCCCCCCCCCCCCCCCCCCCCCCCCATCGGATCGCGGGTACAACTGCCCTGTTTTTAGGATACTAGTCCACTGGTGGCATCGATTCGATCAGGGGGCTGTCATGGAGGATTGGAAGGCCAGTCTGACTCAGCAAATTCACCACACCCTCTTGCATCAGGTATTGTGAGTAGGTGGATTGGAGGCAATCTCTTGCAATTGATTATGAAGTTGACCATTATGCGTTTAGCCTTGAGCAATATCTCTGCATCAAGATATAGGAGGGGAGCTTTGATCACGGCATGTTCTTTTATCTGGGGGGCTTGCCGGCCCCTACTCATACGCTATCAGCCCTGTAGATTAGGAAGTACCGTAAAGTAGTGAAACCTGTAGGAATATACTGGAGGAGCAGGGCAACCAAGCAGTGATTTAAGCTATTTACAGCCACCTCCAGGGAATGATCGGAGGTCTTGCATGCAAGACATGCACGGCTACCTACAGGAATGTGACCCCGAACGAGGGGTTCCAAATCTATCATTACGCATGCAACTTATTATCTGGGGCTTTCAAATAGCTACTGCTTCACATGCTCAATCAGTTTCGGGGCGCAAAGTCTTGCCGACAAAATGGCTCCTCGGTGCTATGTAATCAGTCCAGGGGCCGCCAAAGATTCCTGCATAAGATAGGGGGTTCTGTTTCGGGGTGACAGCGAGACAAGACATGAGGAAATTGGGGGCCAGAGGCCTCGTTGCCACATGGTCGGCAACTTGGAAGGTGTGGCAGATCCAATACTTAGCTTTTCCACTCTGCAATGGGGGTTGGGAGGGAAAAGAAAAAATGTAAGTCCATATTGGATTGGTATCCTTGTCTGCCATGCTTTTCTTGCAGCAACCCCCGTCAATCATCGTTAGGGTTTAGGTACAGTTGCTCCCAGCCCAAGTCATAGGACCTTTGCATAATAATTTTATATTTCGGCAGGGGGGATAGTTCTTACACACCTACCAAAGGACAGAAGCAAAAACCTTTTTAATCTATGACGGGCAGCTTGTATGCTATGAGCTGTAAGTTGGGATATCAGGTATGAATAGAGGGCCAACATCGATGCAGAAAATTCAATTATAGTATACCTAGGTGTCTATGACTTGCTTTCTCTATGTCCATGCATTATGTAGTAATGAGGAGTATGTAGCTACATAAGTACTTAAGGATGTAAACAGCATAGACTTCCTAAAGACCGAACGGGCGCTTGAATTAACGTTAGTGTCGCGTGCAGCGTTTATGGCGGCACTAGACATAAGGCTGAGGATCCATCTCTCAGGGTCGGGACTACGCAAAAGTAGGTACTTCGTACAGTACTTTCGTCAAGCCCATGTTCTTATTACATCGATTAAGACCCAACCATGAATCCTTCCTCATCCTCGGATCCATACCCTACAAATGTCGGTACCATCAACCCTGTTGCCTGTAGAAAGTCTCGTGGCATTTGAAACAAGGTATCCGATTCTTACCTACTTAGTTAGCGCAGTATAAAAAGCTCTTGTAATTGCTAATATTTATGGGAATTGTCGATTCATCACGCCGAGATAATCGGAACACAAACTAACCTAGGCATTTTTATCTTTATAGTTGCTTTATTTATATTTAACTATAAGTACTTAAGTTTATATTAAACATATTTAATTCTTTAAAATTTGTATAGATAGCATTGCAATAAGTTTACAATGTTAATAAAGCGAGTAAAAAAGCGATGAAAACTTCGATACGTCGAAAAACTGCAGTTAAAATCTCTCGTTACACGTTTAAAAAGGAAATAAGGTTGCTAAAACGGCTAGCCCGAGGTTCTAGTCAAGTTAATTTATTATTAAATCTAGTTAAAAAATTAAAAATAAATACAATTAAAACTTAAAGTTATTTTACTAAAAACTAACTTTATTAAGTATTAAAACTTAAAAATATGTTATAACTTTAAAAATAACGTTAATTAAAACGATTATTATAGTTTTTATATAAAATGCTTTTTAAAAAAAATAAAAGGTTATTATTTATTTTAACTGTTACTTTTTATAAATTTATTAAAATTAAGCGGTAGCGATTAATAATTTTATAAATAAAATATAAATATTTTTTATACTTATATTATAAACTTTTAACTTAAGTAATTTAATTTATAATTGTCGTAAAAAGCAAGTATATTAATTAAAGGTTACATAGTAACAGTATTAATTTTAAAAATTAAAAACAGGTGTGACCTCATTAAGTTTTCTTAAGTACACTGCTAGCATAACCCTAGATCTTAGTATCTTGGCTCTATGTTAAAGGTCGAGCCTCGTGCTACTTGCACAATCCCTAGCGATCAACACGGTTTAAGAATCCCGAGGTCAGCCTCGCACCCTGCCACGTCCGACCTCTCTAGGAATGGTTAAGGGTAGAACCTAGGGTGCCGGTCTGCGATTAGGCGCTAGGTATCTCCAATAACCCATTTAGCATCGCAGATCGCATCCCGAATGAGACCAAATTTGACCTAAAGCGGTTAAAATAAACGAGATTCTCGCAAGCTACACCAAAAGGGAGATGGTGCCTACGATACTAAAATAATCAAACGGTCTACTGTAATCGTACATACGTGCTAATGAGCCCTGTAGAATTGAACTGCAGTTTGGAACTAGTGTACGTACACTACCTATGTAGGTATGGAGAGCGCCGAGATACTATACGCCCTACCGGTACATGGTATAGTCGCAAGTACCAAAGTATAGTGCAGCATTGATGTTTAGATGTATGCAGTGGGCAACGACCTATGTGCCTAGTTATAGTACAGTACTATAGGTACCTATACTCCCGTGCAATCCCCACTGCTAGAAGATAGGCACATTAATGTGTCAAGTGCTTACACTACTTACATAGGTAGACTATCACTATTACTAGACTTAGTAGCTCCATGGAGAGGTCAAGCGAGAACCCACAACACTACTCGGCCGAATTGGTGATGAGCCGTGAGGCAGAGTGCTACTCCGTGCATACCTAGGTAGACAGGCAAGCAAGCAGACAAGCAGGCAAGCATTCAACCTTACGAGGGCCTCACATGCAACCCTCAACGTCGACGGGGACGGGATCAAATTTCACCAGAACCGGGCCATAAACTCTCATCTAGCCCGTTTGGTCATCGGCCTACATGTCGTGATTAAACAATTATCGATGACAGACAACGATAAGCCGCATTGCACCGGGTCGATATCCAGTTGAGTTGCGAGCCGAGTCTTGAACCAGTTAGGCTCAGCATCCAGGACGAATGAGACACGAATACGTAGCACCCAGAGATCCATTCTTGCTGCGGACTGCATCACATACACCACCTGCCTAGATTTAACCGACTTGACTTCTTACCAGCAAGACAGATTCTCCAGCCATCAATAACCCGCACAGTTCACCCCGCGATTGACCATCCCCGGCTCCCAAATCTCTAGATATGATGTCGCTTAACGATCATTGCCGCAATGATATGCAGAGCTCGCCCCAACTCGGTATAGCCTCGAGCAACAGACTAGCTGAACATCTACGTATTTACGTGTGTAGGTCGATGTCTAAAGTGTACATTCGGCTCAGGAGGCGAACGAACCTGCATGCGCGTATTGCCTGCCCAGCATTGCCCCGTAGACGATAACCGCGCTCTCCGTAGAACGACATTGGACAGGAGAGGGCTCCGTGATAATATCAGTCTTATCCTCATCGAGAGAGATAACCAAGCCTGTATGTATCTCGGACCGTTGAGCGCCTTGCCTATGTACATGGCTGGATAACTACTAACCTACTGAGCAGCTCCACCATCAAGAAGTAAACATACAAGGAGCGGAAGGTATCTACAGTGGGAAGATGATTTCGTTTCAGGTAGTAAACCAATGGTGCGCTGCAGTACGACGTCGAATCTAAATGCTCTATTGAAAGGCTCCTCTGTGATCTTTTATTACGCCCTGCCTCGACAGCTACGCACTAGGTATGCGGGCAATTTACCTCCTACGTAAGTATTCTGTAGCACCTTCAGGTGTTAAGGCCGTCGGCGGAAAGAGCGCAGCTCTATGTTGTCCGAGAGATAATTAGGAACCACAGGTGAGCTAGAATAGGTAATATAAACATCATCATATCACGACTTCAGGGGAAGCACAGGTAAGGAAGGTCGTATTACGTGTCTTTGCTCACTCACTATCATGTTTATTCGCGAGGGTACCTACTTTAAAGATAATGGCGGTAACTGTCCGCATGATGTTTATTTATTTAGAAAACCTTCGAGGGGGGAATTGGTGTGCATTCTTTCCCAACCAATGTAACCAACTGCCTACTACTACTTGTAAATGTACTCTATATCGAGATACTGATAATGCCCATGACTTTGCAAGCATGCCTTGCCTCCTTTTAGTTCAAGCTTTCGATCCTCTAAATTGAGGAAGGGAGGGAGAGAGAGAGAGAGAGGAAAAGAAGCAAACCCCCCCCCCCCCCATAGATCTACACGTATGCGTGCGAATAGCCCACCACTTTCCTGAACAGAGTCAGTTATTACCGGCGTTGCTCGATCTAAAATCTGACATGTGCTCCCGTGTTTTACCCAGGATATAACCGCAATTTGCTAAATTTGGTTCATGACTGCAAGGGCCGGCGACCAATACTACAGTACAATAATACACTAGCCTAAAGATCCTATGTACACATATACATACGTACACACATAAAAGATCCCCCCCAAGCGACGATCGTTGCCTATTACCGCACGTACGTCGCCGACTCGGGTTTCAGACATGCAGGCCACCAACGAGGAGAGAGAGGAAGGCTGGCAGGAAGGGTTTGATGAGGAAATACGCCAATCGGTAGAAGAATGCATAGAAGTTCTCGACACTTGCCCAATTCGTCAACTGCCGCAAGCCATCCCATGCAGCAGATCCAAGAAACACGGAGGGGAAAAAGCTCATCCGTTCGTATGGAAAGCCACAATAGAAGCCACTGCCTTTTTCTTGCTCTCTGGCCAGAGATGACCATGGATTCACATGAGGCCTCTCATACGGTCGGTCTCATTGGCAGCAGGGAGAGGGTGGTCTTCGAAAAAGGCAGATCAAGCAAGAAGTCTGATTGGTGCGGCGGGAGCTCCCTAGGAGCGGGTGTGCACAAGGCGTTATGTAGGTACATACAGACAATACAGATATGTAGTGTGAGATTGGATAGATGGGATAGTACTTAACTAAGTACTTAACTAAGTACTTAAGTAGGCAGATAGGTAGTAGTAGTAGATCAGAGATATGCCGGAAGGCCTATGATCCGAGTCATCGGTACGGACTAGCTAAGGTAAGAAGCGACATCCGACGGCGCGCCCGTAGCCAATCTAGGTTAACTTAGTATAGTACTTTCGTCCATCTTCCTAAACCTTGGATGTGGGGATTTTTTTACTTTTTCTTTTTTCTCTTTCCGTCCGTTCGGTTGATCGCAGGCGCATTTCGCATTTCGCCAACCAAGGGAGCCCATAAGAAAAGTTCGGACGCAGCCCTGAGGTTGCTTCGGTTGTGGACAGTCAACGTCAACCAGATGGCCGGGGTAACGGACCTAGGTAGATAGGTACATATGTGGGTAATTATCAAAGAAACCTGCCCTAGATATAGCGTGAGTAAAGACCCATTGATATTAGGTAGGTACCTAGACATGTACACCACCTGAAACTACTAGGTTAGGTACTACCTATATTGTGTAGAATAGGTAGGACATGGATACATGTGAGTTCATACACTAACTTAGTAGTTTACATACATAGTATAGGTAGGTAGTAGTAGTGTAGGAAATGGCTAGACATTGGAAGTGGACACAGGCGGAGTATACCATTACATAATTCCGACTATGTACGCATACTGCTTACATACTTAGGTACCTAGGGGTACTGGCTTCTTCATCCTCCTCGCCCCTGATTCAATAACTCCGACATGATCTAAAGTCGGAGCCAAACAAGGAGCCTCAAAAGTACCACGCAGGCGCAAAGGAACACCTCTCGGACAATCAATCTTACTTTAGGACAAAAGACGGCAAGCGAGAAGCTTACGCCGCGCGCTCGCAGTTTTGGTGAGGAGATCTTCATGTAATTATTATTACTATTACTGTCCGTGTTGAATAGAACAGGTTCATAGCACAACATGTAGCGTCTGGTAGGTACATAGGCACATACCTAGTAGGTAGCACATATGCACACTAGCACGGTCCATTCTGAGTTGAATACCTACCTACACTACCTACATAGGATGTAGGTAGGTAAGTAGGAACCCGCAATGGATCTGATTGACAACGCGGAACCAGGTAACTTACTTCGTAAGGGACGGAATGAGAAGCCTTCTCCTTCCCCCCCTACCTATGCACACTGCACTGCACAGCCGAGACCCAGAGAGACAAGAAGGCTTTACCAGATTACAGCCAATGGTGGATTGGTTTAAGGGGCAGATCTAGGTAGGTAGTGTAGGTAGGTTAGGTACATATGTAATCACTGCCTACCTCATACGTGCCCCGTGCCCAATTATACTAGGTATGGTTTTCCAGGGGGCCCTTAATACGCTAAAATAATGGTTCTGGCAGACAGCTCGGTGCCCCGAGCGTCGATTAAACCTGGCTTAGCCTGACATTCCAAACCACTCTGTCGGGATTCCCAAGCCGTTGGGCTAGGTACTGTATCTCAAATTCAAATCCACCCAGATTCGTGATGCCATCATAGCGGTTCTGCGTCTGCGTCCCTCTCCTTGTTCTGCTTCTTCTGCTTCTTCTTCTTTTTCTTCTTTTTCTTTTTCTTTTTCTTCTTTTTCTTCTTCTTTTTCTTCTTTTTCTTCTCCTCCTCCTCCCTCTACGTACATATTAATGTGGTGGTTGGTGTAAGTCAGACGGGTAGTTATTGGACACCAGTAAAGCCTGTAGAATATCGGCACGGTGACAAATCTATCCGGCGGTGACAGTGACAGGGAAGAGGGCAGAAAATAAACAAATAAATAAATAAAATACAAAGAGAAAAAAAATGACGGGTCTTATTGAGGCCCCTAAAGCGCCGACCTCCGTGAATGGATAATGTGTGCTGTACAACTTCACACTAAACTATCCGGGCCGTTGCCCGTACATACATACATACACATTACATGCATAGGTACACCTCTTCTCCTAGTTCCAAGGCTCTACCGAGATCGAGCTCTGTCTCTCTACTTTCCTCCCACCACCTCTCATCTGCGGGAAGGTGAGTGTAATTGAATTATTGCTGCTGGTTGACTTCCATCATCTACTCTCTCCGCGCGGCTTGCTTGGTCTGGAATCCTTCCATCTGCCGACGGCAGCGTCATAAGCCATGTGAAGTGACAGGGAGGTGAAAGGAGAAAAAACCTCGTTTATTCGCGGATGCATTCTCATGGCGTATCAAGATTACCCCAAAGCACCAATCAGGGTCTAAGCTACCATGCAACAGGGTCACACGGCCAACAAGCAAGTATGCGTAAAGCAGGCAGGCAAAGTCAATCAGACAGGACAAGGTTCGCAAAAGGTCTCGGAAACATGTCTGTGGACTTGTCTCTCTCTGCCTCTTGTCTTTTCCTATGCCCTTGCTATAGCACCCAACATTTATTTCCGAATATCCCGTACATACACGAAAAAAGGGGGAAGGGGGCCAATACCGAGGCCACGATTATTAGCTGAGACCTGGTGCGCACACTTACACACACACACACACATGCTTACAGATATACTGCACCACCATACACACTTGCTCGCGAGCTCACGTTACCGGCCGGGCTAGATTCAGATCCTTCAGGGGATAAAGTGCAGTTTCACCTTTTTCGGAATTTAGCTATTTTGTTAATCAGTACGCCGTCATGATGACAAGCCAGCCCGTTCAGCCATGGTGTCAGGCCCCCTCCCCCATGCGTTGACCCAACAGGTCGGGTCGAACGCCACAAGGTTTATTTTTACAAGAACCATTCTTCTTCCCTGCTGATACTAGATAGGTACCATCCACTACAGCCGCGGCTGTAAGGAGAGTGGGAGAGAGAGAAAAAATGAACGAACGAACGTCAGTTTACACTTATACTTAGCTACCTAGCTAGGTCAGGTAGTTAGTAGGTAGTTAGGTAAGGCAAGGTAAGATCAAACCAAGTATGTAGTTATGATATGAAAAAGGCTTGGAAATTCAAGTTTCATATAACGGTCGTAGGTATGTATGTACTTCGTTCTTCATCATAATTTTTGGTTTCTTGCAAGGGGTTTTCGAGAACGCCATCGCCATTTGGCAAACCAACGATAGCAAGTGAAGGATGTAACTATTCCCTCTGTCATAACCTACGTACCTACCTACAATATAATACCAAATGGAGAGCCTGTTTGTATCTTGTTCTTTTTCCCCATCTCGTCCTCGCCCCAACTACACTTTAAAGATCAAACAAAGATCTACCAGTGATGGGGGTTTTAATTCCGCTCATGGGGAACCCCCCCCCATGGCCTTACCTACATACCTGGTCATGTACTGTACCTACCTATCTACTCCTTCCCCTAGAACCCGAGGAGTTGGTTTTCCTTTTCCCTCGCGCCGTCCCCGACGACCACCCCCAGCCGTTTTTTTTTCGATGGAACGTTTTACGCTTAACAATACCCGTCTGGCACTAGTGTCCCTTCACTATTTACTAATCAGCGAGGGAGAGAAAAGAAGGGGGAAAAAAGAGGACCTTTAACCACTGCCACCCGTGACTTTTAAACTAGGTAGTATGTTAACCTAGTGTGTAGCAGGCTATCTATCCCCTGCATTCGGCTGACATCCACGTATTTTTACCTACGGGATGTACATGTACTTTTTTTTTTGTGGAAAGGGGGAAGGACAAGGTCTTGAGTCTCCGTCATCATACTTTTACTATTCACGACCAGGTACATACATCATGGGAACTTCAGGTCCCTTGCTAGACGGGATCGACTACCTAGTCTTATCCCACCCCACCTAGGTATTCCGGGTACTCACTCACATGCACCTCTTAGTGTACTACAATTAAGTCACAGGCCACTCGGCGCAGATGTCAAGTGGAGATGGGGAGCGAGGTGGAGGGAAGCCATGGGTAGATAGGTATGTAGTTTCTGTCCGGGGCGGAATTGGTGCGCGTTGCAATACGATGATCATCATACAATAGGTACCTAACTCATCGACAAGGTGACGGTGCAATACGGAAAATACAATTCCGCGGCGTTTGATTTTATTTTCCTACACACTACATATACAGCACAAGCACATATCCCTTCCCTCCCCCGGCCTCCTCTCCGATACGGGTATGTACAGAAAGAACCCTGAACCTTGGCGATGGTGAGATTTACTATCGATCGCTTGGAGCGAGATTGCCGTAAGCAAGATCCTGAATGTAGTGGGGTGGAGGAGAAGAAAAGAAGAAAAGAAAAAAAAAGAAAAAAAAGGAACATGAATACGTATTCTTAGTGTTTTTGCTCCCCTCCCCCTCTCTCCCCCGTTTCCTCTAGCTTCTACTCCATCCTAGTGTACTCTGTTTCTCTTCAGGTAGCTTCAGGTCTAGAGCAGTCCACAAGATCTGCCTCAAAACGGGCGCTTAGGGGGCTCGGAGCAGGTTCCCCCCTCCCTTCCCCTCCTTCCCCCACGACATCCCACAGATGACAACACTGACACTCTCATTTCGGCGTGGCATAGGGCAGGTAAAGGTATGTAGTTAGCTAGATCAAAGGATATCGCGGGAGGTCTCAGGCTTAGGCAATTTAGTCATCTATTGTCACCGCGTAAATCATCCAACCACAGGTACAGCCGGGAAGGTCCAGTCCAAACGAAGAGGGGAGTTTCAAAGGCGGTTGAGGGCTTGTTGGTTCTTGGGCAGCAATTGGTCCTGTAAGACTCGCTCCGGGCGGGAGTGGCAGAATGCTCCATCTTATTGAGCCTCATCGCCCCCCCCCCTTTTTTTTTCCAAACTTCGGGAAGCCCAGAGTCCCCCTCCCCCCTCCGGCTGCGTAAGACTGCGTGCTGTTCTGCATCGTACGGAGACGGGATCCCCGTCCAGCGGCATTTCAGCAGCACTAAGTCCGCATAAGTTCGGAGATCTTGTCCAGAACCGATTCCCTCTACGATGGCCCGTTTGAACATCCGTACCCATCACCATCATTATCATCGGATTCGCTGTGTGTGTAGATAGACATACAGACAGACAGACAGACAGACAGACAGACAGACAGATAGACAGACAGACAGACAGACAGACAGACAGACAGACAGACAGACAGACAGACAGACAGACAGACAGACAGACAGACAGACAGACAGACAGACAGACAGACAGACAGATAGACCTGTCAAATCGGGAGAGTGACGGCTTAGCAGTCAGGGAACCCCGTAAGGTAGCCCGGAGTCGGCCGAGATCGTGCTCCCATTTGTGGAGCCAGACATGATCGTCATCTACCTAGTACCCCTGATACATTATCGGCGACCTCGGCTGGGACCCTGTTCCGCAAGTTCCGCAGGCTCCGCGGATAAGTTATCAGTTTTTCAGCCAGCCTCGTGCCCTGTCAAGATGTATGTCTTGCAGACCCGCATCAAGGTCAAGCACATACAGATGGATTTTGCGGCTCTAATTTCCTCAACGTCTACTTGCCGCTGTCGTCAGGCGTGACACGCCGGGATGCGCGCTGCACTGCGCTGTCATCTCGCGTCTGCGCCAGCATCGCGCTCGGCGCTACCTTGGGACCCATCTTACATAGCATCCAAGCGATAGATAGGTAGATAGGCCAGGAGAGACGGGGTAGAACACCTCACGTCGGTCAAAAACATGACACTAGCACCCCTGATTCGCCTCAATCCTAGAGGCCACCCACTTGTCATTCTGCAAGGCTCCGAGCCTGCTTCGGATAGCAGATCGCAATGGAGACCAAGCCGCATCACGAAAGAGAAATGAGGAAATCAAAGAGGGAGAGTGTGTGTAAATAAGCTAGCTAGATGGCGGGAAAGGCACCAACACAACGAATCTCGTACCCGGGGGCGATCACGGTGGCTCCTCCGCCCTCGGAACTGCCTACCACGTTGTTCGGTCACCGGTGATCGACTTCGCATATGCCATAGATCATTACTGAGAAGGGGGGGGGGGGGGGGGGGGAGAGGGTGCTGCACACAAACAACTCGTTGCAACCAAAGCTTTGTGGCCAGCCGAGGCCGCATAATTGATCGTCAATATGTGCAGAATGACAAATCCTCGTCCCTGGTAGCACCGGCTTTGCCAGAGATTGCTTCTCATCCAACCGAACCCAAGGCCCCCCCCCTCTCGATGGCAAGCAACGTGAAATCACTGTCTTCTTCAAGGTAACAGAACAATCCGTTTGTTGATCTACCCTGCTATTAAAAAAAAAAAGCTTGGCTCTTTCTAGATGTGGGAGACCATACGAGTGTACCTCTCTTTTGCCTTTCCCCGCCCCGGTAGGCGTCCTTGTCATGGTCTCGGAGAGATATAATGCCCGTCTTACGCGTTGGGAGAAAAGGGGGATTATGTACACACACCTTTACCTACTACCTACACTGATCTATCAGTTTTTTTTTCTCTCCTCATTTTATTATCATGTTTTGATTTCCACCTTTTTCCCTCCCCTTGAAACCCGGAGCCCTGTCCGCATCGTAGATCAATCAATCGTGTTCGTAGATAATAACCTAGGTATGGGGTGGGGTGGGGGGTTTCTTTCATATCCTATTTGATCATCATCATAATCATCATCATTATCATGTTTATTTTCACTGCACAACATTAACGAGTGGAGTACATTCACCGCAGCCTGGCACAATCACCCATCACTCATTACCTAGCAAACGACCCTTGCCCTCTGGAGAATGAAAAAAAAAAATTTTTTGCCCATCCAACTTGCTCCCTATAGGATTGATAATCTAGAGATACTGCGCATGTGTGGGCGGGAGCGCGAGGGGAAAAGAGGAGTAGAGATGAGGCTCCGATACAACTACCCATCTCCCTCTCTGGAAGATCCATCCGTCAAGGTTTTTTTTTCTCCGCCGACAGGCCTCCTCCTAACAGGTAAGGCAGCGATTGAATGGCACATTTGGACCGATAGCCCGAAAGGAGAAAGCGACAACTTACTTGTCGGGTTGGTTTAGGGAGGGCGAGGGGGCTGGTGTAGAGTAGTCGAGACGTTGCATGTCATCTGATGCAGTACCTTTTCCTCCTGTTTCGCAGACCGAACACCACGTTTGGTGAGCTTCCGGAGTTGGGTTGCCTCATCTGTTGTGAAAAGAGAAGAGGGGAAAAGGTGCTTGCAGCTTAGCGCTCCTTGACGGTAGGGAGTAAAATGACTACCACCTCTATGTATTGTCGATAGACCGAAGGATTCCTACTAGGTTAGAAGTCTCTGATGGGCTTAGGGGGAAGGGAGGAAGAGAGATGAAGGCGGTTGTATGTGGCACCCCGTCGCCTTCACTTCGACTCCATTGGCAAAACTCAATTAACCTAACCTAGTGTCTTTGGGTTGAACTAAGGACAATGTGATGTATTCCAGGGCGCTTGTTCGATAGGTGCTTCGACAGGTAGTAGATCAAGAGACCTGAGGCGTAGGACTTGACCCCCCTGGGCCTCCTCACTATGTGTAATTCTTGTTACTGGCGTACATGCAAGCTGTCCTGCGATTGTAGGACTCCTTGGAGGAGGACGTCCTGGCTGGTGTCCTGAGAGATTCTGCTATCGACAGGAACTGGCCCCATAGTGATCTATACGCCTAGGTCATAGTGGTGACGAGCAATATTGACATAACTACACTAATAATGAAGAGCATCGTGGGTATTTGCTCCGTTTAGACTAGTTCGTGAAACAAGAGCGTCCTCGTATCGAGCTTATGGGGGAACACCTTGGAGCGTGGACGACATACAGAGAATTTCTCATCACAACGACCTACATGCGTAGTGTCTCAACCTCTATTCAAAAGCTAATTAGAGCTTTGAGTTTACCATGGTTCCCCCAGGGACCTTTTTCTCTAGGGTGAGGTTTTTGAGGTCAAGAAGTGGTATCATCCTACTCAGGGGCAAACAGCCATCCAGTCCAGCTATTACTAGGACGCTAAAAGGCCGTATTTGCAAACTAACTGACTTGAATGGAGCCTCCTGGAGTCCTCATAGGATGCTCTCATCTGGGCGATATTAGACAGCAAGCCGCTAGAATTCTTCAAGGTAGAGTATGTACCGCACCGACGGACTCGGAGAATAAAAGAGATCTTCGCGATAGTACCGCCTAGTGCTTCATCCCCAACGTCCGTGATGGCCTGATATGATTACCGAAGCAGGTTGCCACGGCATGGAAATCCGAAGTATAATTTAACCTACATATGATATTGATGTGGATAAAAATTAGATACATAGTAACTCTGCAAGTCAACGTCGCACTCGTCAAGTATGCTGTCACTATCGGGCTTGGTAAAGGGGTTCCTGCGAAGAGCGAGCCAAGTTGACTTTAACTAGAAGAAGCAACGGGGTTTCGATAGTGCCTACATAGACTTGGTGCGGTGCGATATTGCTGCTCTGTAGCGTAGCTAAGAGTCTTGGTGAGGCCAAGTCGGATCTTGCGATTAGGACCAGACGGAAATATTGAGCGTCTCGTTGCTTAGGGAAACTT
The DNA here is from genome assembly GCA_018398605.1 of Biscogniauxia mediterranea. NCBI lineage: Eukaryota > Fungi > Ascomycota > Sordariomycetes > Xylariales > Xylariaceae > Biscogniauxia > Biscogniauxia mediterranea. The sequence continues at coordinate 602,254 of JAGXTR010000005.1, forward strand.
GGTTGGGAAAGTTCGATCGTCTTGTCGTTTACAGCTTCAAGAGAGACTCACGATCGACCGTAGCAGCTCTTTACTACAACAGTATTACTAAGGGGTTTACTAGGTCGAGTGGTTCCGATAGTCTAGCTCATAGATTCCTGGGGTAAAAGGTGGCATCTGTAAGCACTGAAATCAGTACACTGACAGATGTGTAGAAACTTCAAGAGGCATGCCCCGAATAGGTATTCCCATTGCTTTCATGGCAAAGCCATGAGTTAGTTCTGTGAGTCTGGGATGATAACATCATCGTAGAAAACCACACAGATAACCTCAGAGCATACCATACTTCGGGAAGGGCCTCGTGGCGTATCTGAAGGGAATCATGGAGAACTGTCTTTCATCGACAACCGCAAAGGAATATGTGATGCCGGAAGTGTGTCTCTCTTTCTCTTCATCCCTTTGATGCATCGATTTAGGTTATGTAGGTAATAATAGTACTTAGGTACTTAATGTCTCTCCACTTAATAGTGAACTTTAAGCTGTGGACAAAGCTTCCCCGTAGCGTCGGAATAGACGGACGTGAAATGATCCGGTAGGGCCAATCAGATGATGACTTTTATCCCAATCCACGTCATGGTCCATGGTTCATGGTTTATGGTTCGCTCTGACTAAGCCCCAGGGCCCTTTAAGCTGGCAAGCTTTCGCCGTTTTGTAGGTAGCAACAGGTGGCATTTCCGATTTGTCCATGTGTGAGATCATCTTACCACGGATTTGATCGCACGAGCAACACGTCTTTTGCTCAACCTGTACCGTACATTCCCACAACGGTATAATGGGCACCTAGCTGGTCTCTGGCAGCTTGACCAACACCATCCTCCAAAAAGAATAAAAGAAAAGAAAAGGAAAAAAAAAACTACCTAAAAGTCCCTACATTATTCATATCCATCCGCGAAGATGCGGCTGTTCTGGTATGCAGGGGTAAGCTTCATCGTCCCTCTCCCACCTCACGACAGCTTCAAAGCTAACATGTCATGCCCATCTACCTAGACCTCGGCGGCCCTTGCTACCGGCGTCGTCACCTATGCCTTCAATCAGCGGGCCAATTTCTACTCGGCCATGGTTTACCTATCGCAAAACAACCTCAGCCTCATGGTACGCCTCATGACTCCTCCCTCGCTGATCCTTGCCCTTGCCCCGAGACCGAGACCGAGACCGCTAACCGTTGCTGCATGTCTTCAGATCCTCATAAACCTCATTCTTCTGTGCTACAGTTCGTTCGTCTGGGGCCTGCAGCGACTATGTTACGGCCCGCTCCGACCTGTCGAGATCGAACAGCTCTACGAAAAGGCATGGTTTGCCGTCACCGAGACGTGTCTGGCTATGACCATCTTCCGCGAGGAGGTCGGGGCCTGGTTCTTGGTTATGTTTACAGCTCTAGTCACGGGCAAGGTTTGGGAATGGATAGGCGAGGGCCGTGTCGAAGTTCTGGAACAGCAACCTCCTGCGAATCCCCGACTATTCCACACGAGGCTGAGTATCTCGCTCCTCCTTAGCGTTCTCTACGATTCCTGGCTGTTCACCTATGCTGTCAACTCGGTCATCCAACAAGCCCGTCCTAACATGATGGTCATGTTCCTGTTCGAGTTTGCCATCTTGACAACCTGTTCGTTCCGTACCGCCTTCCGGTACCTCTTGTCCTTGGTCGAGGCCGACATAGTTAAGAAACAGACCCGGCAGAGATTGGAGGAGCGGCGCAGACATGTTCGGGAGCAGCGGTCCGACATCATGCGGCGGCGTGAATCTGGTGATCCCGCAGAAGCCGAAGCCGCCGAGCAAGAGGAATTGCCCAATGAGGAGGATATTGATGAAATGGACATCGAAGTACCGGGCTGGGAGTCCAAGGGACAGTGGGTTCTGAGCCTCGACCTCATGACTGGTAACTATCCCCCCAATCGACCCTATGATGACCGTTGATTCTGACGTGGAAATAAGACTTTGTAAAGCTCGGCATCTACTCGGCATTTTTCGCCATACTGATGATGTTCTATGGATTGCCCATTCACATCATGCGCGATCTCTTCCTCACAGGCAGATCGTTTGTGAAGCGACTCAGTGCCCTCATGCAGTATCGCAAGGCCTTGCAGGACATGAATAAGTACCCAGACGCCAACCAAGAAGAATTGGCGCGCGAGGATACCTGCATTATTTGCAGAGAAGATATGAGACCGTGGGATCCGACCGCTGTGGGGGCCGTTGAGCGATCCCGACCCAAGAAGCTCCCCTGTGGCCACATCTTACACTTTGGCTGTCTTAAGGGTTGGTTGGAACGACAGCAGGTCTGCCCTACATGTCGACAGTCTGTAGTAATCAACGCTGCCGGCCCCAATAGGGAAGCTGCTGCACCTGGCGTAAATATCGGTGATCGACCCCAGGTTCCTGGTCAACCTGCGCCGAACGAGGGAGGTGCAAATGCTGGCCAGCCAGGACGAGGTCGCGGCAACATGCGAGTATTTCAGTTGGGCCCGATTCGACTAGGCTTTGCCCAGGGGAATGCCCAAAACATTCAAGACATGGCCGATCGGTTACGTATGCCCCTGGATGCTGTCAATGCTCACCAGCCAGCTCCGGCTCAGGCTCCGGCTCCGGCTCCCGTCCCCGCTCCTACGGCTGCTCCTGCTCCTGCTCCTACGACTAGCTTTCAAAGTCCTCCAGGAGGCCCGTTGGCTATCCATAACAACAGCAGCGTATATGAGCTGGGCCAGCTCCACGATACCATTCAGCGTATGATGTACAATATACAGACGGCCCAAGCTGAAGCGCAGGCACTCTATGGCATGACACTAGAGGTGATTCGCCGTCAACAACAACAGTCACGATCGCTGGTTCAAAACGGAGCAATCAATCAACCTGGACCAACGAGCCCTAACATGCACTTCCCTCCTCAACCTCCGCTTTTCCCACCTATGGCCCAAATACCATCATTCCCTAACCTCGTCCCCCGCGCCTCTCCACCAGCCGTTACTAGACATGGCGGCGTGTCCTACACGGCAGCAATTCCATCAGGTAGTCAAGACCTTCCTGAGGGTGTTGTCATTCCTCCCGGTTGGTCGCTTCTACCTCTCCAACGCCTAGATGGCCAACCAGGGCAACTACCTGGAGGACTTCAGCCTACGAATACGGTGCACATTGGCCCCCAGGACCAGCAGCAACATGCTACTGTCCCGTTGAACAGTGACGTTGCTATTAACGGTCTTAATCCAGTCACCAACCCTCCTAGCACATCGGCGCCAGAGCATCTTGATCTTTTCCACAGAGAAACACAGAACGATCGTAGCGAGGATGTGGCTACAAATACTTCTCAAATCCGGAAGGAGCCTCCGGATGTCGCCGCACCCACGCCGGTGATGCCGAACTGGGGCGGTGCTGCACAGCTATTTGCCAATGGCGAAGGCGGCAGCGCATCTTCGTCTTCAGTTCCTGCTGCCCACGAACCAGAACCGGAAGTAGACGCGACAACTGAACCAATAGCTGCATCGGATCACCTCGCCGGAGATGAGGATGACGAAACCTCTAGTAGCACCTCAAAGGGCAAAGCGAAAGCAGTGACCGTTGAGGATGCAGAGGATGAATAACTAAACTCACTAGATGCCCAATGTTTAAGGGTCTCTACACCGGGGGGCGGGGTCTGTATCTAGTTGTAGGGAATGAATGTATCACGGCATGGCGTTGGCGGCGTTGCGAATTGATACGTGTACTTGAGGAGTCGTAAAGCCCCAAAAAGGTGGCATCCTAGTCATTTGGTCTGGCGTCCTAGTTGAATAATATGAATTACTGGAAAAGTTCCTAGGTTAAATTGCTTCTTAATAAGATGTGTCTAATATGCGTAAGTGGCAAGTTGTATGTTTTAATGCTTCTTGGTATGCTATTAGAGATACATATAAGACGATGGTTATATGTTAGGACTACGAAAACAGATTACGAAAAGTATCCAGTACAAAGTCCATATTTGATATACCATTGATGGCGAGTGATATCACTCTGTTAGTGTTCTCTACATTACAAAACTTGGTAAACAGGGAAAAGATTCACAAAAAAGAATTAATTAAAATTCGAATATGATAGGCAGCGATGCATCGTCTAACCTAAGATACTAGAGATGACCGGTTACAAACTTGTAGTTGAGGCTAGGTAGCTTGGGTACCACCCTGAGTCATCTTGACAAGATATCCAATCGCCAGTTGTAGCGTTTAAGGTGTATTTCAGTGGTCAGTAGGCGACCAACTATTCGGCTATGGGAAGGAGAGGAAGGGAGGCGAGTAGATCAGTAGGTGATACCTACACGAGGGAAACATCCAGAGAACAATAATGAGATGCCAGGTGTAATAATATAGAGTAAACACTTGTTATAGCTTCTGGGAGAGATGGATGTAAGAAAATGGAGCAAGCCCATCTGTTACGATCTACCTAGGTTAGAAGGTCTTTTCTTTCTTTTCGAAACCAGAGAACTTACCGGGTCATGTTGTAAATACTAGTCTAGTAAATACTTGTATATGAGTCAAGCTAACTATGCCACGTGCTCATGAAAGGGGAGTGTGTCACACGACTCCTATATAGACCCTAGTAGTGTTTATTTATATCAATATATAATCAATGAGTTGTATCTGATTTGAAAAGAGTGTAACTCATGAACAGGATCCCTCGTATCCTACTCTGCACGACAAGTCATATCAAGAAATAGATGCGAAGTTGAGAAACCCAACCTCAATTCTTTCTAGTAGTAGAACAACTAGGTATATAAGACGTGTATAATGTCACTAGTTCCACATCATTCTGTGGATCAGATGAATTTCCATATACATCATACGTACAGGCAGACCATGGACAAGTTAGGACAATTCGTAAAATCATAACATAGTTCATGCTGCTCTCACTCCACTCTCTCGCTCTTCGACAAGTCATGTTGCCTTCCTTCTAGGCACTAAAAGCATGTCCTATTACTAGAGAAACGTCTTTTTATATTTTTGTGTTAGTTATTTCAATACAGCTTTAGCCTTGCTCCCCATAAGCCCTCAAGATACTCCATACCGAGAGAGAGGGGGGGGGGGGTGGAGAAAAGTAAGAAAGACCTAGAGACCAAGCTATGTATCTATGATTCCATATTCCAAAATCTCAGCGTAGACCGGCACCAAAGAAAACCACTGAGGCTAGTGCTCACCCTGCTCACCGTTTGTATGCCCACCTAGGGCGGATTCGTTCCAATCGACGGCGCCAAAGCTAAGATCCGAGCGCAGATAAGATGGAAATAGAAGACCCGGCGGTCTGGTACTGGGGGGACGCCTTACCCACAGGTCCTCGTAGGACGAAGCAAGCCACCGGGGGGCGAGGGGTGGGGATCCTGCACGCATGTGTGTATGTAAAGCCTGGCACATCTCGACGTTCTATATCGACCTGATCGACCAACCAAAGGACGATCAACCAATGGTTCTTCCCAACTAGGTAGTTACCCGATTTGCCAATCAACCCTAACCCAGGACGATGACGATCCCTTCTCACGCCTTACTTTCGCTCACTTACTCTTTCTCGATAATGTCCCGGGTCAGATCTAGTGTAGGATCACATCACACCCAAAGGAAGAAACAGCGGTCAAGAAGACACCAAGCCCCTCTTCTCCTTGCTCTGTCCCCCGCCCTCTCTTGGTATGAATATGAACTAGTGTAGCAATCCTGCTTAAGGGGGAGACTATGCCCCAGGTCGGCGTTCCTCGAGGGTTTAATGGTTTCCTCGAATTTCCAGGTTCGTTAGCCGCGGTGAAGGAGCGCTGATTTGAGAGAAAAGAAAAGAAACCCCTCTATTGACGTCAACATTGATAGTAGTGGGACAAGCTTGATTTAATTATTCATGGCATTAGGTATCTACACTATGTAAGGCAAAGGAAGTACTGGTTAGTTGATCCAAATACCTGCTACCTAGATGCATATTAATTAATAGCCGGATGGTTACATAGTGCACTTACCTCCATAACATAACTCCGGTCTTCTAGAAGGTCGTCCTGTCTGATCAATCAATTCCATCTCACGTCATTGGTAAAATGTTTTTTTTTTCTCTTTCTTCACAAAGAATTTTGAACCGCCACCGAGTGACTCTTGGATATTATCTGTATGATGAGAATCTCTGCTGACCTCCCCCTCTTCCCATCCTTCTTCTCTCCCCCTTTCCCTAAAAGGGGGAGTTAGGTTTCCCAGCGTAGACTAGCCCAGCCCAGCCTTCTTCTCATCACTTCGCATGACCACTACACACTATGCGTTTCTCTGTCTAAATCCGGAAAAAAACCTCGTTCAGAAAAAAAAAAAAAAGGGAAACCCGAACTAAAATCTGCAGGCGGAGGAGGTCGAGCTGGTAATAGCCGAGTAAGCGATTCGAAAGGATCGATCACCCCACTAACGGATCTCACGCCCTTCCATGCGGCCTCCCCTCCTTCAATTCTACACCATGTATCAAGGTCTTGGGTTTGAGCTCTGAAGGATTTTTTTCCCCAAAAAATACCATCAACTTCTCTTCTTCCTTCGTCTTCATTCCTTAAACCTCCTCGTCTGTCATCCCCCCTCACCCCTCCGCCCTTCAACCCCCCATAACACACCTACGTCCCGGGAACCTGGGTACGGTGGCGCTACGGTAATGCCATGTCCACGCGAGGGTGAGCAAAAAATCCAACAGGGAGGAGGAGGAGGAGGGAACTCAGTTTATCTTACCTGATCTACCTAGGTTAGTTAACATACGTAACTTACATACATACATACATACACCCTAGATACCACCAGCTACTCACCTTATCCGTATTTCTCGCGCGTAGGGCTGAAGGCGCAGCACAACGAACCTAGTCTGACTTGTGTGTGTGTATGTTTTATTTTATTTTTTTGCTTATCTTAGTTTGCCCTTCTCGCTCGCCGAGGTGGCGAAAAAAAAAGGTATCGTCGCGTTCAACTGCCCTCGTTTTCGTGGCATCTTTCGCTATGCCCCCCCCCCCCCCTTTCTTGGGCGCTCCCTATCTTTCCTATCTAGCTAACACACGTTTCTCGGCCCTCAGCCCCCTTCAGCCCCTGCCCCCTCTTCCAACTCAACCTAGGTGGGTGACGTAGATACATACAAAGAGTATACGAATTCAATCGCGTGTTGCGAAAAAATAGGTCCCCTTCAAAAAAATAAAGAAGAAGAAAAATAAAGCCATGTTTCTAAACACGTATCAGTGTGACTAGGAGGAAAGAGGAAATAGAGTATACAAAGATACTAACCTAGGTTAGGTACATTAGTAGGTAATATACCTTTCACTAGACTAGACGAGACCATTCCCATCTATGTATGTATCTATGTATTGAAACCTGGTGGGTGGTACAAGTAGTTGTGGTTCGTTCCGAGGCGTGTGCGGACGACTTGGACTGACCGCCCCGAAGCGGCTGTTCACGGCTGCGGCGTCCTCGGGATGGATGCTGCCAGGGTTAGGTAGTTGTACATACGACGAGCATGTGCCATATTGCTTACACACACACACACACACACACACACATACACTCCCTCACTCTCCTTGTGATCCCGGGGATTCCAAAACGCGATTATTAAAGAACGATTTTTTTTTTTGGTTATCTGTTTCCTTTGTTGTGCTTACTCAGGAGGTAGGTAAAAGTAGTGGGCTAAGAAGATGTTGTGTAATCATAAGACGGCGACAACGACGGAGTTATGGAGTTGAGCGGCGGTGGGTCACGGTAAGGAAGCTCTATGAGAGGTGGACGACGCGTCTCGACGGTCACAGAAACATGCAAGATTGTATAACTTCGTGTTACGAGTTCAGTTGCTCCCCCTTTCTAGAAGCCACGTAACCAGCGACTCCTTGGAAATAGAACGGCCCACGTGGATTCAAATTATCACGTGTACGTATTACAGTCACGGTTGTAGAGACTTTCACAGAGTTGGGAATGTAGACGATTATAATTTATGCCATTAGGAAAAATAGAAAATAAATGTAAAGATAGGTATCTTTGAAATAACCCGATTGTCCATCCGTCCACCCGTCCAGTCAACCGGCCTAACCGACCATGTTTGGATGCCCGTATGCTCCCCGTTTCCAGACCAACCATATAATAGCCCGGAATGTGATGTGATGAGGTTGAGGTAGGTTTGATGCTAGGTAGAACCAAAAACAAAAGAAAAGATAAACGCACGATACCACAACTCCGTTCCATATGCATGCTGGGTAAATGTTATGCCATAAAATAATGATGCTAAGAATGATGATCCATCCAAATGAGAATGAGAAAAAATAGAAGGAAGTTTAGCTCTATGCTGGTAACAGAAAGCGGACCTTCTTCTTTGGCTTTGCAGCCGGTATATCTATTGGTTGTGTCTTCTGGGCGTCTTGTAGATCTTCAACGCTGAGGCCCATCTCGCTCATGGTTTCTTTCTCGGGTTCTTCTTCGATAGACCAGACGTCGGGACTAGGCTCACGCCAAGAGCGGCGCCGCTGCAGCGTCAGGCTACGAGACCTCCCATGGAGAGCACGCCTGGGCGGCGGTGCGAAACGCTTTGCCGGTCGACCTCTTGGTGATCCAATGTGGAATGATGCAGGGGATAGCAGGGAGTCAGCGCTCCGAGATGTAGTGATGGGGGAGTGCTTGGGCCGGTCAAAAAAGTCCTCGAAACCAAAGGGCAGAGGGGTTTGAGGCCTGAAGCGAATGTAGTCCTCGGCGTCATCATCATCGTCGTCTAAGATGGCACAGTCCTTGTTCTTATCCCTTGGCTTGTAACGCTTAAGACCATCAAGGGTTGACGGACTAATACTTCGAACGATGCCTCGAGGGCTATTGGAATCTTCAATACCCGCATCGAAGTCAAAATCGAACTCCAGATCCTCATCCTTGGGAGTGGCGGGTGTTAAAAAATAGGTTAAGGGGTTTTCATGAGAGGAGGGTATATCGAGATCGTCGTCATCTGTGGAAACGCCGTCGTCATCTAATGACGGGGGAATACGGCTAGGGCTCGGAGGCCACGACTCTGATTGCACTCGTGTGAGTGCGCCGTCAGGAAGAAAAGGCATCTTGACTGGGTTTATAGAGATTCAAGGGAGGCGGGATTCGGTGGAAAAGACTGTCCCCCACGACTTGATCATGCCTGCGGAGAGATGCGGGCAGGACTTAATGAGACGGGATATAAGGCCCCTTCGTAGCCTAAGGACCTTAGTGAAGGTCTCTTAGAGAGGCACAGGCCGGTTAAGGAGATGTTAGGTCGAGGGAAAGGACTGAGGCCGACCAAAGGCTTGAAGAGACCTAACTGGTGTAAGTCGTAAAAGTTCAAGTAGGATGAACGAGAGAAATGAAATGACGGCAAGGTCGCGGAATATATATCCTGCCACTAGGCAGAGGATGTAATAAATTTTTTTGGAAAGAAGCTACCTAGCGGGCTGTTAGTCACCCGTCACCTCAAAGAGGTTGCCTTGTGAGTTGACCAGAGTAGAAAGTGATCAGCCAGCTGGGGTATTAACCATGTGCGAACGCGAGGGCGCGGCGGGCGGCGCTATATGACAATGACTAACCGTAGACTCGCTCGACAAGGGCTCAGACACTAATAAACAAGAAAATCCATTCCTGGAAGCGGTATCACACATGAAGGAGGGTGGTGGGATTCGGTAGAAAGCTGGACGGTGGTGTGTATGGGATGGGCTCTTAGGAGAGATACGAGCGGAGGCGACGCTCACTAATGGGTGTTAGCCGTAGCTGGTAAGACATGGGCACCACCATCAGGCTCGGTCAGTCTGGCATCTGACAATGCTGAACACACCCCCAACTGCCCGGACCACTCGCAGCTGGGAGCTCGAGATCAATAGTTTATATCCCATTCAGCTCTCGGTTGCGACTCTTGAGAGGCTCGTGAGCCTGCTCATCATTCGGCCATGTCTGGGTTCATCGGGTCGATGCCTTGGATCGGCGAATAACTCACACTATGGAGTGCATCGTACCTTGCAGCAGGTTTGATGTGCTGCGCTGCGATGCTATGCTTTGGTGCGGCGTGAATGATGCCAAATCTAGTTGAAATCGCATAGAAATGCCTTATTTACCACCACTTTTCTGCGTGTCACAGCTTGGTTTCGGAGTCGTGTTATTACACCACCCCCCTCCCCCTTTCTCCCTATCTTTCACCATCTTTTTGAACGTGGTATTCTTAGTCCGTCTAATGTCGTCATCGTCCTTCTTCCCCCTCGTCCCCCCCTCCTACCTAGTTAGCTCCCTTTTCACATTTTTTTGTTAACTAGGAGGGATCAACAACATGTAGGTAGGTTAGATAAGTAGGCACCAAAAGCATCATCTCAGGGCGTATATCCTACGGGAGGCCGAGCCACTATCAACGTAAGCAGTTGCAGTCTGGAAGGCATAGACGTGATGATAATGTCTGTCACACTTTTAAGATTACGTGAATTCCCATCTTCAGTTGGATGGGCATGTAGCGTTTGTGTGGAGGCTGTGGGACGCTATTGGTTGGAGATGGAGGGTATCCCATGTCCATTCCAGCTAGACTTGCCCAAGACTGTCAAGTAAGAATTGTGGGATAGACGCGCTTGCGATGAATAGGTTATCTCGACTGGACCACAATAGTGGTGTACAGCTCCGTATCAGATGACGAAGCTTATCAACGAGGACTCGTTGCTAGATTCGTAATAGAGCAGGAGGTAACGTCTGGGATAGATGAGATGGGAACATTGTGTGGTGGTAGGTATGCAAAACCCGTTTTCTTGAGTTCTCGTCACTGTGACGAGTGTGCCGACTGTGACAAGCCCGAAGTCCTTGGTCGGCCATGCTTGGAAGTTGTCTATCCGCTTGACCGGATTGTTAGACATGGTGTTCGGAGAAGCATATAGGATGAATAGGGTGAACCAAGTTCTTGCGTCATAGCACAGCGAGGCCGACTACCTGCCGCGCTTGACCATGTGGGTGCTCAGACAGAGGAGAAGCTATCCATCTTGCTCAAAGGTCGGGGGTCGAAGGTCGGGGGGAGGGGGGTACAGTAGAGGGAGGGAAGAAAGAAAGGGAGCACTAGAAGTGGAAACATGGCAAGCACGCGATACTTTCGAACGAGAATCATGAAAGAGGGGGAAATAACTTCACTTCCCCTCCCCTACCTACCTGCCCGAATGTTCACCACCATAGCACGCACATACACACACCCCCATCAGAGCGTCCGTCGATCGGGGGGTTCTTGGGAAGCTGGAGATTGCCTGCCAAGAACCTATAATGACACAAGGGAGGAGGCGTTAGGTTTATGCATGCGTAGATCAGTGCATGTGTTGACCGGATTAGACCAAGCTAGGGGCGGCACTGGGTGGAAGGAGTGTGTTCTGCTGCATGGGATTGTCGGGTGTTGGCTGATCTCGAGTTTTTGTTGCCGCGAATCGCGGGGAGAATTGAATTTAGGTGTCGAACACGGGGATAAAGCAAGATAGGCCTGATAAGGTATACCCTAACTTACATGTACCTATGTACGTAACCTTATCTATGTACATACCTGGGTTAACCTTTGATAGGTTAAACTGCGGGAAGGTGTATGTAATTTCTCTAACCTACAGTAGGTACCTACCTACATACTAACCTAACCTAGATACCTAACCTATGTATGTATGTAGGTGGGTGCAGCTGTGGTAAGGCTGAAGCTGAGTTACATACCTATCTACACAAGCCACAAAGGCAAAGGGGCTACCTACCTACCTAAGGTTACCTACCTACATCCATCTGGGCATACCAGCATGCCTGAGTCTATCACGCCTGGTGTACACTAACTACCTATATCAGTCATTTCAGTCATTGACCACCAGACGGGCAACCTGAACTGACCGGCTAACTGACCTCGGGCCGTTCCTCATCGTCGATCGTCGATCGCAGAGTCAAATTCCAGGGTCATGCTTTTCTCCAGCTACCGTAGCCTCATCTGAACGCCTGACTATAAGTGGTCATCAGGCGAGTGCATTTGAAAGAATTATATTTGCTAATTATCTTTCCCCCTTGTCGAACCGCTTGAGCTCTTATTCAGGTACAGTCGGACGGGAGCTCTTTTGTTGAAACGACTTGACCTAACTTATTAGAGACTTATTAGATTCAACTATTGGGACTTTTCTGGGTCTACATCAGGATCGTGACAGCATTAATTCTTTACTTTTTTTTTTCCGGGTTCCCGAGTATTATTTATCTCTACCGGAATATAGAGAAGGGCTCTCTATGCACTACCACTGATATTCCCCTTGTGAAATTGAAGCGAGTTAGCTAGTATCCCACTTTTGACTCGGTTGTAGGGGGTGTATGTAATACACAAGGCGGAAATAACCCAATGAAGCTCGTGGTACCTATTACCTACTTGCTGCGCAAGATCTGGGAAAACAGACAGCCATCCGGAGAATTCACTAACGGAATCCTCCCCATATGAGACCCGATAAGTCAGAGCATCAATGCATGCCGTTATGTGGTCGCCGACGGGTCAAAATTTGATGGAGGTTGTTTAGCTGTGATCGTTTGAATGCACCACGGTTGCGAACCTGGTAACTGCCACCAACACCAATAAAATGCGCCTGTCAGCCCAGGGTGTGCTGAAATTTACGGAAAGGCTTTTCCTTTCCAAATTTCAATGCGTTGAAAGTCAGTGTGCCATCTGGCTTATGCCCCCTCCCCCCCTCTGGGGGCCAGCCCCCAGACCCCCTGGCCTCGCTGCGCTCGAAATGAAATAGGTTGCGTGGAAGTACCTCCAAAGTACCTTTTTTAGCGCGGTCGGGAGGCGCTAGGTGGAATACTTTCTCCGGTATTCCGTCCATCGCTTTTCGTTTGTTTGATTGGCTGTATGCTCTCCACTTTGATATGTGGTTTTGCCGGAACTTTTCCGCACGCGTTTGATTGGTTTTAGCCACTGTAATGCCACAGTAGACGTTAAAACGGCACGTGATAGTGGCTTGAAAATAGATAAGGGGTTAACCAATAAAAGCCGTGCGATAGACCATCTGACCAATGGCGAGGGTGCTAACATGTCTAGCGCGGGATTAAGGTTCAAGCGAGACCTATACTCCCCCCCTATCTATACGTATACATCTTAAAAACCTGACCTTAACTTAGGAAAGGCTAAAGCCTTTCCAATGAATTGTTAACCTAGAGCATGGCTATTACTTAGGTGTGTTATAACGAGAACTCCCCGGGGGAGGGGAGGGGGATTTACTCGAGTAACCGTACCTTGCTGATGCTCCTACCTATTTACATACCTACCTAATATAGCAATTAGCTTTCATTAGTATGGTTCAAACGGTGGTCGCCTTGGATATGTGCGTGACTTGACATCCACAGCCTTGTTGCTCGACATCAGCAAAATTGATGAGGTTCCTGGTATGCCGTCCATGTCCACGTTAACCGGGCCAACATCCGGGGTGGACTAAGCGTTCCTGGGGGGAGAGAGATGATTGGCTCATGGAACATGGCATAAACGTCTTGACAGCTGTGTAGGTTCGAGGAAAGCAAGGTTTCTCATCCCATCATGTCATGTCGTATGCACGAGGGTATATGAGGCTGTCAACCAGGTCTCCACCAACCCTGGGATCAGAGGAATGGTCCTACCTAGTCTAGACATGCTTGCTAACCGATTCAAACTCCTGCCTTGTGAGCGTGTTTTTAGCACTCTAGTGTATAGCTGAGGATTCGAGTAACCTAACCTAGCATATTGAAGGATTTGCTATGCATGGGATAGACTATATCTGAGGTTTTTGGGTAAACTTCGTCGCATTGTGCTGTCCAAATTCAAGCTGGCAAATTATCGCCGCTTGTGATATCTGAGCGGCATGTCTCGGATAGTCAAAGCGTTTTTGGCTCTTAATGCGATAAGCTACTTAGGCATGTTGCCCCGAGAGAGAAAACGAGTGAGCGACGGCACTCCTTTTGCAACAATAGAAGTTTGATGAGTTCCGTGACTGAAGCTATTTATACCTAGTAAGTGAGGGTCCGTAGAGAGAGAGAGAGAGTTATGGTTTGGTTGGAACTGAAATGGTGATAACACTTGTTCTACTGCTTCGACAACGTAGTTGATATAGAAGCGACTAGAGGACATGAAAGGGTCAGACAAAATAGAAAAATCACATATACTCACATATACTCATCCCATGACGTTTAACTGGTTCCCCATACTCCGGTCTGAAAGACGGCGGAGAGGATCACTGCTGATTACCTAGGTAGGCATTGGGATACTATATCCGAGTACCTAACCTATACTACGGGTAGTCTATACTACTTGCATACTAACTTTCTCTATCATTGATACCCGGCTTCATTTGTTTCCGGCACAATAAGTGTGGGCAGCTTCCAGACTGTGAAGTTGAAGGGTGAGTGTATAGCCTCTCGTGCCGAATATGGGAGCCCACCAGCTGATATCTCTTCGGGGGTTGTGAAGCAAGAAGCATTGATGAGATGTATGTATATAGGTACCTACGTTGCAGACAGTTCTGTGGTGACATGCTACGCGATGCCCCAAGACAAGACGCGACGCGAAGCGAAAACCCCATTTAATCTGATCAATTAAAGGGCGGTGAGTTTCCGAGCGTGTCTAGGAGAGAATGCGACCCATCCATTTATGTTTCGCCCACACTACAAGAAGCTCCACCTAGGTAGTTAGAGGAACAAGGGGGAACTACTATATAGGTATCAATACTACCTACATAAGTTTGCAGTATAAGTGTCACTGTAATTAGGTGTGAGTATAGGTGGAGGCGGTGGAGGTGGAGGTGGATAGGGAGGCGTACAACTACCTAAGTGCAAGTATTATGTCGTCGTTGTTGTCGTCGTGGTCGATGAATGGTTTTTACCGAGAAAAAAAAGTGGTGATCTGCGGCAGATAGAAGCAGATAAGAAATCAACGAATCCCTTTCGTGGTTTTGACCGAAAAATGTTCGTTGCCGTCTGAGTGGCTTACTATGTAATACCTTATACCACACGAGCAGCAAGTCTAGATCTGGCACTGTCGCAGATCTCAGCCTCACTATGGCTAGAATATAACGCGCGGGAGTTTTGCCTTCGAATGGCCTTGTACGCTCTCACACCCCCATATAAGAGCACCGTACTGTATTCACTTGGTCGTATTCACTCTCTCACGCACTCACCCAAGACGACCCGCCCCATAGGTAGGTTAGATATTGTAGCAATTGTAAGTTATTAATCTTAGTGTAGTTCCGCGAAAGGGATCACGCATCTACCCGACAGAGAGTGTCTTGGGTATTGCTTTAAAGATCCTTGCACTTGCGTCAATGCTTTGTTACCATAGTGTATATGTATATGTAGTGTATATGCTGCCACCGACTCCGGGTAGTGGAGATATCCCTCCCGGGAAAACGTCAAGTGACTCTTGAGCGGGTGTGAATCCTTTCCGGGGTGAGGTTTCTGCAATACAGTACGGAGGTGGTGTTGATGCGATGGGTCTTTCTGGTTGTCAGCCAGCCCAAGCGCAAAATGAGAAAGGAAGGGAGAGAGAGGAGACTTATTAAGTAATGTCATGTCCAGACAAGTCCGAGCCAGAGGCACACACACACAGCGCTGGTAGACTACTACCTAGTACATACTCGTTTCTATTTATTCCGTAAGCGCCCAAGCGTATTCAGGGATCACCAGGAATCACCAAGGATCCCCGCGGACCACCAAAGAGACCTGTACCGAGTTGAGATCATTTATTTTTATTTCTCGAGTGGCGTTCAATCTACCTAATCTAGGATCATCGTACACATTGACACAGTTATTGACGGATCCAGAGAGCCATTGCGCTGTCGATCGAAGAAGCATGTGGTGCGATAGCGATTTAATTTGGGGTGGAGGGGAACGTCTGGCAGCATGACCTGCATCTCAACGATCCAGTTGCACGACCCATATCTTTGTTGGATTTGGGGACTGGAGACCCAACCGACGTGCATACACACGATGCACAGTCCTCAGAGTTTTTTTTTCTTGGGCTCCTCGCCCGCGCCCGCGTGCTCAGAGGGGGGGGATCCTCTCCACCAAGCTCCAATCGGGGTAGATAATCGGTTCTACGACTCTGGAATGAACGACAGATGGTGTAAGTAGAGTTTGATTGGGCAGTTCCTCTCGATCAATTTCAAACCTGTGGAATGATTGTCTCCTTCTTAGACTAACACGGCCGTTCTAGATAGAATCCCGTTAACCAGACCTTTGCTTCCGTTCGTTCTAGGCCGTGTATCTTGGGACGAGAATCCCGAGCACACCACTGGCTTCCGTAGTCTTCCGGGTACAAATCATGATTGGATAAAGCTAGAGAGGAATGAACATACTGCTCAACGTTTCCTGGCTTGACTAGATGCGACTGTACCTAGAACCACAGGCGTCTTTCACCGGTAGGATAGCAACGATAGCCACGTGCTTGTGATAATCAAGTACCTAAGGCATGTACGTAGTAAGAGGCTCGACCTTGCCATCCCTTCTTCGAGGTAGGTATGGATGGTATCCTACTCTCTTCAAGAGGGTCTGGATCAGGCAGTGCTGCGACGTACACCCACACGTACATCGCACATTGAGACGCGCAAAATGAGGACATGGACTGCCTGTGGTCATTGTGTACAATGTCGTCGTTCGCCCTCAAATGGCCCTATAAGAGAGAGCGCTGGTTCTGGCTAATGCAAGTTGCCTGCACACCCTGGCGAAATCCCAATAGGGCTCTAGTCTCCAAGCCTCCCTCCGCCGGTAATGACATGAGAATGCGTTGGCGGGCCATCTCGGCCTGCAACTCTCTGCCGCTGCCTGCTAGTAATACATGCAGTTTCGTTCATTGGGACAGAGTGAATCGTCGTCTATTCGTGCTTTCGCTCTCAAGGAACTGGGATATGGGTTCGAATGAGTAGGGCTCACGAGCCTCTACATTTTGGAGTGACGACATGAAGGAGGAACAAGAAGCAAGAAGAAAAACAAGATAAAGCAATCAATTCGAGTTTGCTGCGTAACCATCAGAGACATGTTGCTTATTCAGAAAGGTAAATACCGAAGCCGAATTGATACCCAAACTTGAACTTGGGCATTAAACCCCGGGTATAGACGAGAAACATGACCTCAGAAAGAGGAGGGGGAAGAGAGAGAGAAAAAAAAACCCTCCTTTTCAGCCGGCATCTTGCGTTCGGTGGATCTAAGGTGTCCTTCTTGGATTACTATTTTTTTAATTCCCGCGCGCGCTCTCTCTCTATCTCTCGTCCGTCCTCTTCTCGTGCAAACCCCGTTTTATAACATCGTGCATCCAGTCGGAGCCTTAGACTCGCCACCTATCGAGCCTGAAGAAAGCCTGACCACCCAACCCGACTGGACTACAATAACCAACGGGAGCAACGGAGAGAGGCAAGTAAAGATCTACCGCCAACGGCCACCAACCAGAGTGCAACAGCGAAACGGTGGTTTCCAGGAGTCGGGGTGACAACTGATGGTACTGTCATGGTACGAGGTACGAGGGATCAGATACAGGGATTAGCGGACAGGCATTGACCTTTCAGTCAGTTTGTGTGTGTGTGTCTCTCTCTCTCTCTGTGTGTGTGTGTGTGTGTGTGTGTGTCTGTTGCCCTGACAAGGAAAGGAGAGACTGACAGGACTGACTTGGCTGACTTTGTATTACCAATTCAGCATTCAACAAGCAGAGCGGGAATTTCTCTATTCTGTCCTGTTCCTGTTTGTTGTTTATTTTTTTTTTTCTCTCAACCTTTTTCTTATTCTTTTTTACCCCTCTTCTTCTCATCTAAAAAAAAACTCCCAAATATTCTGGAAACATTGGTTTCCCTTTTTTCCTTACCTTTTTCCTTTTTTTTTTTCCCTCTCCCTTCCTGGATATCCACTCTATTGCGGGAGCCCCACTATTGGGTACCGTTTTGTATCCACCAACCCTGTTCGGCAGCCAGAAACAAGCCAAGCGTGATCCAGGATAGGGTCCTTTCTCTGGACCCCCCATCCCCCATCCCCCCTCCCCCTTCTCTCCTACATTAGGTACACTAAGACCGGACCCGCCTAAAAACTCCTTCCTGCAAGCACTCAAAAAGGACAAGGACAGACACAGAAGAAGAGGAATAAGAAAAATAAGAAAATAGAAAAGAGACAGTCCCCAGTCTTTTCTGCTGGAGGTACATCAATGTATCAATACGGCTGAACTACTAAGTATCGATAACCAACCGAATTGGCCGCTAAAACCCGCAGTCATCAAAGCGGTGCCCTTCCCCCTCCTCTCTTTCGCTCGACCATATCCGTTTTCCTGCGAATCATTCCTACGACAGCCACTTGCATCCTGCATCCTCAACTTTTTACTTCCACCTCAATCGACGGACTGTGCTTTGCCATTACCCACAGGTCTACCTCGAGCTATCGTCTGGTACCCCAAGGTCCGCATTGCTTTCGCATTGCTGTGCATTGCTGCGTTCACATCTTCTCATCTGCCTACCTACATACCTACATATCTACTACTACCTACCAACCAAAGAAGAGGTAGCGCAGCCCACTCGCCCACCGTCCACCCAATACACACCAATCTCACCACCCCGACAAATCCACAACCCAACCTTCTGCCTACTACTACTACTACTACATCTCTTCTTATTCTTCTCTCCCCCTCTCCCTCTCTCCCTCTCCGTCCACGGATATTCTCTCTTTTCCGAGAATATCTCCTTTTTTTTCCCTTTGGAAAAAATATCTGCTTTCGGCTGAGACCAGATCGTGGTCCTTTCGATACCATCATTACCCAAGACACACTCTACTCTACGTTGGATTGGTTTACTCCCACCCAACTACAAAAAATATCATCCTGTCGCCCTCTCTTCACGGTCCCTACGCCCGATTACTACGATCGTACAAGGCACTTTCTTCGAGAAAGCATAAACCGAGACGAGAAAGCTATTGAAGCATCGGATTCCCGACTTGACTGACTGGTCGTCGACTCGCCCTTTTACGAGGCACATCTAGCCTCTGGACACTTCCCCGTCACGAGACAGTTCATTGGCAGGCCGCTACGTGAGTAATATTCTTGCCATGGGGAAACATCCACCACCCTGCGATCATGTTGCATACTGCGAGGAGGCAGACGATGATGGTGAGCCGTTGACTGGCGTTGCACCGAAATATGCTCGATCGGTTGTTGCGGAGACTCCCAACACCGGTAGATCGCGGAGAGAGTCGAGAAGTGGCGAAGCGACATCACCAATAGTACATCCTTCAACTGACTCGTCCGACTCGACAGCGCACCCTTCCAAGAAGATATCCAAGATGAAATCGAAAGACGAAAGACGGAAGCCCATTCCCGTCGTGCAAAAACGCCCCCCGGCACGCCCGTCTAAGACGGCACCCCAGCACCCTGTGTCGAGAGCATCAGACGACGCCTCCTACTACGGAGTAGTGCCTCACCAGACCGTAGTTCCCGCTGGCGCCAGGCCTCGCGCCCATACGCGGCCCGAGAGTTACTATGGCCAACCCATGAGGCCACAACAACGACCGCCCATGGCTCATTCGGCTTATTACTCTCAACCGCCGCCTTCGCAGTTCTCTGGTCCGCCGTACCACCCCCCGCCTCCTCCCTCGTGGATGGGCGGGCCCCCGATGCCTCAGGGTCCTCCGCCGATGGGTTCGATGGCCATGGTTCATCAACATCCCCCCATGCCACCTCCTCCCCCTCCCGGCTCGGACTATTTTGCCCGGGACTTATCTCTAAGGTTCAAACGACCACAATCGGTAGGGTATGGTCCTCCTCCGCACCCCCATGAATATGAGCCAGTTAAAGAGAAAGCTCTCACTGGTCGACGACCTTCGGTGGCGTCCAGAAAGCCTAGTAAGGATTATGCCAGTAGGGAGTATGTTAGCAAGGATTATGACGATCGGTCGAGGATGCCGCCTCCTCCTCCTCCACGACCCAAGTCGGCGCGACAGGAGCGGGTGGTCTTCCGACCTCCGCCTCCATCAAACATGAGGAAAGCGGTAGATTACCATGATGATGATGACTTCGACGACTTTGATGATGACGACGATTCGCTGCTGTATGATTCCGTATCTCGACGTGCTTCGGTTGAATATGGTTCTGGCGCTTTACCCATCCGGCCACGACGTCAGAGCATCGGCCAGAGAAGCCTCGAAATCGATTCCGATTACGACAGTGACGACTTGGAATCGGAACCAGCGCCGTCCCGCGGGCGCCGGAATTCATTTGTGAACTTTGAAGACAAAGTACGCTCTGCTTCTCGATACCAAGAAGATGTCAGCGGGTCGACTCCACCCCTGACGGCCGAGGCTCTGCGACATGTCAAGAACGGAGGCAGCAGCCGATCAACCCGTAGCAGTGGCAGCCGGGACGAAAGCGAGTACAAACACTCGGCAACAACCCGCACCACGAGGTCCGGAAGTGGCGAAGACGACATTACCATCAAGATCCCCATGGGTGCCGTGGTCGAGGTTGGGAACACTAAAATCCATTGTAGAGATGGTGGGGACATCAGCGTTGGCCGTCCCGGAACCACTCGTGGAAGCAGCGATCGTGCAAATTCGACCTATGAGGACGACAGGAAGAGTCGGGCAGATCGTTCGGCCACCCGAACACGGGCCAGTTCTCAAGCAGAGTCTTACACACGGGTCCCTCCACCTTTGCAACCACCCCGGATGCCCCCACTATTGAATCATGGCGGTTATGCTCCCCACTCTGCTCACTGGGACCGCTACACTAACGACTATTATTGATGCTATCAACAATTGCTACAATACAAAACATTGACGTCTTAATTCTTCCCTCCTTTTTGCCGAACACAATCCAGCCTCACAAGTTTTTTTTTTTACCCGGCCATTTACGTTGATTTTGGATGCTATTTATCTTTATGTATCCTACGTCTGGTCTGGCATTATCCTGCCAAAAAAAAAGCAAAAGGTCAAACAAAAGTTGATACCCCTCAATTCATTATGAACTCCAAAAATGTGGGAGGATGGAAGCGACCAATATTCTCTCTTATTTCTCCGGGATTTTTTTTCTTCTCTGGTCATTTTAACTATGAGGAATGAGCGATGTGATGCATGGATGATGATATTTGAAAGGTTAATAGGAAAGATGTGGCCTGTGTGGGATTATGATTGCATTTTCATTTCATTTTTTTCTCTCTCTTTCAAACTGAGGATGCCTGGTACTCTCCAGGAGGCCCTCTAGCATTTTCTTGTTTCATAAGCCATATTGGCTGGGCCATGTTGTGTGCGATACCTTCTGCTTCGAGGGTTGAGTTGATCGCATTCGCATGGCGTAAGAGTTGGACCGATAGACCTTACCTGTATGGCAGTGAAGTTCGCACTTCTTTTAGCAGCGGGATTTTCTGCTATTTCTCCTCTTGTTTTCAATGCATTCCTATCTCCTTAGCACATGATGGTTTATTCTCACACATGGAAAGCGGTGAAGTTGTTTTTGTCTTTGGTGATCGCCTCCCACCGAGGTGGATAGACACGGTAGTACGGTACTTATTCTGGCCTTCTTAATTGCATCGTTTCACGAATTTGCATTTCATAATTGGCGGTATACCTTCAATGCACTTGTCATGAGCATGTAGCCTCAGTTTCTGACGACATGTCTGTCAATTTGACTGGAGAGCACCGGTATATCAACTGTAGGTGCGTGGTAATTACCCACTAGGATACGACCAAGATAGTTCCTTTCCTCTCTCAATGGAAAATATTCACTATTCCAATCTACCATTGTCGCGTTCACGGATGATCTGATTTTCTGGTTTAACGGTTACCGCGTAGTTAGCACACTTGGCGCCTTTTCTCGCATCTTGTCCATGCCGATCTCATCACGTCCTGGAACTGACTGGTAGATGCATGGTTTATGCCTGCCATGTTCCTCCTTTGCCACCGATTGACGTGTCGAAATCATTCTAAGCCTATCCTTTTTCTTTTCCCCTTTTCTTTTTTTGTCCCCTTCTTCTTCACACCTTTTCCCTACGTAGGTGGCCATTCAAGCGTGTAGTTACTGGACGGACCCTTAAATTCGGGCAGCCGCACTGGTTTTAGTCTGTGGACCATACCGATTCTACTTCTGCCACCTAGTCCCCAAAATTGCCTAACTTGTACACTAACATACCCTTTGGGTGCAGAGGAGTACACTATCTTTGACTATGAATCCGGTAAGGTAGGTATGTAGGTAAAGCAAGGCGATCCGGACAGGGGGCATCTTTTGGTACGGTACGTAGGTACTACGAAGATGGAAAACCACACCCCAACCTTCCTACCAGCGGCTTATTTCCCCCCTTACTTGTTGACTGGATTCCGACCTAGACAGGTAAGGTAGCTTATGCGTCACGGCGCTAGCCACGTCAAAGGGGGTCATCATATGTACTGTAGAGAGAAGAAACGGGCGGGAAGTCAGAAAGAGGCGCGAATTCCAAACCCGACATTTCGGGAAATGGGGCTTGGGCCGAACCATGTACTAACCTAGGCAGGTATCCTGTCTGGTAAGGTAAAGGGGGAACAAGAAAAAAAGGCAAGAAAAGGCTAGCTGGAGGAGCATGTAGCGCGCGTGTCTAAAGACGAGTGGATGAAAGCTGCATGAGCAACATTCGGTCATGAGATTAAAAATGAAAAGCCGCGTCTTTGCTCCTTCTTCTCTGACTAACCTTAGGTAGGTTACCTGCACCTTCGCATCGGTGGCTGGATTGTACGGTTGGAATTCAATACCACTAGTCCCGCTAGAGCTACACACGATATAGTATCCCGATAGAGGGCCATGGGGTTGTAGTGTACATAGATCGTCTATGTGTACACTACATAACTCGGAAGTACGAAATTGTAAAAAAGTAATAATAATAAAAATTTATCGAATTCCTTTCCCGATCAATATGCATCAGGGGTGGTCTCCATGGTCTCCCCCTCCCCCAATGGACGAAAAGTTTCAATGAGACGGGATTCCAGAATAATTCCTCGATCCCGGGATTGACACAAAGTACGGGGGTTCAAGACAGGGCCAGAAGGAGAAAGACCATGATACGCCCGTGAAACGTGCCTCCAGACATCACAGCTGTGTGTGACATTGATGAGAAAAATTGGATCGTGTGTCTTGTCAGCCAATTCCCTTTCTATCTTTTATTTTTTTTCTTCTCAATGCGGAAAGAGAGAAAATGGTCTTTGCTTCATTCTCTCAACTCCCGTCTCGCCTAGACCCGCCCTCTCCTTCTTTAGCCCTCCCCCCTTTTACCTACAGATTGTAATTATCATACTTGCGTGGGCGGCTAGCGATACCAATTGCGTTTGACGTGGCCGCTCGGAGGACTAGACCAGACCAGGCCAGGCCAGCTTCGACAGGAGTCGCATGAACTTGCCGCCTGCTCCATCAATATCTTTGGAGGTGAGATAGACGGGCGGTTCTATGTAGGGTGGGTCGTCTAAGGAGTTATTGATGAGTATGAGTGTCTGGTACATATGTAGTTATCTAGGTACTAGGTAGGTACACAGTAGTACTATGTATCACCATTCACTAAAAAAAAATGAGGTAAGAAACTGTCAATGTGTAACTGTAGAGTTTGACACCGTTTTTTTTTTTTTTTTTTTGGGGGGGGGGGGGGGGGAGGGAGATCCCGTAGCCCCGAGCCCTGTGAAAGTGTAAAGCTTGAGCTTGCTGTGATCATCTGGTGGTAGAAGCTCAGGTAATCTCAGGCTGTTAGTGTCGATGGCGAGTTTGAAGCTCTGTCGATCCGATCAATTGAGTTGCATGTGGGTCCACCTGGATTAAGTTACTTAAGTAAGTTAGTACTGCCACTTACCCCAGAAGATCTGGATTAAAGTTTACTCGCTCCCGTGCTGGGGATCTCTTGGAATGTGGAAGTTTCAAACTAATAGCTACACTACCTAGTGGGAAAGGTGGGGACAGGAGGCCGGATCCTGTGACAGCTGGCCGGCACCTGGTCAACGAGACTAGCCAGCTGGGACAGGTTGCCTGGTCAGACTTGTTGACTTTTGACATCACTCCCAAGTCCCAACCTCCTCTAATCGATACGAGCCCAGCCACGAATTTCCACTAATCCACCCTGCAAGCCCATAGAAACCACACAACAACCAAGTTGCAGAACTACGCAAACTTCCCTTTCTATTTTCATTTCTGTCCATCCATCAACTTTATCACCATTACCACGCAACTTTCCCACGTGCGTGAGTAAACAAGTCAGTCAACGCAATTAAATCAATCCCAACTTGTTTACACAGGCTGCTCAGCACACCCAGGTCGAACTGATCGCACGTCTCACTTCTCGACTTGGCTGGTTCCCCCAGCGGAATACCAGCCGAGACCTCTAATCATCACTACAAAGTCACTGCATTCCAACGTCCCGTCCCATCTCGCACTTGTCATCAATAGCCACCCATCATGGCTCCTCTACTTCCGACCATAGCTGCCCAAGCCCGCAGCATCTTCTCCACCTCAGGCCAGATCGCCGCCCGCTCCGCCTCCAACACACTATCGAAGCTCGGTCCCTTAGCCGCCCGATCGGTCCTATCAGCCCGCGACGATACGAGCAGCGACACGACTGAGGACGAAGTTGACCCGGCCAAGGGTGCTATCAAGCCGCAGGACATCAACAACAAGTTCGTGTTTGTGTTGTTCGGCCTGCTCGGCGCGGCGTTCGTGTGTGCCGGCATTTGGTTCTTCTTCTGGGCCAAGAACGGCGGCTTCTACTTCAGGGAGGACGATTGGGACGACTACAAGTCGACGGTTCTGCGGCGCAAAGGCCCCAACGGCACGATCCTGTCGGGCGCCACCCCGAGCACTCAGCTAGGCGGCGGCAGCGTGTACAAGGATGTGGACGACGGGCAGACCGAGTACACGGGTGGCCTGACCCAGGTAACTCGCGATACGGGCGATACGGGCAGCACACTAACGGGAATCACGGGTGGGGTGTCAGACTTCATGGGGCGAGAGCGGCGGCGGCAGAAGCGCGAGAAGAAGGAGCGCGAGCGCGAGAAGCAGAAGGACCGCAAGAACCGGTCCAAGAGCCGGCGGCGCGTGGGCGAGGACGGCGCGCTCGTCGACGAGGAGGCCGAGGCCGCCGCCCAGGAGCAGCTGCGCGCCTACCGCCACGAGAAGGCCGCCCGCGTCGGCGGCATCAACAAGGCCAGCGAGGGCAGCGAGTGGGACGGCTCCACCAACCCCTCCCACTCCACCGTCTCCAACGAGAAGTCCGACCTCCTCGGCCACCAGCAGGGCACCCCCACCAAGGGCGAGGCTCCCGCATCCACCGTCGTCAGTTCCTCTACCGCCTCCGACCAGCCCCCCGCCGACGAGCCGCAAAGCCGGCGGCATCCGCAAGGTCTACAGCGCCGCGGACCGCACCGCCAACCGGGAGAACGAGCGCATGCGCTCGGAGGCGCGGCGCATCGCGCGGGCGGAGCGCGCCGAGCGAGCAAGCAACAAGAACAACAACAACCCCGCCTCCTCTAACACCGCCGGTGGCGTACACCGCGACTTCAGCTTCCAGCGGACGACGGGCACGATCGAAGAGGAGAGCGGGAGCAGCGTCGTGAGCGCCAGCGTGGCCGCGTCCAGCAGCCGCCACCACCACCACCGCCGCCAGAGCCGCAGCCAGAGCCGCCACCGGTACCTGCCCGCGCCCGCGGAGGAGGAGAGCGACGCCGGCACGAGCGACCTCGGCACCAAGTCGTACCACCACGTCATCCCCGGCCTGTCGTCGTCGGCGGGTGGTAGCGGCGCCGGCGCCGGTGCCGCCAGCAGCGTGGTCTCGAGCGACTACGCCGAGGAGAGGCGGAAGAAGCGCGGGGCCGGGAAGTATCGGAGGGGTGAGTGAATGAGTGAGTGAGAATGAGTTAAAGGAAGGAGGGTGAGGGGAAGGGGAGGAGGGCGAGAGAGAAGATAAATATGATAATGATGATGATTTGTTGTTGTTTAATTATTATTGCTTTCTTACCCCCGCCCCTTAACCCCCACCTCCTATTCTCGGCCAATTTTTTTGTTGTTGTAAGGATTTCGTTGTTCCAATTCAGGGGCTGTGCGTGTCTATTTGCATTTCTTCTTCTTCTTCCGGCTTGTCCATATGGGAAAAAGGGACGACGGGTGAATGGTGGTAAAGGAGGGCCATACTTATTGGGGGGGGAAGGGGTTGGAGAAACGAAGAAATATGACGAAAGAAAAAGAAGAAAAAAACTATATGTGATGAGAATACGAGAAAGAAGACGGATGCAGTATTTGTCATTTGTATGTATGAAAGAGGGGGGGGAGGGATCGATGACGGGTAACCCTACTTAGCTATGGATCGGAGTGAAAGGGGGGAGCGGAGAGTGGAGAGCGCATGCTAGCATACAACTCTCGGCTTTCTACTTTGCTGTTTTCTCTACATGACTGGCTAGGAAAAAGAAACAGAAAAAAGGAAAAAAAGATTTTCTAGATGAAGAGATGAGATCAAATGAAACGAAGATGATAGGGTAGGGTAGGGTAGGGTAGGATGGGGGCCAGGCAATATCAGGTACAACGACAGCGACAACAACAACAACTTCTCTCTCTCCATATATGGTCCGTTGGCGTTTTTCTATTCTTCCTAACCAGGTTCATTACTCCAGAAAGGAGAGGAGGAAGAAGAAGAAGAAGAAGAGGAAGAAGAAGAAGAAGAAGAAGAGGAAGAAGAAGGGAAATGAATAGATAGGCAATCAATATATAAAACTTGAAAATTCCGCAAACCTGGAGCTATGGATATACAATGGAGTTGACATGATGCTTTATTTTGCTTTCGTGGTTAGACAACACCGTACAACATGGACATCTCAGTCGGGATAACCTAGCTCTGTGTAGGAAGGTAGCCATTGATATAACGGCGGCTATGGGAACAGGATAACATTCCCAGTGCTCAACACTTCAAATCACGGGTGAAGAAACGAACTGCGGCCCTGGTTTAAAAACGAGATTCATAAATAGGTAGGTAGCTAGGGCAGTCATTTGGTTTACATCTGCCGTTTCTACTGCCTAGAGGAGCCATCGATCTAACGAGGCCCTCTGCTTTAGCGTCGTCTAGCTAGATGGCTACATATATTTGACGCAATACTGAAGAAAGGTAAAAGGATCGCCAGGTATGATTAACACCTAGACATTCCCTCGAGAGGGAAGAAAATCGAATAAGTAGAAACCACTGCGATTTTGGTTATGAGCGAAACCCTCACGAACTAACGCACTTGTTTCAATAACCTGGGAAGTCAAGGATAGGTAGATAATTCATGTTTACATGGCTGAAGAAGAAAATGTCCGTCGTAATGTCGTTAGCCCGCCTCCGCCCCGTCTCTTCCCTCCGTATTCTGTAGTGTAGTTCATTCTGGTCATTTCGGTATGATAACTCCTATTCGGGCCGCCGCCGCCCACCCCCCTTCTCTTCATCGATAAGGTTGCAGTGTACGTTGTGTGCTTATTGTTACGGACCATAATAGCTGCTGCTATCACACAGGGCCGTGGAACACATAAGCGCCATGATAGACGAGAATGGCTAGACGTTTGAAGCAAACGTGGTATGTGTAAGATACTGACAACGACAGTAGCCGCATGAAAGGTTACGGTTCGTTTCAGATAGATAGTTGATGATGTGGGAGATAACTCCTAGTAACGTGGTAAGATAGCTGCCCCGCCGTTGGCAGCCTCAAGTTGCCCGCAGGCGCAAAGGAACGTAGTGTCTCATGCTGTCATCCCGGGCCGGTCATGCATTATCCTCTAGCCTTCTTCGATGACCTGTGCATCTTCTTGTCCCAACATTCGTTGACTGCGTCTTGGACAATATCAAAATGTGACCGGGCGATTGAGCCAATGAAGTAAACTTTGACATTATGCTCGATCGTAACTAACTTGGAATAGTTGACTCGAGACTCTTTGGCGAGTTTCTCGCCCTCGGCATATAAGTTGAGAGCGACTGGGGCAAACCCGAGGGGTGGCTCGCCTTTAAGTGGTTTTGGTTTATATTTCGCCGAGTAAATGATACCATGCTTATCAGCTTTGACACCCCTTTTGCCACACCCCCTCCGGTCGTACGTCAAGATCGGCCTTGATAGTCAATAGATTGTAAATTCACATTGCAGGACCAAAACTTACACGCATGTGCTATGATGGCTCTCGTCTGTGGTTACGATAATGAATCTGCGAAACCCGACATGGAATAGCTTGCCAGCCCCATCCCTTTGCTGCTTGATGTCGGAGATTGGCTCGTCGCCAGGGACTTGACCAAGGGGCTCAGACCACAGGATTTTGAAGACCTATATGTCGATGTTGAGCAATGCATAATTGTTACCCAAGATGGGTTGTTTTGTTTCACTCACTTCTCCTGGTTGAAACTTTGCCGAATGCTCTACTCTGAACCCTAACGAAGTTTGGTATAACAGTAATCACAAGCGAATGGGGTGAATACCTACTGCTATCCATTATTTCTTCATATCCATCAGTGCCTTGTATATAATTGGGATACATTGAGGGTGTCGGAATGAGAGCTCCCGGGGCAGGCGTGTTTCGAGGGGTTGCGTCGTCTTCCGCCACAGTATAGGGATCTACTACTATGTGAGTGTTGAATAATTCATAAACGCTGAGCGAGGGAAATAAACATACTTGTCTCGTATGTACTAGAGTCTATTGAATTAGACCATGCTGATGAGGCACTGGCGTATGCCGAGGAAGAATAGGACGATTCGCCAGGATTGCCTTGCCCATAATATGTTTCCCTACTCCTCTGCATGGCTTCTAGCACCGCCGGATCCTCCGTATCATGATCGTTGCCACGAGTATGATAAGAAGCCGAACTGGTCATATTTACTGCAGCAGCATGGCCGTCACCAGAGTCGTAGTTTGAGGTTAGGTCTGCGATGGTAAGTTTTTGGACCTAGTTGGTAACCCAGAGTTGGACCTCACATTGAGAACGTGTCCGCATATCATACGAATCTGCTGGTGCCATGTTGGAGCCCTGATACGGAATATTGCCCCGGGACATATGGCTATAAGAATTGGCTTGTTCCACCTTTTCTTTTCCTTTCTCTTTGCGCGAGCGTTGGTGGCCGTGACGGGTAACATCATGTGTATAACTAGGTGAGGTGGAAAGGCCAAAAGCTATTGGAAGCGCATGTGAGTAGTGGCAATCAGAAGGAGGTGGGTGTTTGTTCCTTACTGGCAGGCACGGAAGAAGTAGCATGCTGAGTTTGATACCCAATGGACTGGTCCTGATTGTAAGCGCCATGGCTGACATCGAGGCCCCCAACGCCTTCTGTTATCTGGTCAATGGTACTAATGGTATGGTCGGAACGAGGAATGGATTGATCATTATGAACCGGCTGATCGGGACCGGCCCAGTCGTATATTATATTGCCTACGAATAGTTGTTCAATACGGAGCCGGACGGAGATTGGAATATCGGAGACGTACCATGCCGATCTACTCCTTCGGCATACCACTGTTTATACTGATCTGACCACTTATAATCGCTCCAGGAGCGGGCAGACTGTGATTCGTTCCTGGGCATGTGCATTGTAACATCTTGCAGCCTAGGGCTCACATTGGGAACTGGGACGGGGCAGGAGGGCGCAGTTCAGGGCCATGGACAACGGCAGCTTTCACAAGAAAGTCCTGGAGACCAGCCGATGCTGTATCTAGGCCTTAAATCAGCGATGCGGCTCTGTCGACAGCAGACCCTTCCAGCCTCCCGGATATGTGTGATATAGCAGTCTGACTAAAAAGGGCAAGATCGGGAGTGGTCCAGTCCGCTGCACACTACATCCAGACGCGGGAGGCGTCCGGGGACAGTATCAATCTTATCTAACTTGATAGCCTAGAGTAGTACGTGATGCCTCGTGATGTAACCGGCGAGAGGCTATTGGCTTGACAGATTGGCGGCAAAAGAGGGTTGCAATTGGTTTCGCAAGATTCATATAAGAGAGATGGGGTCAGAAGAAAAGAAGAGGACCGGCCAGGGGTTGGTTATAGACAAGCTCGAAGAGGCAAGTCGGGGGACTCGAGGGAGGACAGCGTCAATGTGTGTGTATCACTAAGTCGGCGTACACAACAGGTACGCAGGCTGATCAATAACAACAACAACAATGACAACAAGCTGACCTTTCACTTGACTTTTCCTCTCGCCTCTGGACTAACAACGCAACTGCAACGGTAGGGAATGGCGGGCGACTTGTGGAAGTCGTCGCAGACACACTGACATATAGCCCCCCTGACAGATGGGAATCATGGAAGAGGCCGTTATGATGAATTGGAGGGGGGGGGGGAGGAAGAGAGAGGAATAGGCGCGTTCTTATCAAGAAATTCCCAATTCTTGGACTCACTCCCTCGGTTAGCCTTGTGGAGGTTTGGCCCAGGGTATTACAGAGTGAGCAGAAGCACGGCGGAAGAGGAAGAGGAAGAGGGAGACTCAAAGGCGGAGGCATTGTGCGCTGCAACCCGACCAAACGGAACAGCAGATGGAGCACAAAACCATCAGCAGACTCGCAGACTCGCGATGACCAGCCGCAAAGGGATTAGCCAGTGGTGATATTCCCCATCGTCTTGGCAAGCCCGGGACCGGCCCCCTGCACTTCCTGGCCTGAGGTAGGGGGAGTATGCAGCAGGGTGGAGCGGACAGGGAGAGCTCTGTCAACAGATGAGGCTCTTTTGTAAGTATCATCTCATCTTGGGGTACGCGGGGCAACTCTTAGATGCATAATTGTTCGATAGTGACTCGGTGGCTGCATGCTGCCGCGTATGTGTAAGACGGACGGGAAAAGATGATGTGACTGGTTTGGTGTAAGAATCCGTACATTGATTGATGTATGTAAGAAGGGATGGGGAGGTTTTGAGTGGACAGACGAGTTGTACATAGCAGCCATGGGGGGATGGTAAAAAAAAAAAAAGATTAGTGACACAAGGTTTAGGTCCATAGGCTATGTATGTACCTACTAAGGTTGTGTAAGCCAGGCATTACCTACATTAGTACATCCTGAATCCTAAACCCTATGTACTATGTAATACTAGTAAGTACGTATGTAGGTAGTAACCCCCATGTCTTGTCCGCTCTCTCCTCCACTTATTCCTTCCTCTCCCCCGGACTCCCGCCGACAGAACAACCCTGGTTCAGTTTCCGTCTTACTACGCTACATATTGATGTACATACCTACATATGTAGGTTAGGTACATACATACATGGATTGATACACACATACATCAATACATGTAGTTGACATACGATTAACTGATCATTGATGGATGCAGGGTTTCCCTACCTACCATTCCAGCCTTACGTTTTCCTCAACATCTTCTCCTGGGCCTATCTCTCTCTCTTTCTCCTTCTCTAATTCCCCAACCTTAGGTTAGGTTAGGTTAACCACCATTTACACTAACCTAGCTCGTTCTCTACTTACCTACCCCCTATCCTGCGATCCTGCTTACCTACACCTTCTTACCTACATTGATACCTCCTACCGGTCTACATCCCGTCACTCATACACATTCAATTTACGAATTCACCTGCCTACCTACTTTCCCCGTATCTTTCCCTCCTTTTCTTTTCTTTTCTTTTCTTCTTCTTTTGTTCTGGTCTGCGTTTTACTGCCCCTGATGTCGTCTCGGACTTGACACGTGCCTCCAGCTCTATACAACTTGAACTAACCTTAGATGCAAACATCAAGGCGTCGACATGTGATGTGATGATTCAAGTCGCTGCTTGTTAGATGCCCTCAACATGACCTACACAATGAACGTGAACTATTCCAATAGCCCGCCAATCCTGCGCCTCAACGTCAAATCATCGACATGGCTACCGGCAACACTAAAATGAATTACCTAGACTGGCCTGACTCGGACGACGATAATTCGTCTGTGTCGAATAATACCCATGTCGGCATCACCCGCCGCTCGCAATTCCCACCCTTTCTCCCAACTGTCGCATCGTCTTCCAGTATTTCCAAGAGTCTCCCCCAACGATTAGCTGCTACTATTTCCGCTGCCGATTCTGCCCTCGCTCCCCGGGGCAAGTCGGCCCATCGCTTTCAAACTCCTTCCACATCCCACTCGGCATCCGTTCCCTCGAACCGCCCCTCTGACCCCCTCGTTTCCCCTGCTGGCCTTATACGCCCAAGTATACCCAAGTTTGATGACGACCTACGCCATGACACAACCCACTCGGATACCGCTAGTGCTGGAGAGGAGTCGAGCGTGTACTACGACCTCCCGGCGCTTGAAGCTGACCAAGATGAATCGGAATATGAGAGCGTCGACGATATCGACAATGATATCGACGAGGAGCATGTTGCGAGTCACGCGGTCCGCGGCGAGACTCTACAACGTCTAGCCGAAAAGTTTTCCAGATTAAGGAGCCGACGGACAGCATTATGGGATGTATTCCAGGGCATCCGAGCCAAGCGTACGCAAGTCCAGGATTTACGTCAGCAGAAGAACCAGGCTGACCTTGCCTTCATGGTTGCCGTCCAGGCTATACTACCAAGCCACCCGGGGCTGGATGATCTATTCAAAACCATGCAAAATGCTCAACTTCGTTGCCAGGAGGCAGAAGAATGCTTTGATGAGATGATAGATGAGCTGCAGTATGGAGAAGCCGAGTTGGAGGCCGAGGAAAGACGGTTCTATACTGCCGCCGCAGGTGCGCATAGCGTTGACTCGGAAGACGAGTCAGATGAGGAAACCCGATCCACAACCCGAGAGGACTTGTCGTTAAGGGGAATCACTGGCGATCGCCCCGAGGTTTCTCACCCCTTGTTCGAAGAACTCCGGGAGGCTTTTCAAGACCTCCAATTAGCTCGGGAGCTCTTGGTGAATACCAGGATGAAGAGGAGAGCTCTTCTGGCGAGAAGATCGCAGTTTCTAACGGATGATAACTTCGATCTCCTCCGGAGCTATGGGGATGCGGGGAAGAGGAGAGCCCTCGAGTTGAAGCAGTCTGAGTTCGTGACCGAAGAGGATCTTGAGGAGTTACAACAGTACGATCATCTGGAACAGACAGCTATTTCCGATATTGAGTTTTATACAGACAAGGTCCGGGTACTAGAGGCTGAGTGTCGGGAGAAGGGTGTTGTACTCAAGACCACCTCGTTTCAACTAGATACTACTTACAGGGACGAGATACATCTTGGTACGATGCCATTTTATAACGGTGACTCCAAGGAATACCCAAAGACCTTGGCACACCCAGTTTTCCCTATTCTTCTCTCGAACCCTACTCACTTGCTTGAAGCCTTCCCTCAGACAGCCAGGCAATCTTTAAGAATGGCCGTCTCTCTGCCCTGTAACGTATCGTCGAGGCAGAAACATATCGACGACGCGGCCCGCGAAGTCAATATCCATACACTTCTTCGCGACAGCGAGATGGAGAATAAGAGCGATTACATTAATCGTTGGCTACTTCATAAACTGCATTTGTCTGCCATGGAGGCCGAAGTCTTATGGTCTACTTTCCGACTCCGCCTCAATATTCTAAATGTCGACCGCTGGCAACGAGATGTTCTTCACTTCTGGTGGCGCGACCAAGCTGCTAACATACCGTCAGTTCACTTTGTTGATACCCACACCGGCCACAACTCGGCATCTGTGAACCCAGAAACTGACAAGGGCCCTTCAAGGCACTATTCCGACTCTGGGCACTTTGACAACATACGACACTGGGATGTTGACCAAGCTTGGCCTTAAATAATTTCGATCGTTCTGTACACTAGTTCCAAGGCCGGTTCCACTCTAGAAGTCACTTTGGAATATTTTAGCTATTTGCGCTTTTAAAAGTCGCGCGATATGCATTGCTATTCTTTGTTGCAGGGCTCTATGATGGCTGTGGGTACCTACCTACTTATTCCGGAGGAATGGGCTTGTAGCCATTAGGTTCAATATTCCCCTTGTGTGCGTATTCTGATACCCTGGAGTTTAGGATTTGGTCTAAGAGGGGACGGGATATTGATTTATCAGATCTTATATACGGAGTATATTACTTGTAAAACGACAATTGTCATAATTTATTCCTATGTTCACTTGCTTTTCCCTGAGCCGTAATCTGTCTTTCTGGGTACCTACTTGCCTACTGTTTGCGGCAAAACGGCTGACGAACAAGATGCTTCGAGGCTGGCGCATGTAAGCTGTAGCCACGATGCGCGAGGGATTGGAGAACCAGAAGATGTCGATCGACGGTTTCTTCAAGCAGGCAAAGATATCTCTAATCAAAGCTTCATCCCTGACGGCAACTTTGCGCTAGGTCTGCGGCCCGTCCCATCCTAGTGGACCGACCTCCGCCAGCCGACTCCCTAGAGTCGACATTTTCAATATTTCGCGCCCCGGTACGTGCGGTGCGGTGCGGGGGTTGCTAGCGATTCTCACCAAGGGATGCATTTATGTGTGCCCTTTGGGCAGCGTTGGATCCTTCGTTGTATATTTTTGCAAAGGGTACTCAGGAGCCTGCTGACAACGGTAAAGACCATTTCCTCACTGCAGATGCATAACACTGGGCACGCTATTGTCGACCGCCAGCTGCTATTTGCTTCAGTCGGACAGTCGAGGCGAACCTCCCCGGCCTAGCTGTCAGCCAAAGGACCGAATCAAGTGGCTCCTATAATTATACATCGCCGGTCTGCCCTCTTATGTTTTCACTAGTCTCTGCCGGAGAAAATCTGAGGTTGGAGGATCCATTAGTGGCTTCTATAATCGCGCCATCCCGGATGCTTTGCTCTCTTCCGGCTGAGTTATTCTGTGGGCTGAGGGTTTTATGGCTTGTGGGAACGGTCTCCTCCTCAAAATGCCTTTTTAGCCGCAGCATGGTCGGGGTTCTATATGAATAACAACCCTCGTTGCCTCGTTATCCTACCCCTTCATATACTACACTACTACCTTGTAATAAAAGCATAGCGACTTTGAACCGTCGATCATGGCGGGAACCATTACCCGAGTTTGCCATTGCAATCCACCAATGCTACTAGGTTAGGTACCTAGTGTAGGTTAGTGCTAGGTATGTATTCGGCCGGCGGATGACGACGACGCCTCTGGCTTTTGGCATTTTGTTCTTAGTGGAGGGTCGAATCGGGATGCGATACGTCGATTCCGCCATGCACTGTACTAGGTTACTGTAGTCTACGGTCCCCTACTTATGGCTGATGGAGGGTATGATAGGCACTAGGGCATGTGCGATTGTGCGGTGCTTGACCTGTTTCGGCCTACACGTGTATGTATTGGACGCGGGCTACTGCCGCACGATGATACTAAGACCACGCCTTTTTGTCGCGATGTCGTACCACGAACGCGAGATGTGGTGATGAGCGAATCCCACAAGTATTCACTAACAGGGGGCGACGAATCGGGTATTCCGCTAATTTGGAAAATCAGTGATTGGGAATTTCAGCGCTGGGGACAGGGTGCCGCCCAAACAGTTTAGGCGTGCACAGTTGACCCGTGAAATAAATGTGCCTTGATCGGTTGTCCCGGGGGATTGAATCTCTTCCTTCCGAAAAAGAATCGGCCTGACGACGACAGCCTCAACCCGGCACGCGGATCTAGTAGGTATATATCGTCGAAAAACTGGGGTAATGCGGCGGGACGGCGAGGGCTGCTGCAAGGTACGGATGCGAGGACACTTGCTTCCATCGATCTTACCGAACTGCAGAGAAGAAGTCGACTGGGGGCTATTCAGGTTAGTTTCGCCGCGGCCGCGGCCGCGGCCCGCGTCGCTAAGTAGGCGGCCTGCAGATTGGGCTATACGCCCGGCTTGTATGAGATGCCTCCTGGGAAGGGTACATACAAGGCGTCCGAGCTCCCAGCAGCCCCAGCAGCCCGAACAGCCCGAGGGTCCGCGCGTATAAAAAGAGGCTATCACGCCCCTGAGCCTTACCGCGCGCGGCTTTATCACACTTTCCTCGAATGCTTTTTCCTTCCCATGAGACATGACAGAGCCACCGAAACTGTCACACTTATTTTCCGAGAAACGAGATTAGGAGCAGTCGCTCGAACGACCTGGACATCCCGATCATACGAGAAAGCCTGGCTTCCTCCCAGGCTAATCAGCGCCTAGGCATCAAGATGAAGCGACATGTCTCACAACCACCTAGGCGTCGGGATAAGAGGGGCGAAGCATGCGTGTCGCCATTCTAGTGGAATTCTCCTATGTGACAAGTGCATGGGGATTCCTGGAGCAAGCCACGTGGTCGAGGTTTTACCGGACATGACTTATCGTCTTTTCTTGCCTAGCAATTACTCAGTCACCCTTCACGAGAGAACTCCACCGACTCGATGTACGAATCATACGGTTTAAGCCGGGGATGAGATATCTGGGGGAGTGAATAATGACAGGCCTTTAGCATTGGCCGCCGCATCATGCTCTTGTCTTGCCCTGCAACGCGTCCTACCGCAGGGCATATCGTATGATTCACGGGCGTCTGAGGTGAGTCGGTTGCAGGGACTAATATTTCTGGACCAGGTTGTTTTTGTTAACAGACTTGATACCTCACCTCGCCTCACGGGAGTTGCGAGACGATAAGAGGGGGGTTTGGCCAAGCTGCTTCCCCCCCATCTCCTCGGCGTTTTCTACTCTGGCCTTTTGCGAGAGACTATTAACCGTGTTTTCTGCCTTTTTACATCAAAGGGGGGTCGAAAGACAGCGGTAAGTATAACTCGCTTATACCTTCAGTTCGGGTGCTCGATAAGGAAAGCAATAGACCCTACGCCGGCCACACTCGATCCCCGTTCTACTTCTGCTAGGACTAGTTTTTTAACGCAGTCTATAGGTTTGGATTTTTACGGAACCGATGTTATCTAGCCCAGAACTGCGGAAGCAGGGATGATACTTGAACTTGGCGAGCCAGCGACTAGGTAAAGGTACTCGGTTGTGTGCATTATTTCAACGATGTAGGACGTATAGTATCCCCATCATCAAACATCTCAGGTAAGTATTTTAAGCGAAGGCTAAGTACCTCTTCTAGGGGCATTCCCTAGTCCCTTCAAGTCATACAGAATAAGCAGAAGTCGGGATCTCGACGGGTGTTCGCTTCTTACCCCGCTAACAATTCCCACGGGATGGCCGGGCTCCGTCTCAGAGGCATGGATATGACCCGGCACGGCCCGGGATCTGGTAGGACCGTAAAATGCCCACCAGCAACATAGACCCCATGCTGCTCGTAGGTAGTAAGTAGTAGGTAGCTTTACCTAGTCAATCAGATGTATATATGGGCTTTTTTCTTCTGTTTTCTTTACTTAGGAATGTGAACTGTAGGTAGATAAATAAATAAGATCTTAATTCGGTTTGGAATATTTTTAATTTTCTTAAAAAAGACATCATATTGGGAAGTGAATATTGAAGACCTCGTTGGCATGTTTTGATATATATATATATATAAAGTTAGGTAGGTATAAAATACAGTTATCGGCAGTAAAGGCAAGCAGCCCCGCACTGCGGCTAAGAACAGCTACAACAAGAAAACAAGGGTCAGGAGGCTCGAAACCCCCACCCTGTTAAGCAGACCAACCAGGAGCAGCTGATAGGCTGAAGCTACAGTAGACAAGCTTCCCCGGGACGCTGCTTAGGGCATGTATGTATGTACATCAATCGATGTCAATTCAATTTCAACATTAACCTACCGAATTCACTGAACAACCTTCAGGAAGAGTGAATACCAAAAACGCCCACAAACCCACAGCATACTAACATTAACCTTAATGGAGGTTACTGGGGTGAATTAGACTTT
The DNA here is from genome assembly GCA_018398605.1 of Biscogniauxia mediterranea. Classification (NCBI taxonomy): domain Eukaryota; kingdom Fungi; phylum Ascomycota; class Sordariomycetes; order Xylariales; family Xylariaceae; genus Biscogniauxia; species Biscogniauxia mediterranea. Next base: position 639,942 of record JAGXTR010000005.1, read on the forward strand.
GACTGACGTCACCTGATATCTCCGACCGATTCCCCATAGGGACCGACGAACCCAAATTCAGGACATATCAATGATCTGATTCCGATTGAACCTACCTTTAGTACCTACCCTCAGAACATCACCCATCATTCACTACTTATCTGACCTAACTGCACAAGCTACACAAGCTACACAAGCTGCTCTCTCAAAAAGGTAAAACCCGTGTTGAAGAAGATGCAGGAGCCCGCCTGTTGATATCAGGAGAAAAAAAAAATCGCTATGTATTCACTAGCCCTCGCTTGTCCTAAGCTCGGGAAACATTTTTAGCAACGAGCGAGGCTTATTAAAAGAGACAGCCTTCCTGAGCTTTACTAACTTCCAACAGTGCCTACCTACATACCAGGTATCCTCTATTTGATATCCACAACTCGACTCGACTCGACTCGATTCAACTCGATTCAACTCAACTCAACTTAAACACAGCAACAGGTGCGCGCGTGCGTGCGTGCGTGCGTGTACCTGCCCGACAGACTTGACAAGATGCCGCCACAAGGACGACGCCCATACCTCCAATGCCCAATGGCGGGCTATGAGGTAAAGCCCGGTAAGTCATTTATTTTCATCATCTTCTTTTTGATTCAAGTTCGTGCCCGTACTGCTAGCCTAGCTTGTCTGAAATTGATATCACGCAACCTCACCTGTCCCCTAGAGTACTCTGACCCACCTCGAGAGGACAGAGGAATCGGACAAATACACTCATGACCCCCCCCCCCCCCCCCCCTTTTATTTCCCCTTTTATTTCCCCTCCCCTCCCCCTTCCCTCTTCAATAATTACACTACGTGCTGATGCGTTCCTTCACATCATACCCGGCTTCAGTCCCCAAACGGTACTGGCCTACTGAGAAACTACCTGTGGAGATTTTCGTCCTCATAGCCCAGTTCCTGGGAAGCCGCGAGAATGTCCGGGCAATGCGTGGCGTCAACCATGAATTCAACTCAAAGCTCGCCAGCTACTATTTCCGACATCTTGTCGTTCACTTTGGGCCTAAGCTCAACACCACCCTGGATACCGGTCTCTCGCTGAAGGTTAACTCCCCCTCTGTCGATATCACAGACCATCTGATAGGTAGTACCTCGATCTTTGATAACTTTGGCCATGAGATCAGACGCTTTGCCTTGTCCATGGAGTTGAGCGAGCCTGATCTCGCCACCCCCAATATTGATAACTCCCACGTCCTTGAGGTGCGTCCCTGGGGCATTTACCGATGGCCGAACCAGTCAAGCCAGCCCCCTTCGCTCCTCCAGAAGATCACCCAGTCTTTGGAAAACTCGGGGGGCATGTTTCGCATCTTGAGCCGCCTTACCAAGGTTCAGGAGCTCGGCCTGTCGTGCGAAGGACGATTGGGCTATCTTCGCGGTCCAGATATCGGCCTCCTGAGTCCCTGCCGGCCACTTGCTGTATTTGGCAACTCAGATACCCCTGGAAACAACCAGGGCCTTTCCCCTCCGCTTGACTTCCAGAAGTCGTATCCGTATGAGATGCTGGAGCGCATGATGTATACTGCTAAGGTGCCCCCAAACTTTGTGGCCGAAAAGATTGATCAGCTTCTGGGAATGGAAGGTATCACGAAGGAGCAGCTTGCCTGTGAGGAACGTCATAGATGTCCCCTCCCCGAAAATCGCAGAGGATCCCGCCCTCAATGTCCACCTTGCGATTCTTGCAAAGAAAGATCAAGAACCCTCCGTCTACAACCCGACCTCCTCACAGATGCACAGAAGAGATTACTGCTGCAGCACATGTCAGCTCACCAGGCCCTTATCCAGTCATATCTGCTTGGCATCATGGATAATGCGGCGTCGTTTGTCAATCTGACAAAGTTAAAGATTGCGTGCCTCCCCAGTCTCCACCTCGATTTGTTATGCCGCGACGATGTATGGTCCAAGCTGCCACAACTTGAGGAAGTCTCTCTAGCAGTGGTTCCCGACTGGAGAAAGTTGACAGAGTTTGGCCCGTATGCCGTTGGGGAAACACAGGTCTACCCAACTGATGCATTGCCTAAGGTCTATAGACTATTGAATGATCATATAGGCAAGCAACAACATATCAAACGTCTCCATTTTGAGTGGCTATGCGGCGGGGAGCTGGCTTCCGGTCGTTTACAACGGAATAGACATATCCTGCCGGCACCGTTCCTGAAGAACCATCGGAGGATCGCCGACGCCCGGATGGAAAATCTTCTTGTGCTCCCGTTTATCACGCACCTGTCGCTGAAGAACTGCTGGTTCACACCACATGTATTCTATCGTATCGTGCGACAGATGGCAGCGATATCTCTTGAGTCATTGGCCCTGGAGACCGTCTCACTCACTGGTCCTCCAGCGTGTGTCGACAGAAACTCCGTGAATAACCGTGCCGCAGACGCAGACGCAGCCGCAGACGCAGCCGCAGCCGCAGCTGCTGGCCAGAACCCTCATCCTCCAAACCAGGCGGGGGTTGTTCAGCATATGCTGCTCCCCAATGGTGCTTTCAGGGCGTTCCAGGGTATATTGCACGACCAGGACCCACCGATCCCACAACACCTACTTGATACCATCGCATCCCATTTTGCCCAACCTGAGGCCGACCCGAGCACTCCAGCAATACCCCTAGAAGCACCTCGTCCCTTGTCGTGGGCTCATATAATCGACATGCTTACACCGGGCGATACCATCAGAGAGCATATCCACAATCAAGACTCCAGCTCAGATGACTTCGAAGGACCACTCTTATTGAAGAAGAAACTAAAGCTGAGGAAACTTACATTCAAGTCCTGCGGCTACGTGGTCATCGCGGACCCTCGATTTATTTCCGACCGGGCCCCCGGCTTCACTGCCCGCGAGATCTTCGACATCCATCTACCCCATACCTCTGTGTACTATAACGGGCCTAGCTCGCTGGGCTGCATCCAGTGGTTCATGCAGGTCAATACGGACCGGCACCTCGGCCGCATCGTCCCGTACCTCGACAAGAAGGAACAGCGTGCCCTGACCAGGGTCTTCGGCTTCCGCATGGGATGGCAGGGCGTATACGATGACCATGTGATCCGCGCCGCGGCGGAGGATGACCATGTCTTCATCCCGGGGCGCGGCCGCTTCAGCGGGTCGATCGACGGCCCCGCCGAACCGACGCCGACCGAGCGCTACGCGGGCATTTTCTACGCTAGGGACGAGGAGTCCCGCGTCGCGGATGTGGAAGACTACGATACCGAAACGCTGGAAAACGACTACGCCGACGAGATTGGCCTGGGCGTCCTGCAGGCCAGGATCGAGTCTGATGCTGGCTATAAACTGGATAGTAGCGGGGGCGCCTCGACGAGCCAATTCACGGTCCGCCTTGGCCGGGATATCGTTCGCGGCCCCGCAGCCGCCGCCGCCGCCAACGCTGTTGCTGCCCAGGGACGCGACGCGATCGATGAGGCGATCGATTTCGCGATTCAGGCTATCTTCGATATGCCGGTTGAGAACGAGTAGACTTGTGTGTCATGGAAGTCTGCCCGGGGGGTCGCTGTATGTGAACCAGGTTTCCTGTCGTTGCCTTTCGTACGATGACGATGATCGATTACCTCGTATATGCATCTATTCCCCTTGCCGTCGGACATGTAACTGCCTACCTCCCTGCCAATCGCGACTACCTCTATAACCCGATTTGAGGGAGGAGGGGGGGACATTGTGCTATAAAAAAGCATTCTAGACCTACTTGTCTACCTGTTCTGACCGATGTCTCTGGAGAGATCCATGGAGCTGAGTAAGAACTTTACGCTTGACTGGGTAAAGAGGCTGTCTGTTTCTTCTGTTTCCTTTTTCCTTTTTTCTTCCTTGTTTCAGATCGGCGCGATCCTCCTAGCAACTAATACTACTCCTACTGCTGCTGCGAGAATTTTTCTCATTTTCTGTAATGTTTACGATACTGAGAGATTTCCTTTCTCTTCCTCTTCTTCTCATTTTCGTAATGTTTACGTCACGTCACGGAATTCTTGGCAACGGAAAAGAAACATGAATCAGAAAAGAAAAGGTTTTCTTCATCGGCCTCGTTTTTGTTTTCTTGTTTCACCTTCTAAGTTAACTATTGGTTGCTTGCTGTTGCTTTTTCGGGAAAAGAGAGAGAAGGGGAGCGGAGTTGAGTCGGTGCCCCGAGAACGGAGCAAGAATAGACAAGGAAGATAGAGAGAGACACCGAGAGAAGAGAGGAGATGATGATAAAATGGGACGTATAATCTCGTCGTTATTTGCGGATAGAGAAAGAGGTTATATGGACGGATTTGGAGACTGAAGTGTGCTTTTTTTGTCTCCCCCTTCACTGCTACGGTTTGGGGTATATACAGAACGTGTAGGTCAGGTTAGGTCAGGTTAGGTTAGGTAACTGACTGACTGACTCGACCCCCTCCGGTGTTCCTGGTGGATCGCTCTAGTTTCACGTAGCTAGGAATAAATCTTGTTTTTCTTTTTTCTTTTCTTTGGCTCTCTCTCTTCATAATATGGTAAATAGGAAAAAAGAGAGATGATCTGATAACCCCCCCGGTCTGTCCATGATTAACTTTTGATACGACTATTGTTGGTTACACTACCTACTACCTACCTAACCGATGATAAGTTCGACGGTTAGACACGTAACAACTTTCTGTTATTGACATTGATGTGTACCTTACCTATGTACCTAAGTTAGTTAGGTACCTACTAGTAGGTAGGTTAGGTATATTTCACAGTAAGTTAGTTTGTAGGCTGGCTGGCTGGCTGGCTGGCTGACTGAACTGACTTCTATCACCGGCAAGCTTGGAAAAATAATCATGCCATGTTTGGCCTCTGGGTCTTGTTTGAATTAGGGTCTTAAGGGGTGGGTGACCCTGGGAAAGCGGAATAAGGAAATGGATTCCAAGGTTGGGTGGACGATATGACAAGTATCCAACCTAGGAGATGTAGTATGTAGACCCTTGGGTGAGTTGGGTATCTCAAAAAAAAGAAAACCCTCGATTTTCGAATAGGAACATATCACACAAATAAATCGCAACTAGCTAGGGCCTTTTTGTTCAGAAGCTTTTTGTATTTGGGTTAACCGACGAAGTTTTTATTTATTTCGCGAAGTTGCATGCCAGAAACCTAGACCCATGCTTTGCGACCGCCTTGACACCTGGAGTGAAAGCAACTAACCCCGACCGACCTTCTCAATATCACCACACCCCCGTACCTCCTAATCTAATTTATGAGGAGGTGATGGCCTTCCGGATCCGGGCACCCCGCTGTCTCGAGCTCAGGTGCTCCACACCACGGCTAACCTGGTCGGCCTTCTGGACAACCTCCTCGCTCTCAGTTAGGATAAGCTCGATGTGGCACGGGTTGGACATGTAGGGGTTGATCTGCGCTTCAAGTTAGATATTCATGATTCCGGCACTTCAGTGCCTGCCAAAACCGTAGCTGATAGTGGCGGGAGGGAGAGGGGAGGATCGATGGCCACATACACGACCGTGGGCACGGTAGGTTCGTCTTCGCTGCTTGGGGGCCTGGTTGACCTGGATGTGCTTGACGATCAAGTTGGAGGTGTCGAGACCCTTGGCATCAGCGTTGGACTCGGCGTTCTTCAGGAGACCGAGCAGGAACTCGGCCGACTTGACGGGCCATCGGGCGCGGGAGACACCGAACTGCTTGCCTGTAGAGATAGCGTCCTGTCAGCTTCTAATCCGCCTCTCGTGCGCTTTTGCTCTGCTCGCCCGCTTATGCTATACTCCCACACTCGTGTTGTCGCTTGGGTGCGCGCGTGTTTCAGGGAGTAAAGTAGTAGTCCGTACCTTGGGCGCATCGGCCAGTGCTGCCGGCATATCGTCGCATGGGGACGGCCTCGGTCTTCTCCTTGACGTTCTCGAGGAACTTGACGGCACGAGTCAACTTCCAGCCATTGATGGCCTGGGCCGTCTCCCGGGTGTTCTTGAAGGAGACTCGTAGGTAGGCACCGCGGGCGCGGGCCGACTTCGCAGGCTCGATCTCGGTGGCAGCGTATCGGACCTGGAGTGAAAATTGCAACAATTAGCCCCTGGAGTTTTCGGGGGATTTTATCCAGTATTTCATTCCGTTCGTCTCCCCTCGCAGCATTTTTTCTTCTTTTTTTCTTTTTTTCGCATGCACGGTCGCAGGAAAATGGAAATGAAAGAAATGGCCTGAGGAAAGCGAAACGAATTGGGTACTGGGAATGCGTCACATACCATCTTTGCTGTGTGTTAGTGGTGGTGAGATGGAGTCGAGTCGAGATCGTTGGTGGTTGAAGTTTTCGCGAGGTTCGGGTTGGGAAAGTTCGAAAATGTAAAAGTGTGCCCTCGCGTAAGCCCTTGCTCTGGGGGGGAATGGGGGGGGGGTTCTATGGACGACGGCCCGTCTGCCACCTGTAAGTACTACCTACTACACTACTAGGTAGGTACTTAGTTACTTAAACTAGCAGGTAGCTCAAAGTTTCTACCTAGTGGGAACTAAAATCTTTTTTTTTTTAAATCGGAGAATTCTCGGTCAAACCTAAGGTACTACGGTAGTGTAAGCACTTGCTTAACCTACATAACGCATGGACCACATCCTTACAACTTAGTCTACGAAGTTATCCGGACTAAAAGTTCCAACCTTACCTAAGCATCGATTTTCCCAAATGTCGGCCTTATCGATAAGCTAGCTCTCGCAAATTTTCTTATTTATCGGAAAAAGCTCCCAAAAGTTTCCTTCACCCAAAAGCTCCATCAACCTGCAAAATTTCTCCTCCCAATTGCCCCGCCGGTCCGCCAGCGCAACACACAATTGTCGCTCTAATAACCACCAGTCTCGAGACCTAACGATCGGCAAGATGGGTTTTGCCCCTAGAGGTAGAGGTGGCGCCAGAGGAGGACGCGGCGGCTTTGGCGATCGCGGTGGAAGAGGTGGTCGTGGAGGTTTTGGTGATCGCGGCGGGAGAGGTGGTGGCCGTGGAGGTCCACGAGGCGGCGGTCGCGGCGGCCCTGCGAGAGGCCGTGGTGGCCCGGCGAGAGGTGGTCGCGGCGGTGGTGCGCGAGGTGGTCGTGGTGGTGGTGCGAAGGTCGTTGTCGAACCCCACCGACACGCTGGATGGTTCGTCTCGAGAGGAAAAGGTACTGTCGCGCCAGCTTTGCGCATCCAGCTGTGCCGCTTGGGACCGACTGGCTAACCATGTATTCTGTAGAGGACCACCTACTCACAAAGTCCATTGCCCCGGGAATTGACGTGTAAGTCTGGAGTTCTCGCCGTCTGGACCGCTCTGGAGCGCGCTAGCAACATGGACTAATCCGGCGCTTTCTTCAGCTACGGGGAGAAGAGAATATCTGTTGACTCTACCACCACCGACGAGAACGGTGCTCCTGTCACCACCAAGGTTGAATACCGTATTGTCAACCCCTTCCGCAGCAAAATCGCCGCTGGTATTATGGTCAGTACCCAGATCCAGAGATAGTCTGTCTATCTACTAGATCGAGTTCGAGTTCTCGTGGTGCCATTGTTACTAACACGATTTGAATAGTACGTTTACCACGAGCCCTCTTAGACCTTGTTCCGTTCTTGCTCCATGCCCTAGCAGAGTCTTGAGACTCGAGGCCAGAATGCTAACGTGTAGCAGTGGAGGCTTGGACAACATTTACATGAAGCCTGGTGCCAAGGTTTTGTATCTTGGAGCTGCCTCGGGAACATCAGTGTAAGCGCCCCCAGCACCCATGAGTGCGCGTGGTGGGCAGCCGTGTGCTAATGGAGAAATAGCTCCCATGTTTCCGATTGTGTTGGCCCAACCGGCAATGTTTATGCTGTCGAATTCAGTCACCGCAGTGGCCGTGATCTGGTCAACGTATGACACTATTTCTGCTGCTCCCTAGACAGAATCATCCACTGACTCCAACGGCTGTGAAGTGCGCGACCAACCGAACGAACATCGTACCGATCGTTGAGGATGCCCGGCATCCTCTGAAATACCGAATGCTCGTCCCCATGGTGGACGTTATCTTCGCCGATGTTGCGCAGCCCGACCAATCGCGAATTGTCGCCCTTAATGCCCATTTGTTCCTCAAAGTTGGCGGAGGTATAGTTATTTCGATAAAGGCAAACTGTATCGACAGCACAGCTGCCCCGGAAACTGTCTTTGCCCAGGAAGTACAACGGCTCAGAGCAGAGGGCATTAAGCCAAAGGAACAGATAACCCTCGGTTTGTTTTCCTCTCGTCACTTACCCTATCTCGAAACGAGAGCTGACCAAAGCTTGCAGAGCCTTATGAACGTGACCACTGCATTGTTGTGGGTGAGTACCAGAGGTCGAAGTAGAGCGCACTTCAGAATGTGCTGCGTTATCGTCTCTGATGTGTGATTGTCAAATCTCACATGGTTCATTGGATGGAGTTTCCATCAGGCAACGGCGACTGGGCGTTATGGGCTGGTTTACTGCTAATTCACCTGTGCATATATCTCTCCGTTTGGGAACAAATCGTAAGGTAGTGTCTGATACTAAACAGGCAATTTTTATTTAAACCCCAATGGATCATGATTCTTATGGTGCTGTAAAGCTTTGAGTACTGCCTCCCTCTTGTTTCTTATACTCCCACACGATGCCTTGCCATCCTTTCTATCTCCCCTTTCTCAGGCCCCTTAATGGTCACAACCGGACTTCGTTCGACGAATATCCTCAGAAACCATCGTCATTGCAAAAGGTAAGTTATCCTGGGAAATGTCACCCGAAGCACAACAAGACGATAGCATGGCACCTACTGCAAGATGAACAATGATTGTGACACTAGTGACTGATGGGTGAAGACAAGCCTCTCTCCTCTTGCTTCCAGCCGCGACTCAAGTCTCTAGCCCTCACACAATGATGACTTATTCGAGATTCGGCAATATCGAGAAATCATGTTTCGATACCCTTTTTATTCATATCTCCTCTTTCCCTACATGCCAGGAGTCTCCGGAGGTGTTAGTACTTGCACAGTCGGCTGCCGGAAAGGAGGTTGTGATTGTTGCCACATGCCTGTATTCTTGATCTCGCCGTCATAATACCCACCGCTGCCAACGCTCCCCCCGGGTGCCACGCTTGCTCCGATGCCAGCTCCCGTGGCCGTCGCTGTCGCCCCGAGCCCGCCTCCGCCATGCAATGCGTTAGAGTGGATGCCACGGCGTGGGGAACGCCGTGGTCCTCGAGGTGCCGTAGCTGCCTCCCCAGGAGGCGGTGCCCGGTCCTGCTCCCATGTGGCTACTGCCGCCTGTTCCGGACTCAGCCATGCCGGCGCCTGCATTGGTCTTCGTCGTTCCTGGGATCATGGTAGCTGCTCCTAAACCACCTCGCGATAATAGTGGTGGCGGTGATGACGATGATGGACCACGGTTGATGCCAACTCCAACCCCAGCTGGCCCCTCGCCGAACCCATGTCGTCTCTCCTGCTGCTGATACTGATACTGATGCTGCTGCTGCTGCTGCAGATTGTATTGCTGCGGCTGATATCCCGCGAACCCATCCCCACCGTCCCCCAACCCCACCCCCCCTCCTCCTACTCCTACTCCTACTCCTACTCCTACTCCTACTCCTGCCCCTTTATCACTAGGACTAGCACTAGAACTACCACCCGGCCCCGAAAAAAAAACCCCACTCCCACTCTCACTCCCGCTCCCGCCTCCGCCTCCGCCTCCGCCGCCATTATCCAGGATCAGGACCCGTATCACCGGCTCGGGCTGCCAGTCCATCTCGTCGTCGTCGTCGTCGTCGTAACCAGAGGCCCCGAACTCGAACCCGAACCCCACCCCCACCTCGTCGCCCCAGCGCGCGATGCGCCGCAGGCTCCCGCCGCATCTGCGCCTCGGCCCAGTCGCGGAACCGCACGTTCGCCCGCCGCACGTCGCCGCACTCGCCGCAGAAGCGCGTCGTTTTTTTGTGGTCGTCGTTGTTGTTGTTCTTCTTGCTCCGAGGTCGAGGCCGAGTCCGAGACGTGCGAGTCCCTACTACTGCTCCTCGTCCTCGTCCTCCTGCTGCCGTAAAGGATGGCGCGGGGTGGGGGTGTTGGTGAGGAGGTCGTGGTGGTCTGTTGCGGGTGTGAGGTGGTCCGGGGATGAGGAACGGTGTAGCAGTGGTGGTGGTGGTGGTGGGGAAGAAGGGGTTGTTGGTGTTGGTGTTGTTGGTGTGGTTGTTGTTAAGACCACCTCCGTCGTCGTCATCGTCGCCGCCATCCGAGATAGATGCGAAGGCTCCCGCGTCGAGGGGACTCACGGCTGGTGAGAGGGGGGCCGTGTCGATGGAGGAGGACGTGTCGCTGCTCGCGGAGCTGGAGAAGGAATCGCGGGGACGGACCCGGTGATGGCGATGGTTGCGGTGCCGGCGTTGGTGCTGGTGATGGTGGTGGCTGTTGTTATTGTTGTTATTGTGGTGGCGGCTCCAGTTGTTGTTGCTGTTGTCGTTATTACGGTTCGGATTCCGTCCCCGGTTGTTGGCGCGCTGCCTGTGCTGCTGCTGCTGGTGCTGGTGGGCCGGGACGTGCGCCCATTGCACGGTCGGGCCCGGCGCCGGGTGTGGCTTCTCGTGGCCGCTGCCCCGGAACGGGTTACGGTTCCGCGGGCCGCCGTGCCTGTTGTTGGGAGCGGACCTCCCGGTCTGGGCGGGAAGGGTGTCCACGCCATGCATGGGGTAGTCGTCATCACGGTCGAGACTCCGCGGGGGGTACCTGGGGCTGGAGCCGTTGTTTTTACCGTTGCTGTTGAGCCTGCCTCTGCAGTTTCCCCTCCTTCTTCTTCCCATGGTCAGGCAGGATCTCGACCCCTTAGGCGGGCCTTGAGGTTTGATATTTCTTAGTGAAGGACCTGCGTGGTTCTTGAAGTCTAGGGTTGTTCTCTGTTCAAACTAGAGGTTTGTAGATGCTATTTTACGAGGCAAACGGATTCCAGGAGGGAGAAGAAGACACGGCCTCCAAGATATATCAGTGCCCCAGGACCAAGGGGGACCAGACCTTTGAAGGGGGTATCGGTTCCTTTTTGTCTGAAGAACTTTCTCCATCATGAAGGTTCGTAGAGGTCAGAATATAAGTTATAGTGCTGAAAGAGGTTTCTGATTTAGGTATCTTAGACGTATGATGAAATGCTGTGAGACCTGGAAGAATAGGTTCTCTTAGAAAGAACAAAGACGGAGAAGCCTTCGAAGTATAACCAGACAAGTTCTCTTATAGGTGGCTGTAGCATCTTCTGTTCCGTGCTGAACATCACTGGTTGGAAAAGTAAGGGAATGGAAGCTTTCTAGAAGAGGGCATCTGGTGCCCATCTTATTGTATATTTAGAACAAAGGAGGTCTCAGCTGTCTTAAGACCTCGCTGTGATACATATAGAACCATTATTACTGTAGCTACACACTACTGGCATATGAAAGACAGAGGCTACCTTACACGAAGACATTAAGGACGGTTAAGTAAAGTGGGCATTGATCCATCTATGATGGAGCCAAATGTGCCCATTCACGCCATGGCAAGCCTCGCTGCAAGAGAGTCGTCTTATAACTAGCCCATAGCTTAAAGAACTCCCTATCATCTAAGAGAGTATGATGAGAAGTATTGGGGATATCTTTTCACTTGGGATAGATGATTTTTGTTTACCAATCCATTCAACGCCCCCTTATTTGTTTCCATGATTACCTAACCTAGCATTTTATTGACTAAATACCTAGTCATGCTCTTCTCTGCAGGCCACTTATGCTCCAGACCACTAGATACTCCTTATACCGAGGCATATTAAATGACCTAAGCAGGCCAACTTGCCTTCGGCATATATAATATGCATGTATGCCCGAGGTGCTAGTTGGCGGCTAGTTCTTCCCGGTTTTTAAGCTATTGGCGATCAGTCTAGAATTATGGGTAGCAGGACGGTGAAACTTGATGAGGCCTAACTCTACTATACTGGTCTCTCTTTTATTTCGTTCTTAGTAGGATGAAGGTTTATATAGGAAATTTTATATCTAGCTTAACCAAGGCTATGTACTGTGATTCCTTTTTCAAATATGGCTCTCGATACGTAGAGATGTAGACCCACCTGTTTCTTGGAAAACGAGAGGGGGGGGGGATGCAACTGGGGGTTGGATCTGTATTGGTGTGCTTTGACGTGATGATACTTGGTAGTTCGAGTAGTGCGACAGTGGAAGCCATCCCCGGATCATCTATGAGTGGCACGTCATTGAACCTGGGAATGGGATGACATTACTGGATTGGTCTATGGATTCATCCTTGAGATAACGTCCAGTGTCTGGACATTCAAGCTTTAGAGATGTCCATTTACACTACGATTGGCCTTTCGAGAAACTGCTTTGCTGAAGTGTCAGAAAATGCGCTCAGATCCCTTACATGACCTGCCCACCCTCGCTAGGCTGTGGGCTTTGTGTCCAACATCGGTATCTTCCAACTCTCCGGGTCTGTGATATAGGCTAGGTAATTAGTGATAAATGCGCTTTGGTCTTCTAGGTCTTCGTGAAGCACCCGTCTTTTCGTTTCCAGCAAAGACCATCCAATTGCAACGAGATAGCAACGCCGATAGCCTCTAATGAAATAGTAGGTATTGGGAGGGCTATAGCGGCACGCAATGGGTCATGGATGAAACCATCGGTCACGCGATGCCTAGGTAGGGCTATCGACAGCATACTCTGGGAGGCTCGATGTTTTCATTCATGGGTGGTGATCCATTGGATGTGAAACTCTGGGGAAGATCTTCAGATGAATAAGCACCTATATTGTACATTTAATCGGCTTCATCCCACTGACGGTAGCTCCCCTACCTTACCTAGCTAATGCCAGCTGCAGATTTCAACTTCTGGCAAACAACATTCGCGTGACTCTGCACTGTACCTTGCCGTAGCACGTTCTTGTTTCGCCTGTTCCCGATGCTAATTGAAAGTTCAGCTGGCGTGGTTCCTAGTGACGGAGCACAGATTGTTTCTCTACAGCCTTTGCGCTGTAGTGTAAGTCGGCTTGCTGATTTCCTAGTACAGCATATCTGAAAGGTCTTAGTATCGCATGTAGGTACAGCAGGATTCGTCCCCTGGTAGCCGGAAGCGAGAAGCAATTGCAGCGTTGCATCGTGTTCTGCACATAATACATACAATTCAACAACAGCCTCACGGCCTGGCACAGTCGGATCGGATAGCGGGGGGTGCTTGTGTTTGCACGTAACGCAGGATATTTCACTGAGGCAATGCCCCTTATACAACTTGATGCTTGGCTGAGGGATGAAGGGTGTGAGTGAGAAGGAGGTGGTGATGATGCTTGGAGATATGATAACTCTATACGTATACGATGTAAGATGTAAGATGTCACTCGATGAGGACTGCCTACCTACCGATGAATATAGTCTATACATGGCTACATTGGACAAATGGTGGGGGGGGGGGGAGAGGGGGAGGATAAGATGGTCGTCTTGTCTGCTTGTTTCACCTGTCAAATTTCGACCCCTGGTAAAAAAAAGGAGCTGCTAAGAGACGCAACAAAATCAATAGTTAGCTAACTTAGTCAAGGAGACGCACAGACAACGTACCAAAGTAGGAGCATGACCGAGGAGAAAGTGGGATATTAGTAATAGGCTTGAATCTCTCGTTACTACCTAGCAGACTCTCCTAGTCAGGAACTCGTAGGTTAGACCGTAGATCAAGCATCTGGACAGGGTCTTTGAGCTTTTGCTCGCCGCTAGACCAGGAATGTTACCTTCAATGATGCTCTCAGGCCTTCGAGAACCAAGTCGAGATGTACGAGGGCAGTTGTAGCTCTCAAGGATCTCCTTGCAGGTCGTTCTTATACATGGGGTCCCGCTGACAGTAGCAACCTGCAACTCCGCGGCGAAGTAAATTCTGACGCAGGAACACACCTGTATACGCACAACTCGGGGTATTTACGACATACTTGGGAGCAGCAAGGTTCGCTAGCTAGAGTTTAAGACAGGTGATGTAGCCTTAGAGGTGTGTATTTCTGTGAATTGATGGAGGTAAGCTGATTTTCAGAAATCCCACTGCTGACTCGCGAATCTATAATGGGGGACAATGCGGCGATTGATGTGATGGGCCTCGCATATCCCATATTCATTCTCCAACTAGTCTAGTTTAGTCAGACTATACTCTATAAGTATTGAAGTGTTATTGTTCTCCCTTCTCCACGTGTTGGTCAACGCGAAGGCTTCAGTTGACGGATAACTCCATAAGAACATTTACACTAAGGTTAGGTAAGAGGAGAGAAGAAAGAGAGTTGCCTATCGTTTCCGTTTGTCTTCTCATCCACCCCGTCTTGTTCCCCACCGTCGGGGGGTTAAGTGCATTTACCCATGACATCTTCCGCTTTTTGGTGTCACTAGGGTATGTATGTATATACGGGGTACACTACTAATAACAGGGACTCCATGTGTCTGGTATGCCAAGTAGTATCTACCTACCCCAAGATAACTCCCCCGTAACTCACCCACTCACCCAGGCAGTCGAGGTCAACAGCCAGCTGGGGACCCTTGCTTAGCTTCTACCTAGACGTTCTTAGACTACCAACGATGCTCCTCCCCCCGTTCCCTACGCCGGAGTTGGGGTACACAGCTTGTTAACCATTATCGAACCCTCCGCCAGTCAATCCACTCAGGGGCCTACCTAGGTTAGGAGTCTGCATCGTACATTGATACATAGAAATAAGTTCCCCTGCTTGACATTGCCCACTGCTACCGTGCTTTTCCGTATGGCTGTTACATGCCGCTCTGACCTGTTTGATTCGCTATCTACATACTACTGCACCGGCTTGTGTGCCTCAAGCATCATGTTACTCCCGATAGCCTTCAAGATCTACCTACCTCAGTGATCATAGTCCCTGATATACTGTTACTACATACAGCTAGACCTACATGGTATCCCCGTCCCGATGTCAGGTGCTACATATGTAGGTTGGTCGTAGGTAGTGTCTCTTGCCTCCCCATGATTCAAGAATGCGGTTGTATCCCCGGATTCTTGTTGGGACGCTGTTCCCCTGGTATATGTCTCTTGCACGCTTCTTCCCAATAAGAACAGGTAGGGTATATATTACTTGCAGCCAAACAATTCCGGGCTTATAATACGTCTCCTTTTCTCTTCCTTCTCCCCTTCCGGACTTATTACTCACATATGCCTAGCGCAGTAGCCATGGGCATGTAGGGCTCAGTTGTGACCATCAAAATACTGTGGTTCCCTCCGAACTATCTGACCGTTGTGATCGACACCTACAAAATTTCGCATATACTAACTCATACCGCCTACTATCGCAAAGACACGAGAGTACACATTATGCAGACTTCTGTCCCTTGCCAATAACCTAACCTAGTGATTCGTTCGCCCTCGATTCTGCCAATGATACTTACCCGGGCGATCTATCAACGACTTCATCTTCTTCTTCGAGAACTATAACGACATACGCCCGAATAGTACCCGAGGCTTACTGCCTCCAAAGGCAATTCAAGATGGTGACTGAGTTCACACCCGAGCTGCTCAACGATATCAGTATCATTGAACGAGTTGGCTCGGTTCTTTCTATCATAGGCGGTGTTTTCATCATCGTCACCTTCTCCGTTTCCTCTGCATTTCACAAGCCAATCAATCGCCTGGTGTTTTATGCTTCCTTCGGTAACATGATGTCCAATGTTGGATCACTCATGTCGAGAGAATATGTCGACCAGATCGATTCGTTTGGCTGCCAGTTCCAGGGGTTTTTGATCCAGATGTGAGTCTACTCTACCTCGTACTATAACCGCCAAGCACTCTAATACTCCGTTATAGGTTTTTGCCTGCTGATGCTTTGTGGACCTTGGCTATGGCTTTCAACGTCTATCTAACATTTTACTACAAATTTGATGCCAATAGACTCCGCAAGATGGAAATCTGGTACATGCTATTGTGCTATGGAGTGCCGCTTGTTCCTGCACTCACCTACATATTCGTGTATAACAAGGAGGCGGGGAGAATGTACGGCAATGCTGTCTTGTGGTGTTGGGTCAGTTCTGGGTGGGACATATTCCGTATCGCAACATTCTACGGCCCTGTATGGTAAGGACGCCTTCTGCCCGTCTCCGCATTATTATTTCCATTACTTACCTACCCAACTAGGATGGTCATCCTCCTCACCTTCTTCATCTACCTCCGTGCAGGCCGAGATATCTACCGGAAGCGCAAGCAACTACATAATTTCGGCAGCAGCGGTACCCATGATGCAGATCTCTGGATGTTCGAGGACCCTTTAGCCGTGAAAACGACTGAAGTTAGTGTTACCAGCGAGACCATCGGGCAAGGCCAACAAGGGATCGGCCTCGCTCCACTGGGACGCAGTGATTCTACATCTTGCGTTGAAACTGGTCAGAATGCGGCTTACTCAGTGACGATATCATCTAGTAAGAAAGGTGATCGCCGATCTCAGGGGCCTCCTCCTACAGCTATCAGGGACGCACAACCGTCGTCATCTATTCGCCCTCGACCCAAAACGAAGAAACGGGCTAACTATGAAGCCAACAACGCGGCCTGGTCATATACGAAATGCGCTCTACTATTTTTCACGGCGCTCCTTGTAACCTGGGTTCCTTCTTCAGCCAACCGAGTCTACAGTGTAATCCATGTCAATGAAACCTCCGTGCCTCTGGAGATAATCAGTGCTGTGGTGCTGCCGCTTCAAGGATTTTGGAACGCTATTATTTACATAGTCACATCGGTATATGCTCCTCGTTCTTTTACAACTTTAGGTGTATATATATATATATGCCATCAGTCGCTAATACAGTTCTATAGTGGTCAGCGGTCAAGTTGTTTTTTGCGGATCTCGGTCCCCATACACGCCAGCGCCCTCTCTCAACAAATTATCCGAGCGACATCAATGATAAGCGCAACTTCGCCTTTAAACTCTCTAGTCGAAATAACAACGCGAATTATGAGAGCGAGAGCATGACGGAGCTCGCTATTACTACCGAAAGGCCGAGTTCTAACGAAGAAACGAAGCAATAGATATTATAATACGAGTAGAAAGTTTTCTGCCATTTTTTTCTTTTACAATGTGTACCATATTCGTGAAATATATATTTATCAAAGAAAAAGTTATCGACAAGAACTCAATACTGGCGGCTAGGTTTATTACTATCATGACCAATAAAAGGCGTTTTCGAGATAGGAGAAGGAGGACTGTACTGGCAATGGCGGTCCCTACCTTTTGTTGAGCGGATATACCCCGGGGTATTGACTAAGTCCTAAGTGACAATGAGGGTTGGATGGATTATCTAAGATGGGATAAGGGGGAAGGGGGGAATGTAAGGTACTGGCCCTAAGGAATGATTCGATTTCACGACGCGAGGCTCTCGCCGAGATGATATAATGCTCAGCATCAAACTTCAGGTTAGAATAGGGGGGTACAGGAGACGGCAAGGAACAAAACGTTCTAGCAGATAAAGATGTATACAACCAATCAAACTTGTGCTCTTCCGCCAAACTAGTTGCTTGCAATCCTTCCTATTACGGAGCTTGGTCTCTGATTGAACTCGCCATCTGCTCGAACTGGTATGTCATTTAGGGTCTTTCTCTTTTCCTTCCACCGCAGCTGAGACATTAATGGAACTTATTGCCTCTTGGCTCGAATGATTACAGAATGGCGGGTGTGCACACGCCCGTGTACCTACCTGATCCGTAGCTATAAGGGAAAACGTCCAAGAACAGAAATCAGGGAAACATAGGGTGTGTTAGCCAAGGAGTGGCACAATCATCACGGCGTACTACCGCTATGCAACCTAACTCCTCTCCCCCGTCCCCTCTCCATGAAACACCAGTTCTGCACAGGGACGATATCCGGAAGGCAATACCGGATAAGCGAAAAGAAAAAGAAAAGAAAAAGGTTAAGAGGAATGCCGTGACAAGGGCTTCATTTATTTTCTCCACGACGGTGACGATGATGATGATGACGACGACGACGACGACGGCCGAGGAACAGGGCTACGCATGCGCAGACGCACGTAGATGCATACGTATATCGTCAAGCTTGTTAGTTGGTCAATCTAATCCAGTCTAGATATACTACAAATCTACATTGGCATGATGACAGACGCCAGGGATATAAATGTAAGGTAAGGTAAGGTAATGTAAGGTACGCGGCGCTTCTCTCTCTTGCTCTTTTCGGTCTCTTACTTTTTCTTATTTTCTCGCAGGTATTGCCTCTGTTGGTTTTGTTTCTATGCGCTGTAACCACCCCTGAACCCCCTCCCCCTTCTCTCTCTCTCTCCCCAGCCCGGAGAAACTGATATAGGTCGACGGAAGGTTCTTATCCCTTATATATTCTTTTTCTTTTCTATGTCATGTCTACGATCGATCTAACCTCTATTCAATGCAACATTTCCCCACGTCATCTATGTGTTTCCGGGGCACCTCTCACCCCTCCTCCTCTACCATGCGTTCCGATAATTTTCCCACCACTTTATTCTTATTCATGGGACTATACCGAATCAATTAACTACAGGCTCAATGGGAGTTTTCACATGGCAAGGGGTACGTACGTTGATGATGGAACTGAAAAAAAAACCCCCCCTCTGTGAACGAGCGGGAATGCGGATAGGACCGGAAGGGAGGGAGGGAGAGAAGGGAGAAAGATATTCCAGGTAAGGGCGGGAGAGATGTAGGTTGATTCTCCTCTTCTCTCTCCCCAGATTAATGGGTGCTTCCCCCCCACCCCCATGCCATGACTATTAGGTAGATGGATTTGGCATCAATCAATTTGATAGAGGTACCGGACCTACCTATACGATTCGACCAATTGACATAGGTCTGCTGCCTCTTATACCAGACTTAATGTTACCTAATAAGAGGTTATTGACACCTCTTATATGCGATATCTACTAAACCCGTAGCTTCAATGGAACCCACTTGGCGTGTATGCCGAGACCATTTCCCCAGGGACCCATCCATCCAGGAGACCGGGGTACCGGGGGTGGACTCTGGGTTCCGTCAATGTCCTCCCCCCGCTACATACTACTTACTCATTTCATAAGTCTAACCTTAGATTACTAACTACACTAGTAGTTAGTTTACTCGGTGGGACCATCACTAACACAATAGCTCGGTGTATTGACAATAACTATACGATGTAATTGATACGGATTATATCCCCAGGTACTTAACCTAACCTAGGTACTTAGTCATCACAATAATACCAGAATGAGAATTAATACCCATAAGGCTGACCGACGAGACTCTTCGGCAGGTAGAGTCCTCTAAGTAAGTAAGAACTTTTGCCTCGTCCGTTTTTAAAAAAATTTTTTTTAATAAACTGTTGTATTAATATTGCGAGTTGCAGGACTATTTGTTCAAGCGTGGGGAATACACGTATATAACTACCTGCCATACCTCAACTAGAGGTATAGTGCTTACCAGCTACCTACCTAGTTAGCACTACTTAATAAGTCGAGCACCTACCTACATAGTAGGTAGATGGTTGCCTTTGATGGTGTCAGTGTAAGTTACAGTCTACATCGTCTACTGTGTTGGGTCCGGCCCAGCATTGAAAATAAGATCTTGAGGTTAACCACCTATCTGGGCAGCATCAAGTCACCAGGGAATCTTCTGGCCAAGCTCGAACCACCAGCGAACTTGGGTAGGTTTGCTGTCAAGAGATCGGCGGGGATAGGTAGGTTAGTACCTACGTCAACGAAACTCGCCCACGGCTCCTTCAATCGCGGTATAACCCGTGATTAACAGGCTCACAAGGAGGGAAGAGGGCACTACCTAGGTTAGCGAACATTGATGAACTTCTTTCCGTGGCCCGAATGTTTGGTACGCCTTGTGTAAGTCGGGGGGGGGGGCTTGTGCCAAGTCCAGTTTTGGATTCTCTGCCGATAGAGACTGAATTTCTTTTTTCTTCCCCTTCCCCTTTCACAACGACTATCATATGCAGATGCCACTCATCGCCGAATTGGGACGTGGTGTAGATGCCCCCCCCAAGTACCTATTACCCACTATGCCGTGCGCTTGTTACATTCGTAACTTCGGTGCGAGCGTGTGTAATGTCCCTAGGTTAGCCTGGAGTTACTACATACCTGTGCGCAATGCTAGGGACCAGCCAGGGAGTGGGAGGGATACGTACTGGTGAGAAAGATCGCCAAGGACCACAGCGCTCGGTCCATTGCGAGCGATAACGGTTCATTGTTGAAAGTCTGAAAAGAAACTACCTAACATTGATATGTCTTTTGAGAATATTCATAGTATTCAACAGCTTCTTCAGGATCAGCTAACCATTGAAGGGGAGGGGGGCATTGGATCAACCTCTCCCCTTTAGCGGCTTACATTGCCTAGATTTATGTTGTAACCTTTCGAGGGCGGGTAGGGAGAAGTGGCTTGCAGAGAATGAGATCCCGAGCATCAAGCCGAACCTTTCCACTCGTTTACTGTATTTTCCACTAATCTACTAAGTATTATGGAATATAACCCCTGTTATATTGAACTGGAAGGTTTTTTTTTTCTTTTTCTTTTCTCCGCATGCGAGCCATCACTTTCAGACCCGTCTTAGTATAAAAGGTCGGGAGCGTATATCTGACAGATGTAAACGGCTTGGCTACGTCCTCCATAGTAGGCCGGCCCGTTTTACATTGGGGGAAAACAATCAATGGCTTTTGAGGCCTGCTAACTCAACATTGGCTGCATGTTGCTTTCTTGGGAGTTTGCGAGTTTGCGTAGATAGATGTCCAAGGCGAAGAGAGGGAGGGTATGACGAGAACTCGGTTTACATGCATCTGAGCGGGCTTGCCGACCACCGCTCTGCAAGGTACCCGTGTCAACAACCGTCTCTCGAGTTCATACATAGCTCGAACTATTAATGCTGGGCTCGCCGGAGATATTGATTAGCTTGCTTGCTTGACCCAGTCAAGCTTTATTTACGCCGTTGAATTCGTATTAGTTAGTGCTATGGATGGCGAAGGCCGGCATGTGTCCCGCGCGGTCATCATCATCGGTGTGCTGGGACGTGCGTCGACACAGCGCTACAGTCTTGTTCGCTTGGTCCTGGCAAAGGGTTTTTCTTCCTTCTTGGGTAGTTGGAGAGGGACAAGGGGGGTTGATGGGTATGCTACCTGTGGTCCAGTCGACGACTCCAACCAGGCGTGTTGTTGCTGGGATCTGGGATCTGTAAAGTCCAGAGACGTGGTTGGGCCGCCGTCACGCCGACCTGCAGCGAGCGAGCAGGTCCTGCTAATTTGCCCAGCTTTCAGATCCCATGTGTGATGAGTCTTTACGAAGACAGCAGCGTCACGCTCGGTGAATGAAAACACGGAGAACATCAAGATAACGGCATCGACGAAACTATCGCTGATTCAATTAGTCCGAATCCTTCCCCCCTCCACTTATACTTGTATCTACTATCGTTCGTCGATCAACGCTTGTGTGCCTGCTAACAACATCGCGGCTGAAGAAAATAGCCCCCATTCCGGGGTGGTCGACTACCTGGCTCCTCTCGAGGAATAGTCTCTGGTAAGGTGGACGGATTCGATGTTCATTCGAGAAAAAGAGGCCGATGGTAGGTAGTATTGCATATGTGCCTAGTGGCGGCACTTCGAGTTCGGGATGCTTCTAGTGGGGGTATAGATCAGCACATCCGAGATTGGGATCAAAAAGGTTGGGAACAAATTTGCGAAATACAACCTGAGTTTGATAACGGGTGATAGCAGAAGCTTTTTGCGAAGCTGAGTGTGGCAAAGTATCAATGAGGCCTCTGTGAGATTTAAAGGCTACCTTTAGCCCCTGAAAATAGTAGGAGCCAGTTAAGCTTCGGCGGCCCTCCTTTCACGAAAGGGTTGTACATCCATCAATGGGTCCATAGATCCCATGGACATAGGGGGAGGGGTTGGGTTTTCAATTGTCGATCCCCTTGATGCCGAGTGAAGTTCCTCGAGAAACGTAAACCAAAAAGTACTGTCTATCTATGGTAGTTTAATACCACCAGAACTAAGAGGTATACGACTTCAACTATTTATTGATAACAGAGTATCATTATTATATATGTTTATACTATTCCTGTCGAGAAACCAAGCTAACCCCTTATTAATACAAGCTCCTTAGAACTAGCCCTCGTAAATTTCTAACGTAGATTTCATAGGTCCGGAACTTGAATCTCGAGCTGCAGAGCTCACCCACACACAACATTGGTGTGGCTTGTGATCAGTTCTACCTAGATCACCTGCAGGAGATGCATACAGCTACGTGTAAACTGGTTTCTCCTAGGATTATTGAATACTCAGTAGGTACTTATATTCCAGATTATCTACAAATGTTTCATCTAACCTTCAACCCAAATCGAGGAACAGACCCTCCTGATAGCCAGGGATCAATCACAATTTATATTTCTAGGTTTGAATCTAGATATGCTAGTGCCGTCACTCGTGCTTCGGTACGTGGCATGCCAGAGGTTCCTGCGTTTCCCGGTCATCCGCATATGTGAAACATGGAATAGCGTGCACGAAGTATGGCGCAGGCTATTACCAAACGTCGTTGTTAGATTTTCCTCATAGTCATAGCATCTACGCCTGATTAGGTGCATATAATCTAAAGGGAAGTTTTGACATAATTACCATGTAAATATCCAGATTACCTAACTTTCCTGGCATGGCTAACCTCAGGGGTTAGATATCTATCGCATTTACCATAAGGGAGAACGTGTTTCTTAGAGCTTGTTGGTTCGACATGCGCGCAACTCACATATAACTTCAAGCAGTATCAGGCCTTGTATAAGTTTAAAGAAGCAGTTTGCGATGAATAACCGACGAGCACTGGGGCTATATGGGGCATTTTATCTTGAACCTTGCCAACCCCTTTGATATCTGATATCAGCTCCCTCTCTTCTTGTACTGAATAATTCACACGAGTTTTCAATGTAGACACTCACGAGGTAATAGCAAGGACTTAATGGTAAAATAAACTCTGTTACTACAGAAGTCGGTTTATTCTATCGAAATCATCACTGTAAGCCCGATGTCGCTTAGTCTAAGCACCGAGTACCTGTCAGAACCACCGAGGCTTCTGCTAACAAAGGCTTAAACCTCTTAAGCAAATGAAAAAAAGGACCCGACTACTGTAGTGATAAATACCTGTGTGCTGCAATGGGGTATAAAGCGCAATGTCAGTAAGGCAAAGTGTGTCCACAAACGCCAGAGAGAGAGCGAGAGAGCGAGAGAGCTAGCTGGAGTAGGAGCTCTGTGCCGTGCTTGGTAGATTAGGTTGTGATATTGACAACCACATCTCTGTAGGATATTCATTCCATGAAAGTTCCCAGAATGAAATCGAGAGTTCTCAACGATCCTCCTTTACAGCCACAATATGTGAGTAATTCCAGTATGTCTCCAGTTCAATGCACTCTTGTACAATGTCTTCTTCGTCCCACCACCATCGCTCCGCATGGACGAAGGAGCCCCAAATCTCTTGCCATAGCATTCTCGTGGCAAGGCATCGAACTTCGGCCTTTAAGTCCGACTGTCTCTTAGGACCACCCCCTTTAGTATAGTATTCAGGCACGGCAGGTACTGAGAGAGTCGCAATTGTGCTCCCTTTCCCCCTGAGCCTTGCTACTGCTAACCAGGCTGGGAATGTACCACTTGGATAAGTCGTGCGAAACATTTGCTCAAGATTGATTAAGAGTTTCTCGAAAAGCCACTGCCTTAATTTTGGCCCCATCGAGGCCGATACTGGCTGTGGATCGATCAAGGTTAAGTGTAGAGCTCCCCCCACTGTCAGGCAACGATTGATGTGCCGGAGGAATGGAGGTATCTCGGTAGAAGGGAATAAAGATGGCAAGTTCAAGCACGTTACCACCGAATACAGTTGGGGAGGGAGAGGCCGTGATCCAGCTATAGCTGAAACTACCGGAACAAGTAATGGCCTTACATTAGGGAATAGGTGTGGCGATATGGGATTTGGTGATAGATGTGATATTAAGGCCTGCGAGTTGAGTGCCGCAAGAAACGAAGCGGATGCTGGTAGAGCAATTAGAAATTTCACTATCATTTCATGTCAATAAAGAGAGTTTCTTACCTTGAGTTTCGTATAGCGCAAGGATTTTGGGAGGGTGTCTTGCTACCGGACTACCGGTATGGACATTTGCTCGATCAACCAATTCACCGTATCCCCCGTTTTGATTCAACGCCGAGAACATCCAGCGTTTCTTGTTCATTTCGAGCTCCTTATAGATGTTCGCATCTGATGCTGGGCCGATGGCAGCGGATTTCATATTGGCTAGCATAAGTTCTGGACTCGCTGCAGACATTATCCGAACCTCTCTCTGGAGCGCTGCAAGGTCAGGTGATAAGCAGTAGTCAAACACTTGGCTGCTGGGTGAGATTCGCAATTTTCCTTCATAGGAAGGGGAAACACTCTCCTTTGTAGGAGTACAATCCCACTCATGGGGAGGTTTCCAGGATTCGCTGGTACTCAACCTGTCATTGCTGTTCCAGCCTGGAGTATAAATTGTTGGGCTATTTCCCAGCTCAACAGGAGGAGGAGTCTGAGGCAAACGAGACGGAGATAGCAATGGCACAGGCTCCTCAAATGCCATAGTGGTTCTGGAGACATTTAGTAAACAGCAAGGCAATACCTCTTATTTCTTTCACTTACACTTCCTCGGGTGAGTCCGGCAGTGGCGGGGTTTCAGGCTTAACCCGCTCAGAAATGATATGGACTTCAGACTCATCTTGATCTATACTAGTCCCAGGGACACGTGGGGAAACAGTGACTTCTGTGCATTTAGTAATGAAAGATGATGGACCCAGGCTTTGAACCAGATGCTCTGATTTGGTCGTTGTCGCTGAGTCTCTCACAGACACTCCAACCAGGGTGCCGGTAGTAGCAGCAGACTGCTGTGTCCATTTCGAGAGGATAGAGTCTGAAAATCCTAGATAGTTAGCAAATAGGAATAACTGATGTAAGACTCGCGTTCGTACCTCGAGATGATGGAGCAGGAGAGGAGTTTCCGATTTCTGGAAGTTGGACGGGGAGAAGCGAACCATCGGTAGGTTTTGTAGTTGGATCGTGTCCATCATGGCTTGAAAGCAATGACTGCACACCGTATTCCGAACCTCTTTTCCCCTTAATGTCGTCGCCTGTGGATTTTGCTGGTGATGATGTGATACTCTTTACCCTGGACGGTGTTGGTGTCGGTGTCTTCCTTCGATTCCTAGTCATGAGACGTCCCAAGCCTCGCTCGCTACATGACGATTCGGTAGTGGAAATAGAATGGCGTTCATTATCTAACTTTCTTTTACTCTTTTCTTTCTCCCTTTCCCTATTCTCTTGCTCTTTCCGTTGGATTCGCTCGCCGACGAGTTCCCGTTTGGGATCGGTCCAAATGACATCAAACATTTTGCCAGTCTCACATAGACGGCGGAGACAAGTGATGTTTCTGGAGAGTAAACGCCTGGCCTCAGTAGACTGACTTGGTAGATGGTTGTTCTCGAAGTATCCAGCTAACGGGCTAATGGTTATCAGAAGTCAAGGCTCTAGGCAATATCATATTTCGTATGCCGCTGTATTTGGCGCAAATTTTGGGCATATATGCGGCAAAATGGTGAATTCTATCGATGTGACGTCGTCACAAGACGGATATCGTTGGGGAAAAAAAGAAGAAAAGAGAGAGAGAATGAAAAAGAAAACATGCAAGGGAAGAAATAGTGAGAAGTAGGTGGTTTGAGAGAAATATCAAGCCCTCTCGTTTTCCCCTCTTCTTTTTCTTTCCTTATTCTTTTTTTTCTTCTCTCTTCAGATTCAGTGCTCTGGTTGGTGAAAAAATTGGACTGGTGGTCAAAGGGTCACAAACACAAGCTGTGACTGAAGTTGAATGTGGAAAACCTACAGACTTAGGTAAATTGTATGGAAATTTGAAGTGAATGATGACAAATTTAATGTCAAAAGAATAGAAGTAGGTACTTTTCGATAGGTGAGGAAGTAGGTAGGTCGGTAGGTTAATGGTGTTGGTGGTGGTGATGATGATAGGTAGGTGGGTACTTAGGTAGGTAAATGTAAAGCGATCCAATGTTTGACCTGACAGATAACCAAAAAGATGCGACGACAAGGCAAGACTAGAGTTCGAGGCTCGCTACGTGAGACAAACTTGAATCTGAGCCAACCCGATCTTGGATACGCGAGTGAAAGGCAGATTGCAGTGCAGTCACGCTAATGAGATAAATAGGTAGGTACGCACCTGCCCGCTGATGATTTATCCCCCTTTCCCCTTTTCCGGGGCGTCCAGCTTGTGCCCCAGCTTGTGGCCCAGTTTGTGCCGTGCCTACCTCTTAACATAGGGCTACCTCTTGCCTCCAGTATCTAAACATCAATGCATGTAGGTTAATGTAGGTTAGTAGGTAGGTATGGAACCAACTAACCGACTTCAAGCAAGGCTTATCTAATCCACTTCGAAGTTTGTTCAAGTTACATTGGTTCCGTTCCTTTAGATCTGTACCTCTCCATGGGTTCATTAACATCCTGCCACTTTCCTTGCATCACCTATCACCTACCTCCTAGATGAGTCGAGGCAAGGTGTGTACCTCCTGGTACTGGATTCAATATTGGCTTTAAGGCTTTCGTATTGCCATCTTGAAATCATTCTCCCGACGCTTGAGGTAGAAGTTACCTGCATGTCCTGTGTAAGTAATAATGTCTCAAGTTCTACGAATGACTGACGTAACTCCTTTCCGAATCATTGGCCAATGGGCTACCTATATCGTCTTCTATTAGTCGGTAGACTTCAAGTACCCCCGTATCCCCATATAGGAAATAAAAGAGCAAGCTTATACTAACCTAGCTACGTCGAAGGCCCAATCGTTTTGGGATATTCAAGTTGTGTCTAATTAATCTAACTTACACGGTCAGCCACGCTAGAGTCCTGCTCGCATGGCCAAGAATCTCTGCGCAAATAGCCATGGGGTACATCGCGAGTAGAATTGGGATGAGACATGGCTGAACTCTTCCGATATTTATATACCCTGGTTGGTAGTCTATCCTGACCTCCCACCTCAGGTCTCACTTCCACAAAAGACCCCATGTTTGGGAGAAGAGGCCCCTGAGAGGCTGGAATCCTTGACCCCTCGAATACTCGAGAGTGCATGTATCTCTACATGTTTGCTCTACCCTCTGCAGTTTGCCTAATGGGTCTTCATATAGGTGGTTTTGCGGGGGTCTAGGCTCGCGTTAAACAACCTTCAATCGAGTTGACCGCTTTGAGTGTGTGGCTTGCTACCATTACACGATTAAATGGATGTGGTACTTGATCAAGTCCTGAAAGGCCATGATTCCACGAGCCCAACACCCCTATGTCGCCATTCATATTCTCCAAGACAACCAGCCTTGTCGCGCAATCAGCTAGGTTACGGCACCCCTACTTTGGGGCTCATTAGATCGACCTGCGGTCATCTCCCCGAAAGGGGTCCTAAAACCTTCCTCGCCGCAGCAGGGCTCTATTACAATGAGCATTAAAGATATCATTGTGGTTAGAATAATTCAAATAAGAGCAGATTTCTGGATTCCATAGTCAATAATGCCTCCATGGATAACTGATCTGGAACTGGTAGCACCAGTAAAGCTAATTACCCCTTTAAGTAGGTGGCACTACCCTATCGGGCTGACTCCCAAAATACATCGCGAAGGGTTGTTTTGATTAGATGAATGGTTTATAGGTAAAATGCACTTCGGTATCTTTTATTATTATTTATTATTTATTATTTTTAGATTTAACTTGGATATGTCAACTATAATAAAGCTTTCTATTATTGATGATTAATCATATACTCGATCACTTCATGATATCTTCCCCTGGCTCATAACTTTAGGGTTCATATTAGATACGGAGTTTTGTTAACAGTACATACATATTAGATTGGTCCGCCTTTGAAGGCATGCCTTATTTTAACAGGAGCTTCGATCAATGATGAAGACATCCTCAGTTTGATATGTGCACAACATATAACATACACGACTTGACTTACACAAGAAACATATGATAGAAGGATATTCCATACAGTCCCCACTCAGTGCTCCAGTCATAGGATGGCTTGTGTGAGGGGGATTTCGGTAATTGGCAAATTTTCCCGCATGTCTCACGCGCTCATCCACTGCTTAGCTCTCGTTCATCTTGCGGTGGAGCAGGCATCGGCTTCATGGCCACTGGGAAACGTGGGACAAATCAATATGTAGGCCTCTACGGGGCGGCTGCATGTTTGTGTCCACCTCGGGTTTGCCACTACCCGTCTAGGATAATTTTCTGGTGAGTGTTGGTTTTAGAACACCAAGTCGACATATTGGATTTCGCTGTAAGGGCCTGGAGGTGGTGGGAAGACGCATAGTATGCATGCCTATGCAGTCTTGATACGTGCTTGCATATGCAGATGTGGCCCACAGGTTCAAAGTAAAGCAAATAACCTCACGGTTAGTAAATAAAGGATCGGTCGTCAACATGGCAATTTGCATGTCTGCAGTTGGTACACGGCTGGCCCCCGACGGTATGATCTTGGCAGTTGCAACGACCTTCTACCTACTTATACCTAAGAGAGTAGGCCCATCTTCGATCTTGGATGGAGAAGGCTTGTGACTGACAAGATATCACGGTGGAACTGCAAATGTCTACTGCAAATTATAAGGTCTAGCACCTGGTGTGACGGCAGAGGATCAAGGTGTACTGGATCTCACAGTCCTCCTCACTCCTATAACACCCCTTACACACGCACACGGTCACTCGCTTCATTTTATTATAATCCCCTCAGCGTTAGAGCCTGAACAGGATATACCTCGAGTTCCTAGGCAACGCGAATTAATTCGGTTGAATACTAAATTCGGGCCTGCGTTTTTGTTGCTTGATCGACCACACCGTTTCTTTCCAGGTTACAGTTACTCTTCGTGGCAGAGTCCGGCAGGATACTATCACAGTGATCCTGAGCAGAGGCGATGAGAGGTGAGTTCAACAAACCATCACCTAATCTGTCATGTATTCCTTATTCCCCCCTGAAAGCATTGGAGTCTCGAGGCTGATAAAAAAAATCCTTTTTAGCAACAATCACGATTTACCCGAGGAACAGGGAATAAAGGCAGTATCGGAAGGGAGAAAAAGAATTACCCCAGCAACCATTATAGGCAGCTATCTAGGGGAAATCTGTAATTGAAGATTGAACTTGACTTCAACTTAAGATCATACCTATTGACATACAACTACCTGATCATAACAGGCGGAGTCTGGACACTGCTAAGGACCATATCCCCTGAAGTAAAGTACAGATAGAGCAGGTCAATCCCTAAAGTTAGTAACCCCCAGCCCTTAGCGATGTTTGCATCGTGCCTTCTATCGTCCTAAGAAAAATTTGGGGAACTCCATACTTAGTACCTGCCTAACCTACCTACTTGTACCGGCATACACTCCTTCCCTCTTCTTGTTCCTCTGTGTATTCCTTTCCATTCTCTTTTTATGTGTTTTCCTCTTTTCTCACTCTGTTCTCCCCCTCCCCTTCCCCCAGCCCTCATATGTCTACATTTGTCAAACACATACGAGACATGATCCTTATCAACTGACAGGTGCGTGCAGGCCACAGCTCAAGATCGGCGGGCAACGTTTGGTGGAACCTTTACTTTCGTTCCTGTCCTTCGCGTCATCCATTGCCTGCATCACTAGGTACTTGAGGCTTTGACGGGTTCGCCTTCATCGCATACAAGTTTGGTATCGACAGCTTCATATCCTATTCTCGACAACCATACCGTACATTCTACCTCCATAGCAGTACCTTGAAGTATATATTTGGTCCGCGTCCGCAACCTACCCGAGTATTATATCACCCGCTCCCACCGACGCGGCCCTGGGTCGCAAGCCGTGCTCGCCATGTATAATCCCTGGGCCTTTCTCAAGAAGGGTACCCGGAAATTTCTAGACAAGCTCCATGCTGTGGACGAAAGGATCAACCGATCGACATTCGGCCGTGTTTTCCGACTTGATGGATCTGGTCATGTAAGTGATATATACCCTCATGTATACTATACTTGCAAAGACACTTTCATTCCATTGCTCCTTGATATCGAAGCGGAATGTTGATGCTCGGACTATTGGTGCATATTTCGCACTACTAGAGCTACCTCTCCTTGGTCCCTGATGCCCATAATACTGACAATTCCTAGCCAAAAACCGTCCGAGGAGCTAAGTTTTTCAGAGAAATTCGAGCCGGCCTAACCACCTTCGCCACAATGGCCTATATTATTGCTGTCAATGTAAGAGACCTATTTTCTGTCTTGGCATCACTGGAAGGGGGTTTGACACCAAAGCTAGTCTGCTGTTCTTGCCGATTCTGGAGGTACATGTCAATGCCCTGAAGGAAGTCCGCCGGGCTGTCCCGATGACGAGGGCTTCATGTTATGTCAAACAGGTAAGTCTTAGAAATCCTACTCTTGATATCACTCCATACCATCATGGTATCTGTATATGTATACATAAGCTAACGCGCTTGGGGCAGTTCTGAAGCGAGACCTAATCACTGCCACTGCAGCCCTCGCAGGCCTCTCTAGTATCTTGTTCGGTTTCCTCACAAACTTACCTGTCGCCATTGGGTAAGCCAAACCCCAGATCCTCACTCTTCACTATTTACACATATCTAACTTGAGTTTTAGACCGGGTATGGGCCTTAACGCCTATTTCACCTATCAAGTTGTCGGCTGGCATGGTACGGGCGCTGTCCCTTATCGAATCGCCTTGACTGCTACATTTGTTGAAGGTTTCGTCTTTATGTTCTTGGCCCTGACTGGTATGCGACAATGGTTAGTCCGGATGATTCCGGCCACAATCAAGACAGCTTGTGGTGTTGGAATAGGCTTGTTTCTTACCGAAATCGGTCTTTCTTATTCTGCTGGAATTGGTGCAATCACCGGTGGTTTCTCTACGCCTTTGGCCATCGGTGGATGCCGTCCAGAGGACCTCAACCCCATGGGAGAATGCAAGGGCCATATAATGGCAAACCCCGCAGTACGTTGTCCATTATACCTAACTCACATTGGATCTGGAGCTCACATTACGTGTTAGATGTGGATTGGTATTTTTGTTGGAGGAATTTTTGTGGCCTTCTTGATGGCATTCAAGGTCAAGAGTGCTATCGTTATTGGCATTGCGCTGGTATCCATAATCTCATGGCCGTATGTTCGAAGTTATCCAAAATGAGCGACCCTGACTGACATACAATAGCCGCAACACTCCTTTCACGTATTTTCCTTATACAGAAGCCGGAGAGGCTCGATATGAGTTCTTCAAACAGGGAGTTGCCTTTCATCCGATCGAGTCCATTTTAGCAGTACAGCAATGGAACCTCAATGGAACGAGCGCTGCTCAGTTTGCACTCGCACTTATCACATTCCTTTACGTTGACATCATCGACTGTACGGCTACTTTATACTCGATGGCAAAATTCTGTGGCGTCGTGGAAGATGATGGTGATTTCCCTCGTTCAACTATTGCGTATTGTACGGATGCAGCCTGTATTTCAATCGCCTCGCTCTTCGGGTGCTCGCCGGTGACTGCTTTTATCGAAAGCGGTGCAGGCATTGCAGAAGGTGGTCGGACAGGCTTGACGGCGATTTCAACTGGTTTCTGCTTCTTGATCAGCTTATTCTTTGCTCCAATTCTAGCTTCAGTCCCTCCCTGGGCTACAGGAGCAACTCTCATTCTAGTAAGTTCTCCCTACCAATTCAAGGAGAGGTTGTTAACATTGCACCCAAGGTCGGTTGCCTTATGATCCGTCAAGTCACCAACATAAACTGGCAATATATCGGAGACGCTGTTCCTTCTTTTGTGACACTCGCCTTTATGCCATTCAGTTACAGTGTTGCATATGGCCTCATCGCGTAAGTTTCTAGCCTTCACACCAGGAAATGAATATGAACTAAGTGGTGCAACAGGGGCATGATGGTATATATCGTTCTTAACACAATGGTCTGGGTTGTTGTACAAGGTTCGAACGGCCGCATCACTCCATCGAACTGGCACGAGAAGGAGGTGTATCACTGGGGATTGGGCAAGAAGGACATTCCCTCATGGATGAGATACATTCGCAGAAAGGTTGTGGGAGAAAGCGAAGAGGACCTGGCTCGAAAGCAAGGTGTGGAATTGGGCGATTGTGACAGCACAATCAACAATGGCTCACACACTGCATCGGCCGACGACAAGGGCACGCGAGGGCTAACAACAACAGACCATTGCGGTTCTCCGCAAAGGAATTACAATATGGCTTCTCTTGAGTGAAGGTGTCACTGGGTGGCAGAAGAGAGGAGAGCACAGACATAAAAATGTTACATGGGTGGTCTATAACGACAAAGGATATGTGGGAGTATTTGCTGGCATGCAAAATTGTTGTCAACCACTTATATTATATCAGTGTGGATGGCGGAAATAACTTTGACAGACATGGCTTGGAAGGCAGTAGGGACGCTCGCTTTTCTGACTTTACGGGATATCAAAAGAATATCGCGGTCAGGAATTAGCTTCCCCTGATATAGAGAGGGTGTATATAGCCTTTCAGCAATGTCATCCTCAGAGATGAAATGTAGTAACACGGAGAAAGAAAGTCTTAGTGTTTGTCCAAGTTGTGTTGAAAATACTCGTGAAAGTTGGAGGTGCATGGTGTGGGAACCTGTACCTTAGGTATGTACCTATGTATATGCATGTATGTTGTACCGTCATTTTAGGATATAAAACCCCACCTTATCTACTGATTTTGTTATCTTATCAGGCAAACATCTTAACTCCACGCCGGAACTGCAGCAACTTGAAGCTTCGGAGTGGCAGAGTGGGTACCTTGGTTTAACCTAACCTAGATAGCTTGGCAGCTTGGTCGGTTCAAGTTGATTTTGCAGTAACCCAGGCCTGACATCACCAACCTAACCTTGCAACAACTTCTTTACACTAGGTAGCCTACAAAATTTACACGGTTACGAGACCGGACAGCTTTGGCGACGAAGACTTATTAGCAGTTTTTTTCTTTTCTTGTCGTTTCTCTCTCGGATGATCCTATCCTAAAGCCCGAGAAGCTCTACCCATACCGCCGGTAGGTAGCCCGTGTCTTGGCCACTCTGCCAAATTCAGAGCCAAGATGAGTGGTGGTTGGAATACCAGTTGAGTTGTCCCGAGTCCTGACTTGAGCCTATGTCCCCCCATGTGCTGATCATTTCCCGAATTCAGTTGAGTCCGATGCCGTATGCGAGAATCCTCGTCCCGAAAGCAGAGCCGCACGTAATAGCACTGACATTTCTCCGCTAGGGTGTCTTTACCTTCCTGCTCAACAACCTCGGCGTGAAGGATGTGCAGTTTGAAGAGCTGCTCACGTTAGAGCCCGACGCGCTCGCGGCGCTGTACCCCGTCTACGGCGTCATCTTCCTATTCAAGTATCCGACCGACACGCCGTACACGTCGGCCGACAAGCCGCTGGACGGCACGTTCGACCACGAGGCGGCGGAGCGGCTCTTCTTCGCGGCGCAGACGATACAGAACGCGTGCGGGACGCAGGCGCTGCTGTCGGTGCTGCTGAACAAGGCGGGGGACGGCGAGGTGGACATCGGGCAGCCGCTGCGCGAGTTCCGCGAGTTCACCATGGCGCTGCCGCCCGAGTTCCGAGGCGAGGCGCTCAGCAACAGCGAGCTGATCCGCGACGTGCACAACAGCTTCGCCAAGAGCAGCCCGTTCGCGGACGAGACGCAGCGGTCGGCGACGGGGGCCGACGCCGAGGACGCCTTCCACTTCGTGGCCTACACGCCCGTCGGCGGCACGCTGTGGGAGCTCGACGGCCTGCAGCCGGCGCCCATCAGCCACGGGCCCTGCGCAGGGCCCGAGGACTTCCCGGCCAAGGTGATGGACGTGCTGCAGCGCCGCGTCGCGCGCTACGACCTCTCGGAGATCCGGTTCAACCTCATGGCCGTGGTGCGCGACCTGCGGGTGCGCGCGCGCGAGCTCGGCGACGTCGAGGCGCTCGAGCGCGAGGAGCGCAAGCGCCGCGACTGGCAGTTCGAGAACGCGCTGCGGAGGCACAACTTCGTCGGGTTCGCCGGCGCGGTGCTAAAGGGGGTGGTGGAGGAGAAGCTGAAGGAAGGGGGCGAGGGCGCGTACGAGAGGTGGGTCGAGGACGCGAAGGCGAAGACGAGGCAGCGCGCGGAGCAGAGGAGGAAAGGGGCCGGCGGGGGAGGGGAAGACGTGGATATGGAGGGGTGATGGAGAGAGAGACAGAGAGAGAGAGAGAGAAAGGGCTTGGGGTTTGGGGTTTAAAAGGGGGAGGAGAGGGTAATGGGTTTAGGTACTTTGCTACGCTGTACCTACCTACTAACCTATCTTTTGGTGTTGCTTAAACGATCTGATATCCGTGTTTACTGCTGCTGAACAAAAGACAGGCGGTCTTGCCTGAGACGAGATGCGAAGATCTATTATGGCTTCTTTTTATACTTGTTTTCATCTTTTTTTTTTCCATGGCGATTTGAAGATTGGAGCTTAGGCTAACCTCTCGCCCGCGACGAACAGATAACCCGCGGTACTGTAGTAGGTTGCGCACTAACTTAACAGGTTTCCCCTGAATCTACCTAGGTACCTAGATAGGTAAAGCATCGGGGTGCTAGAAGCACGAGAGGCGAGATCATTGTCTCACTGCCGAACGCAAGT
This sequence comes from Biscogniauxia mediterranea, assembly GCA_018398605.1. Classification (NCBI taxonomy): domain Eukaryota; kingdom Fungi; phylum Ascomycota; class Sordariomycetes; order Xylariales; family Xylariaceae; genus Biscogniauxia; species Biscogniauxia mediterranea. Next base: position 674,581 of record JAGXTR010000005.1, read on the forward strand.
ACTGGGGTAAAAAAAGTAAATATCGGGCTAAATACTTTTTGGATCTTGAGGAGGAGTGCCCTGTATAGAGTATGAATGTAGGTATTATCCCATACTCCGCCTGGGCAAGGCGACACTTAGTACTTAGCCGACGACAAGCGGAGCTTGTTCGTTTTACATGAGCCAACGTACATACGTGAAAGGATATAGAGGGACTTGGGGAAGGCGCGCTTGTTTCAAGTTTGGCATTAGATTTCGTGCTGCCCGTGAATCTGTTCGGTTGAAACGAACACCAGACAGACGTACATTACCTCTCACCTGCCTACCTACTTAGGTACATATGTAGCTGTACTCTGGATGGTTATGAACTAGGGATGGTGGTGGTGGTGGTGGTGATCTGGTATGATACTATTACTACCTCAACTATGTACTCAGGTTAAATAGTTGGAAGTATGTACGTACGTACATGAATCACAAACGAGAGTTGAAACTACTACTGGTGTAACCTCGGAATTATGTGTATAGTATGTGTGTTAAATAGATACGTAACCTAGGTAGGTATGTACGCGGATAGACGAGGCTGGCTGGCTGGCTGGCTACGAGAATCGTATAAGAGGTTGCCTATTTACTTCACTTCACCACTGAACACAGACACACGAAAGGTCCTTGCATTTCTATCGCAAAGGTAAACCGAACGTAGCAATTGAAAGTCCCGAGTATACTAGCCTAGTATAGGGCGTGAAACAGACAGACGAGTTGTCTCATCACACGCTTTCCGTCCGAACAGCTGGAAGTACCTACCTATTTTGGATAGAATCTGGAGGAGATAGGTAGATATAATGCGGATGCTTCCGAAGAAAAGCTTCTCTTCTGGTTGGTACAAATGGTTGGTACAATACCTACCTACATACCTAATTATATTCCTTGTGGTTCGTCTTATCTACGTACATATAGGGGGGCTTGTTTCAAGTTCGTAGGGTTCGGGGGGTTTAGAAGCAGCGCATTAAGTACTAGGTACTTACTTAGACACATCCTTTTCACCGGGCCGATGGATTACTATCATCTTGGGGCTGAGGTCCCCGCGCCGCTTCTCGGTCCGTGGGAGAGAAGAGCCTGACCCGAGGGGATGGTTCGAAACATTCCTACTTACTAGTACTACTTACCCCTCAACCCTCGAACTATAGTTGACCGAGCTAAAGCACCTCCTCTGCTGCTGAAACGGCACACACTTTCGCTGGAACGAACCTCTCCCTTAAAGAAGAAAAAAAAACCCCCCCGAAAATGAGCAACAGCAACAGCAACAACGACAACGATAACAGGTTCAAGCCAGGGATCCCAATTGTTTCAGCCGCGCAAATCTGGAACCAACAAGTAAGTAAATTCGCCGCAACTTGTGGTATACCTAGGTACTTAGGTAATCACCACGCAGATACCAGGGGGGGAAGAGAAGGGGGAGGGGGGGCGCGGACTCTCTAATTTTGGGTAGAAAGATGTTGTTCTGGGTGAGAGAAAAAGAAGAAAAAAGAAAGAGTTGGGATACGTAGGTAAGTTAGTTGATAGGGGGATAGATCCATCTAGATTGGATGAGTGAAGATGTTTTAACGATGCTGTAAGGTTAGGTTATAGGTAGGAGTTGAATTGAGCGGCGTGCTATAGGTAGCACGTAAAGGGTTTGCATAGGTAGTTGGGGTAGATAGAAGCAAGAAAACTTGCATTTATATACACAGCGCAAGTCGCAAATATGATACAATATAAATACAACAAGTTGATTCATCGAGGCCCTGATTTGCTAAAACTGGGACGACAAAAAGAAGGTAAGTTTTGAATAGATGGTATATATGATTTGAACAACAAGTTAAGTGTAAGCCGCCTCCCCTCGCCAGCGCCCTGGCTAGCTAAGTGTTAGGGTAGTCGGGCCCTGCTGGGTTGGATCGCCATGGATATCTGTATGTGATTCAGAAACCTCACTACGACGAAACCTTCCTTTCTCCATTTTTCGCCTCTAGGTAGGAATGGGATAATTCGCCGGTCCAGTCATACACAGACCGACGAGCCACCAAGCGCAAAGGAAAAGCAGGTAGTCAATACCCGAACCGCACCAGCGGCACCGGACCACCACTACGGTGTACCATACGTACGTAGAAACCCATCATCCCATTACAGCACGTAGCACTCGTTATCGTCTTCGCCGCGTGACTTGATTCCTTTCCGGTCATATGCCTCGTCGCGCTTACTTTTTCATACGAAAATAAGTCTCGCAGACTTTCAGGTACTTCTGAAAAAGAAAAAAAAACCCCCGCAATCCCCATTCTTCACGTCTCAGTAGGCTGACCTTCCCAGAACCAATATCTGTACTTTGTTAGAACTTGCACCCATGAGTTGGAAGGATGTGGGATATGGACATACTCTGCGGAGTACTGCACTTCGAACGAAGCCGGCATCCCATGGCATGTGTCGGGGGCGCTCCCGCCCGCCGTCTGCACGCGGTACACTTGTTGCAGGTTTCCGGTAGCACCACTCCGTGTCAGGAGTCGCAGCCAGGGGACTGCCATCTCACCCTGGAGACCAGTGGGTGCGTCGGCGGGTGCGTCGGTCTGACCGTCCTTTTGGCACCCGGCCTCGCCGATCTGGTACTGCGTTGTGTCCAAGTTGAAGAAGGGTGTCGTGCTGTTGGTGAAGTAGTGCTTGCCCGAGATGACCAGGTTGGTAGGACCCATCTTGATATCTCCACCAATGCCCCCTTCCTCTGCCGTAAGGTTGAACTGTAAGGCGAGCTTGGGGAGAGTCCGTAATAGGTCTGGATAGGCGGATGCCACACACGAGGCGTTGAAAAGTGTAGCAACGGCGCCCGCAAGCACGGGGGTGGCCGTGACGTTCGTCAAATCGCATGTGTAGTTCTGTGTGCCACGGCCTACAGCCACATGTTTGAGGGTCAAGCCCTCAGTAGGTGGATCCAAAGGACTCACTGAGACTAGATATTTCATGTTAGCCAGACGAACTTCTTTCCCTTTAGAATATCTGGTGCGCAGATATCATATGGAAGAGACTGACCAGTAGGCATAACTGCTGTCGACAAATCACAAGTTGGGGCCAGTGCCATCAACTTCCCTGCTTCGACCTTCTTTGCTAGCATGTTGAAGTACTCGGATACGCTATCGAGGCCGTCCGTCTTGGCTGAGTCCCAGTTGATCTGCGGCCACACCGGAGCGGCGATTATGCTCGAGGCACCTAGCGCCACCGATAGTATTATGGACGCATGCATCTTGATATGATATGTATGCGAGAAATGGAAGGAAGTAGGATCGATCGAAGAAGTAAATCGAAAAGGGAATATTGGGGAGGATTTTCCAATCGAATTTGATGGATGGTGATGTTTGTAGTCGTTGATACGTATAAGAAACCAAAAACCAAAGTCAAGATAAGAAAACCCAGAAGAGACCCGTCCCTCGAGATAATTGATTGATAGATAGATAGATAGAGAGATAGAGATATGAGGATGAAATAAAGGACGTTAAGAAATAAGACTAAAGTAGATAGAAAGAATATAGGTAAGGAAAAACGTAGAAAAAGGAAATGATCTCCCGTGGAGAGATATATACAGAGAGGTAGGAAAGGCTTGATATGTATATATCAAGACTCGTGGGGAACGAGAAAGAAGATGGTTTGTTCTTATACCGCAGGTAGGCAAAGATGACCCCTGCAATGCAGAAAGCCTGGATGATCCAGGGTCCGAACTTAAATTGGCATCATGGAGGATGCAGAAAACAGGACTTGGACTGGAGAGGGAAAGGTGTGGTAGCAACATGTCCCGCCTTAGCGGCAGCCGCCCTGGGCGAGGATCGCGGCGGAAGAGACTCGCGGGCAGACGAGAGCCAAAAGATGGCCGTGGATCTGTAAAAGCTTGGGGTTGCACTGGGTCCCCGCCTGTCGCAATCCAGAGCAAGCCAGGGCGGGAGAGAGAGAGAGAGAGAGAAAGCCAAGCGATCTGCAGCTAGGAGACAGGGGAGGGGACAGGGGGGTTCGAGATCGACTCGCGAGATCTGGTTGGCGGAACAGGTTTGACTCTATCTACCCTACAAGCGCCAGGGCCGCCTCCTTTGGCGACCACCCGCTGAACGCTTGGTGGTCATCTCTTGGTGTACCGTGTAAGCGGTGGAGGCACGCAGCGGCAAAACATTGGGTGTTTTGGTAGGCTCATTACGGCATGTTTAATGAAAGAAGACCTGTCATTTCGAGATAGACACAGATCAAGATGAGAAGATGGTCTCACTCTCTCACTTACACAAGATGGACACGCAAGGGACTGGGGTTTGGGTCAGAAGCTGTGAGAAAGATTTTGGTCCTTTGCATCCATACTACTCAGCTGGAGCTTTGCATGCAATGCGGGTTGAAAATACTTAGTCCTGGGATCTCGAGCATCCGGACGACGGTGCAACGGTTGCGACGGGTCTTCGATCGACCGAAGAGAGGGAAGCGGAAGCAAAAGAAAGAAAGAAGCTTTTCGTCTAGGGTTGCTTTGCAGACCGGGATGACCTAGACTAGTGTACAGAAAAGATGCAGGTTACCCACTTATTACTTCTTATCCGGGCTAATTAATGGGCGAGAACGTGTCGTCGAGGCGCTTAAGGTCGATCCCTAAAATAGCAACAAGCGCGGGGATGGGCAAAAATAGACAAGATTAAGATTTCCACCAAAGATGCATGCCGCAGCTACCTACCTAGGTTACCTAATTTGCCCGCATGTCGAACCACAAGCTGCCGCTGGTGGCTTTTACGCCAAAAAGTGGATTGACCTATCGGAAGCAAGGGCAAATTATTCCATATTTCTTTTTCCTTTTTTTTTTCCTCTCCAATACTGAGGTCCACAATAAACCACTTACACGACACACCAAGCTTCCAATGTTTATCGTCCCTACCTACCTCCAGCTATCTACCTACCTACCATCTACCTAGCTCCCTACATTGTAGTACGACACTCTTGTAGTGAACAATCCACGAATATACTTCTTTCTACCTTCCTACTACTTAATCAAGCAATGTCTCGCTCACATTACCTACCTATCTGCCTCCTGAAGGTTCGCCAGTTCTCCCGGGTAGAGATGCAAGACATACCTAACCTAGGTAACTAACCTACCTACCTAATTCCATGGCCGCCTGTAAGCCCTCATGGCCCTCATAACAATGACCATTTCCCCCACAGGCGTCAACCGAGGCGTACCAAGTCTCGAAGGAGGATCAAGAGACCATGGTTCTCGAACTTCCCTTCTCTGCCTACGTAACCTAGCGTACCCGCTGGATTACGCGAACGAATAAGACGGGGGTGGGTTAAGTAGGTAGGTAAATAGGCAAAGTATGACAAACACTGGAGGCAAGTAATTCTCCTTTCTCCTCTCCCTCCCCCCCCTCTACCTCATCTCCAGGGCTACCTACTCCAGCGAGCCAATGAACGGGCGAGCACTCTGCCCGATTCTCTTCAGCAGCCGGTACACTTACGTATATATCGATCTACGCGAGCCGCTGTCTGCATACAAGGGTGCTGTTGCAATGTTTATTTTTATCTCTCTCTCTCTGTGTGTATTTGTGTCGTCTACCAATCTTATAATTATCCGCGCCGAGCGGCTCGAGGTTGAACCAGACGGGACCTACATGAGTACCTACGGACTATCTATGAGGAGGCCCCTCTCTATTTTCCCCGGCCGTCGGTGGTCATACAATTCATGTCCACCCACCACTTACCCCGATAAGCGGTTGTGGGACCAAGGAAACAATGGGAGCTTACCTTAGGTTCGTGGTGTATCATCCTTTATATAGGAGGTACTCAGCCATCACCGTGACGAATCCGCTGCCTACCGAACCTACCTACCTAACCTTAACCTACCTTACCTATGAGGAAATGAACCTATCTCCCGCTCTCCTGGCAATAAACCGCCTCCCTTCATTAACAGGGAAGCTGTAAAATACTCTTCGTCCCCGTGGCATATTACAGACTCTTCTCGGTTGAAGAGAGAGGGGTATGTCTTGTCTCGATGGGGATGGGGCGGGGAGGGAGGGGGGCAGGTAATTCGGTCCGCCGTGTGTTCTCATGACGAGGAAAGGTAGGTATACATATATATACCTGAAACGAAGGGAAAGGCCGTACCACACCTCGATAGACGAATGGTGTGGCAACGTGTTCTACACACACACACACACACACAGCCAAACGGCCAAACGGTCAAAAGATCCAAGCCATTCGTTCATTTGTTTAGTTTACTGCTTCCCACCTGTTCGTGGGACAGCGGATAAATTTTTTTTGTTCAGATCTATAGTTAGAAAACCCTAATATTAAGACCTATAGAATCACTCCCGAGAAAAGCAAAAATCCATACAGGGGGGTTTATGACCAAGAAAGCGGTGGCATTTCGGGGAGTGGACATAGCCGTGCTGCTTTCCTGCTCAAGAAAATCGGGTTATTATTAGATAGATAGGTAGAATATCTATACTAACTGGGTAGATGATGCCCTCCTAAGATTCGATACATGGGAGGGAGGGGGGTAGAGAAAACGCGAATAAATCAAAACAACCAAAGTCAAAATTCATTGACAAACCCTCTCTCCAGTAGAAGGGGGGTACGTGCGTACGTAATAATACAAGAAAGCAGTCGAGAGAGCGCCCTTCTCAACGATGATAACCTCCACAACAATAAACGTCTATACACACACCCCTTTCAATGTCCGTTGAAACCCTCTTCTCGCCAGTGCCCGTTTTTGACCTGCCCACCATTCGACGAGCCCCCTCCGAGGTTGCCACTACCACCGCCCTTGGCGGCGGCGGCGGCGGCGGCGGCTATGCCCTGGCCCAGGTTGCTCGCGTGCTTCTCGACGTCCACGGTGCCGAGCCAGTACAGCGAGCAGAAGACCAGCAGGTGCAGCGCCACGCAGTATGCCGCGAACAGGTTCCTGCTTGTGCGTGATGCCAGCACCATGCGCGTGACCGAGTACACGACCCTCTCGGGCAGGCTCATGCGCTTGTACGCGCGTGCTGACTCGCGGCCCCGAAAGGCCGCGAAGGGCGAGATGTTGGACTCGTACGCCTTCCTGTACCGGTCCAGCTCGACCCCCGGGTTACCCGTGCCGCCGATGGCGATTGTCGAGGGGTTCGGGTTCGACGAGTACGCCGACGATGACGAGGCCGACGGCCCGCCGCGGTTATAGGTTGACACGTAGCGCGTCTTTTCGTACAGCTGGAGGTTGTCCTTCTGCAGCGCGGCAATCTCTTGCCGTAGCTGCGATACGGTGCGATGCGTCTCGGAGAGTTCGCTCTCGAGTTGCGAGTTGCGCTTCTTAAAACGGTCACGTTGGGCCGTGATCATGGGCAAGATGCCTGAACCGCCACCCATAGGCTCGCCGCCGGTGGTGCGAGGATCGAAGCCCGATATGATGGACGAGGTGGGGGACGTCCTCCCGCCACGTCTCCCGGGCGCAATAGACGGCGCATACCTTGTATATGTCCCGGCTACCGATGCTCCGGAAGGGAATGCATTTTGTCCCTCGGCCTGCAGGCTCGCCAGGTCGTTCTCTAGCTGCGCGTTGAGATTTTGGGATCTCTCAAGATCCGCATTCGTTCGGGACATATCCTCCTGTAAGTTTTCCAACCGGGTTTGGAGATCCTGGTGCGACACTCGCAGGATGGTCAGCTCATCGCTCAGTTTTTTGTTCCTCGCTAATAGCAGTTGCTCAAGAGTATCCCCCTTTCCCTTCGCGACGGACCCGTTCGATTCCGGGTTAGCCAGGACATCGTCATCGTCACCAGTAGCAAACTCGATGCTCTTCAGAACTTCTAGCTCCTGTTTAACATCATCATAATCACTCCATTTTTGGACCTTTGCTTTCAGGCCGTCTCGCTCCTCCTTCAGATGCCCGACTTCTCTTTCGAGTCCACGCAGTTTCGAGTCGATGTCTCTCTTGAAAGCCTCTTTCTCCACCCTCGCAGAGTCGAGCTTCCGGATCAGGGATGAATTCTCGGACCGCATACGCATATATGTAGGGTCGTCTTCAAGAGACGGCGCCTGTGCCGAGACTTGTGACTTGGACTGCGCAAGTTCTAGTCGCAATTGTTCATTTCGGGCCTCGACTTCGGCGAGCCTTGCGCTGGTTCTCTCTAAGTCGGAATGGACCATGTCCAACTCGGCGCTCGTAACATGTCCTCCACTACCCTCGGCGCCGGCATCTTCCGATCCCTTCAGTCGTTGATTGACCTCGTAGCTAGCCTTGATCTCGTTTATCAACCGGTCCTGGCTCTCAATCTTTTCTTCCAGTGCCTTCTCTTTTGCCTCCCAGTTGTCCTTCTTTTCGTCCAAAACAGCGATCCATGACGATTCCACCTCTTTCACCTTAGCCTCAAGGTTGCCTTCCAATTGCTTCCGGTTTGCGCTCTCGGATTGCAGTCGTGATTCTGTCTCTTCGAGTTGGGATGTGAGCTTCGCGATGTTGTCCTGCAGGTGTTGGTTTTCCTCGGTTATTTTGGGTAGAGTGTCAGCGGAAACTAGCATAGAGTCCACCGAGGCTTCCAGTAGCGGATACGGGTCTGGCGCATTTTCCAGGGCAGAGTAAACTTGTAGGAATGCAGAGTTGGTTGACTTGGAGTGGTTGGTAAGAAGATCGATGAAGGTCTGGTAGGCTGTATGATATGATGTATGTGTTAGCGGACTAAGCCAAGGCAGATTACGTAGATGCAGACGAAGATGAAGACGGAGACAGAAGCTATTAATAGCCATGCGTGGGCTTGCGTACCCTTCAGGAGGCCCTTGATCTCGGTCAATTTAGTGGCATCATCTAACTTCCTAAAGTCTTTCGTCTTCTGCGCAAGATCCTTCCGCTGGACGGTCGAGTCTCGCTGGTAGGCGACGATGTCGGAAGCGGTGTTGTCGAGGGTGGATATTAAGGAAGTCAGATCAATATCTGCTGGCAGTTAGAGACAGACGGCTCTCGGACGAAGCGCACTGCGAGCATGCGTACTTCTCCATGCTGAAATAGCATGTTGGAACTGGTTGGTATTATCCGGAAGTGAAGGGCCATCGCCGGACGATCGATTTGCTGTTGGCGCCTCCATGACAGCTATGCTTTTCTTCCCTTTTTTTTTCTTCTTCTTATTTCCTTTTCCCTCTCGGCATGTGGCAGTTGGCGCTGCCTCACTTATCGAATCATCAGAGATAGCAATCGGGGGGGCAAGTGGTGACAGATTTAAATGCGTGACGAGGTAAGGTGATGTGAGGCGAAGTGAGACGAGATATATGGATGTAAGTTGGGTGGTGTTAGCGATACGAGGTAAGAGGTAGTATGTAATATGTAGGTAGGTTAATCTAATCAGGTACAGGTCCAAGTCCCAAAATGAACGTGTTCGTTCCCTGGGCTGAAAATGCACCTGTGACCAATTATGTCCAAGTTACCTGACAGGGGTGGTCCATAAGCCCGGGTTTTACACTAGCGCTGCGCATCAAATGCACTACGAAGCTAAGTTCAACCACTAAACTACATAGTAACCTACTAACCTAAACCTAAGCTGTCTATCTGTCGACCTATCTCTTCCAGCCTCACGCTATCCAGATCCGTCCTCCTCCTCCTCCTCCTTCTCCTACCAGGCTGCCCGGCTTTCCATCTTCCTTCTTCCCGTCTCGGTTATGCAACAGGATTGCGCAACACCAGATATGAATAGACTACCTAGTATATGATGGTTTCGCTTCGATTATGGCTTTCGATGGACCATATGTCCTTCGTACGCTCTTTGCCGATGTCCCGCTATCCGAAGACGGCACTCGAGATGACATCAAGATCAACTGCGTAGAATACTTAGGTGCGCTCTAATTACTATGACTATTACTACTGCTGCTGCTGCTACTGCTGCTGCTACTAGAGCAACTGACTAACTGGACAACTCCCGCTATAGAGCGCAATCTCTATGTCGGTACCTCCGACTCAGAGCTGCTTCACTTCGTTCAAATCCCCCCAGACCCCGCCGACACCTCTGGCGACCCGACCTTCATACTTGCCTCACGACTCCGCCCTGCCTATGCTGAGCCAGCGAATGCTGCTGCAACTACTTCGCGCCCTGGTGTCCAGGAGATCCTCTTGCTTCCTGCTGTCGGGAAGGCCTGTATCCTCTGCAACTGCACGGTGACATTCTACTCCCTTCCCGAGCTAAGTCCCGTTTTTGGAACCACCCAGGTCAAGAATTGCAGCTGGATAGGCGGGATAGATCTCAACGAGTATGGACGGGAAACTGGTGGCGTCACTATACTGCTTTCCTTAAATAGAAGGATTCAGGTCGTCAGGATAGCCGACGATGCCCGCGTGATCAAGAAGATCGACTTCGCAGGGAGCACCCTGTCGGTGAGAAGGGATACTATTGCCTGTGTAGCTGATTCAAGAAGTTATGCGCTGTTGGAGATTGACCGCCAACTGAAGATCCCCCTGATGTCCATCTCTTCTCTGGATGAGGCCCAGCCAGGTACCATTGTTGGTCAAGCCCAGGACATATCTGGCAGCACAGGGGGTGGCTTGTTACGAAGCAACTCCACACGCACGTACGCTGAGAGTCCCGAGCCCCCTACCCACCGAAGAGGTACCAGCTTAGGCAATCTTATTTCTGGTGTAAATAGGAGGCAAGACAATCAATCTCCCGAGCTTGATGATACGGCTTCCCAGCAGGCTACCCCTCCAGAATCGAGGGCTAGCTCGAGACCACCAGAGGATGGCGCCAATACGGAGGCGAATGCTTCGGACGGCGCCACCGAGGGCCGTGCCGCACGATCAACAGCGGCTGCCCGGCCCGGCTCCGTATTTCTTAAGCCGCATATTGTCTCTCCGACCCCTGAAGAGTTTCTCTTGGTTACGGGGACTGGCCCACTAGAGCCCGGTATCGGAATGTTTGTAAATCTGGATGGTGATCCGACAAGGCCTACTATTGAATTTGAACGTTATCCTAGAGAGATAGTAGTTGATGGCGGAGCCCCGGATTTATCATCATCTCGCATATCCCTAGATCCGGATGAAGAAGGCTTCGTTCTTGCTTCGATGGGTAAGGAGTACGCAGACGGTATTCATTACGGTCTAGAGATACAACGCTGGGATGTTGATCCAGCCGAGGGCGAGCCAGTAAAACACTGGCTTGAACCACCCCATCCTACCCCGGCAAATGTCAGGTCGCCTCACTATTTAGGGATTCGGTCTCTATTAGGCTCGGACAACACTCAATTCCAAGAGATCATCGACAAGCTTTGCAGGCGCAGATTCGTGCCGTTTCCAAACGGCCATCCAGATGTGTCCGCAGTGTCGCTCAAGAGTGCTGACTCGAGAACGGCATTATCTATGGAAAGAGTGAGTAAAGAAAAGGAATTGTTCGATAGGGATAACGACTCTCCGGATGATGATTCTTTAACAGAGGGGTGGCAAGCTACTCGCAATGCTGAGGAAGAAGACTTTGCTCGTCGATTAGCTGGAAGTACAGCTCGTTTAGCTGTATGGACTGGGAGGAATATTTGGTGGGCTGTCCGAAGCCCCTTGATTATACAATTAGAAGCTCGGCTCGAAGCAGCAAATCCCGTATCTGCCCAGACGCCCTCTGAACGACGGGAATTGTTCAAAGTCCTGAATTCATTCCGCGGTCGCGAAGCCAAATCAGAATTGGAGTTTCTCACTTTCAGCTACATCCGCCAACGAGCGGGAATCCTGTTATTAACTAGCTTCTTGAAGTCGGAGGATAATTCTTTCGAGGAGGCCGAGCTTCGAGGAATGGAGGAAGTCCTAGTTGATAGCCTCCTCGACCCTCGAGTCGTTCTGTCTCTAGTTTCGGGGGTCCGCAACGAGGTGATCGAGACGCACCGCGGCATTTGGATTTTCGGAGGTGTAAAATCTACTGCCGAAGAGTTCATATCTGGTCAGAACTTTGAAACAGTCAATCCAAGCCTAAGTATTTTATCCCAGCCCGTGCTTCATTTTCTCAGACGATTCTTGACGGCCTGGAGGCGTAAGAAGGGCTTTGGGAGCATAGCAGACGAGAATGAGGTTTTCCGCACAGTTGATGCCGCCTTGTTAGCTGTTCTTCTTGAGCTTGACCAAAAAAATCCTCTTGGAGTAGCGAAAGAGCGGTCTATCCGTGTGGAGCTATACGAACTTGTCGACACTGGTGTTGATTGCTTCGATAGGGCTGAGACTCTACTCGAAACCTATCATAGACTTTACGTACTTAGCAGACTTTACCAAAGTCGTAAGATGGCAGGAGAGGTTCTCTCGACTTGGAGACGCATCGTTGAGGGCGAACAAGATGATGGCGATGAGTTGCGCGATGGTGAACAGCGCGTGCGCGAATACCTCATGAAGATTAGTAACCAAGCGTTGGTGCAAGAATATGGCATCTGGCTAGCGAGTCGCAACCCGAAGCTGGGTGTTCAAGTATTTGCTGAAGATAAAGGACGCGCACCGAAATTCGAACCTACCTACGTCGTCCAACTTCTTAGAGACGAAGCCCCGAGCGCCGTGAAATACTACCTCGAATACCTTGTTTTCGGCAAAGGTCATACAGTCTACGTCGACGAGTTAATCAACTACTATCTGGATGTCGTCATAACTCATCTACAGACATCGTCAGAAGCTCGGGACGTTGTGATGTCTACCTATGAAGCGTATCGCGCTCTTCAACCTCCAAAGCCTACCTACCGCCAATTCTTGACGGATAATGCTCCGCCGAACGACGAGGCTTGGCACAGTCGGTTACGACTTCTCCAGCTCCTAGGCGGCAACCATAATTACGACTCCGCGATGATTAGGGACCGTATCGCAAGTCTAAATAGCACTTCAGAAGACCTTCTCGTGCCGGAGACCATTATTCTCGACGGACGAGAGCGGAAGCACGAGAACGCACTACGTCTTCTAGTCCATCGCCTCGGCGACTACGACACGGCTGTGGCGTACTGCTTTCGCGGCGGCGCCAGCATCTACAGCATCTACCAGTCACAGAGCCAGCAACCACCGCCAAGCCCCGAGGCGCACAAATCGTCCAAGCGACGGGAGAGCAATCCTCCGACGCAGGACCAGCAGGCACGGTTGTTCCGAGCCCTGCTGGGCGAGTTCTTGCAGCTCGAAGACGTGGGCGACCGTGTGGAGCAGACGGGCCTGCTGCTCGAGCGCTTCGGTGGCTGGTTCGACGTCGGCGACGTGCTAGCCGTGATCCCCGATAGCTGGAGCGTCGACCTCGTTGCTGGCTTCCTAGTCAAGGCCCTACGTAACGTCGTCGTCGAGAAGAACGAGACGACGGTCGCAAGGGCGCTGAGCTCGGCGCAGAACCTCAGGGTTCAGCACGACCTCATCGTCAAGATCGACGAGAGGGGGCCGAGCGTTGAGACATAGGCGCGGGGGGCGTGCTGAGGGTTAGGGCTGTGATGATTTTAGATAATGATTATGGAGCTGGAGTTATGTGTCAATGAACGAGATATCCAAGGCGTGTAATGATGTTCTTCCCTCTGATGACGTGCTATGCTAAATCATGCCCTGGCGCATCCGTCCTTCCCAGGATTTAGGTATATTCACTTTTGAAGCTCGGTTATATCATACTAGGCTAGAGAAGTCGGACATTTCGCCTCTATCCCCTGTGATCAACTTGACTTCGTTATATTTTAATTGACATCAACTAACTAGTTGTACAAGATCTCCGTTTCCTAGACCACTCATGTCTCGAACCATTCACTGACTTGATATGTGAATTGGTCGGCATTTGGCTCCTTGAGAATGATCGGCCGCACTGAATCAGTATGACTTAGATTAGGGAATTTTACCTGCAATGAGAGAGGAGTTGGTTACCTAGTGCGGCTTCCTTTATTTAAGGCTGAGAAAGCCTACCTGTTTATTCTGTTCCTGTCTCCTTCTCCTTAAAACCTGCTCAGTATCAAAGACTATTCTCTCATCTATAGGGTTTCATGGCATCCACTCTGGTGATGTACGCCACTGCAGTTGGCAGCTTCTTCGTCGTCTGCGGCATCGCCTTCTACACATGGCTTCAGTGCCGGAAAAAGCCCGCCAAGCCGATAAACGAAGCACCGAGACCACCGCCGCCGCCGCCGTACAGTTTCCTACCTCCAGCACACAGATGATTCAGAATAACGCTCAGCTATATGATCATTGATCTCCTCCCTGAAATAAGCAGCATCTCGACTAAACCCATTTACGGAGCCTTATTGCCGCCCTTCTTACAAGCCCCCTTTCTTTTGAGTTACACCCCTAAGACGGAATATATTATGAATCATGGAAACCACGGCTAGATTACAGTCCAGAGAGGAATCACAATCATAATTAAATGAGAATCCATCATCTACCTTCGACTCATAAAGGACATATATCTCATTTTCAATACCTAGAAACATTAATATACGAAGCTGTCTTAAATACAATGAATGTTGACCCATCACATTATCTTCTAATTCTCTGATTGCAATCGGGCATGCAACTCAGTTTCTAGTGTGTTCTATTTAAAATCCAACTTTGGTTCTTAATCCTTCTTTATAAACGCCGTGTAAATTCTCCCTATTAGATGTCTGGCCACTTCTAAATATTCCTCTCATCTACGATGTTTATCTAACTATTTGATAGAAATGGAGATTTCCACCCTTACTCAGGTACATCTTTTAAACAAGGAATACATGCAATGATATTAAAAAAGATTTATATCCTCATGATACTAAACTCGAGTTGTTGACTGATCAACGCAAGTCGGCAGGACTAAGAGATACAAGTGATAGTAACAATCTGACTATCGACAATTGCCGCTCATTTTTTGAACAATTCATTTTCAGAAATCTACATTTTGTCCCGTCTCGTTAAGCTGTCCCCAGAAAACAAACAAAAGACCAAGCCAACCAGGAAACGATGTACGCAGCAAGACAACCCTTGCTTATGTCAACATCGAAGCATGATTTGGATCCAGACAACCACAAATACACACTTTCCATGAACTTCAAAACTGATAGCACATATCTGTTAACTATGGCTCTGATAACCATCACAGTTACTATATTTCTACTTATAGCTGTCTGGGTGGCATCAAAGAATCGAGATATTTATGGTGGTCTATTTGGGACAGAAGTATATTTGAATACTTCTTCACCTAACCTTGAAAGTGAGCTGGAAAGTGTTCAACGTTCATGATGAGCCATTTTTAGCTACATACCTACATAATAGGTAGATAGCTGATTTACTATCAAGCTGATCACAGCTAGACTACTAGGGTCATGCTAAACAAGAGTACTGAACGTACCACTGCAACAACAATATATAGGTCGGCAAGTTGACCTGGAGATATGTTGAGTCAACGACAATACTATGCGCTTAGAGTATAGAGTAACACGAAAATACACGTACATAGCCTGTAAATAAAATACAAGTAACCAACCTACTTCCACTTAACCATATGAACAAGCCAACCTAGCAACAAATTGGATTCCCACTCGGGGATACTGCAGCTTAGAACATTGCAAAAAAGCATACAAACTGCCATATTCGTGATACTTGACTGCAACATCGCCGGCTACTTGGTTAGTACTTTCCTACATATGCCACTCCTGCCCTCCCACTCTTCTCCCTTCCCCCTCTTACAACACACACACACTCATCACGGATCCACGAAAACAACACACCTTTCCCATCACACACACACCCCCCACAGCATACACGTACGTACCATCATCTCTATCTACATACCTTTTCCACTTGCCACTGAAGACCTACAACTAATTCGGAAAGCTTGAAATCAGAGTTCTCTCCCCCATCGTCCAAGTACCCAGAATAAGAAAAACAACAACAACTACTACTACCACTACTACGCACCACTTCTACCTACCTCGAGAAAGCCACCACGCGCGGTACTCGTACACAATGGCACCCGTTCCCACCTTGTCCGGCATCGCCAATGCCACCTCCGATCTTGTCGTCCGCGTTGCGGACTACGGCGGCGGCGGCAGCGGCGGCGGCGGAGGTCAAGGCCTCGCGCTCCGCGGCCTCACCAACGATCAGCGCGACGTCATCATCGTCATGTCGCTATTGCTTGCCGCGATGTGCGCTTTTGTGGGCGGCCTCTACTTGTATGTGCGGCTGACGGGACGTTGGTGGTAGATGCGGTTGTCTGCCCATCCCCCCAACTAAACCCTTACGCTACTGAGAGGAGGAGGAGGATCATGAGAAAAGATGGATGGATGGATGGATGAAGGAAGGGACAAGGGGAAAATGAGAAAAAAGCTCCGCTGGTAAGTTCATTTGGATCATGGACGATATGTTTTTCTTTTTTGCTTTTTATTCTGACTTTATATGAATCATATCATCTAGGAGTTTCCGTTTGCAAGAGCTTCGACCGGTTTTTTTTTCTTTTTCTACCTAGGTATTCAGACCCGGTTGTTCGTCCGTCTGTCCTTTCGCCCTGAAGCATCCCCCCTTCCCCCTCCCATATTTGTCTTCTTCCCGCTCGACCACGACAACACCTTATAAGGGGATATGGCTTGGACTGGGTTGGATCATCGCACAACACGCACACACGGAGAGAGAGAGAGAAGGAGCTAGGTTACTAGTAGTAGCACAGCTCAAGGAATGAATTGTCAATGAGACCCAAAAAAAAACCCCACACACGACACCAAGCTTTTCTTCCGTGTTGTCTTCTTCGTCTTTTTAATTCTAGTTAAAGAAACCGTGAGGCCTTGCGGATCTGTTTTCTCTAGCACGTGCCGACTTCGAGCCGTCTCGTTCAAGAAGTAGCAAGGGGGATTTCCTGAAAATGTAGAATAGAATACCTGCCGTGTTATGATCGTATGTGTTGCGTATATGGCTGTGTGTGTGGGTATGTATATGCCCTAGGACAGGACCGAGCCTTCTCTGACCTCGGTCTCATCAGTCCTCCCTGCCTCGTTCTATCTATGCTTGACAACCTTACACACCTTTGCCATTTGATTACCTACTTCACCCCCCCCCCCCCCCCCCCCCACCCAAACACGTACTCGAGTATTCTACCACGAGCCTTACTTAGGTACCTACCTACTTAGATGAATACATATAGCTATACCTACCTTTTACCTACCCACCCACCCACCTACTCCCCTAACACGCCTCCCTCCCTCCCTTCCCCCCTTCCGTACCTCCCTCGCATCTCTCCAGCCCCACAACACCCTCGCCGTCGCCCTCGCCGTCGCCGTTGCCGGCCTCGGCCTTCTGCTGCTGCTGCTGCTGCTGCTGCTGCTGCTGCTGCTGCTGGTGATGCCGAGGTCGAGGTCGAGGGGACAGGGACGGGGCCGGGGACGGGGACGGGGCACGTGGATGATGATGGATGTGAGGAAGGGGAAGGGGAAGGGGGCGAGGAGGAAAAGGAGAGGTGAGAGAGGAGATGAGTGTCGTCGTCTTCGTGCGGTGCTGTCTCGAGGCCGTCAGTTCCGGCGTCGCTGCTGGTTGTAGTAGTAGTAGTGTTCTTATCGCTAGGCTTGCCGCCGCCGCCATCCTTGTCGTAGTTGGACGGACGGTGGTAGTAGTTGTCGTCGTAATACATCCAGCTGAACAGCTCCTGCGCCTGCTTCTGGGTCGCGTTGCTGAAGCCGATCTGGAGGTCGATGCGGCGCCGGGCGCAGCAGCGCCTTGTCGAGGCTGTGGATGCGGTTGGTCGTCAAGATGAGCGTGCGGCCCTCCTGGCCCGCCACGCCGTCGATGGCGTTCAGCAGGCCCGACAGGGAGAGGGGCCCCTCGTTATCCATGTCGTCGTCGTCGTCGTCCCCGCCGGCTTTGTTAGCTGCTGTCTTCTGCCGGCGGCTCCCGCCTAGCCGGGCGATGCCCACGGCGTCGATGTCCTCGAGGAGGAACACGCAGCGCCGCGGTAGCGAGTTGACCAGCAGGCTGAGCGTCCTGTCGGTCATCGTCCCGTCCTCGAGAGAGGCCACGAAGATGTCAAGCTCGAACTGGCCGGCTAGTGCGTACGCAAGAGAGGTCTTTCCGGTCCCCGGGGGCCCGAAGAATATGTATCCGCGGCGAAGCGGGATGCCTCGGTCTGCGTACCACCGCGCTGTGACGGGGTGGAGATAGTCATTCATGTCGTCGAGCACTCTCTTCTTCTGCTGCTTGTCCAGGACAAACGGTCTGCATCCCGCGTACGGGTCGGGTGACGCACTTCATCCAGTTGAACTGGCTTCTCCTGCCATTACGCATTTCTATCGGGTCGGGCTTGTACACGGTAGTCTGAGAGTCGCTGTCGCTAGTGTAATCTTCCCGGGCCTGGAGAATGAGATCTTTGACGGGGTCTAAGAAAATACATTACTTTTTAACACTCTCAAGTCCCCTTAGGGGCCTGGATCTGGGGACTTATTTGTTGACCGTCCGAAACATGAGATGGACAAGCTGGTTGAGTGACCCGAATACCTCTGGCTGTCGGCGACTGCCGAACAGATCACCCTAAAGTACCGGCCTCGCCACCAGATGCCGTGGGATCCCTCAGCAGGAAGATACTTAGGAGGCTTCGCCAATACAAGCAACTAGTACAGGAATATGAGAGGGACGCGAGATACATACGATCTGGCATCCCTGCTTTGAGAAGTTGAGATAACCACCTGATTGTCGAAGAACCTTGGGCGGTTTCTTCACCATCCGTTTCGGCCATCTGGTTTTCAACCAAAACATTCCTCGAATCAATTATGTTAGGATGCTTTGCTAGCCAGCCAACTTAGCATACTATTGTAGAGAAAGTCCTTTTCGATGGGTATGACGGTGCTCATAAAATGCCTATCGAAGACCCTTCGGACTTCCTGGCAACCCTGTGACAACGCCTTGCAGGAAACCCATCCAAGGCATAGGAAGGCCAATGTGGTTGTCGTGCTCCATTCTGTCCCATTATTGACGTGCTGAAACAAGGGAGCGAGCAATTTCAAGCCGAAGAGGGTGAGTAGAAGTTCGATTATATTAGCCCCTAAACCGAGCGTGGTGGTGCTATTTAGGGAGGAACTTGCGTTAACAGCAACAAGGAGCGCCTCGTGTGTAGTGTTCATAATGGATAGCTGTTACCTCGAGGCGTAGATTGTGTGAAGGTGTATCGGCTTCTCGTGTTAGAGGTTACTAAAAATCTACATAGACGGGGACCAAAACCGGCCTTATACAAAGAGTCGACATCCCTTCGCCGGTTAAAGATAGGTCAAGTGATATTAACAAGAGACACCAACTGGCCCATCCAGCCTCTGCTTATACATGTCTTTCCTTCCTATAGGTGTGGATTTTCAGTTGTCTTGATAGTGCAGTAGAGTTCTTGTCATGCGCTGTTAGGAAAGGGCCTCAACCACGCTCCACATGCCAGACACTGCGAACAATAGGGTTCATATCGAGTTAAGTACCTACTGAAGTCATACATATAAATCTGTGCTTATTTAGATATGTATACGAGAGATTGATCAACGTGAAAAGGGGTATCCTTTCTGCTTGAATTTCTCTGGCCCATCAGACCATATGTCTTCGGATACCGTAGTGTGTGTGGCCATGAAGACCTTGATGGAACTGCCCAAATGACCATATAAAACAGTTTTTGGATATACATACACCGAGTTTGCTAAGTTAGACCTCTCTCCCTTACATTATCCAGATTCAGATCTATTTTTAGCGCCATGTATCCGTTCCTAATTGATATTAAATCTGCAACAGGTCTCGAGGCACCACTCGCAGAGACCTCAGCTGAGTCTGTAAATCCCATATGCTTTTCACAGATCGTTGATAAGTCTCTCTTATCGAAACACCGTTTCTTAATCCAGACCTATCCATTCATCCCCCGTGCCATCATCGGATTGCATTGCACTATCCACGATCCCTTCTTCCTTCGCTGCCACTAATTTCATCGGGACACCATTTCCATTAGTAAGAAGCTTCTGACCATCTGCGTCCAACTTCTTGGTTTCTGCTTGACCCAGAAGGTAGTCTACCATGTAAACATTTTCGTCTGCCAATCGCCGAATTTCATTCTGCATTCGAGCAACAGCTCTCGCAACAACCCGTAGCTCAACGTCAATTTTGCTGCGGTTTGCTGTGAGCCACTGTCCGTGCTTGTCGACCAGAGCCTTGATCCACAGTAGACAGAATTCAATGTGCGGTGATTCTTCGGTTTGGGCGGCAACAAAGCGCAACAATCTTGCGACGTAGACTGTGGGGAAATGCTCTACCACAAGTGGGATGTCCGTATAAGGTATTGACTGGAATACCCTCTTGATGAGACCTGCCTCATTAAGCCGGAAGGCCATAACTAATGACTTTAGATAGTCCTTCTCGTTTTCGAGTACTGCGAGGGTCGATGCTGGTGTTATTTCCATATTCAAGTCGAAAGGATCGAACTGAACATCGTTATCCAGACTATATATGAGAAGACCTTCGGTCGAAGCCGCGCAGAACGAAGTACCAGCGGGCGAGAAGCCCACCCCTGTCACTTTGACCTCTGGGAATCTTTTCCGTGCAGAAGGGTCACCTCTCTTCGAGCCAGGTAAAGACTTGTCCTGTCGTGCTTCCCGATCAGAATTCTCTCCATCATCGTCAATAAGCTCTTCCGGTCCAGCTTCCGTAAGGAGCTTGCTGTTCAAAAATTCCTGCGTCCCTGACAACGACAGGTTGACGCTGACAGTGAATTTCTTTAACAAGACCATGGTGCTAACCGAGTATAAACAAATGTATTTACTACTCCCAGCGGCTAGGAGACAACTACCATCCGTGCTGTACCGTATTGTGGCAAAGCTTTTCGTGCCAGACACATTGGCAGCAGTCCTACGATCGGTAATTTTTCGGCCTCCCGACACGTCTCTTCGACCGTCGAGGCCAGAAACTTGTTCTGCATCTGATATAGACCAAAATGTCAACTGACCATCTAAGGTTGAAATGGCAAGTTGAGCAGAATCGGGTCTGACGGCAATATCTAGTACATCCGCTTGTAGTTGAAGAGGTTCACTAGTTTGCGTGCGCCCAAAGATTGACCACATCCTTGCTGTCCGATCCCAACTTCCACTAACCAGAAGACTACCATTAGGCGCGAATGCTAATGAGCAGACGGGGCCTTCATGTCCAGCCAACCGATCAAGAAGCTGTCCAGTTTGCACCGACCATATGTGTATGTCAAAGGAATCCAAGGAACCTGCAGCAACAACCTCCCCACTCGGGTCGACGGCCATACAGGCGAAGGATAATCGAGTAGGTGCAGTAAATGTCCTGAAATTTCGATATCGTATGAGATCCCACGCTCTTATTGAACCGTCGAGACTCGATGTGAACAGCACGTTCCCCTTCTTGGCAAACTCACACCCAGTCACGCCGCTCGAGTGCTCCGTAAATGTAACGATGCAGAACCCGGAATCGACATCCCATACTTTTATCTTGCCGTCGTCAGCGGTGGTGACGATACGCTTCCCATCTGGTGAATAAACAAGAGCATTCATAGAATCAAAATGGCCCTGCTGTTTCAATATATACGACTCGGATTGCCATTCCCAGACAAGAAGTTGCCCCAACTTGGAAGCACCAAAAGCTAACCACTCTCCACTCTTGTTTATGGTGACAAAGTCGATATCATTCTGTGATATACTGAGTGTATGGATGGAGTTGAAGTCGGGCATCTCATATAGACCAAATACGCCATTGGAAAAGCCTGCCACTAGGAGATTGGATTCCGCATGAAATGAAGCACACCTGACACTAGCACTGCCTTGCATGAAGTAATGTCTCCGCACAATCCTCCAGCGCATATCGTCGTGCTCGGCATCCGCCATGTCCTCGTCTTCATCCCGGGGAGGCGCGTCGGGATGTCGAGTGTATTGCCAGTCACACACTGCTCCATCTTTACTGACTGTGTAAATGGTTTCCTGATCTCGGGAGAACCAAGCGCCAACGATAGCCTGCTTGTGGCCGGCCAGGACGGTTGGAGTAAAGCCCTCCTCGGCATCGAGACTCCAGATTCGGGTTGTCAAGTCTTTAGAGGCGGTTAAGAAGAAGCGTGAGTCGGCAGACCACTCAATATGGCGTACATCGTCAAAATGGCCCACGTGTGTATGGTGGCGCACAAAGGGCGCAAACTCCAGTTCGCCCTGGGCGTTCGAATCCGGGGTAGATGGAACCTGCCATACTTCGGTCTTGCGCCCCAAGCCTACGGCAAAGTGACGGCCGGAGGGAGAGAAGGCCAGGGCGGTAACGGATGATCTAAATGAAAAGTGATAGAGCGATACGCGGCGAGGGACGTTGGTTAGAATGGCGTGTCCCTCATCGTCAACTGAGAGCAGTAGGTTACCCCGCGGGGTCAGGCCGATTCTCGAGATGTTCTTTCGATGAGCGAATGGGAGGGTGTATGATTTGTTGCTGTGGCAAGATCGCTGTCAGCTTCCAATCAGCATACTCAAGTAAAAAGGGGGAATGCGACCAACTCTACGAGATTGAAGACAGAGACTCTGTTCCCTACAGGCGAGAACAGACATGTACCATCAGGACTGAACAAGAGGTTGCCCTGGCAGTACACAGTTCCAAGCAAATTGGAGAACTGAACAAGACCGAATTAAGTAGGTAGATTAGTACAGGTCCTGTGTTTTACAGCTGGGAAAAGTAATGGTGCTGCTCACCTTGAAGTCTGTCTTCATTGTCACGATATGGCCATTATCTTTTTTTTTCTCCTTTTGTTTTATGTCTGGTAGATGTTTAAGGGTCTTTATATTCTGCCCACTGCAAAGATGCGCCCGCCTTAAGATGGATAGCAGCTTCCATTCCTTCAATTGAACTTTTTTTCCTACTAATTTCTTATCAGCGATAAGAACTGAGTACACTAAAAGCACTAAAAGGGTGCATAAGGTATGCACATATGTAAGCAAGGTAAGGCAGGTAAGGTTTCCACCAATGCAGTAGGTACCTGAGTGGGTATCTCTAATGAGCCATGGCCTTTCCAGCCAATCAATCAACCCCAATCCCCTAACCTGATTAGTTCAAGCTAGTCTATGGTGGGCAACTAGGTAGGTAGGCGGTCAAGGCTTCTCTTGCATGGACCACGTTCAACGAAAGGTCAAAGGCCAATTGGTCGGAAAGGGGTGGGGATGGCCTATCAAATTGAATGCTTCCCCCCCCCCTTCCCCCCAGTCCATTTCGGTTGCCGTGTGCTAACCTAAGGAAATTTGCCGGAAGGACTACCCTACCTAGAGCGAGCAACTTGTCGAGGCTTTGCTTTCCCCTGAAGTACAAGCACAAACCCAATACCTTCAACTCATCAACATCCATTCTTCACCGGTAAAAATCCCCCTTCTCGACAACCTTAACCCGAGTTGTCTCCGCCTCCCACGCTCCCAAGTCCGTCTTGTTGTTTCTTGGGATTGATACCATTCCTACGTAACACCCCCCAATCCTGGTTTTGTATCGTGAAGTAGATAGCTATCTACGTTACATCCCTCTTTCAAGATGGCCTCTACCACCGCTGAGAGCGCGTCGCCCATTGGCATTGCCAATCTGCCCAACCAGCGACACAAGATTGTCGCTAAGCGAGGTGCCGCCTTTACTATCATGGTATGATACGAAATCCTTCGAGTCGCTGCTCTGCTTGATGTTTCTTCCATGCACTCCCTGCTGATACGAACTGTGCGTGTGCCGCTTATTAGGTTGCTGGCGAGTCCGGCTTGGGAAAGACGACCTTCATCAACACCCTCTTCTCCACGACCATCAAGAACTATGCCGATCACAAGCGACGCCACCAAAAGCAGGTTGACAAGACGGTCGAGATTGAGATCACTAAGGCCGAGCTGGAGGAGAAGTTCTTCAAGGGTAATTACGCATGCCTCCTTAATCCTGCTAGCTGTCGACGTGACCATTCCTAACCTGCTCCCGCTCTAGTTCGCCTGACTGTCATTGACACCCCTGGCTTTGGCGACTACGTCAACAACCGAGATTCCTGGATGCCCATAATTGAGTTCCTCGATGATCAGCACGAGTCGTACATGCTTCAGGAGCAACAGCCCCGCCGTCAGGACAAGATCGATCTTCGTGTCCATGCCTGCCTGTACTTTATCCGACCTACCGGCCACACCCTGAAGCCCTTGGACATCGAAGTCATGAAGAGACTGTGCTCTCGTGTCAACCTGATACCTGTCATTGCCAAGGCCGACACCCTGAGCCCCGTTGACCTTGCCAAGTTCAAGGCTAAGGTATGCACATCCCGACCCTGATCAATCCCTCCGTGTGGCTGCTAATAACATGCTTTTCGTAGATTCGGGCAGTCATTGAAGCTCAGAGCATCAAGATCTACCAGCCTCCTATCGAGGAGGATGATGAGGCTGCTGCCCAGCATGCACGAAGCCTCATGGCTGCTATGCCGTTCGCTGTCATCGGTTCAGAGAAGGACGTCAAGACCGGCGATGGCCGCATCGTGAAGGGTCGCCAATACTCCTGGGGTGTTGCCGAGGTTGAGAATGAGGACCACTGCGATTTCAAGAAGCTCCGTTCCATCTTGATCCGCACTCACATGCTCGACCTTATCCACACGACCGAGGAGCTCCACTACGAGGCCTACCGTGCCCAACAGATGGAGACCCGCAAGTTTGGAGAGGCCCGCCCTCGCAAGCTCGACAACCCCAAGTACAAGGAGGAGGAAGAGGCCCTACGCAAGCGTTTCACCGAGCAGGTCAAGATCGAGGAGCAGCGTTTCAGACAGTGGGAGCAGAAGCTCATCGCCGAGCGAGACCGTCTCAACAAGGATCTCGAGCAGACCCACGCTCAGATCAAGCAGCTCGAGACCGAGCTCGAGCAGATGCAAGGCAGCGTCGCCCGCAGTGGCCGTCGCTAAACTGCGTATATATTCTTCCCCCATTTGCCAGCGAATTGTGGAATCGCCCAGCCTTAATAATTGTCTCCATCTAGTAGCGAGTATGGAGCTAAACTACTATTCCTGCGTCCGTGTCTGAATTGCAAAGTTAATGGTTCACCTGGATGATTATGCCTTAGAAGCTAATTGAGTCATGTTCCGGGGGTTCGATCCTAGAAGAAGAGATAAAGAGAAGGGGTAGCCTTCCCCGTGGGGAAAGGGCAGAGCTGCGAAGACCCCATCATCAGGCTTGCGAATAACCCGAGATATCAAGAAAAGATTATTTATCTCTGCTTTTGAAGGAAAAGGGTTTCCCGTTCGAAACCGATACCCCCTCCCTGTTTTCTACAAGATCCCAGTTAGGTTTAATTCACGATGTAATCACAGTTTATTTATGATACCAGCCAAAACGATAAAAAAAGAACAAAAAAAGAGCACCCCGAATTTTTCTGTCAACCCAACCTATCCTTTTTTTTAAACCTACCAGACGCATGTTCAGGGAATGTTTTGGTGTAGTAGTAGTAACGGTTGAAATATTAGGAATGTTTGTGCGTGCGTGTGTGTTGTATGTATTGCCTTGACATACGAAGTAGCAGCATCATCCAGCCCTCTTCCTCCCTTTTATCCATCGACCACCCTCTTCTCTTTTTTTTCTAAAAATTCTTAAAATTCTTAAGCTACGGGGGTATATCCTGTCCATGTTGCTATACGTTGTACATATTTATATATACCTACCTATTTATATTTTTATTTCTCAAAACGCAAAAAAACGCGTGCCTACTTACTAAACATTTGCCCCCCTTTTTTTTCCCCATTGAAACCTGTAAGTAGCGCCCTCCCCCTCCGTCCTATATCCTGTTTAACCGGCAGATAAAAATTCCTGAATCCCTCCTAGAGTGAACTTTTTTTTTTTTGTGTGTGTGTGTGTGTGTGTGTGTGTGTGTGTGTGTGTGTGCTAAATAAGTAAAAGGGAGGGGAGAGTTAGTGATTCCCCTCTTAGACGGCATCCATAGCCGCCCGAGTAGTCAGCTGCTCGTTCTTGTTGCCCAGCTTGGAGATCTGCAGGAAGGCGTCGACGCCGTAGCCCTCGAGGCTGTGGAGCTCGAGGCTGCCGGCCCAGTACTCGGCGTAGACTCGGCTCAAGGGCAGGCCCATGCCGAGGCGCAGGTTGGGAGGGCGGGTCGAGAGCGAGGTGAGCGAGCCGTCCTGATGGTGGTGCTGATGCAGGTACTGGTTCTGGTGGCCGGCCACGTCCTGCGGGTGCGAGAGGCTGCCGCCGCCGTCGACGCGCAGCTCCTGCAGGGTCGCGGCCATCAGGGGCACCTGGACCAGGTTCTCGAGGCGCTCGCTCTTGAGAGGGCCCTTGCCGAAGGACCACAGGTACGGGAGCATGTCGCGCGGCACGCCGCCGCCTTGGTCCGAGATCCGGATTATGACGTGCCGCGGGGCCTCGCATAGGGTGACCTCTATGGGAGGGGGCGGGCCGGGCGAGGAGCGGCGGCGGTGGTGCTCGATGACGGCCTGGACCGAGTTGCGCAGGAGCTCGCCGACGATGTACTCGAGGTGGCTCAGAATGTAGGGGAAGGTGGCCTCGAGATGGCCGTTGATGCGGATCTCGGGGATCGGGGCGTCGGGCCCGTTGGCGGAGCGGGCGAGGTGCCGGACGGCCTCGCCACAGCGCTCGACCACGTCCTTGGCGACGCACTTGAGGAACACTTCGCCGATGAACTCGGACTCTGCGAGCTTGGCGCCTGGGGAGAACCAGTCCGAATGGAAGGTCTCGGTCAGCGCGAGGTGCTGCTCCGCGATCACGCGGCGGGATATTCGCTGCCATTCGTGAGTCAAGAGTCGAATAAAATAAATAAGTGATGAGAAACGATAGTCATGGTGGCAAACTCACAGATCGCAAGATGGTGTTCATGAACCGGTCCAGCTCGTCGGACGGCATCAGTCCGCTGCACTCGAGGATGCCCATGGCGAGCTTCGGGATCACGCACAGATGCGCGCGGAGCATCTTCTCGATCTCTTTACAGAACCGCTCGTTGTCGTCAAGGGTCTTGATCTCCTTGACGCGCCGGAATGTGTCGAAGGCGGTGTAGTACAGCTCGTAGACGTCGCTGATGTGAGGGTTGGTCACGACGACGTACGGGAGGCGCTGCATGTCACGGATCCGGTGGGCGATTCTGCAAAAAGAAGGTCCAGGGTGATAAGTTACTTGACTACATGCGCACAAGATACAGGGACAGAATATACATGTAGATACGGATATCCCCCTGTAGTAGAGTAGTGGTGGACCTTACCTTGTTGGCAGCTCTGTGCGGACGTAGTTCGCTGAGCTGATCAACCGTGACTCGGTTAGAGACCGGCCGAAGACCATCAGCTGTCGCAGACTGATGGGCCGGGCCTCTTTGGCCACCCATCTATTGTGAAGATAAACATGTCAGCAAGTAGTCTTCAGTTATGTAACAGAGACATGCAGCGAGGGCTAGAGGGTAGATGCAGATAAATAGCAAAGCTAGGTAGATATGTAGAGAAAGATGGGAAGGGGAGGGGGAGAGAGAGACAGGGAGAGACAGGCGCTTATATATAATTCCAACTTACTCATCTAGGACCTGCACGGGTCTCCATTTGGCGGTCTTATGAGTCCACCTCGTCCCGTTTGCTCCCGGGCTGTCATAGCCGCACCCAATTGGCCTCCGCCAGGGGGCGTTACTCAGCGCTGGAACTGCTGTGATGAGCCTCGAGCACGAGGCGCCGTGGTGATGGTGGATTTTCCGGCTGGGGCAGCGGCTGATCAGCCGGAAGCTCTTGGTGGCATTTTGTACCACGAAGGGGAACATGCCGCCGGCACTTCCATGCCAGAACGGAGGCGGAGAAGGGCTAGTCCTCGCTTGCGAGCAGCACAAGCATGTGAAGCTCGCCGCGAGAGCGTTTGCCTTTCAAATTATACCTAAAGTTGGATTGGTGACTGCTGCTGCTGTTTTGTTGTGGTGAGAACTTCGCATGTGCAAGAGGCAAGGCTTGATATTATTATTCTTATTGATAGTGGTAGGAGAAGGTAGGGGGTAGATAGTAGCATTGGATAATAAGAGAGATAGAGAGAGAGAGATACACAGAGAGAGTAGTACTAATGTGTTTCAATGTATGGCTGGATCATAAGATCTGCCGATTTCGCTACTACATACCCGATAGGTGAATATTTATGCTTCTGTACAGTATTTATAGCAACACGAATAGCAGAGGTTTTAGTTACTATGTAGTTTGGAAGAAGTCCACCTACCTAGGTACCGTAGTTCTCCATTCAATCTATCAATGTACCTAACCTTAGATAGAATGAAATATCTAAGGTTAAGCTTGAGGTAGTTTGGTACATATTATATCTTATGCAAGTGGTCGATTACATATGTATGTAGCAAGAAATAAATCAAATAACTAACCGGTTAGGTAGGTAAGTATGTAGGTAGCTTTCTGTTCTTTTCTAAAGTGTGGTACAATAAATAATACCGTTTCCCTGCTATGTGCTATCCATACCTGACTCAGGGCGACTCGATTCGCCTGACTGACTAGGAACGTCCACGGAATGTTCACTCCAATTGCTTATCTAAAGATCACATTAGAATGAAGAAAAGCTCCGGGCAAAGTCTCCAGCCATTGGTGGCAAGTAAGCTTATCGTATAACCTAACCTCATCCATCCATAACCTACTTAGTATTGACTATGTATGTAGGAAAGACATACTAGTTAGGTAGTATGCTGGTACCTACTCTGCATAGTATGGACCTCGAGTCTCGGTAAGCCATAGATGCATCTACTAATAGGGTGGGCGCAGAATTCATAGGATGGGGGAAAGCTCTGCACAGCCCGGGGTTTACATGTATTGAAGTAAAAATCAATGTGATTTGGAATTCCTGCACTTAGTAATGTCGAGTCTCTTGACCTCTTCTTATATTAGGTAGGTACTTCAATACCTACTTACCTTCCTGAGGTATAACCAGACGATCACATACCTATTGAATAGTGAGTGTATCGACATTAGGTAAAACCTGGGGATTGGCGGGTCTTTGTAGTCAATCAATATCATCAATATCAATTGATGTTTTGAAAGCTGCTTGCCTAGGTTAGTACACTATAGTAGGGAGGTAGATATTATCTACAGGGCATGTGTAACTAACCTAGGAGCTTCCATCTCGATAGCATCCCGTCCTCCTGAAATGATTGATAGGTATACACGTCATGATCATTGACTAGTGGGGCTTCAGAGCTGTTCTTGGAAACACACCTAATAACCTGGAAGCACTGACATGCTAAGTTAGGTGTGTACTTGTACCTACACTAGGTAGCCAGGTACCTAGAGAAATGGGTTGCAAGTGGTACTAAGTCAACTCATGAGGCGGGAATGCTGGATTGTGATTATTCTAAAGGAGGTAGAAAGAAGGATTTGAAAATAACAAGGTACATATTGATGCATACTTAACTACATACTAATAAAGAAAGAGAAAGAGTTATAGAACTCAATCCAGAAAAAGAAAAAGGAAAAAAGTGAAAAAAAAAAAACTGTTACATGTCTGTGTCAAAAGCAGACAAAAGCAGATGACCAACATCAGATTTTCACAGACAGCTGAAGGTACGTATCGAGATACTTATGTAATAAGGCTAATGGAGGGGTACAACCAATCATACGAGATACCGAAAAGGTGCCGGTGTGCTGAATGGTCCATCTCCTAAGGTTGTCCCGCGTTTTTGTTCTTCAATTGTACCCCGTCTTGCCCGTGCTCCAGTCTCTCTTACAATTCTTCACGACTTTACAGTGCCACCACCACAACCCACGCACACTCGACTCTTGGAAGTTGTTTAATGGTGTCAATCTTGGCTAGCTCTGGCTAGTGGGAAGTTGAAGAATGAAGCAGTCTCTGAAGCTTCATCACTCCTGTTTTTACATTTGCGCTTTGTTGACTCCCTAAGGTATCACCTGCTACCTACATACCTACATACTAAGTATTGCACTAGGTACTCTACTCTACTCTACTCTACTCTACCACCACTACCACTATCACTACCACTAACCACTACTACTACCACTAACCACTACTACTACCACTACCTCATTACTGCCTACTCACCATTGTCGCGTCATCCTTAACCTCGTCTTCTTTTTTTCTCCCTTTTTCTTTTTCTTTTTTTTAGGCATCGGCCCAACTGCTTTATGCCTGCTGTTTATGCCTGCTGAATCACGTCCACGCCCCTACTCTAGTCCTTGTTCCTTTGACTGACTGGCGAAACGATTCCTTCCTCGCCTTTTTTTTTTCTTCTAACAACCCCACCAAACAGGTATTACCTACTACTACTACCACCACCACCACCACCACCACCACCAATACCCTCCTACCTTAACTTCCACCACCACAACCATTACTACCACTTACCTACCTACCTACCTACCTCTTCTTCTTCACACTACCTCCCTACCAAGACTTGGCCGCTGTCTGGTATCACCAACCCCGTAACCGCCGCGCTGCCACATTCTGGAGAACAACATCTCCGGTCGACCCTCTTTTATCTCTATCCAACCCTCCATAACCCGCCGGAGCTTATTCCACAACCTCATGTAGACATGGTGAGCTTGCCAGCCTAGTCTTTACAGCCCTTTTCTACCACCTGCATTTTATCTCGCGATAATCGCCTTTTTTATATTCTCCCCCTCAAACTGTCATTCCCCTAGATTCGCCCACCTCTTATTCCCATATCTGTGCCTCTGCGTATGAGGGCCTTGGACACGATTCGAGACTTTCTGAATACCGCAGTCGCCAACTTTGCCCAGCCGTCCAGCCAGATCTGTATCTTTTCCATTCCTCTCCCCAAGCCCGCCATGCTCCCCTCATAGGCTGACTTTACCTCCGCACCAGAGTTACGATTCGGAACTCCATTCGCCCAACGACATCATGGTCGACGCACAAGATGAGATGGTCGTTCAGCCGACCCAAAACGAGAAGGATCAAGTTACCATTATCGAACCCGAAGAACTCGAAAATGGAACAGAACACCTCGAGAACGTGACATTGGCCACCGACTGTACGTGTACACCCAGAAGTCGAGTGGGCCAATATGGTCTTTCCGAGGCATTGTGCTAACCTGGGAATAATATACAGTCGAGGCCATGAAAGAGATCGTCCTGCCACTGTTGCCAGAGGAACCCAATGTTCTGGAAGATGTCGTAAACACATGGACGGTAGAGAACTGGAGGACTCTAGCTAAGAAGGAGCATGGGCCTATATTCCACGCCGGTGGATTCCCATGGTTAGCAAGAACCCAAGCATCCCCCCCAGTTCCGCACCAGCTGACTTGAACCAATAGGCGGATACTCCTCTTCCCTTTTGGTAACAATGTCGACCAGTCTTCTGTATACCTAGAGCATGGCTTTGAGGATGCGAACACAATCCCGGAGGATTGGAGCTGCTGTGTGCAGTTCGGCTTGGTCATGTGGAACCCGAACGATCCTTCTCTTTTCTGCCACCACACTGCCCACCACCGCTTTACCAAAGACGAGAGCGATTGGGGGTTCACACGGTTTCTTGAGCTCCGAAGAATGTTCCAGCAGCCATGGGACAATTCCGGTCGTCCTCTTGTCGAGAACGATTCGTGCAATATTACGGCATACGTCCGGGTTGTTGAAGATGAGACAGGAGTGCTCTGGCACAATTTCAACAACTACGATTCTAAAAAGGAGACGGGCTATGTTGGCCTAAAGAACCAAGGCGCTACATGTTACCTAAACTCTCTCCTCCAGTCCTTGTATTTCACCAATGCATTTCGCAAGGTCAGCCCTCCCATGACCCCGTACGCAATCTAGAAGAAAACCACTCGTTGACCATGTTATAGGCTGTCTACCAGATCCCCACCGCTGAAGATGAGAGCATAACCAACAGCGCATACACCCTCCAGCGACTGTTTTATCAACTTCAGATATCGGATTCAGCTGTTGGTACGAATGAGTTGACGAGGTCTTTTGGTTGGGACACGCGACACATCTTTGAGCAGCAAGACGTGCAAGAGCTGTCGCGTAAGCTCATTGAACGTATGGAGGAGAGAATGAAAGGCACCGCTGCTGAAGATGCGCTCCCCCGAATGCTCAGTGGCAAGGTGAAGACCTATGTTTCCTGCATCAACGTGGACTATGAATCAAGCCGAATTGAAGATTTTTGGGATATTCAACTCAACGTTCGTGGCATTCCTAATCTCCAGGAAAGTTTCAAGGACTACATCCAGCAGGAGACACTTGATGGCGACAACAAATATTGGGCCGGCGATGAACATAAATACCAGGATGCTCGCAAGGGTGTGATTTTCACGAGCTACCCAGAAGTTCTTCATTTGCATCTGAAGCGTTTTGAATACGACATTCAGCGCGATACCATGATGAAGATCAACGATCGATTTGAGTTCCCCGAAACCCTAGACCTCGAACCATACCTCGAGAGAGATGCCGACAGATCTGAGCCGTGGATATATAAACTTCATGGTGTTCTCGTCCACAGTGGAGATCTGAATGCGGGGCATTATTATGCATTCCTCAAGCCGAACAAGGACGGTTGGTTTTACAAGTTCGATGACGACAAAGTCACAAAAGCAACCCGGCGGGAGACCCTCGAGGAGAACTTCGGCGGTGAATATCGGAGCTCACTTATCCAGACTCGAACCGGATTTCCCAAGAAGAACCCAGTAATGCGCCAGATGAACGCATATATGTTGGTGTATATTCGTGAATCACGGTTAGATCAAGTTTTGACGCAAGTCGATAAGACGGATTGTCCCGAACATCTGCGTAAGCTATGCCCCCCTTTA
This sequence comes from Biscogniauxia mediterranea, assembly GCA_018398605.1. Taxonomy (NCBI): domain Eukaryota; kingdom Fungi; phylum Ascomycota; class Sordariomycetes; order Xylariales; family Xylariaceae; genus Biscogniauxia; species Biscogniauxia mediterranea. The sequence continues at coordinate 707,231 of JAGXTR010000005.1, forward strand.
TGTGAGAGCACTAACTAACCATTTCTGTCAACAGAAAAGCGGCTTGATGAGGAGGCAGCGGCGCGCGAGGCGAAGAAAAAGGAACGTGAAGAACAGCACCTTTACTTGCCTGTCAAGGTCATTACCGAAGAAACGTTCAGAAACCATGGAGCTACTGATTTGACGAATTTCGATTTGAATCCGGTAGAAGATCCTTCAGCACCCAAGTTCTACAAGATGAGGAAGCAGGCCACCATAGAAGAGCTGGTAGCGACAATCGCAGCCGACTTGAAACAGGATCCCAGGCGAGTTCGATTATGGATCATGGTCAATCGACAGAACAAGACAACTAGACCAGACCAGCCAATCATGGATCTCAGGCCAACAATTGAAGAGACATTTTCGCGTTCTGCAGGAACTAGCAGAGACTACTCGCTCCGCGTGTGGGCTGAAGTCGCGGAAGAGGTCGATGCTCAAGGCGACGCTGTCTGGCCAACCTACCAGAACAATGCTAATGGTGTCGTTGTGAAAAATGATCTCATTCTTCTATTCTTGAAGCACTTTGATGCTGATAAACAAAGCCTCGAAGGAATTGGGCATGTCTACGTCAGCAAAGAAAAGAAAGTAGAAGAGCTTGTGCCCGTAATCGCACGCAAAATGGGATGGGGCGAGAAACTTCATGCTGGAGAGCAGCTAGCGATGTGGGAAGAGATCAAGCCATCTATGATTGAGGGTCTTAAGGCGAAGCAATCACTAAAGGCAGCTGAGCTTCAAGACGGTGATATCATATGTTTCCAGAAAATCACCGACCGCAAGTCTGGGGAGTTACTTGGAAAGATGCCGCGCTTAGGAGATAGGAACTCTGAGGAGGCCCCTAAACGATGGGATCGGTTTGATGACGCGAAAACATTCTACGATTTTCTCCTCTTCAAGCGGGAAGTCCGCTTCGACCCCCACCCCCGTTGTGAGAAAACAAATTACCAAAGCTTTGTTTTGACGCTCAGTACGAAGGTCACCTATGATCAATTATCAGAGCGTGTTGGGGAGCAGCTAGGCGTGGAACCGACACACTTGCGATTCTTTACAGCGAACGCTTCTACGGGCAGCCCGAAAGCACCAGTGAGAAGAGCTCCCGGCGCGACGCTTGGGCAAATTCTAAACCCCAACAACTATACTCAGCAAAGTCTACAAACCAAGTCCAACTCGTTATTTTTCGAGGTTCTGGATATGAGCCTGGCAGAATTAGACACCAAGAAGAGTGTTAGGGTGACTTGGTTAAGCGAAGGCATTACGAAAGAGGTAAGCACATCGAGGCTAAGTGCGAGTGAGACTGAACACCAATCTGACAACGTGACAGGACACCTTTGACGTCCTAGTTAGCAAACAAGGACATGTTGAAGATCTCATCCAGGCTCTCGTAAAGAAGGCCGGAATCAAAGATGAGCGCGAAGGTGGACGTATAAGAGTATACGAGATTCACCACCACAAATTCTTCCGGGAACTCGTCCCCAACTATCCTGTTCTCAGCATTAATGATTACGCGGACGTCATGGCTGAACGTGTTCCAGAGGAAGAGTTGGATGGTGATGAACGGGATTTCATCAAGGTGGTCCATTTCCATGCGGATCCCAGTCGCGTCCATGGGGTTCCGTTCAAGTTTCTACTCAAGGAGGTATGGCAATATAAATCGCCGGTTGACGATATTTAAGCGCAATACTAATATGCTTTAGGGTGAGCCATTTTCCGAGACCAAGAAGCGACTTGAGGCACGAACGGGTATCAAGGGCAAAGCCTTTGAGAAGATCAAGTTCGCTTTCGTGCGTCGTTACCAGAAGCCAGTTTATTTAAATGATGGTAAGTTCTCTACAGCCTAGATGAGATAACGGCACGTCTAACCATTCGTAGACGACGTTCTCTTCGAAGAGGGAGGCAATGTGGAGGATGATGCATACCTCGGGCTAGACCATGTGGACCGTTCTAGGTCAACGCGGAACGGAGCAGAGATGTTCCTCAAGTAGATTCGGGATGCCCAGGTAGTACTCATGCATATTCATTACTATGTAGAACCTACTTTTCCGGAATCTCTCCTTAAGGGGCATGTCGAGATCGACCAACCTCTACAATAGACGGAGATTCGCAGAAGGAAAACGACATATATCTTTTGTTTCAGTATCACTCTTGGCTTCCTCAACACCTCCCCTCGCTTCCCATTCCCCGGGAGCCTCTGGGTCGATGGGGACACGCACCGCACTACTTAGGTAGTGAGATCAGATATGGGCCTCAGGGGGGGGGGGGGGAGAGGGTAAATAAGGATATCGGTGGTGGTGACGGTGTTCGGATGCACACAGTGTCAGAAAGCATCGCTGTAAGCTTACACGAAGATGAAGCCTCATGGAATTGAAAACAATATTACGATTGTAAAACTTGTTGCTGGAATCTGAGTTCAAGTTATTTTGATATGTGTTTTGCTCTTATGGGAAGGTTTATTCTCACTTGATAACTTAGATGAGGGCATGAGGGCCAGAAATACACGGAGTCATTGGCCCGGGAAAAAAACTTTCAATCCAGTTTCAGAGCAGAGTTTGGCTTTCCCCCTTTTTATATTTCCCCCAGTACCCACTTACCAACATATGTATGTAGGTAAACATAATGATACATGTACAGGCAGGAAAGGTGTCCTGCAGTAATAATTTTTCTTTTCTTTTTCTATATCTTTCTTTTCGTTCTCGTAAACGCGTAAAGGAACCGCATCCATCCACGAGTATATGGACGTATGTAGATCAGATATACTGCGGGGACGACCCTTTCCCTCATTCGTCTCCCGAACGTGTCAATGTCAACGCCAACAGCAACAAACGCTAACATCAGAGACTTCAACCCTCAACCCCCCCTCTCTCTCCCCTCATCCCTTACTCTCTTCTCTCCTCGCCGGTTCAGCATAGACTCATTCTCTGTCTCCCCTATTCTTCCTTGTTTGCCCGATATATTATCTCCATGAGGTTTTTAATTCTTTTTTTATTCAACTCTATTCTTCGACCTTTCGACTACTCGCAGACGGTAGTGGGAGACGATGGCGGAGGTGAGTGTTCCATGTAGGTAATTTTCGGGAGTCCGGGAAGTTTCGGGGGGGAAAAAGAGAAAGGGAAAAAAGTCACACCTAACCGGAGAAGAACGCAGGCACAATGAAGTTGAAGAGACGCCAAAAAAAGAGAAAAAAAAAAAGAAGAAGAAAAACCTCCCCCTTCTGTCTTCTTTTCCTTTTTCTTTTTTTTGTCTCTCTCTCTCTCTCTCTCTCTCTCTCTCTCTTACTATCACGAAAAACGATCGCCCTTCGGACTCCTATACGGCGTGCTGCTCTCGTACTTGCTCTTCTCGATCACGCGCTGGCCCTCGGTGGCGGGGGGCGTGGCGGGTGGGCGCGGGGTCGCTGCTGGCCTCCTGGCTGGGGGAACCGGCGGCGTCGGTGCGCGCGGGGGATCCGTTACCACCACCACCACCGCCGTTGCCGTTGTTATTGCCCATGACGGAGGGGGGCTTGTTGCCCGAGTACTCGAGCGAGTCGGCCATCTGCTTCTTGCGCCGCGTCTCCTCGAGCCGCGCGGCGCGGTCGGCGTTGATGCTGCGCTTCGCGAAGACGTAGGCGCCGGCGCCGGCTGGTAGGTGTTGTTGTTAGAGAAGAGAGGGGATGGGAGCGAAGGAATTGAAAAGGGAAAGGAAGGGAAAGGTGTGCGTATGGCGTACCAAGGCAGAGAGAGCCCCAGCCGAGCCTGGCTGCGAGATCAGTTCATTGCCCCTATATAGCCCCCCCCCTTCTCTTGGGGTTTTGTAATTCGCTGTCTGCTGCTGAACTCACCAGAATGATCTCGCCTGGTGTGGAAAAGAAAGGAGGATTGCGGGTTAGCCCGACGTCATTATTGGGTAGGTAGGTAGGTAGGCCAAGTAGTCTGGTTCCTCGGTTATACGTACCGTATTCATGATTTAGGTAGGGTAGCTTAGCTAGGTTCTTCCGGTGGGATTATGAACTTCGGGAAGGATTATAGGGCAATTAGACAGATCGATGTCGAGGTGGGAAAAAGTAGAAGAGGAAAAAATAGGATAAGAAGAAGAAAAAAAAAGCTCAAAAGGTTTAACCTAGAGAATTTAATGTAAATGGTGGTTTTGTATTATGTATGTATGTATGTTGTATCGTACAGTAAAACACCATAGGTAGGTAGCTACATTACTATGGAGCCTATCAAGTGTCAGAGCCTTTTTTTTTTCTTCATCATCGAACGGTTTTCTTCGCTTTAGGGAATAGCGTCTATTTAAAAACAGCCGTATGCGGAGTTGGACGTAAGTATCATGTACTACTTACTATCTTCCTCTACCTACCTGGGATACTGTACTAGTAGGTACTGGTCTAGGTTAGGTACATAGTTAGGCCGCGGCCCTGAACTACTTCTAGCTAAAGTGGACTGCAGGGTACATATCGGAAAAATAATAATGACATGCCAAGGGGAGAGCTGGAGGGGGGACTTGAAGGATGATCCAGAAAAAGAAAAGAACAAAAATAAAAAAGAGAGGGAAAGAAAAAAAGAAAAGGAATAACCGAGCCAACAATTGTGAGGCAGCACTCGTCACTATGCATGAGGCGTCCAGGGTTCGCACTTGGCTGGCGACTCTGCCAGTTGTCGGTACTCGAATTTAGTAACTTGGAAGCATTGCCTAAAATCGACAGGGGTTAGACTTTAGCGGGTGCTTCAAGTTTGTGCGCTAGGTGCGTGCATACATGTACAGAGTCGTCATCCTCTCAGGACTGGCCGTATCATAGCTTTATTATGGATATCCATTTTGGCTTCCCCCTCCCCCTTCATTAATTCAACGTATTTCATGCGCCGTGCACTAAAAGGAAGGTAAAAGAGAGGATAAAAAAGTAATGACAGGTAGGTAGGTACATACATACATGCATACATATGTACATACATAGTGTATAATTAGGCACCTTGTACCTACATTAAGTCCAGGCTAAATACGATGTACTTCTCAAAGTGTAGTGTATACATACATAATGTACACTAGTAGTGTAGGCGCAGCAAATAAGGTACAATTTTACCAGCTGTGCTGAACCTTCTGTGTTGTGCTACACCACATTTAACGTTATGTTACCAGAGTTTCCTCAACATTAAGCACCTAACCTACCTACCAGACATACCTAGTTACCTATGTACTCTTTTTATTTTATTTTATTTTCCCCTTCTTCTTGTTCGTTCTGAGGCCTAAACCCAAAACGCACATCGACTTTTAGAGAGGGATCGTCTAACGAACCGGGGGATGGCTAGCCAAGTAATTCCCACCACGAACACATGTTGCTGCATCCTTCGTACCTGAACCTCTGTGCCATCATAGGTGCCAGTGTTACACCTCCTTTTGCACCTCGCTGTTGAAGTCGACGGCGGCGCCAATGAGGGCTGTCGTGATACCTGCGAGCCTCAACCAACAAAGAATTTAGAATATGATTACGGTCAGCTATTTCGTCATCGTACCGATACCGATATTATTTGGCCTTACCGCATCACTACTACCGTACCTACCTACTGTCCTTACCACCCCACCATCTTTACTAGACTAGGCACACACATACACAACCACCTGTGAACCCCTTCGTCCTCGTCACACACCCCCCGTGTCTGACCCGACCGCGACTACACACACCGGGATACCACACCGGGACACGCACTCCCCTGCCATATATAGAGTAACGTCTACTTTGCGGTGTCGCGTGACGGTTGCATATTCTCTTCTTGATGAGAAAGAAGTGCTCGTAAGGGAGGCATATATCATGGGAAAGAGAGGAAACACCGACGTTCGTTAGGTTTATAGCAGCTCTCCCTAGCCATGGAGTCCAACGGCCAAGACGGCCCTGACGGGTCGTCCCTCGTAAGACCTTAGTCCCATCATTGACGTATGTAATAAATGCTTATTCTCCTTACAGAAACCTGTGTCGTCCCTGAGGATGCAGTTCGAGAATATGAACAAGTCGGGCGAAGGCTCTTCAACGCCCACAGAGACACGAAACCGATCGCCATCCCCCAAACCGCCTCCCATACCCGACACTAGACCCCCGAGAACCCTCAACAATGCCCAGGACGATGGGAAAATAAAGGGGCAATTCTCCAGGCTCGCAGAACCCAGCCCCGCCCCCCGTCCTCACTCGATAGCACACCCCCAGCCCCGAGTCCTCGACCTGTAAAACCTCCTGCTGTCATGATTGAGCCACCACAATCGCCGCCAAAAGGAAGGGTCTTTCCACCATCGATAGGAGGAGATGTGGACGGCCATCATCTAAATCCTGATCCCGCCAAAACCCCGACCACACCCGTCGCCCCTGGAGTTCGGCCCTTCAAAATCCCTAGCCGACCTCATACGCCTATTCTTGAGCCCGGCCGGTCTCCTCGACTCCCATCTTCTCAACCTCCGTCTCCACCGCCGCCGCGAAGATCTGCTGAGCTCAGGAGGGACCGTGAGACACGGCCTGCGCCCGTTGTCCCCCCGCCTGTCAATCGAGCCGAGAAACCGAGCAATCGCCTCTCAGCCTTGATGGACAATGCCCCCAAACTAAGCACGATTCCCCAAATCGAGGAAAATCGGTCGCCATTCAATAGTCCGCCTCATAGTGCCAGTAGCCCTGAAGCAGAAGCCCCCCTGTTCTTCCAACGCGACCAGCACGTCCGCCGCCGCAGAAGGCAGGTATTGCTAGGACCAGTACCCTACCGAGCGGATTCGACCCACCTCCGGTCCACCATACGGTCGTAAGTAGAAGACGGGATCAGGAGGTCAATGGGCAGGTGAAAGTACCAGCGCCACCCCAGCCCACAGAGGGCCGCCCAGCTCTGCCAGCGCGGCCCCAAACCATCCCCGACCCGGCACCCGCCAGGATACCGGCAAATCCTGCCATGAAGCCTCCCCCTCGCCCCCCTCGTCTCGGAGTTATAACTACTACGGCAACGGTAGACGGTAGCATGTCCAGTCCTTCGACATCCAAGCGGGCTGTGGCTACCCCAACTACACAATATGCGCCGCCTCCATCTCGGTCTCATCATGGAAGGTCCTCGACAGTGGACCGAACCTCTGAGAAGGCCCCCGCAGAATTCTACGACCCTCCTAGGAGAGCCGACACAGTGGATAGAGTCGCGAATTCTACAAGTCCCGCCAATGCGTATCCAGACACTTCCAAAATAAATCGCCGCCCACCCTTCGTCAAGCAAGGGGTCCATGAAATTTATACGAAATATGACACAAGAATATTCGACGTCTGTGGACCATATGTGTGTACAAGCGGTCACCTTACTCGAGTTTGGAGCCTCCTGGATGGCGAGCTCGTGATGAGTTTGGCTCACGGCGAAGGAGTCAAAGCCACCGCTATCGCGTTCAAACCGGGCCTGAACGTCAACGAAGAAGGGGCAAGGCTGTGGATCGGCAATAATAACGGTGAAGTTATGGAAGCCGATATTGCGACTCAGTCCATTGTTGGAAACAAGACGAATCTTCACGGCCGGTCCGAAGTAATCAAGATTTTCAGACATTTCAACGAAATGTGGACTTTGGACGAGGGCGGTACACTACATGTTTGGGGGCCGGACGGTGATGGGCTGCCAAACCTGAACAATAGCCCGCACCAAACTTATAGGCTTCCGAAAGGGCATACCTTCTCCATGATCGTCGGCGAGGAACTGTGGCACGCGACTGGAAAGGAAATCAGGATATTTGCACCGACCCTCGATGGCAGAAATCAAGTTCAGGTTCTCATGCGACCCTTGGTGGCAGAAGGAGCTGGTGAAGTGACATCCGGAACCACGGTCAGATCACAGCCGGGGAAAGTTTTTTTCGGACACAATGACGGCAAAGTCAGCATTTATTCTCAAGATGATTTCACGTGTCTCGGTGTGCTGAATATCAGCACTTATAAAATCAACTCCCTAGCCGGTGTGGGTCGTGACATCTGGGCGGCTTACAACACCGGTAGGATTTGTGTCTACGACATTGAGAAATCTCCGTGGGCTGTCAAAAAGGACTGGCAGGCCCATGATAACCCCGCGATCAAGATCATTGCCGACAAGGCAAGCTTCTATCGGCTCGAGCGGTCACAAGTCATCACGCTTGGCGCAGATAATATGCTGAGAGCGTGGGATGGATTACTCCAAGACGACTTTCTAGAGGACGAGATGAAATCCTTAGAAACACAATACTGCCAATTCGAGGATATCAAACTCCTGGCGATGACTTGGAATGCCGGTGCATCTACACCTAGTAGTCTGAGACACACGGAATCTGATTCTACATTCATACAAAATCTCTTACAGTCAAGCGGTTGTCCCGATATTCTGATTTTTGGATTCCAAGAACTGGTAGATCTAGAGGATAAAACTGCTACAGCGAAGCGTTTGTTCAAATCGAAAAAGAAGGACGCGACCGATCAGGAACGAATGAGCCACCAGTATCGGGATTGGAGGGACTTCTTGAAAAGGAGCCTCGACGACTACATGCCTCCCGACCAACTCTATCACCTACTCCACACGGCGACTCTTGTGGGATTGTTCACGTGCATATTTGTCAAGTCAAGCATCCATAGTCGCATTCGGAATCTTAGCAGCGCCGAGGTCAAACGTGGCATGGGCGGTCTACACGGCAACAAGGGTGCAATCATAGTGCGCTTCATGATCGACGATACATCTCTTTGCTTCATCAACTGCCATCTTGCAGCAGGCCAAACCCAAGCTAATCACCGCCACAACGATATAGCGGCTATCATGGAGAGTGCCATCTTACCCGTTGAACGCGACCCAAGTGTTCGTATCGATAGCTACATTGGGGGTGGTGATGGTAGCATGATTCTCGACCACGAGCTCTGCCTCCTCAATGGCGATCTCAACTATCGTATCGATACCATGTCGCGCGATACGGTGGTGTATGCTGTGAAAGCCAACAACTTGGCCAAACTTCTTGAGCGCGATCAGCTTCTAGTGGCCCGACGGCGGAATCCGGCATTCAAGCTTCGCGCTTTTGACGAAATGCCGATTGAATTCGCACCAACCTACAAATACGACGTTGGTACGGACAATTATGACACCAGCGAGAAGAAGCGTTCTCCAGCTTGGTGCGATCGTCTCCTTCACCGAGGTGCTGGCAGGATACAGCAGCTTGATTATAGGCGGCACGAGGTTAGAGTGTCTGACCACAGACCGGTGACCGGCCGCTTCAAGTTTACCATCAAGTCTATCTCGCCCAAGCCACGGCTCCTAGCGTGGGCAGACTGCCAGGAGCGTTTTGAACACCTCAGGGAGAAGGAGGCAAACGATGAGAAGTAAGTCCCTATGACGACGTCCCCTTTTGCTCTCGCAGACCAGCTGGTGTAGATTAGTTACTAACTAAGTCAGGTTCATGTACCTCATGGATGTTATCGGGTACGATGCCACGGTAAGCAAGGGTATAATTCAGGATCAAGCAGCCAGGAAACTCGGCCGAAGCGCGAGTCAGCGTAGGGAATAGGGGAGCCGACTGAGATGCGGCAAGGTGGTGTCCGTTTCTGGTCTTTTACCGGCTAGGGGGGAATACGCCCGTTCGGTGCCTAGCCTTCGAATTAACTCGGTGCTGGCGGGAGAGATACCAGGTTAGCGCAAGCAGTGGTAAGGCTGCGGCATAAAAAAGCTAACCACTCATGCGCAATGAAGGTTTCATTGCCCGATAACTCCAGGGCCAGTCAAGCCCTTGGTTGGGAATTATAATAGTAGGTTAGATTCGTCGAAGAGCCTAGCCGGCCCAAGCGTTCATATGCCCTTTTGGGAAAGCAACAATAAATACATTTTTGATATAACGTCCCTTGACCTGTCTCACGAGACATGTCCATCAGCGGTCTCGGTAGTAATACACTGACCGATCAGTTACGGACAGTTCCTCGCCCCAACTTGCAAGCTCAACTTTTTGCCCGTGCTCTTCCGTCACCGGAATAGAATCTGATTGGTTTGTCACAACCTCGTCTTAACCACTTCGGCAAGTTTCGAAACTCACCTTTTCCTCTCTGTCTCTCTGACGCCATTCTCTAAAGGCAGAGAGATAAGAGATATCGATGCTACGATAACCCCATGTGTTTTCCCCCATTTGACCTATTTCAGTATTTTTTTTTGGTTTCTGAGTAAATATTAGGGGTAAATGTCGGGTTCGAAAACTCTCTCGACTCCAGCACACTACTCCATGTGGAGTCAGTCGAGCCACTCCTTTGTTCTAGTGAACCAACAAGAAACTTTTTTTTTGCCTCCATCTCCATTTGATATTTCTCTTACCCCCAGGTATCCATCTTGTTTTATTCTTACCCTTTAATAACGTAAGACAAATTCTTTTTTTAAACTAAAACGGGCTCGCCTTTTTTCCATTTTCTTCTCCATAACCCCCCTCCCATGGGAATTATTTGGGACCGGACTGCGGCCCCCGCGTAAACTTACCTAGGTTAAGTACTACTACAATACCTAGCCGGGGTTTTTTTTTTTAAGTTGGAAGGTTGTCAGTTAAGAATAAATGCTTAAGTGCTCTCCCGTCTTCTTCTTTCCCTTTTGCTTTCTGTTTTGGTAAGAGTACAAGAAACTACATTTCTGATCTAGATTCTTTCTTTCTCTTTTCTTTCACATTTCCCCATCTGCTTGAAGACTACCTACCAACAAGCGAGTTATAGTTGTGCCTTTTTTTTTTCTTTTTTTTTTTTTTTTACGTGCACGTTTTTTTTTTGTCTTTTTAAAGATATCAAGAAAGAACTAGATTTGGATACGGGAGTGAAACATATCATCTCATCTTTATTCCTAACATTTTTATTATATTTTGAAAAAGACCAACGAACAGAACATACTTAGGGTATCCACGCAAAAAGTCGTTATATACCTTGTTTACATCGAAGTATCAAGGAAGACGAATAAGACATAGAGAGGAACATAGTGCGAAGTGGTATTGAAAAAAGGGGGGGAACGGATCATCACTTTTCGAGCTGATTGAGGCCAAAGATAAGAGAGGAATTGGAAAGACCTCGAACAGAAATTTATTGTGGAAGTGAGAAGAGAGAAAGCAAAGGGTGGGAAAAAAAAACTTACCTTGCCGTGCTATAGCAATATTTCACGATGGGGGCATTCACAGCCGTGGTGAACGGGACCACCGAGTCGACTTACCCTGAGTCGAGGGTCCTGATCATCATCACCGGAGGTACCATCTGCATGCAGCCCTCGGCCAGCGGGCTCGTGCCAGTCGAGGGGTTCCTGGATAATGCGATGGCGCCGCGGCCGAGCTTTAACGATATGTCTGCAAGAAGTACGTCGAACTCCTTTTTCTTTTCTTAAATTCCGCGGTGGTGTTGTCTTGGGGATATAAGTTCGGGGGCGGTAGTTGAAGATTTAGGTCATCAGCGTCGCCGTTTCCCGGGAGAATGTTAGAAGTATGGAGGGAAGGGGAGAGCATACCCTTTAGGGTTTCATTCATAACTCTTAACTTGTTGAGTCGCTGCTCATACTTACGTCTGGGAGCTTACTATGTGAAAGAGAACAACACTGACATTATACAGTACCGTTGACTGCAATCAAGGATGGCGAGAAGGTGATGATTGACAGTTTGCGAACTCCGCCAAGTTCTTACTCCAGGCACGTGCGATACGGTGCTCTCGAGTTCTCTCCTCTGCTCGACTCGTCTAGTATCAGTAGTGTCGGCTGGACGCAGATCGCCACCACCATCAAGGAGAACTACCACCTGTTCGACGGCTTCGTCGTGCTACATGGCACGGACTCGCTTGCCTACTCGGCCTCCGCGCTGTCCTTCATGATGGAAGACCTGGGCAAGCCAGTGATCCTAACCGGGTCGCAGGCCTCCATATTCGCGCTGCAGTCCGACGCTGTCGATAACCTGCTCGGCTCGCTCATCATCGCAGGCACGTTCGTCATCCCCGAGGTGTGTCTGTTCTTCCACCACACGCTCTTCCGCGGCAACCGCACGACTAAGGTGTCTGCGTCGTCGTTCGAGGCGTTTGCGAGTCCCAACTGCGACCCGCTGGCGAAAGTGACGAGTCTCGGCATCGACGTGAACTGGTCGCTCGTGCGGCGGCCGACCAAGATCGCGCGCTTCGAGATCACGTCGTACCTGGACACGGCGCACGTGGCGTGCGTGCGCATCTTCCCCGGCATCAAGCCGGAGATGGTGGACTCGGTGCTGCGGGTGCCGGACCTGCGGGGGCTCATCCTCGAGACGTTCGGCATGGGCAACGCGCCGGCGGGCGTCGACGGCAGCCTGACCAAGGTCATCCGCTCGGCGGTCGAGCGCGGCATCGTGGTCGTCAACGTCAGCCAGTGCACCAACGGGTTCGTGTCGCCGCTGTACGCGCCCGGGTTCGCCCTCGGCCAGGCGGGCGTCGTCTTCGGCCACGACCTCACGTCCGAGGCGGCGCTCACCAAGCTCTCGTACCTGCTCGCGCTGCCGAGCGTGGCCACGCCGGCCGAGGTCGGCGCCCGCATGGCGGCGTCGCTGCGCGGCGAGATGACGGAGCTCGCGGCGGTGACGGCCTTCACGCACCCGGCGGGCGAGCAGGGCGCGGGCGGCGAGCCCGACCCGACGGTGGCGCGGCTCGTGGGGCCCGCCGAGGCCAAGTTCGCGGCGCTCGGCTACGCCATCGAGGCCGGCGACCTGGCCGCCGTGCGCGACCTGCTCGGCGGCGACGAGGTCGGCGACCGCCTGCTGAAGCGCGCCGACTACGCCGGCAACACCGCCGTCCACCTCGCCGCCGTCGGCCCCAGCCCCGCCGTCCTCGAGGAGCTGCTCTCCCGGGGCGCCAGCGTGCACGCCCGCAACCGCGCCAACAATACCCCGCTGTTCCTGGCCGAGCGCACGGGCGACCCCGAGTGCGTGAGGTTGCTGAAGAAGGCGGGCGCGGTGCTGTGGGAGGAGTAGGGGGCCGACGAAGGCATCGTAAAGGGGAGGACGAGGTGTTGGACACCTATGATGTGGACTCCATACCCTTAGGGACCTGTATATGCCTTCCTCTGTGTGTGTGTGTCTGTGTGTGGTCTGGTTATTTCCCGAAAACTCTGTCGAGATGAAATCTTGGGATCGCTGGTGGTGAATATAGAGTGTTCAACAGATCGGTTGATATTGACGAAGTTATGGAATTTATTTATATATAGAGGTATATTTTGAGGATTTGATAAACAGTGTACCTACATAACTAGAGAGAACGGGATTATAGAACACTTTTGGATACTTAGGTATAAGTGAACATCGAAAAAAAAACCCTTTTTCTCATGTCTGGGATAGGCTATGGGAAGAGATACTTTGGTCTTTGAAATATACATACCTAATATTTGTTTTATCTTGACTTACTTATAGACAGACGTATAGGCACCTAGTGTAAAGATAGGTGGTCTATCGGACCAGGCCTTTGCCTGTGGAGGACGTCTCTGCGAAGTCCCTCGAAAGGGACCTCAGCTTTCAACGCCAAGAGGTTGCTTACATATCTATCTGCTCAGGCCCATATGTAGTGGACGTTTACTATGTAACCCGACCACGATCCCAGCTCCGCCTCCGAGCCGCATTCTCTCTTGTTCTCGTGCCTTTTCCCGCCCCTTTCCCGCATCGCAGCCGCACGCACACAGAGGCTCCACCACCGCCCGCGTCCGCGTCCGCACCTTGGCCCCTGCGAGATTGACTATTCGATCGAGCCAATGGAGATTACTCGAGTTTGTAAGCAACCGCTCGCACGAGACTAAGTCCGGCGCTACTTAGCTCGCGACGGCGAAAATGGGGGGGCAGTCGGAGGCCCGGACATTTCATTCGACGTGAAAGTCCGGGCTGCGCAGATGTGTGAAGTCTAATTTGAAGAAAGCATTCGAGATGATCGCTTCGTGGCCCCAGCCAGTCAGAGCCCGCGTTAATTCGCCGCCATCGTCACACTTGATGCGGTGTCCTGCCATCGCAGCATCGGGGGCCTCCCTGCGCCGATCCCCGCATCTGCTCCCGCGTGCGAGAGACCACAGATTGGTAATCAGCCCCTTTAGAGGTCGGATACGGGGTTATGCGAGCGCCGTGTCTCCGGAGCTCTGCGAGGCTTGGGGCGCCGGCCCAGCGAGGTATAAGTCGAGCTCGAGGGGACCATTTGCAGGTAGCAGCTCGCCTCGAATGCTACTATCACCACTACCCTCTAGAGCCATCGTGAGGCGACTCGGGAGCAGCCTGTATAGTCACGCCACTCGCAGAAGCATCGCCAACATGTCGACCGCTCGCACGATCCAGATCACGCCCGACAACACCGGGCTCTGGCATATCCGGCAGAGCGAGTCCGCCGCTAGGAAGACGAGCGAGCTGCTAATGAAGGATCTTGAGGTTGGTCACGCGGACAGAGGTCTATCTGTGCCAGAGCCCGTGCTGACTTGTTGCACCCTCCTAGTTGCACCATGTGTACTTCAACGATGCTGGGTATCATAACCAGTATGTTCAACTCATAGCTTGGGGCGGGGTGTTGTTTAGCAGTGCTTGCTAACCCGGCCGTGTAGCATAAGCCATCAGTTGTTGGCCCTGTATGGCACCGGTGCCTCGGCTGAGGATATTGAGAAGGCCTACAATGACAATACATCGTACCAGCGGCCTGCTATGAAGACTCACGGAAACCCTGTTGAGGACTTCAAAGATTGGGAAAAGGCAAAGAAGTGTCTTGGAAAGGGACAGTGAGTCATATTGAACCCCCCTTCCCCCCTCCTCCCCATTTGTGGGATGAGTAAAATTGACAGTGCTGGGATGTGGTGATCAGGTACTATCCGGATTTCCTTGCCTATTTCCAAGCTGAGATTGAACGACTGGGATGGCAGAAGACGATTCATGAGCATATGTTCAAAGGCGATGAAAGAAGCGAGGACATGCTCTTGAGGATGTTTGCCGGTATGTTTCATTGGCGATATTCTTATATTTTATTTTATTTCCATTTTCACGAGACAGACAGTAATCTTCCGCTTCAACTACAGGGGCTGTCCATCCTTTAATACAATTGATGTATGGCGTGGAGTGGCAGCAACCTGCCATGGTAGCAATGGGCCTGGCTCAGGCTGCCGTCCACCGGGACGAACTTAGAGATTTCATTCATGCGTCCGAGGAAGCTGCTAAGTCAGCGTCCACTCCCATGCCGAGGATCACAAGTCTTCTTGATGCGGTTCGGGCGGATAAGCAGCTGTCTACCTCTTTTACGATGGACGACCTCACCAAGATCGACGGCGGGCTTTTCTCTAAAGCTGGGGATGAAGCCATGAAGATCGCGAGCCAAGTAAAGGTCAATCCGGACGAATTGGAAGAGAGGACAGTGGAAATGTACAACACGTCAATATATGAAGGGGCTGCTGCCGCTCTTCGGCCGGGCAAGGATGCCAAGTTCGACTTCTTCTTGATGTGAGTACAGCCGGGGCGCACAATCTTTTACAGAAACCTGCTAATCTGGCAATACGCAAATCCAAGCCACCACATTAACGTATGCCCCATATTCCTGGTTCTCAACGGACAGGAGTGGATCTCGACCGCCGATAAAGCACGCATGCTGGAGTGGAAAATACGTCTGGACCTTATCGAATACGCCGTAAGGAGATGTCCTCCGCTGTCGCTCGACAGCATCGCCTCATACATGCCGAGAGACGGGAAGCTAGTCTCTGAATCGAGTATGTCGACCCCCAAGTTCCCCGCGGACGTGAATCAGTAATTTTTCCCTTATGAAACTGACGAGGTCCCAAGATCTGCTACGCCGGCTGCGCGCTCTAACGGACGACGGACACATCTCCAAGCTCTTGCGGGCCGTTCGCATAGGCCGCGATATCAGCAAGAAGTACGAGGACAGGGAGTGGCTCATGATCAAGGACGAAGAACTATGGACGAAGATCGAACACATGGTGATTGATAGTGCCGAATCCCCTGGGCCGAGGATGGTCCGGTCTGCTGGCATGGACGAGGCGTGGGATGTAAGTTGAGCATCATAACGCCTCAGCCCTTTTATTATTATTATTCAGAAGAAGAACTAACCAATATTCGCGATATAGGAGGTCCACGACCGGCCACAAAACCAGAATGGACATCCATGATGAGGCAGGCCGTCTTAGTGCGATGCTACTGCCCGGGGAAGAGATAGCAACTAAGTACCCTCTTTGTCTATGATATAGCTGCGTATATTGTATTATTCATGGCTGCCACAAGATTTGGACCATATGTACTTGCTTTCTTGCGTCTGTCTAGTGTGAATATCCATAATATATGTCCAAGCTGGTTGTATTCCTTCCTCAGTTGTGAGTGTCGCCCTCCCCCTTTATTTTTAATAAGGGGTTGGTCAGGTAGGTGAGCATTCACTGTATCGAGAAGCGGCCCAAACTATTCTAACCTGTATCAAGGGAGATTTGGACGACACCTATACGCTCCATCCTAAGACAAAAAAAGGCCTTTGTCATTGTCTCCATTATGCTCTAGACTAGAGGCTTCAGCATCAAAATAATACTTCTTTTGGACAAGGAAGTCCATAGCATGGGAAGTTCTCACTTGGTAAAACTATGCTCCATCGTCACTCAGTCTTTGTGCCCGAGCTCTTTGATTCCACGGAAGTAGCCACAACAACATTGTTGATATGCAAAAATAGGTGGTTGTCTTGAAACAAGGGATCTGTTTAATAGTTAGAGAATAGACAAAGGCCTTGTTCGAGGCCTCGCTGGAAGGTCATGGGTATTTATAGAGAGCGATCACCAGTGTCAGAATCCCAAGAAAAGTCTTGCAAGAACCACAGGTTACTACTCCTATTACTCAACTTCCAAGTCACTAACATTTCACAGCAAAGAATATAACAAAATCCACAATGTGTAAGCAATACCATTACGAATCGATTTGTTCCATCTCCCTATGCGATACCGTCCTGGGGAGGAGACATCGGAATAGATGGTGCGGTGAAGCGTTGCGAGCTCGCCGTCTAGGGAAATGCACCACAGGTGTTGAGATCCAGAAGACAATCACTGAAACAACAAGAGCCAGGTGCTCTAAGTGCAAGGAGGAGCTTCTGGCGCCTCGCCGAACCCGCACTGAGGGGAAGACGGGTAAAAACACCGGGAGTTCCAACACTGGGGCTCCCAAGCCCCCGAGGCAGAGAAAAGCCCGCAGCGCACCTAAGAAGGCAAGCAAGAGAGCGCTTGACGAGGAAGAAGGGGAGACCGAAAAGCCTGAAAAGAAGCGCCTTAAGGTCTTTACGTGCATGGTTGTGACTAGTAAAGCAAACAAGGAGCCCCTCGAGGTTGAATCACCAATTGACAAGGTTGACAATGCATACAGAAGAGCATCCAGCGAGGAAGAGGAGGAGCCTGAAGAAAAGCCCGTTGAGGTTGAACCGCCCATTGAGGAGGCTAGACCTACAAACAAGAGGTCGCTGAGCGAGGAAGGAGAGGAAGGAGAGGAGCCCGAAAAGAAGCGCCCGAGGGTTGAATCGCCCACTGATGAGGCCCAGGAGGACCGTAATGTGCAGGACACGACGGTAGATCAAGCTTCCTCGGGAGACGAGGGTTGTTTGCCCACCCCAGCCCCCAGCCCCCAGCACAGATGAGTCTCACCCATATGGCCTTAAACTTCGATTTTAGCAGGACCCTCGAGACTAGAGGCATGCTGCATTTCTGTCACGTGTTTTTTTCTTCACCTTTTCTTCCTAATTAACCTCTTTGTTTGCCAGTTGAGTAAGTAATCACGTTTCCCATAGAAAATAAATGACACCTCTATAGTTTCTGGAACTGATCTGGGTTGTTCTAGAACACACTATCTCGTAGTGAATGTGTTGCAGTAGTTCGACTGTTTACTAACATCATCGCTTAGGAGCACCGGATTTGTGCTAGGTTACAACTAAGTTGATAACTTCTCATAACATGAAACCGACAGCAGTTGCAAGGCCGAGTTACTTTAAGAGAAAAGTTACCTATGTATAAAAATGGCATGTGCAATCAATCATTGGATCAGTAGTGCAATGCCATAGCCTGTCGTAATGCATTCGAAATATCCCGTCTCTGACTCTACCCACACCTTGGCCTTATTGTACTCTTTTCATAATCACATACTGTTCATAATCCTACTAAGACATGTAAACAATAGTGGGAAGATATAGGCAGAAGCATAAAGCTAGATGAATGAATCACATAAAAAGGCAAGGAGGGGGTTCGTGGTATTGGACTTGACAACCCATTTATGCATTTGATCATAGTAAAACTCTTCTCACGATAGTTGACAGATGATAAGCTCATCATCTCTTATGGTAGTCTCCCATGGAAAAAGAGTTTGTGAATTATTAAGGCACACATCGTGGTAACAAACATACCTGTGATCCAGTCATCGTGTAAGAGAATATGTCTTTGATCTTGCAATCTTCAATTCACGGAGCCAGGTGATTTTGATGCCCTCTATCTAGCTGATTCCTCTGGAAGTTTATTTTTTGATCTCATCATAAAGAAAGAGCTAAGTGATAGTGACCCGAGATTTGAGCTTGCAAGTTTAGTGCTAGGCCTGAGAAATCTAGCCTGGGGCAGTACCAAAGGGGTACATATGAATAATGACCAGAGGGCTTGAAAAAGGATCGTAGTTTGGCTATGACTCAGTTTTTACCAGTGCAGTAGCCAATAGTTAACCTGGATTGTGTCTCGTAGAGTGGAAGTTTCGGTGGTTGTCGCTGCGTTAACAGTCTCTCAAAGTACACACCTACCCACACCACAGCCGACTATAAAACAGAGGATCGTGAGTCTAACAATGCTACAATCAGCAAAGCAGACACCTTTACGTGAATCAGACTCGGGCAACAGAAAGGCTGATTTGTCCCCCCCAGGAATTAATATAAATACTGGGAGAATCTCCCAGTTCTTTTCTCTTCCCTCTTCCCTCTTCTCTCTTCCCACTTCCACACCACCACCACCACCACCACCACCCACAACCACTCCTCCTAACCAACATCATAATGATCCATCACCAAGATGGATCTCATAAATATAAAGTGTAAGTCATTATTATTATTTATTTATTTACTTACCTACTTCAACTCAGTTGTTCCTCACCATCATACCCCATCTACATCAATGCATCAACACACTGCATAGGTCTAGGCTCTTGGCCTTGGACGCGCACCTTTACATTCCCCATCACTACTATCGAACCATGATTCCACTACGACAATTCAGTATCATGCTAACATGGGACCTACAGGGCCGCAGGTCGCTCATAATTTAATTGATCACCTTCCTAAATTCCTAAGATCAATTATCTTAACATCATTCCTAATTCATAATATGGCCATATCATAATCGGCCTATCCTAATAGCCATCAAATGGGTAAGTTACTTTTCTACGAATGCTGCTCTCGTCTCCTTTCCCTTTCCCTGACAGACCTGATGTTGTCGACAACATTTGAGTCGAGGCCTCGCGTCCACGTGAGAGGGTTTCCAGTACCTGATCCAGTTCCTGCCCTGCCAGGCTGGCATCGGAACTGGGTATGGCTCCTGTCGACGCTATTGACCATCGATAGCCCTACAACCCCTCCGCAGTTGATTTTTGTTTGCTCATTCACTTCCCGGGCAACCCAAGTTACATTAACTACGTACTATTCACTCGAACAATAGCCTTCCTTCCCTATAGGTCCTCGTATCTATTCACTTCCTGCCACTGAACACCACCCCCTCCCCCGTACCGTTTCCAGTTTCTATAAATACATGGTCATCCTCCATATTTCTTGCACTTCCCCCCTCTCTCCACCACCTCATCAACACTTCTCTTCAGATATTCCCTATCTGTTTCTTCTCTCATCACTATCACATACCACCACCATCACATCACCATAACACCGCATCAACCAACAGAACAATCACCCAAGCGGAGCTCGAGTCAAGCCATCCTCTGCAATATATAAACACGCAATCACTCGCCACACACACACACACACTACTTTCTGTTCCCTTTCACTCACTCTTCTCGTCAACAGCATCATCATAATGGCTTCCCAGGACGGCCAGGAGGACTCGAGCTCGTCGAGAGGCCGTAACCCATTGCCTCGACGACCTCGAGGCGGCGCCCGCGCCCGTCTTGCAGCCTCTGCTACCGCCGGTGCTGGTGCCGGTGCTGGTGCTAGCTCCAGCTCTACCGCTGCGGCTAATCCCGCAGCTGGTGCTAGTGCTACTGCCGGTGCCGGTGCCGGTGTTCCAGCACCCGGTGCTAGCGCTGGCTCCAACACAGGCACCGCGACCAGCTCCAATCTCACGGCTGCGGCTAATCCCGTAGCTGTCGGTACTGGAGCTGGTGGCGGTGCTGGCGCTGGTGCTGCTCCTCCAGCGGCCAGTCATGCCAACCATGGCCAAGTCGGTAAGTGATATCTCGACAGTCATTAAGCACCCCATCCCCCCCCCCCCCCCCCCCACCTCTGGCGATAATAGCCACCAGGGCTCGACCATGCTAATGCCTTTCTGCGATGCTTCTATAGTCCGGGTTGGGGTCGACTGGAAGTACGAGTGCCAGTGCGGGGCGCGGATGGCCAACCGGGCCAAGAACATCGGCTCGCACATGTCCAAGAAGCACAATCCTAATGGGCGCTACGAGCAGCTGTATGCGCCCTTCGGCAACAATATCCCATGTGCCGAACCCGGCTGCGACGCGACCTTTCGCCATCGCTACGACATCATCCACCACTATCGCCGGCGTCATAATCATAGGGGTAGCGGGAACCCGCTCCTCGAGCGATATGGGTTCGAGTAAGCAGCCCAGGTTAGTAGCATATTTCTCGGTTTCCCTGTCTCTTCTGCTGTCCGCTTGTTGGAAGCTTGTGCTAACTATGGACGTTTCAATATAGCCTGCTTACGATGTGCCCACTGCGGTGGCCGGCCGATTATACTAGGATTGGAGGTATATAAGTTAGGGGAATAGGAGTCGGAGGAGGATATCTTAAGGTACGACATTGCTACACCGGAAAAGACTTATAATAGTTCGAGGCTTTATAGACCTGAAAACGGGTAGTAATACGAAAACCTAAGTTCGTAAAGATTTGTCTCTGTTCTATTTATTTATTCGTCTTTGGTGATATGTACGATGATTGTAGTGTACGATGGATGGTAGATGGTGGATAATGTTGTAGGACTTACACCACCTACATACATACTAAGGTTAGGTACCTAGGTAGGTACCAGACGTGATATGCTTACCTAAGCTAAGATAATTACTAGTGCAACCGTGCAGAGCAGATGGATGGCAAACAGGGGCTGTCACAGGCTGTGTGGCTATGTAAGTGAGGCTTGAGGCTTGAGGCTTGACCTTCTCACGATTCCCGTTCCACACTAATTCTCTTAACCCATCAACACCTACACTACCTAGTCCATAACCTATTGACATACCTAATAACCTACTAACCTAGGTAGTTACATGTATTTCCTTGAATTCTTAAAAACTAGGTACACTTCAACTTCGTCGTCGCGTCCAAACTCTCTAGAGAGCATGCCTCTTATTGGCACCCCAACTGCCTTCTTTCCTCCATCATCATCATCATCATGTCGTCACCGCAGCTTGCGATAGCTAAGGTCTCCTTCTCCGCTGTTCTCCTACGCCCCGACCCGTCATCGTCATCGTCATCGTCCTCGTCCACGCGCAACGAGATCGACGAGTTCCTCGCCTTGGTCGACGCGACCATCTCGCGATGCTCCCCGCCCAATGTTCAGGTTTGAGCAACACAACCTTTTACAAACTTTGGTATCTTGTGTGCGACAGCTAAACAAGTCGTCCACGTAGAAAACCAAGCAGTGGATATTGAACAACTTGGCCGCCTCCCCGGCCAGGATTGCTGCCCTGGCCAAGTACCTGACCGCTCTGGCCAACTCTTTCTCCGCCGACATCACTGCCTCCAGACAGGCCCGCGAGCCTTCCTCGAAGCGGAAGCGATTGCACATCTTGTACATCCTGAATGACCTGCTTTACCATGTTCACGTCCGCCAGAACACCCCCGGCTTCGCTGCCCAGCTGGAGCCTGCCATGTCGGATCTAGTCCAAAGCGCCGCTGCCTTCGAAAACTATCCCAAGCACGCGAACAAGATCCAGGAGCTCCTCAAAATATGGGAGGCGAATGCATATTTCTCGCCCGACTTCATCGCCAAGCTGCGCACCATCGCTCAAGAGGCGCCCAAGAGCCAGGATGCGGCAACCAAGGCAAACGGAACCGCGAATGGCTCTACAACTACCGCCGTCAAATCCTCGAGAGACGCCCCATTCATCATGCCAGCCATGCACGGGGATGAGACCGTGGCTTGGTACGACCTACCTGCTGCTAATTGGCTCCCTGTGATCGAGCCCAACTCCACCAGGCCCATGAACCCCGATATGATCCGGCCCCTGCAGTTCGCCGCCGGGCCGGCGGATAAGCAGCTCGTCAAAGCCGTGCAGGACCTGTTAGCCGATGTAGACCGGATCTATGCTAAGGATTATGGCGCCGGTGATGATGCCATGGTGGACATCGATCAGCTTGGCCAAAGGGTTGTGCTCGATGAGATCACCGGTGATATTATCAGCGGCGAAACATACTACGGCTGGTCGCGGGGCTTTTGCGACAAGATGAAACAGCGCCGCAAGAAAGGTAGAATGGGAGCCGACCAACGCGGGCGCAGCCTATCACGCTCACGGTCGCGAAGCTCGTCTCGAAGCTCGTCACGGCCCGCGGTCAAGCGACGCCGCATGTCAGGATCCCGGAGCTCGAGCCGGAGCAGAAGCCCCAGCCACCACCGAAACTACAGTAGGGAACAGCGAGGGCGGAGGCCCTACAGCAGCTCGAGATCGCGGTCACCTTCGCGAGACAGGGACTACGACCGGTCACGATCACGACCAAGAGGTGGGCGCAGCCCACTACCGCCGCCGCCGCCACAGTCTAGACCGTACGACGCACGTTACAGCAACCCCCCTAACGACAGGCAACCGAGCTTCCCTAACCCTCCTGGGCCCCTAAACCCCCAATTCCAGCAAGCTGGCTTCATACCTCCGCCGTTCCCGCCGCCCCCGGAGCTTGGCCAGTTCCCAGTGCCGCCCCCACCGCCACCTAATTACCAGGGCCAGTGGCCACCTCCACCCCACCCCCTATCGGCGGCATGCCGCCTAACTGGCTGCCCAACATGCCTCCTCCAATGGGTGGATGGGCGGGATCCCCCCGCCGCCTCCACTTCCACCTCCACCCCAACACCAATATCCGCCGCAGCAAGGTAGCGGCGGCGGCGGCGGAGGTGGGTTTCAATATGGCCGGGGCGGGAGAGGTGAATTTCGAGGACGCGGAGGCTGGAATAGGGGGCGAGGTGGCTGGTAAGATGAAGATGGGAAGAAGAGGGAAGAGGCATATGGAGCTTGACAGTATATTCAAGCCCTTTATATACCTGCCCTCTTTGTGGCCTTTTATGAATGGATGACCTCAATAACCGCCGAGTATAATGGGGAGAAGAGAGGGATAGTCGAAGGGTGTTAACTGTTTGTGTACGATACGAGTCATCCCGTTAGAACTTGGCCGCTGCCCGAGCTCTACTTACTCTACCACTTGCTGCTTGCATAGTTTTAGTTATACAGCCTGCCTATATATATATATCTGAATCGAAGAAAAGCAGAGAGAGAGAGAGAGCTTCTATAGAAGACGGTCTAAACACCATTGAACCCCTCCCCCCCCCCCCCCCCCCCCCTTTTTTTTTTTTTTTTTGTGTTGCTATAGGTTTTGCGCTACACATTGATTGGATCACATGTGTGTGCATTGCACACACTTTTGTTTAAGAAGATTGGCTTGGGGCTCCGAGTTTCTAATATAGCTTACCTACCTATCTAACCTACCTACTTACCTACCTACTTACCTACATAGACACAGCAGCGCCTCCCCTCCCCTCCACCCACCCGCTCACTCTGACGAGAAAAAAAAAGGGGGGGGAAAGGAGGGCGGGTGGATATGAGTGTGTATTTGATGCCATAAACATATATAGATAGTTAACCTACATAGTTATATGTCATACGCGCGCTTACCTTACCTATACGTCAGATTTCTCTCTCTCTCTCTCTTCACGTATCCCTCCCCACCCCCCAAAAATGTTTTTTTTTACATCATCCCACCATACCTATTATGTCCGTTTCATAATCATCATCATCATCATTATGTAGGTAGGTGTAGGTTAGGTAGGTAGGTACAAACCTAGCCTACCTACCTATGTAGTAGTTAGAAAGGACGCAAGTCACGTGGTGGAGAATACCAACGAGACACAGTACCTATCTATCTACCTACAGTATGTATACAATATATACACATAGTAATGGTACATAATATCAGTAATACGTCAAATCCACATCTTTCGTTCAAATTTTGGTCTGCAAACTTGGGTTTTTTTTACACCTTTGTTAATTCACTTTTCTTTTTTTTTCCACCCATTTTTTGGTATTGGATTATTCGTTCCTTGTTTTGTATCTCCAGTTTCGTAGATGTTCAAGTTGAGAGATATGATATGGGGGTAGAGCGAGAGATAGAGAATAGTAAGGGAGAAAGAGGGGGAAAGTGGGTAAACTATCTAAGGGTTTTTGGTATTTGGTTTGGTTTCGTTGTGTGGGTTCATCTATCTACTACTTAAGTTGCGTCAAAATAAAAAAAACAATGACGCCTGGACGTTTGGTTATCTGCTTCTGGCCTCCTCATCTTGAGTGCGATCAACCAGTAGCCAACCACCCCGTCGTTACCGGTTCTAGCTAAGCTTCGTCATTCGTGATAGTGCAATGCTTCCATCATGAGATGACATGTTGAAGCCACCATATATCCATTAGGACTAATACGTCGTCTTTAATATCCTTTTCCATCATAATTCCGTTTCCTCCCCTATTGTCTAAATTTGAGTCATTGATCTGTTAGGCCTGTTGGACAATGCGTTGTAGTTCTTGAACCAAGTCCGAGGCTAACAGCCCGTTGGCTCATCCGTACGTAAGGTTGTAGTTACGCCGCTGCACGACAAAACTGCATCCTTCCATCAGTTAGTGTTTCCGTAAGTTCCTAGCCCAAAAACCACGCGAAGCCCTCGATGTGGGAAAAACCTGGTGTTTCGCGCACGAAAAGGGTTTTTTTTCTTTTCTTTTCATCGAGGAGTTGCTATCCACAGAGATGGATAAACTCTGCAAAATGATATCAGGTGCGAATCATTGTAGAGGTAGTGCGTTTCATTGCGTTTCATTCGAGATGCCAATAGTATTTGGCTACAAGAACAATGACCAGTGAAACACTGAGTTGCGTTCAAGCTGGCCTCAAAAGGCGTAATTCGCCCGCAAGGACTCCTGGTCTTGCTGCTGCAGCTGACTGAAGAATTGATCGAACTGAGGAATGATCTGGCGATAAATTCCAATTATCTGTTATACGAGTCAGATACCAATCAAATTACTTCGAATGAATGGCTAGAGGTTCTTCAGACACATACCTTTTGGAAATCCTCATGCAGACCATCTTTGTTTTGGCTGCGGAGCCTCATATCTCGGTAGCGTGCAATGGAAGTGAAAAAATGCAAGAGTGATTTCTCCATCGCCATGGGATTTTTCTCCACGATGCTAGTGAAACCCCTAAACGCTGTCGCTTTTTCATCAGAAAGATCAACCTCATCCATGGATGTGAGAAAATCTTCAGCAAAATTAGCAAGCTGAGGGGCTAGGAGGTCGGCGTTGCCCAGTCCAAGGCGCCCTAAGGCAATTGCCGCGTTCTCTGTCACCCCCTTAGGGATACCTGGGTTTGTGATGATCTCGAGGAAGCGCTGGAAAAGTTCCGGGACGTAAGCAGCCATTTCTGACTTGTGCTGGATCGCTATCTCACCAGCGGACCAGCACGCATTGTTGACCACACTAAAGCCACTGTCGATGTCTTCGTCCAAAATGCTATCCAAGTCAAGTTGTTTAAGCAAGACTGGAAATATACTTGGTAACGAAGAACGTAGTTGCCCATAGACGTACTTGGCGCAGTCTCCGAGTAACGCGTAAGCGGATTGCCTAACTTCGTCTGTCGGGTCCTCCATACAGAAAGTCAGGAGCTCAAAGAAGGCTGGTTGCGATTCTTGAACAAGTTTTGCAGATTTTTCCTTGTCTAGGGCCTGGATAATAGCACTAAGAAGATCCAGACTAGTAATAAGGAAATCCTTGTCAGGCACGTCAAGAGACGGGTTATTTGCAAGGGCAAGTGATGCCTCCAAATTCTGGTGGATGATGTTTACACAGCGGACAAATATGGGCTGAGCGTATGGGGTAAAAGCATCGTTCATGGCCATAGAAACGTAGGATAGACATTCCAACAGTGGGAATAGTTCTCGGGACTGGTCCGACACTTTGGTCCAACGCTCTATGAGGGCCGGCATCAGCTCATTGGCAAGTTCTGGTCGGGCCAGGACCGGGCCAATATGTTCCGCCAGCGTCTGCACACAGTCGTAAAGGATGTACATATTTCGGTCCTTATATTTCTTGAAGCATTTGACGTACTGCTGAATGATCGGCAGGCTGTAAGGCTCAAGTCTCTTTCCGGCTTTCTCCTCAAGGTAGGCGAAAGCCGATGCACCAGCTTCTTGAACCTTTTTGTTCGGATCTAGCATCTTCGTCAAAATACCCTCCATCATTGGCTCAAAGTAGAGCTGCTTCTGTTGTGGGTCTGCCAGATCAGCTGCCCAGGAAGAGTATCGACCTAGGGTCCAGCAGGTAATCTGGCGGACGACAGGCTCGGCGTCGTTCAGGAGCGAAATCAAGTATGGCACCAGCTCGGGCAAGTGCGGAGTGACAACGCCAAGGCAGCCTTCGGCCACAGCTCCCAATGCCAGTACAGCGGCTTCTCGATATGCCCATTCGTCATGCTTCAGATTTTTTGTTAGGTACGGTAGGATAGACTCAAACACCGGGTCTCTAAAGTCACGGGCGAAAACATCCAGTGCAGCCGCGGAGCATTTCCGGAGTGTCCAGCGCTCATCAGGATTCGTGTCATCACCTTCATCAAAAGCATCAATCTCGCCCTCCTCGAGATCATCATCCATACTGGCCAACTTTTCGTACGCATTGCCGTTCTGGGCAGAATCGGTAGACCCATCGCCGTTTGCCGTCCGTGCCGATGATTTCTTGGCGAACTGTGGCTTGATATCCTCCTCTCGATCCTCTTCATCTTCATCATCGGATGCACCTCCCAAGAGGGCAATATCCTCGGGGCTGTACACCATACACTGGAGAAGTACGGGTATGATTTTGCTGATGTAAGGGGTCAACGACTGCCAGAGATGATCATGCTCGCCCACTGCGAGCCAGAACTCGGCGGCATCACAGGCCAGCTCCTCGTCGTCTCCCTGCTGCTGGGTAATGATGTAGTCGACAAGGCCAGCGAGATGAGGCTGGAGCTTGTCGGGGCGGGTCTCAACCAGCTGCACAAACGCCCGGCACACCTGTCTACGCACCTCGGGGCTAGAGTCGGTGGCCAAAGAGAAGAGGTGTTGCAGTAGGTCATCAATGGAGTTAAGCATGGCCTGGGACTTTCGAGGGGTGAAGACGTTGATGGCCGTCAGGGCATTTGCACGAACCCTGGGCAAGGGACTCTTAGTCGCCTGGATGAGTTTCGGGAGAATGAAATTCAAAGGTCGCTGGCCATTGAGTTCGCGCTCCAACATCTTGGTGTTGTCTTCACAGATCTTGGCCATAGCTGCCATGGCGCCCTCTTGCGCTTCATCCGAAACCTGGCCGGTCTCGTTACCCATCAACTTCAAAAGATCAGGCAATAGCTCGGGCCAGCTCATGAGACCTCCACGACGGATCATCTCGGTGGCAATGTTGCCGGCGTAATTACGCATCTGCGCATGCTTGTCTTGCAGGCCCATGGGGATGGCCATCCTAATCAGACTTAGACTGCTGTCGGGTATCTGCTTGAAGCCCGTCTTGACGTTGTTCTTGAGCATGATGGCCGCGGCAGACCGCACCAGATAGTAGTCGTTGGGAGAGCATTGCAGGCCGGCGGGGGGGTCTGGGCTCGAGAAGAGATAGACAAGGTAGTTGTTGATGTCGGGGGACGACTTGGCCTGGGTGAGCATCTGGAGAGGAAGAGGCTTGGATTAGCGCAATTCTGCAACAAGAGCCACGGGGAGGAGCGTAGAAGACTCGGCGCAAGTGCAGCAATGGGAAAGAGGAGGGAGGGAGCTCACAATCTCAGCCTGCTTTTGCGCAGCTTTGTCGAAACCACTGAGTGAATCCTTGAGACAAGCAGCCAGCTGGCTCAAGGACTCGGGGACCGGCTGCCACGACGACATGGTGGATCGCGAGCAACAAGCCGTGAGTCGTGTGGATGGGATGCGATTTCGCACCCGCCGGCTAAGTGAAGTATCGGTCGAGGACTAGACGAGGAGAAGGGGAAAAGGAAGAGGAGGGGGGGTGGGTTGAGAGGAATCAAGCTGAGGTTGTAGTAGTAGTAGTTGTTGTTGTAGTAGTTGTCGTAGGTAGTAATAGTGCGGTTGCAAGAAGCATCTGCATCTGTAACTGTAGGTAGTAAGTAGGTAGGTAGGTACTTGCGGTGATGGTGGATGGTGGGGTCCGGCAGTAAAGTCCAAGTAGGTCAGCTTGGCGATGGGAAAATTCAATTATTCTCTTCTTTTTTTTTTCCGACCCTCTCTTTTAAAAAATCTTCTTCTCTTCTCTCTTTATTCTCCCTTCTCTCTGTCCAGCAGGTTTGGTTGGTTGGTTGGTTGGTTGTACAGTGACGAGTGAAGCTTTTTTTTTTTCTTTCTTGCTTTCCTCGGTTTTCACCCTGATAAAGGGGAGAAGAAATAAATAGTTCGAAATTTGATGCTTTCGCGAGGGGCAGGAAGTGGTGCTCTCAGCTACCACACCATCATTATTGGTGTCTCTAATAAAAAGAGAATGGAAAGATGAATGGTGGGGGTTTGACTGACTTTCAGAATTTAGTGCAGGTGGCAGTGGTCAAGGGGGAAAATTAAAAATTAAAATAAAATAAAAACACACCCAACTTTTTTTTTAGTGTCATGTTCTTTTTTTTCTTTTCTTTTCCTTGTTGCTAGCCTTGACTTGCAGGTGGTGGTGGACTGGGGACACTGGACTAACCTTAGCTGGACTCATTGGAAGGACTGGAACTGACACTTGCCTGCCCTGCCTTGGTTTGACTTGCACCCTCCTCCTTCTCCTTCTTCTTCTTCTCCTCCTCTCCTCTTGCTCCTCTTTCTCTTGGCCTTGGCTTTTGCTCTAGCTACACTAGGGTACCTACTTTTTTGAACAGTGGGGACATCACGTAAGTTGACTTCCTACATATGTACAAGGTAACCACTCCAGGGACAGTTTAAACTGGAGCTAACCTAGGAGGAGGTATCAAGGGCCATACCTACATACATAATGTATACACTACCTAGTATGTACTACCTACTCCTATACATACGATTACCTGCATACTCCTAGGTAGGCGGTACATATGTATGTAGGCACCTCTCACTCATCTGACCTCCTGACCTCAGATATTTTGAGGTATGTAGGTAGATAGATACATATATCTGTATCCAGGTATCGACTATATATGTAGGTACCTACTAGTACGGTACTAAGCAAGTACCTACCTAGTACTTAGTATCATTCACCTCGCGCAAATGGGTTATCATTACTCCGTACATACTGGTCCCTTAAGTAGTACCTAAACCTTACCTGGCACCTCTCATGACCCTATAGGGCAGGCTCTATAGACCTAACCTAAGTAAGTATAGTATGTATAGCCTACAATGTATATTTGAACCCATATGAGGTGTGCATTCAATTGATGTCAACGACTGGTGTGTACATACTGACACCTGCTGTCAATCAACCAATGTAACTACCTACTACTAGCTACTTACTACCTACCTACATACATACCTAACTATGTACCTACGTTATAGTTATGTATGTCCCATGATCCGAGCGTGTGATTTGTGTGGTTTAAATTGCATGTGTTCAGCATCATTTATCGGTCCATCATCAAACATGATCGATCGCACCCCAAAATCAAAATGATTGGAGGTTAATTCGACTACAACAAGTTCAGGGCGGGCTTGCTTGCTTCTCGACCTTTTTTCTTTCTTTCTTTACCACTTCTCCTACACGAAGTTATATACTCATGCTTTACTGATGATTCCCTTGTACATAAGCCATGATACCACACTGATCTAACGAGATCTTGACTTCAAACCCACCTGGCTATTTCGTGTATGTGTGGGTGAGTGTGACCTGCATATCATAAATGTAAAAATAAATGTAAAAATAAAAATAAAAATTAAAACCAAGATGCTTCAGAGAGAGAAGGATAAAAAGAAGTATTAAAAAAGACTTATTATATGAAACTAAACACCTGCTTTCCTTATTGATCTCGGTCTATACCTAAGGGTACACATAGTACATACCGACCAAACCTAGGGTGGATCAATAGTGAAAAAGTAGTAAAACTATCCATGCGTGGCCAATGCGACCATCTTGAGTCACTTGCTTCTATCGGAAAGACGTAGCGAGCCCAACCAACACCCACCGCCCTGGAGGGCCACGTCTAGTTTACATCAAATCTATGTCTATGTACCAACCTTACCTGCGCACATCAAACCACACCTAGCTAGGTAGTTATCGGTCAATCTCCTGTCCTAGTCGGCTAAAAAATAACTGGCCGACGACGTTTTCTATACCTCTTACGTATGATTATACGACACTTGACTTGTCGATTGATACCTACCTACCCCCTCTGCCCCTACTTGCGGCCGCAGCGAAACTCGAAGACAAGACAACTGTTTTGTTTATTCATTTATTTATATCAAATACGATTCCGTTTATGTACCTGTCTCGAAACAAATAAGTTTTTAATTTATAGGAAGAAGAAACAGAAAGCAAAAGGTGAGAGAAAGGTAGTGTAAAAGAGAAGAGAAAGGAGGGGCTAGTACCTAGGTACACCACAATGATGTCGATCCCCTCCCCCCGCGCTATAATACACCTACACCTACCCTAACTCTAAGTACTACATATGTAGTATGTAGTGTGTAGGTAGGTAGTTAGTAGATAGGTAGGTACAGGTATATACATCATGTAAGTCTCTTGTGCATCAAATGTGGTACATAATAATTAACCTAGGTTACTAGTATCCATCAATCCTGAGAAAAGACAAGACAGTTACTACTAGTTAGTAATTATAATTAATAGTTCTAAGGTTAGACGGTCGGCAACTTCCACCATTTTCTGCAGCGAAACATTGCAGCAGCATAAAGAAAGAAAAAAAAGAATAAAAAAAAGAAGAGAAAGAAGGAAGAAAGGAAAAATAAAAGAGGCGACATCTGCAACTAGATATGTATCGGAAGACAGCTTGATTTATATAGATGCCCAACACCACAAGAATCCGATCCCACCGGTAACCGAACAAGCAAGCCATTAGAACGCCCTGCCCTTCATCACGGTGCACCACCACTACCGCCACCACCTCTTCGTCGTGGTCCTCCTCCTCCTCCTCCTCCTCCTCCTCCTCTCCTGCTGCTGCTGCTGCTGCTGCTGATTCGTTTGTTACACCTCCTCCTCCAACTCCCCCTTGATGGCGGATGCCGTACCACTCGGGAATCTGCGCAAGGAGATTATTTGATCCAACATCCCTCTCCAGCATTTTCTCACTCTTGGCCCCGGGTACGCATCAGATTGGGCTTAACCTGGACCTGGTGTTGCACGTGTTGTTGGAAGGGGTTCAAGATTAGACGTATGCAGACAACCGCCCGACCTGGCTAACCGAATTCGACCCCCCCCTCCTCCCGATCAGCCCCCTCCCCGGTCCCAGTCTAGTCATCCATCGTCGGTGAGGCGAGGGCTGATAAGTCTATACATAGTAGATATAAATGTTTACATGCCTACCTCTATACAGTCTGACGACCCTGTTGTCGATCCGATAGTCCCCAAGCCGACACTTCGGATGGCAGCCCGAGCATCGCCATGTATTTTATATACATCATATGGGCAATATAATGCCTGCCTGCCTACCTACCCACCCACCTATCTAGGTATGTAGGTAGGTAAGTAGGTATTCATTGTAGGCAACTGATTATGAGCCATGAGTCGAAACGTCTCAGAGCTCCTGTCGACCTTTTACACTTCACACACGTAATGCCCGCTTGCCACTCATGCATCTCGGTAGTTAGACAGCTCCCACAGCGCCTTTTCAGACATGGCGTCAAAGGTGCAGATGAAGAAGCATCCCAGCACCTGCAATAGATAACTCGGACCCCCCAGACGGAAAACCCTTGAGTCTTGCACACACAATATGCCCTCATATCGGTGAAACCCATTACTATTATTCATCGAGCCACCGAAATCTCGTGTACCATATAGACAAGTATTGACACTACAGGCTCTCATCGTCCCAAACGCAGCGTTGATCGCGTCCATTTTAAGCGCCTGGCAGAAGGCTATACATGATTTACATCCTGTCGTATTCACCAAACTACTACTTCGTGGACATCATGGTCAGTTCGAAAAGAAGGGTATAAGGGCATCGGCAAGGGGGCACTGATGCATGGAAACCAGAATAGCAGGCCCAGCACATTTATCAGAATCAAAGGAGGAATGGATTACATAATCGACGCCTTCATCTACTATATTTATGCACAGATCTAAACTGCATAGTTCTTGCTACCAACACATTTGCCTAGTCGGGATAGCCGCTCGCGAATTAGACTGGTCCGCCACTATAGCGAGTGACCGACGGCAAAGGGACACACTTCCGATGGTTGAAGGTTGAGGAGTAGGGACTTCTTCGCCCTGTCAACCCCCTTCACTGCTTGACTCTATGTAGGAAAGGTTGAGGGGACATCTCTTTATATTTAACAGAGACGTTAATATGGCGGGACTCGTTGAATGGTAGCTTCGTAATAGTACGAATGCCTACCTACTCATACTAATGCTATAACTTAAAACCCCTCAGAATTAGAGTCAAGCATAATAGACCACCCACCAGCAATATGAGGCTAAAGATATGGCCCATATCAGTTGTAGGTAAGTAGGTAGGTAAGTAGGTATATAATAAATAAATAATCATCTGACTCTTTACTTACTGCCTACTTATCTTCCTATTATGGCTCGTCTACTAACTGCTATCTCAAGACACTAACACAACTGGTCAAAGATACCTAAGCTAGGAAATTAGGAGGAGTGGATGAGAAAGGGGGGGGGGATCTTGATATTTCCTATTCTTTGATCAAGCCTAGCGCTCTCCTATCAAGTGTTCTCCCCCTTTTCACCTGGATCGCCACATCCTTATACGTGACTAGGGAAATTCATACGCGCATCTGCTCTATGAAGAAGAAAAAGAGAGGAAAAAGACATGTTTCAAATCATATCAGATACAATAGCACCGCAAACAAGACAGCAGACTCTCTCCGTATGACCGAAGACAATGGTTCGTGAAACACGCATTCTCTATATGGGACAAAACGAGATTGGTTATTATTATGACTATTCTCTTGCTCGAAGAACCAGAACTGGGTTCTTTATTTTCATTTTCCTGGCCCTGGTCGCCATCTTCCTCCTCCTTGTACTTCTCGGCACCCAGACACGCTCGAGGAGGAGCCGGTCAATGATTGGATTCCTCTCCTTCTTCTCGCCATCCTCTCATGTATATAGAGTATTATGAATCGATTAGGAAGGTAGGTAGGTAGGTTATCTTATCAGTTATGAATTAAGATTTTTTTATGAAGAGAAAAAGAACACAGCGTCGTCTGACAGCCGCGCACGGGGAGGGGAGCTTGGGAGAAGGGGTTCTGTAGCGGAACTTGATTAGGGGGAGAATGGATTATGAGACAAACTCCCCCCCCTCCCGGGGCCGTGCGGTATGTGTGGTGATCGTGAAGCTGCGACCTGCCGGGTCCTTATGAAAAGCCCCCATAGGTCGAGGGGACAACATGCGGGATTAGGACTGCCGCCGTTGTTTTGTTTATGAGTTATGAGTTATGGGGGAGTGTTTATGAGGGCCGCGGTTCCTCATGCCGCCGC
Source organism: Biscogniauxia mediterranea (assembly GCA_018398605.1). Taxonomy (NCBI): domain Eukaryota; kingdom Fungi; phylum Ascomycota; class Sordariomycetes; order Xylariales; family Xylariaceae; genus Biscogniauxia; species Biscogniauxia mediterranea. Next base: position 741,257 of record JAGXTR010000005.1, read on the forward strand.
CTCCCCCGCTTCTCCTGTCGTGAGAGCTTATGAAAAGGACCCCCTTTATGCCTTCTATATCGCCGATACCATGTCATCGTCGATGGGCCCGTCGATTGGGGGCTCGCAACGCTGCCGCGCAATCGATTTCCCCTTCCCCTACGCGCGCCCCCCCCCCCCCCCTTTTATGAATGGATGGGGCTGGAGGGGAAGAGAGCTGACTGGGCGGCAGCGTCGCGTTTAGGCTCGTCGTATTGCGAGTTGTGGTTAGGAATATTAGGACCGTAAGTTATTATTTATTATGAAGCCTCCCCCCAAACACTAGAAGGTGTTTGACGAGGGAGTGTTGCGAGGGAACAAAGTGAGAGGCCCACACCCGGTGGAAGGGTGATAAGGGCCGGAGGGGGGGGGGGGGGGGGGGGGCGCCCATTATGAGGTGCCGCTACAGACACGGGCGCACGCCCCGGCGGTGTCACGGAGGCCGAGAAGCCGAGCCGTGCAGAGGCAGGTTCTCAAAACACTTGGAGCTCTGAGGACTTGGATTATACAGAGGCCTCGTTCGCCAGAGGCGGCACCTGTGCTAGGACTGGTGTCGGCACCGGGCAGCACCGGCTCCAGTACCGACAGCTACGGGTTTAGCCGCAGCTGTAGGACCAGAGCTGGATGCGGTGCCTTATACCAGTCCCAAAACTGACACCGGCAGAGGCACCAGCAGTAGCACCGTACCAGCTGCGGGATTAGCCGCAGCGGTAGAGCTGGAGCTAGCACCAAGTACCGGTACCAGCACAGGCGCCGTCTACAGCACCATCACCGGCAACGACACCAGCAGAAGCACCATACCAGCTGCGGGATTAGCCGCAGCCGTAGGGCCAGAGCTGGATGCCGTGCCCTGTACCAATCCTAGAATTGGCACCGGCACCGGCTCCAGTACCGACAGCTACGGGCTTAGCCGCAGCTGTAAGACTAGAGTTGGATGCCGTGCCCTATACCAGTCCCAGAATCAACGCACCGGCACCGTCTACGGCACCATCGCCGGCAACGACACCAGCAGAAGCATCGTACCAGCTGCAGAATTAGCCGCAGCGGTAGAGCTGGAGCTAGCACCAAGTACCGGGCACCGGCTCCAGTACCGACAGCTACGGGTTTAGCCGCAGCCGTAGGACTAGAGTTGGATGCTGTGCCCTGTACTAGGCCCGGAATTGGCACCGGCACCGGAACCAGCAGCTGCACCATACCAGCTGCGGGATTAGCCGCAGCGGTAGAGCAGGTGCAGGGACAGGTACCAGAACCGGCGGCAGCACCCACGGTAGCGCAGGCAATAGACGTGCCTCGTGGCCTTAGGAGTATGGGGTATTGGGCCGTTAAGAGCAGACGTCCGTTGCGTTGATCGCATTATCAACGCAACGCGAGGCTGGATCTCCTGCTCGTCCTTAGCCCGTTCTTTAGGAATTAAGAAGGCGTCTTGTACGCATCTAGGGCAAAGTCGACCCGGACCCGCGGGCGAGGATATTAGGAAGGGGAGGAGGAGGAGGAGGAGGGGGGAGCAGGCCGAGTCGCGCAGGAAGCGGACCAACTCGGAGAGTGAAAAGGCATTAGCCAGCTCTCCGAGGTCGTGTTATGATTATAATCATTTAGGATGGTTATGATTATGGTTAAGAAGCCCCCCAGTTGTGTGTAAGCGACCTTCTCTCTCTCCTCCCCGGCGCAAGATACCTCCCCGGCTGAGAAGGCGACGTCTGGTTATAGGTACTCCAGCCCCGCACCCGCACCCGCCGCCCCCGCCTCGACGAGAGACAGTAGATCCACGCGAAGCAGGGGAGGGGGGATGGGGGTGTCGTCAGTGCAGAACTCGCGGCACTGGACGAGGAGGATGACATTATGAGATGTCGGGCTCCCCCCCCCAGGGCCCGACATATCCTCCTCATATTTTAGGATATCGGTTCATTATGAAGGGCCCGTATGTGAACGGAGCCCAGGTTCCCCTTATGAATATGGACCATCTTATGACCAGGTCCGATTATGATGGACGTGGCTCGGGTCGGTTCGTTGACTCTTAGGAATGCCGTTTAGGAAAAAATGTCGAGGCGCGAGTTCGAAACCGGGGGTATACCAGGTCCATCATCCATGGTCTGCTTTGTCTTCTCGTTTAGTCTTATGGGCGGCTGGGAGCGGATGGCAGCGTGGGAAGAACTACCTTAAGATGCTTGTCCAGAGCAGACATAAGGCGCGAGGATCTGCTTGGATTTCCCGGTTTTTTCTTCATGGTGACGGTCGAAAGCTCGCCAGAGCTCTTTGTCCGTTTTGCTCTGCCCGTCGCCTGAAGGCAATGAGCGAGGCAACAGACGAAGAGCTCTCGGCGCACATTAGGAATTATGGAGGCATTATGAATTAGGGAGCTTAAGAATCCCCCCAGCGTCGGCAGTGGGATTCCTTAAGACACCCCTTAGAGGGTCGGCAATGAACTTCACACCGAGTGGCGGTGATTAGGAATCTTAAAGCAATAGGTGTTAGTGAACGAACGAAAGGGGGAGGGGGAGAAAGGCTCGCCAGAATCTTCACATACCTTGCCTGTCTTAGGAACGTCGGTTTTTAAGATCGACCCGACTTAGGAACTTCCGGTGCCCATCCCCTCCCCACTAGCGGAAAACGCGGTGGGTTTTTATGAATTTATGAGTTCGTCGGTTTATACTCCGAGAACAGTGTTTAGGAGCCGGCACCGAGGCCACAGGATGGGGACGATGAAGGGCCAACAGGGGAAGCCAAGCAGGCGCAGCCCCCGCCGGTCTTCTTGCATCGGTTTCCATCAGTTTTCCATTGGTGAGTCTCGACATTCGTAACCGTCCATCGCCCACCATGGACAGATTGTCCATGGGGATCCAGCTGTGGCCACGTTTATGACTGCCAGGCAAGTCCGAGGACCTGCATGGCGCGACCACCATTATGATCTACCTGTGTTAGGAATTGAAACAGGTGGGAACCCCTGGATTAGGAATGTTATGACCTGAACCATGATGGAACCAGCAGGTCGTATGCCGCCTCACTCCGGCATCTCGACCTCAGCGAAGTTGACCTTGCTGGTTCCAAAAGGCCAGGATCAAGTTGCCACCGTACACCCCCCCTCCCTCCCTCCACGGGGTGCACAGGTATTAGGAAGCATATAGCTATGATGATTATGAATGCAGCCCGGATGACTGAGATGTCTCCGGTCTTTAAGATCGGCCCAGCATTGCCGAGGGGGTTGCCGCTTAGGAATGATATTGTCGACAAGACCGCCTCGTCCCCGGCGTATTAGGAGTGCTGGTAAGGTCCCAAAGGAACAAGAAATTGTGGTGTTTCTGTTGCTTCTGCGGTTGCTCGAATCGCCATTTATGATTGCACACAGACAAATCACCTCCTCCCTAGACATAACAACGTGCTCATAATGCAGGGCTGAAGCAGCAGCAGCTGCCGGTTTCAAGCCGTAAGGCGGGCTCTCCTTTGCGGGTGTTAGTCAAGACGAGGCGGCACCGACCCACAGAGTACTGGAGGGGTCCGGTGCCGCCTCGTCTCGGCTAATACCCGCATTCAGAAACGAGTGTTTCTTGGATTAGGAATCTCGCGGGGTTCGTCCTTGTGCCGTTAAGAATTATGTGGGCTGTGGGAACAGGCACCACGATGGCGATTATGAGTGCCAATGCCGTTTAGGAATCCTTAAGCCGCATTTAGGAATAGGGGACGGCCGCCGGGAATCCCGTCGTATTTAGGAGATTATGAGGCCATACGGGTGGGGGACCGGCCCAGCCAGGCGGTCGACCATACCTTTGATGGCCGACGTGGCCTTGCAGACCACTCTTCTCTCGGTTTATGAGTTTATGAAGTAATCCCAGCGAATCTGGGTTCGTTATGAGATATTATGAGGACATCAAAATGCCAAGTCCAGTGTGTACGCTAGAGTCCTAGTATTTGAAAGTTAGTTGTTTGGTTTACAAAACCCTTATTAATGATGATCATGATGTAATATGCATTACTTACCGAGGTATTAGACTCTAGGAGTGGTGGAAGGGGGGTTCCTTAAGAGCTGGGATGGGAGGGGGGTGGGGAAACGGCACCCCGTAATTATGAATTAGGATATTATGGGGGGGCTGATTTATGAAAACAAGTTACTAAAGACTGGTTAGCGATAGTGAATAATTAGCGGAGAGGTGATCTTGGGCAGTAGGTTAGGACAGATGGCAACCCATGGTTGTATTAATGGTGTACGCGGGCGTGGTGGATGGGATGTTTCAGGATAGACAAAGGCAAATAAGGCTAATACTTACTGAACCGACAGTAACGGAGCGATGGCTGGCATGAGGGCGTTGAAGTCCGGAATGACAATGTAGCCAACGTAGGCGTACATTGCCATGTATGTCCGTCTTCTTATCGCCGCCGTCTCTGCTTCTTGCTATTTGCAGTTGATTAGTAACGGAGAGCTGGCTTAGGAACCTATTACAACGTAGTGTGGATCGTGATGGGTTGCTTATGGTGTATATTATAGGAGGAGAGTATGGTCATGTTGACCTGTAGATAGTGTACTTACCTTTTGTCGTCCCAACAGACCCCGCAGCCAGTTGGGTGATTAGGATGCCGGGAGACCCAGATATGACTAGAATAAAAACAAACTTGTCAGTATTTGAGTAATTTGTAAGAGATAATAGAGGAGGAAAAATACCGTACCCAGCTATTTTAGTTATGAAAGCGAAAGCCACAGCGAGGGGTTATGTCTAACCGAATTCAACCTGCGAGTGTGAAATATTAATATATATGCAAAGCGATGATCCGGGAGCGGTAGGGATTTAATAAAATAGATGTGGTATGATGATGGCGATATTCCACCTGGATGAGGGATTGATTGGTATGAACGAAGGACAGGGCGGGTAGGCTATTAGGGCTTGTAGGATATGACTATTCACTCTCCGAATGATGCCAATGTGACATGAACTGTAGAGCAATGATCTGTACAATGACTGTGATAGGGTATGAGGGGTAGCAGCCAGCAGAGGTGTTGATGTTGTGGGAGGGGAAAGGCAAATGAGGACGAGAAGGTAAAGGAAAGATTGTTGTACTTAAGATAAATCATTAAGATAACTTCATGATCTTATGCCTGCATAGGAGGAAGAAGGCCAGGAATGATTTGTGTGAAAGAATTAGGAAATTTGATGGTGGTGGTGGTGGTGGTGGTGGTTGTTGAAGTAGGAGAGGTGAAAGGGAAGAGGAATGGGGAGCAAGAGAGGGGAGGGGTCCAGGTATTTATAGAAATTAGGGCTGGGCTGGCTGATTGTGTGCAGTGCTCCGTTTTTCTTTGGTTTCTATGGTGAAGCCCGAGTTCTCTTCTTTCTACTGATTTCTCTACGTGGAATCCATTTTCCGTATCACGGAGGGGGTTAACGTGGGTGTGATCAGTGATTCTGATGGTTATCGTGAGTGTCTCCGCTATAAGCCGCAACTGGTCCACTGCCAGTGTCGATAGAGGGGGCCAGACAAATTCTCTCAGGGAACGTACAAAGAGTTATATTCTAATCTCCAAAATGCCCTTTGAAGAAGGTGTACTTCATATGTGAAGATATCAGTATCTGTGAATACCTCGTTTCTTTATATTATTAGGTATGAGCTGAGTTTTGAAATCACAGTCAAGCCATAGGTACACAGGTAGCATGGAACAATGGCAAGGCCATACTGTATTATTTCACTTATATCAATGGATGATACTACCTTAGCTTACTGAGGTAAAATACGTGCTGCTGGTATATATGCTGAGATATTGGTTGTTAAATTTAACTGGCTAAGACCATAGTATTATGAAGTAGCAGGAAGATAAATAGGAGACATCAATAATACCTTAATCTAATCATGAAGAATATAAATAATGCATAGAAAAACATAGGCAATGTGTCATTCTACATAAATTAGCTGTGATTTAAATCCTGGCTTAGAAGTATACTAGGTTAGTTTACAATAATACTACGGGGAGAAGGTACTGGAAAGTATATGTTCTTATCATGTCACTATTTAAATAATACAAAATGAATTGTCAAATCAAAAAGCAGGGGAGGGTTATTACTATACAGAAAGCACTGCCATTCTGTTGTGGTGTGTATCTCCATATATGTACTTAGTGTACGACAGAAAGAGGATGTAAAGAAACCTTCTACTATATATGCCCAGGTAGGTTGGTAGGTCGACATATATTAACATCAAGTGCCTTGGATATCTAAGTAGTATTTGCTTCTTATCCGTAAATACCTACCTAGGGAGGAATTTTACCAGAGCAGTTTACATTCATAGTGTAGTAAGTAAAGGGGCTATAAAAGCGAGCTAGCTCTGTTCACAATACTATGAGATTATTGTTTTTTATTCTCCGTTGTAGATTTCATACTCCGTTCGATAAACTAGCAGATGGCACGATGATGGCCTGGAGCTTGTCGAGCATAACTTCAACTACCTTCTTGAAGACCTCCATCTCTTCCTCCATGGTTCCTCCCAACCCCATATTTGCAAGGCTGATGGAGTTTCCAAGGTAGATGGGCATGTTCGTCTTCTTGGCTAGAAGCTTTGCCAGACGAGTGGTGAATTCCAATGTTTCTTCAACGGAATAGATGGTTGTGGCGAGTGGTGTGTTGGGATTATATTTCTGGTTTGCAGGTTAGCTCACGTCACTTAGTCGAGGTGGCATCTGCGTACATCAGGCAGAGCATAGACGAATGATCCCATGGGAGCTGACTTGTCTGCTTCATCTGCCGCCACAGTGGTCAGGAAGATGAGGACGACCTTGGACTTGAGGGTCAGACGCAGGTGGATTTTAGTATCCAAACACCGCGGTAATGGAATGGAGAGTTCCGTTGTTGTTTCCATCGTGGGCTCACAAGTGTGCATATGACAAATGGGCGGTTCAATATGCGGGTTTTCGTGGGCCAGTGGCTCTTGTCAACTATCTGTTGCTAGAGGTATTTTATTGTTAACATTTATTTGTTTGGAGACAGGGTTTCCCCTTTCCTTTTTTTTTTTTTAACTAGATTTACCTCACGTGTTGGGGGATCATAAGCCTGATAGATTTAATTAATAACAGACCAGACGGAAAGGAAGCCAAATAGGCAAGTAGGATGTATCTAACCTAGATTGATGGAAATTGTGCGAAGCGTCTTGGCGATTCAATCAGGACGATGTTATACTGCGATTCCCTTATTAGTCACTACCTACATTTGATAGAGGTAGGTTAGGTAGGTAGGTTTGAGGTTACGTAGCTACCTACCTACACGTACATATCTCTCTCTGGTGCAGATCCAGATGTTTGACGTGGTCCAAGCTCTCATACTAATATAATTAGGTATAAGTGACTTCTACCTACATACTAACCTACATACCTACCACCTAGGTTACTTGTAGTCAAGGTTACTAGTTAGGTACATACCTAGGCAGTAGGAAGGGAGTCTAACTTTAGTGACTTTTGTGTAGGTTAGGCTAACTCGCCCCCTCCCCCTCCCCCTCCTCCCCTATTGGGAATTTGACAGCACCTACGCCCGGTCAAACGTATGGCCCTCCGCTTCCTTTTTTATACCTAATTTTTTGTCCGTTAGCTCAACTCCATTTTCAATCCCGTCCTTGCCGATCTTGAGAAACCTCTCAAAACTTTCCGCCTTCTCGTCTTCTCACGCAAGGGGGTTTTTACTTGAAAGCTACCTACCTTAGGTACCTACCTACCTGCACTACCCAGCTCGATAGCTCACATTTCCGGAAGTCCGTCTTACCCACCATGCACCCCATAAACTAGTAGTAGGTAAATAAATACATGCCGGGGTTGGAGATAGCTTACTTTTCTCATCCTCCCGCTGCCCCTCTTCTGCCGTTTGACGTAGAGGCAGGCAAGCTAGCTGTCTACCTATCCACACGTATATGACTCTATCGTGGGCCTGGCTACACAAAGCCCGGTCAACATAACGGTGTGCAGAGATTAGGCACTTCTTGTATGAATTACTACTCCTTTCCTCTCTTTCTCCCTCTTTTCTTCTCTACATCGCCGTCATTATGACCGAAGCCGACAAGGCACTAGTCGACGACAACCAATGGAACGGTGTCGAAGAGGCCATCGAAGATCCTGAAGAAATTAGAGTCATATACTGCGCCCTTGATTCGTTCAGGTCCGTAACGCCCGTGTCTCTGCTTTTGAATCTTGCTCATGCGTCTACCCGTTTTGCGCAACGGTTTACGATCAAGCACGCTCATGTTTGCGATACAGTACATGCTGATGAATCTGATACAGCCAATATGCGAGGACAGCCTACCTGAACTGCACTCACCTGCGCAGACAGGCCTTCTATGCTCTTCCTCAGGCCCATTGGCAGTTGTTAGCCCAGCCCCCCTTCCGCTATCTGGAGACCTTGACTGCCGTTGATGATGCCATCGAGCAGAACGCAGAGCTTGCTCGTACCATTGTCAAGTTCGGCCTGTGCTCTTTTGGATTGATTGATAGTGCTTCAAACGAGGAGCCTCGCATGCCCGAGGAATGGTCTGGCATTGCCAAGTATAACGACCTAGATAAAGCTCGCAGCACCATAAGACAATTTTACCGAGACTGGTCCGCCGCGGGTGCTGTTGAGCGTGACGCGTGCTATGGTCCCGTCTACAGTGCGCTGGAAGCCGAGAAGGCTAGATATCCCGATCGACAGCCGCTGAAGATCCTGGTTCCTGGGGCTGGCCTAGGACGTCTGGTTTTCGAGCTCTGCCGGAAAGGCTACCTCAGTGAAGGCAACGAGATTTCTTACCACCAGCTTCTTGCCTCGTCGTATATCCTCAACTCGTCGAAGAAGGCGGAACAGCACACTATATGTCCATGGATCCACTCTTTTTCCAATCATCGAACTACCGCAAATCAACTCAGGCGCTATAAGGTCCCGGACATCCATCCCCAGACTACCCTAGCCGAGACGGAGAACCCGGGCTCGATGCAGATGTGCGCAGCCGACTTCCTCTGCCTATATGGAGATGAGTCCCACAAAGACGTGTACGATGCCGTGGCATCTGTCTTCTTTCTCGACACAGCACCGAACTTGATCCGCTACCTGCAAGTCATACGAAATTGCCTCAAGCCCGGGGGCGTCCTCATAAACGTCGGCCCTCTGCTCTGGCACTGGGAGAACCACGTGCCGGGCCACCACGGCTACGACGGTGATGGCGACTACGACGAGAACAATTCTCTCGGGATAGCAGATCCGGGGAGCTTTGAGCTGTCAAACCAAGAGGTGGTTCTTTTGGTGGAGAAGATGGGATTTACTATCGAGAAGCAGGATTTTGTGCATGCGCCGTATGTGCAGGATCCGGACAGTATGCTTCAGACGGTCTATCAGGCGAGCCATTGGATCGCGCGAAAACGCGATGATGGCTATGTACCGGTTATCTAAGCCCACGGGCCAAACCGGGGGGTAGTAGGAGCAAACCAACAAATTTTAGATTATTAAAGAAAGGAAAACACAGGATGGAAACACGGGATGGAAATCTTGGGCTTGGGAAGGGGGGTGGGGGGTGGGGGCGCATTCAACACATCATTACGGCAGTCGTGGAGAACAGGATGGCAACTAAATTCTTTACCTTTTTTTTTCCAAATCGATACCAATCTATGCATGGGGTGGATGAGTTAACTAATCAGCATAGGAGGTCATTTTCGCCCTGCGATATCCATTTTTTTTGCTCGCATTTAGCTAAGAGTAAGAAAAGATATGGTCAGCATATATGGAAGGCAGGTCAAAAGGAGAGAGAGAGAACTGAAATAAATAAAAAAGTCAAATAAACATACTTGAGATATGTGTAATCTTGATTTCAAACTATCTCGTATTGTTTACAATTTGATTATCGGATGTAAAGATGTTGATGATTTGTCTCTTTTTTTTTCCCCTCTTCTCATAAGCTCATAATACCTAACCTAGGTAGCTAGGTAAGTAAGCAGGTAATATTTCCCTAACACCCCCCCCCCCCCCCCCACAACACCAAACGCCCACTTTACACTACAACTTGGACCCCTCTTCTCCTTCTTCTCCTTCTGCTCCTCTACCGCATCCTCCTCCGTCTTCATCGGCTGGCTGGGCTGCCACCTCGCGCCGCCGTCGATCTCGAGCGCGGCGCCGTTGACGTAGGCGCCGGCGCGGCTGCAGAGGTACACGACGGCGCCGGCGATGTCGTCGGGGACGCCGAGGCGGCCGGTGGGGTTGGCGCGGGCGTGCGCCTCGAGCCCGCCCGTCATCTCGAGCAGGCCGTTGGCCATCTTGCTCGGGAAGAAGCCGGGGCAGACCGAGTTGACGCGGATGTGGCGGGGGGCGAGCTCGACGGCGAGGTTGCGGCCCAGGTGGATGGCGGCGGCCTTGCTGGCGCTGTACCCGTACGTGGCCTGGCGGCCGAGCGTGCCGACGGCCAGGCCGGCGACGCTCGCCGTGATGAGCACGCGGCTGGGGTCCCGCGCCGACGCGCGCGCCGACAGCAGCGGGTAGAAGCGCTGCACCGTCAGGAACACGGCCTTGACGTTGAGGTCGAGCGCCTTGGCGAACCCGGCCTCCGGGTGCGTCTCGAAGCGCTCGCCCCACGTGGCCCCCGCGTTGGCGAGCACAATGTCCACGTGGTCCGTCTGCGACGACACCTGCCGCACCAGCGAGTCGATCCCCGCGCCCGTGCTGCTGTCCGCCGGGGCGGCGATGGCGCGCGCCCCCGGCTGCAGGTTCGGGAGGGCGTTGAGCTGCGCGGCCGCTCGCTCGCAGGCTGCGGCTTTGCGGGAGGAGATGAAGACCTTGCTGCAGCCGGCTTGGAGGAGTCTAGGGGCGGAGAGGGAGGGTGTACAGGTTAGTATTTCTTTCTCTTTTTCTTCTTCTTTTCTTCTTCTTTCTACTATGATCTAGTTCGTGTTCAGGGGTTAGAGTTAGGAATGGGAGTAGGTGTGCAGATAGGTAAAGGGATGGGCATGTACAAGATACTGATAAACTACTTACGCCGAAGCTGCGCTTAAACCTAGACCTCGTGAGCCGCCTGTCACAACGGCGACCTTGCCCTTGAGGGAGAAGAGCGACGGGAAGTCATTGAGGGCAATATCGTCGGCCATCTTTTTTTTTCTATTCCTTTATTTCTCTTCTGATGCTTCTTCCTCCTATACCTAGGCCCTCTGCTTCCTCTTGCTTCGCTCTGTATGCACTGAGACAACAGAGAGAGGGAGAGTGAAATAACACGTAAAAACAGCCCGATACACTAGTTATTCGGCTGATGGATAACAATGGCTTGATTGATAATGTACGTCTCTGTGAAAAAGCTAGGAAGTAGAATATTCAAAACTTATAAGGGAGTCCTTGACACGGTCACAATGGTTTGTTCAGGACAATATGCCCATTAGACTCTTAAAAGGGATAGAAGCCGAGGGAGGATGTTGACCACTATGCAAATGCATGAGTCTACCGCAACTAAGCCAAGTACCTAGGCTTGCTGGGAGCGCTGGGGTCCCTTCCCCGTAAGTGGGCTTAGTGATCATTTTGCGGGGATGGGCGTGCCGAGGTTGGGGCAGTCCTGCCAACGCCGCCTCTATTAGGAAAGGCTCTGATTGGCCGTCGAGTATGAATTGCTTTGGCTATAGGACCGGGCCCTCACACCTACATTAAGGCCCGCTTAGTACGGGGCACACTATAGAAAAGTACGTACCGTCTGGTATAAGTCAATTGGGGCTTTTGTTGAGGCGAGAGAATCCTAACCTAGTAGGTTAGCGAGCTATCGCCGACCCGAAACCATGGTAACATTATGCTATACCGAAAAGACGATTTTTTTTTTCTTCACAGGGGCTGGGCCACGCGCCAAATTATGTATTTCATGGGACGGAACCAGATGTCCTTGTTTTAACTGAAATACGGAAAGCCGAAACCAGAAACTGAACTTATCCTTGCATTTGGTGGTTAGAAAATGGGCCGAGACAGATCTCTTAGACTTACCTGCCCGAGATCTCACGAATAAAGTACGAAACAAGCGTAGGTAGAGGGCTTCCCCTAATCAGCCCCATCATCTGTGGTTCATCTCATATCATTGCCGACGCCCCTATCGCCGGATCCTCTTGATCGCCCGTGTCTCCTATACCTTCTCCGTACATATCGTACTCTTGGTCGTAGTAATCATCGGCATCGGCATCGTCGTCATCGTCGTCGTCGTCGTCGTCATCGCTATCCACCATGCGCCGCCACCCGCTCCCATCACCATCTATGTCAACTTCCTCGTTTGCGCTTAACATGGTATCGGAATCCCAATGTGTCCGCTCGTCATCGCGGCAGTTGATATCATTAACGCCACTTGGGCTTGAAGGTGCGTCTGCTGCGGCGGATGTAGCTGTTTTGTTGGTGGCTGAGGATAGCAGAGTGCGGCGTCTTTGTTTATTGACATTGAGATCTTCCAGTGGCCGCAGGAGACCCTCAAGGGAGATTGCAAAAGGCTTCTCGGGCACGTCGGGATACATCTGCATTCTGGCATCGAGGAACGAGTTGTAAAGATATCCCTTCTTCTGCGGGCTATCGTCGTCCGAGCCAAGCCTACCTTTCTTGATGGCAACCATCTTTGCCTTCATGACAACTTTAATTTTGCGCCACATACCTATAGGGTACCACCCTGCCTCATTTAAGTCGCACTCAGTTTGTAAGGGTGCCTGCTTAATCATCCTGAGTACGAACGGGTCTGTGATGTCGCAAATCTGCCAGAATTTCCCATCGGTGGAGTAGCTTTCACCATCCCACATGTGGCTGTTGCGATCTTGGTTCTTGTTGTGCTTTTGCACCTGTCCCTTCCGGATGGTCTGCCAAGGAAGTTTTACCATCCCAACCGTATTCCTTGCCAGTTTAAAGGCAAGTGTCTGATAGACACTATACTTAGGGTCGCTTCGGGGATCGACTCCGTATTTGACAATAGCATCTCGCCACGGACCACCTCTAAACTGGTAGCCAACCAACTGGATTGCGAATTTAAGAACAGACTCTGTGTACGTGCCATGTATATGGTTTAGAAGTGCCCGGCGCGTCCAGATAGGGCGCTGTGCCATGATATTATTGAGCTGATCCAGCAGGTCATCTGGTACTTTATAGTTCTTGTCATGGCCCTGCTGTGGCTTATCAGGGACGGGAAACTGGTTGTGATGAATAAAATACCCGTAGGATAGTTTCTTTCTACCCTGTGTATTCACCAACCGGGTTTCTCCTGCCTCATCTAATCCGCTCTCCTTGATGCCTGGATTCTGTTCATAGTTGTAGTTGAACCCAATAACCTTGTCCGTGAAATGCGGGGGAGGAATGATTTCTTGAGTAGGTGTGGTGTCCACGCCTGGTTTCAACTTGAACTGCCGTAGTTTCGATACTAACATAGCTGTTAGTGCAAACGAGCATAGACGGGAGAATAAGCCCTAAGGCCTGGATATGTTACCTTTTAATGGAAGTAGATGTTCCGCCACGTTCGTAACAAATGGCGTGTTTGAATTAGCAAACTGAAAATCCGCTAGTCCCCGATATCTATGACTGTCCCGTATCACCCCTACGGCCTTCACATGATACCTATCGACGTTGTCCCGCAGCTTGCGCAAGATGGATGTAGGAGCATCTTGCCGGTCTACTGAGCTGACCTGGCCAAGTTTTAAGGTAGCACGGGACGCCGTGTTTGGACTGTCGTCATGGCTAGAAAAGGGTTCATCACTCCCACGCTTCCTTTTGCGCCCTGTCCGCTTGGGAACAGTGATCTTGAACAGAATATTGTTGGTGGCAGCATGGTATGATGCAATAGGCTTTGATGTAGGGTTGTCAGGCCTAAACCACAATGGCAACAGCTTTGGTTCGGGTTGATCGTCAATGAGCTATGAAATTATTAATATCAGGGGGCGGCATAAAATGTGAAGGGGGTTGAGGTGGAACTTGCTTTGTGAAAATTAGGTTGGGGACCAAAGGCCTTTAGGCCATTATCAAGGTTGAGCAAGATGCAAGGATGCTCAACGGCAACTATCTTACGTTCAGGTACCTCGAAGGTTGGGGCAGTCGGCTGACCATTGATGTTTGCTGTTGAAGATGAAGATGAATTGTCCCCATGTGACCTATCATCGGTGGTGCGGCTACCACCGAGGCGGATCATGGCGAAGAGTTGTGGTGTACCTACTAAGCTATGACGTCCGAGTCTTTTCTTTTTTAATTGCGGAAAGAAGAAAAAAAAAAGAAACGGACCAACGTTCGATTCTAGTGGTAGACCCAGCCTTGTGCTGGTTTACAGGTAAGTAGTAGAGTAGGTATGTAATAGGTAGTACTTAGTTGGTGGTGATAGTAGTAGGTTCTACTATAAGAGGTATTCCCAGTATAAAATAGTGGGAGTGTTTGGATTTTTAGTGGTGAAGCATTGTCATGTCAGTGACGAGAAAAGCCAATCAGAGGTGGTTGTGTTAATAAAGAGCTGAGGATTGATGAATCGGAAGCTCTGCAGAGCGCACTGACCACCTGCAACGGGACGCCAATTCTTCAATGATGCTACACATCATACCGCTAGTAATAAATTTAGACTAACCATTGTCATCACCCGGACAGGAAATTTTAGCTTGGCAACTTGGGTTTGTTGTTAAGGTCCGCAGAGTAATCGCCTAGTTCCTTTCCCGATAAAGTGCAGGTAGGTACTTTTTAGTGCAAATGACGGCTTGCCATCCGCTGTACACTAGCTGTAGCTGTAGTGTACTGTACCTACTTGCATTGCATGTCTTCACTACGTTTAGGTATCTACGTGTCATAGCGTTACATGATATTGCGAATGCTGTCGATTCTATTAGGTCAATAAGTAGATATTCCGTCGTCTCTTTGCCCTGCCAACCTGCTTGAGTCGATAAGGATTTGAAGAGTCGGGTGCCTGTAGCAAGAGGTACAAAGCTATTTACCCAGGTAGGTACTCTTGTACATGCAGGATCTTATGCATACTACCAAGTGGGAGTAGGTACCGAATTGTAGGGAGTTTGTACTGCAGCCTGCAATTAGGTACTATCAACGTATGAAAGATGTCAAGCCAGGTGAGTGGGTATTGTTTTTTGTCTTCCTTTTTTTTTTGGTCAATTTCTTGCGTTTCTTTTCTTTTCTCTTAACTCTTCTTCTAGCCACCCCCTCTAAATTTCGAGAACAGCAGCAACAACAATAATAACGATAGTGTTGGCAACCACGAAAGATAAATACAAAATTAAGAGAGAAGATAGGTACTTCGAGATTGGAAGGGACCAAAAAAAGAGGGTCCTGGGAAATTCCTAACTTCGGACCCGCATTATATCAGCAGTTACCTATCTAGCCGCAGTATTTACGGCTAAACTACAGGTATCTCAAGGTACATAAAATAGTACATAGGTATGTACATACATGCATTACCTAACAGAGCACTGCAAATTGTTCCTGGGTCCGCCCCGCCAACAAAATTCGAGGCGGCTCTAAGTCGTGGACACCAAATCACTACTACCTACATACCTACCTACTACCTACTTCTCTCAGCGTGGTTGTGGTAATAACCCAACCAGCCTACCTACAACCAACCAACCTACCTACTACCTACCTACCTAACAACTCTCTCTCTAAACTTATCTGTTGTTCCACCTTCTACCTTACATGCCCGAACCCAACCACGTACATACATACATCAATGTCCATGTCGCCAGCATCCTCAGACATTGACTGCATCCTTAGATTTTACTAACCACCGTCGTGATTGCAAACCCTACAGGGCCATCACCACCATCACCCCCTCCAGCTTTCCACATTCCACACACTACAACTCCCATCCGCCCCCCTCTCCCCCCCCCCCCCAAAAAAAAGCGCCAACCCCTCGACAACGCTACCCCTCGAACCCCTTGCACCTGGTGTGTGCCGGTCTACCCCGTGCAGCAAAGCTGGTCCGTCCATCGCGCCCCCCTGCACGATCAACCGAGTCGGCTCGCTCTTCATTTCTCCACTTCCAGGACGACAACCCAACTTTTGTCACGTCAAACATCTCCCTGCTTGTCAACCTCTTGGTTATCCCTGGAGCTGGACGTTGAGTCGTGAGCTTTGAGAATTTGCCTGGTTCCAGGTTAGTTGTGCTGGCCTCGTTGTGTCTTGTCTCCGTGCCCGCTCGACCACCTCGAGTCTTCCCTCTATGCCACTCTGGTCTCCGCACCTGGGAATAGACGGTGAATCAACCATACAGTGTCGCTCTTAGCCTCGATCCATACACCTGTCATTCCGACGTCCAAGACCGCCCACTGCCATCTCGATATTGTCCTGACGAGTTCGAGTTTCCTGCGCGTTTCGAGTCTCGCTAAGTTCCTCCGTCTCAACATAGTGTGCCGCCGGGCGTCCCACCCTACCGTGACCTGGTAGGCCGCGACCTGCCAAGATGAAGCGTTTCCAGAGAGTTGTAAATGTCAGTAATCATCATCCATCATCGTCTAGCCGATTGGAAGTACGACATGGACTTGTCAGACTGCTAACCATCTTTGCGCCCCACAGCTCTCTCGAGGCAAGAGTGATAGCAAGTCATCCAAGAAGAATAAGGAGAAAGATGGCACAAACTCACCTTCCTCGGGGGGTTCCCGCGAGACTCAGTCTCCCGTGCTGACTCCCTCGTCGTCGACGTCGACCGTCAATGATATTAGGATGAAGCCTCTACCGCCGAATAATGGTGGAGCGCATGGAGGTGATTCTGGGAATCCCGCTCTACAAGGTCAAGGAGCTCATAACAGTCCAGCAGCTGCCCAAGGAGCCGCCCAAGATAGGTTTCCCGGACCCCAACAGTCCCCCAACGGAGCCATGACCCCTTCGCGACATGGCTCTATCCCGCCGACCGTGGTTATTAGCCCGAGCGCCCCAGTGAGTTTATTCCGCTCCGCCCTTGTCCACCAATTGTGAAAAGCTGTCTAACGTATATCCATCATTCGCAGCATGTCCCGCCTCCTGGCGCTGCCGAAACCATGCCCCACGATCTTGCTCCTCCGAAAGCTGGTCAGAAGTCCCTGATGTTCGATCGCCTACACCAAACCCCCAAGGATGTGCCGGAAGGTCTTAGGACCCCCAAGAGACAGCACTCATCTCGATTCGACATCTCTGCCCACCGAGAGCTAGAAAAGTTGCCCGGTTTCCACGAGGTTCCACCTAATCGTCGGCAGGAGTTGTTTATGCAGAAGATTGACCAGTGCAACGTCATTTTCGATTTCAACGATGCGAGCGCCGATATGAAGTCAAAGGAAATCAAGCGTCTAGCCCTTCACGAGCTCCTTGATTACGTGGCCAATAACCGCCAAGTCATTACCGAGCCTATGTATCCACGCGTCGTCGAGATGTTCGCCAAGAATTTGTTCCGTCCCATCCCGCCGCCGATGAACCCCCAGGGCGAAGCTTTTGATCCCGAAGAGGACGAACCGGTTCTCGAGGTCGCGTGGCCTCACATTCAGGTCGTCTATGAATTTTTCCTTCGGTTTATCGAAAGTCAGGATTTCAACACCAACATCGCCAAGGCCTATATCGACCATAGCTTCGTGCTTCAGCTTCTTGAGCTATTCGACTCGGAAGACCCACGCGAGAGAGACTTTCTAAAGACGACGTTGCATCGTATCTACGGCAAATTCTTGAATCTTCGTTCCTTCATCAGGCGCTCCATCAACAACGTCTTCTTCCAGTTTACTTACGAGACTGAAAGATTCAACGGTGTTGCTGAGCTGCTAGAAATTCTAGGTTCGATCATCAACGGTTTTGCCCTACCTCTCAAGGAGGAACACAAGTTATTCCTTACTCGTGTCCTTCTACCACTGCATAAGGTTAAGAGTCTCAGCATGTATCACCCTCAGTTGGCATACTGCATCGTCCAGTTCCTAGAAAAAGATGCCTCTCTCACTGAGGACGTTGTCCTCGGTTTACTCCGATATTGGCCTAAAGTCAACAGCACGAAAGAGGTCATGTACCTTAACGAGGTTGAAGATATTTTTGAGGTGATGGATCCCGCAGAGTTTGCCAAGGTCCAAGAACCTCTATTTCATCAGCTTGCCAAGTCGGTCGCGAGTCCTCACTTCCAGGTTGCCGAGAGAGCTCTGTATTTCTGGAACAATGAGTATTTCTGTAACCTAGTGAGCGACAACGTGGAGATCATTCTCCCCATCATGTTTGCGCCGCTGTATGAGAACTCCAAGGGTCATTGGAACAGGTGAGTAAGATGCTTAGGTTGCGCGCGTTCATGGCTAATATGTGACAGGACAATCCATGGCATGGTCTATAACGCCATGAAACTTTTCATGGAGATTAATCCGCAGCTTTTCGATGACTGTTCCCACGATTACAACGAGGCGCAGAATAATGCTTTGGAAAGGGAAGCTTTGCGAGAAAGGAAGTGGGCCGCGCTTAAGGAGCAGGCCGCCAAGAACAAAGCTAACGGCAGTTCTGGAAATGGGAATCCACAATCAGAAGCCGATTCCGTGACAGAGGATAATCAGAAACGGCTGGACTCGCTCAAGCTGCAAGATGGCGACCGCAGGGACCGCCGCGCCCACGAACGGCAAGGTTCAGCGGGCTCGTCTAGAAGTCAGCGATGATTCCCCGTCTCGCTCTGATACTTGTCCCGGGCTTCTGATTGAGCCGTTTCTTTCATGGCCTCATGGTTCTCCTACTTATGATAGACCTTCTAAGCGTTGACGACTTGGTTTACACGAACCTTCCCAAACTTTGCTTCATTTCGCAACACATTAACTTTTCATTGCTCATTCCTGCCAAGACCAAAAAAAATTTCTATTCGGTCGGGCCTAGTTCCTCAAGGCTTCGCTGTTCATCATGACCTTTTCTTTCACAGGACAACCCTCCCAAATTCCGAACGCAGCAAGTCACTACAACATAGCCAACCTAGTGATAT
This sequence comes from Biscogniauxia mediterranea, assembly GCA_018398605.1. NCBI lineage: Eukaryota > Fungi > Ascomycota > Sordariomycetes > Xylariales > Xylariaceae > Biscogniauxia > Biscogniauxia mediterranea. The sequence continues at coordinate 760,124 of JAGXTR010000005.1, forward strand.
TGTTTCGCCCTTGGATAGGACCTAACGTTGGTCGATATTCCATGGAGAATCAAACTTCTGCTGGCTATTAGTCGTTTTCCGTACATAGTTGAACCTCTCAACGGCTGGATTCGTTTGCTCGTTATTTCGGAAGATGAAGTTTTGTTGAATGTTCACCATTACCGCAGCACATGTAACAAGAGATGGAGGATCCCGGGGCGAGACGAGGCTAGGTACAGGTGGACACAACAATAAAATACTACTTTTTTTAAAGGGGGGGGGGGAGGAAGGCAGGGCTTGAGAATGCGAGGTCCCAAACTTGAGATCTGGTGCCACCAAATGGATAAGGGGGGGGACAAATGGTAGCGGCGGGAATTAGCCTGCTTCTCTCTGTGTATGGTTTTTTTTTGTCAGTGTCAGGACAGAGGGGTCGGAACAAGAGAGGGAGAGAGAGACCAAGACCCCCTTTATGGCGTACAAAGGAATAATGATGAAACGGCTTACCTTGAAAAAAAAAACACGCATACACACAACACACAACCATACAGTAATGCAATCTCTCTCCATAGACCAGTCATCGTAAGCATTTAACAAAGAACCACAACCACGATAGGAAAGGCACTGGGAGTACGTAGGTATACATGCGTGCCTCGTGATAAGCCTTGAGCTTATCTTGTCTTGGAAGTCTTGTTTGTCTCTAGGTGGTTTGGTTTGGTTTGGTTTGGTTATGAGTGTGGATAGCTGGAGACCGATTAAGGGTCTCGACAGTGGAGCAAAGGGATTTTTACTTATCGATGATAAGTTCTTACTTACTTAACTTAAGTACCTATAGTATTAATATATATAAAACAGAACTTTTTTATTAAATTTTTCATTTATTTACTTAAGTATATGTGTTTTATTTATAATAAAGCTACTTACTTAAATATAAAAGGGGTTTTAAAGGGGTTTTTTATTATAATGCCTGCTGTTATAAACGATATGTAGGCATTTCACCTCCCTGTACCTCATCTAGTACGCAGGTACCTGCTTGTGGAAGAGGAGGTGAGGTCCCGAACTTCAAGAAAAAGCACCATGTGTCTAGTTCCAATTAAGGAGTTACAATCAACCCTCTTTCCATGGACCTTCCCCCCTCCTTCCCCTATCCATTTCCCGACTCAGTGCTTTAAATCTCCTTACGTACCTACCTAGGTAGCGGGTAGGTAGCTACACTAGATACTATCTCTCGCACAGTCGTAGTAGATGGGTACGTAGGTAGGTATGTAGGTACCAAACTCACGTTTCAAACTTTTCGTATTTCAATATATCTATCCGAACTATCGAGGGTACTTAGGTAGTCTCCCCCGTTAAACTCCATAGCCTTTTTATTTCTCCAGGTTAAGTAGGTAAGTAAGTAGATACAATGTGTATTATACATACAGTATAGCCCTCCTTCTCCCTCCCTCTCTTTCTTCATTTTATCCCACTTTCCAAAGGGCTTTCGTTCAGCCAACCAGCCCCTCCTTTCCCCTTGTTATTATACCTTTGCATTTCCAATGTCCATTTCCCATGAATTTATGTCCCCTTTTACACGGTTTTCCCCCAGATTATCTATCTTATCACTCCCTATACTCCTCTACATACCCCAGCGCTTGGCCCATCTTGACTCTCTGGCCCTTCTCGACGACCCAGTGGAAGCCGCCGTAGTGCGAATGGGGAGAGTCGCGCTGCTCGGGAGCCTCCGACGGGGGGTGGGCCGACGGAGGCGGCGGGGCGGGCGCCTCGAAGACGAGCACAATGGTGCTGCCGAGCTTGAAGCCGCCCATCTCGTCGCCGCGGCGCAGGGCGTAGCCGCCTAGGATGGGGCTGGCGGCGGCATAGGTGGCCTCAGCGAAGCCACTGTACGGCTCGCCCCGGGCGGCGGCCTCCTCGGCGGCGTGGTCGGCGGCGGTATCGGTGAGGAGGGAGTTGGTGCGCAGCTCGCGATCGAAATTGATGGTGATGGAGCCGACGTTGGTGGCGCCGACGGGGACGAAGGAGAAGAAGCCCCAACGCCAACGGCCGAGGAGCACAACGCGCTCGTTGAGAGTGAAGAGCCCTGGGAGCGTGCGCTGCAGGTACGGCGACACCGAGAACAGCTCGCCGGCGAAGTGGCGCCGCCGCTCGACGACCCAGTTGACCGGCGAATGGAACCGGTGATAGTCACCCGGCGCCAGATACACGACCGCGTAGTATAGCGCTGTGCGGTTATCGGGGGACAGGAGCGAGTACCACGGCTTCTCACCCCGAGCGAGGTCGGCGCGCACCTCGGAGACAGCGCCGGGGCTGGACGGCCGAGTAGTTTGGTCTTCGATCCGCGAACCCTCGTGACTCTCGTCGGGCTTGCCAGATAGTAGGTTCGGGATCGTATACGAGATACCGTTTACGCGGGCGAACTCCTCATCAGCCTGGACCAGCTCCTCGCCATGTTCTAGCTCCTCGTGTTCCGCCCGATTGGGATGGTTGTGCGTTGAGGAGCCACTAGAGATGCTAGGAGGCGGGGTGTGTTTTCCCAAAAGTGCATCGACAGTGTAGGTCATACCCTTGACCTGTTCGATATCATTACCCTCTATCTTACCGAACTGCAATATACGGCCGTCGGCGGGTGACAAGACGGCGTTCGGGTTAGGGTCGAGCGGGCGGGCGCCGGGCTTCAGGGTGCGATAGAAGAAAGCGGCGAGGTTGGGGTATGCGTGAAGGTCCGGCTCTGCAACCTCGTCGAGGTTCACGCCGAAAATGTAGGCGTATAGCTTGAAGCCGGGCACGCGCAAGTAGTAGGGGATGGTGAGCTCATTGAACCGTCCCCATAGCCTTGATATAGCCTTCAGGGGCAGTGTCGACATGACCTGAACTTGCCTACAAAGGAGTCACGCTTGTTAGTCGGGCTAGAGATTCGTCAAATGGAATATTGCTATGATATACGTGCCATGGACCGTCCGGTCGTACTCTCTGCCGCTTCTTAAGAGGAGCACCCTCGCCCTCAGACGCTTCCTTCTCAAGCCGTTCTTTCTCCCGCGACTGCGTCTTGTAGAACTGTACAAGTCCTAGGAAGGCAATGCCTAGGCCGACTGGTATGGGGTACCACTCGACCTTGGTGTTCTTCAGGGCATCCCGCAGTCTGGAACCAAAGCGTTGTTTGGTTTGGCATGCTTGGGACTGTCGAAAGGAGGCGCTGGAGGTAGCAGTGAATTGTCTCGTTGATTGTCTAGCTACACGTATACAGGGTCGCCGGCGGATACAGGGTGATGCTAGGCGGTGGGGTAGAAGAGTTCGCCCGCGGGCTATGGTGGTGTTTGGAGAGGCCATTGGCGTGGTCGACAGCTCATGTCAATGTTGATGTCGACGTCGATGTCAATTGCATTAAGATTAGTCCTCGAGAGGGAAATATTTTTGTTCTTATAGGATTACCTATAGCATTTTATCTGATGCTATGTGCCTAACATAGAGAAGCAAGCGGGTGCGATTGGAATTGAGATTGAAACTGAGGGGTTTCCAGCTAACAAGGTAAGAAAGATGTTTAGGTATATTTGATGTGAATGTTGGTCTTGGTGTAGTATTTTTTTATTCTCTACTTTATTTTTTTTCCCCAGCATGAGTATGTAGGTAGGTACATACCTAGGTTAGATTAGATAGGTACTTGCCTATGACGGTGGTTTTAGTAAAAAGTAGCAGCAGGTAGTAGTGGTACCTAATGTAGTTCAGCACTTGAGATGTAGGTAAGCCCCCCAGGGCCCCCACTCACCTCCCCCAATGACGCAGCTTCTAGAACCATGCCTGTTTGGGAAGAGGGGAGTTATGTATTGAGTTATTTAGGCGGGAAGAGACGGCAGATGCCAAAGTGTCGGGATTGATTGAATGTGCAACGTGGAATCTTTTCCCATTTGGGCCTAAATTCTATTCTGTTATCATTGCGCCGGATCCACCACAACGAAACAGCAACAGCTTTAATCCATGACATTTATTACTACACACTACTTTACTACTACATACCTTCTCGAGTCTTCCACTCCTGTTCAGGTCCTCCTATGTAATAGGCTATGGTTATGACAAATGACAAAAGGAAAGACAGAAACACCATCACCTTAATTCAATTCAATTCCCTACACTACATACCTAACCTAACCTAACCTAAGTTGACCTACCTAAGGTAACAAAAGCACAAACCACCTTTCAACAAACCGAGCAATCGCCATCGCAATCGCTTTCCCTGTCTCCCTCCGGGAACTTCCTGTCCTTAAGAAGACGAAGAAGCAGAAGAAGACGCCGGGCTCTGCTGTCATTTCTCACTTGTCGTATTTCCTATCTCGTCTCGTCTCGCGCAGACAAACCTGAAGTCCAACACGGTCGCCAAACATGCTTCCTACCACTCGCGTCCTAGCCTTGCTCTGGTGATCGAATGCGCAACATTTACCAGCCTCAGACTACTCTCCGTACATGCTGTTTCGAGAACTGCTTGTCGATTAACTCGCCACCATCCCACCACTATCCACCACTGTCCGCCCATCTATCGCTATGGCTTCTTCCGACCCTTCCCGCCCCGTCGCTGCCGAAGCTGCCTCGGAGCCCAATGGCTTGACCTTGCAGATCATCTCGCCCTCTGTTGGCGTGCCTCAGCCCTTGTCGCTGCGCGGAGTGCCTGCAAGCACCACCGTTCGTCAACTGAAGGAGAAGATCCGAAATGCCCTCGATACGAAGCCCACCGACCAAGCCCAGCGCCTCATCCACAGAGGCCGTCTGCTGGCCCGAGACGATGAGACAATGCTCGAGCTGTTTGGAGAAGAGGCGGTAGGTTATTAAGCTGTTACACCCCTCGGAAGAGACCGATATCTGACTGGGCATGCTCCCTCTAGTTTCGTTCAACTGAACACCAAAGTCTGCATCTGGTGCTACGCGATCTTTCCGATGCCCGTCCAGCCTTTACACAGCCTCCCGCTGTTAGTATCGCCAGCCAGCCGACTCCCCCTCCTCCGGGCCAGCAGCAGCATTCGCAAACCCAACCCCAACCTCAACCCCAGCCGCATCAGAACCACCTGCCCTTCTTTCACGCACAGCCTCAGATGCGGGCTGGAGCTGGACCACCCCAACATCCCAATTCACTCTTTGGATTCCCTCAACCTCAGTTTGGTGGCGTAAATCATAATGCCCAGTGGCCGCCTGCTTGGACCCAGCAACATATTGCACAAAATCACCGCCACATAATGGCAACAATAGGAATGGGGGTGGGAAACCAGAATCAGCCAAATCAAGTTCCTCCTGTGGGCTTTGGGCTACAGGGCATGCAGACACCCCAAGGCCGAGGAACGCCGGGCGTAAATACGCCTGGCAGAAATGCATCCCCTTTCCAACCTGACGCAACACGTACTGTAATTCGTGAGGGGGTTGGCCCCAATGGCCAGCAATGGCGCATTACTGTCAACGAGGCCCTGATCACTCCGATGCAGCGCCCAGTGAGAACAGGTTCTCCTTTCCCCCCTGTTGATCTGCCCGTATCATCAGGTCCTACCTTACGGTCTACTCCTAGCAATAGGCATTTGTCTGGAAACGATGTACAGAACATCTTGCAAGCGGCTGACGCAACTTCTGCAACGAGGACTATGACAGACGCCATGCGCAGAAATGCGAGCAGTTCCTCTTTGGCAAATCTTGCTACAAACCCAAACCACCAGCCTATACCCCCTGGAGTCACAACGCCTTTGGTTCAATCCCGAACCGGCAGCGCGGCTGGTACCCCTGATCCTCTACAAGCAGCCGGACGCCCAAGAAACGCTCCTACAAGCCACCCACAAGTACAATCCTCTTCAGGGATTCCGGAAGTATACATACTGTCTTCGCCTAGTGGCCCGCGCGCCCTTTTACTTAACAGCAGCTTAGACACGTACTTCAGTCCTCAGATACGAGGTACTAACCCTGCCCTAGCATACGCTTTCCAGCAGCGGCCTTTTGCTCCTCCCTTGGGAACCCTGCCCTATGGGGTGCCTCAGGTTTTCCAACCACAAAGACCTACTATGGCAGCTAACACAACTAACCCTCAGCCAACTCGCACTACGCAACCACAACAACCACAACGGCAGCAGCATGGCCTAGGTCAGCCGCCTCGGGTCCAGCCTCACTTAGGACATGCCATGGCCCGTCCCGATAATCCACAAATACAAGCTGTCCGAATTGCTCAAGTATGGCCTCACATATGGATGATAATCCGCCTGTCGGCTTTCATTTGGTGGTTTACGTCGCCTTCTTCGAGTTGGTCACGATGGATAACTGTGGTCTCTATCGCAGTCACCCTATTCCTCGTAAATACCGGGTTTTTAAATCCTATTACCGAGCAGGTCTGGGTTCCTATCCGTCGACATCTCGAGAATTTGATACCTCTTGCCGATGGGCACGAGGCCCGCCATGATGCACATCCTGCGGGGGCTGAGAATGCCCAGGGAGCAAACGGTCACCCAGGAAACCACGCCAGACAAGGAGAACCGAACCCGGCAGATGCTGCGGCAAGGCTAGTTCAGCAGCGGCGTCAGCAGAATGCTAATTGGCTTTTGAATCAGGCTCGAAGGTTGGAGCGCGCTGGCCTCCTCTTTCTTGCTAGTATCGCACCTGGAGTGGCTGAACGGCATATTGCGCATTTAGAGGCAGAGGCTCGAGCTGAGCAGCAACGGCGAGAAGCTGCTGCGGAGGCTGCTGCTGCTGCTGCGGCAGCTACCCAATCTGAGAACGCAGGGGCAACAGAGGGCGAACAAATAAGCGAAAATAATAGCTCCTCTGAGTCCAGGGAAACCACTAGCCAACATCAGGCGGTCAATAATGAAAATGCAGGAAACAATAATCCGCCTGCAGTAGAGGAACCCCTTATTGCCATTTAAAGGTGGCCATGGAACGTCACCCCACGAACTAAAGTCTTAATAAGGTTGCCGAAGAGCACAACAGGTACTGTGTTGTGTTAAGTTAGGCCAATGGACAGCAACCACGTTGTTTTAGGTGGTAGGGGGTTATAAAAGGGGGAAGGATGAAGGAAGACTCTTTCTGTGTCCGTGGATCCATGGTGGCCTTCTTTCATCAAGCCCTTCTCTACCCCTTTTTTCTGATGTTATTTTCTTGTCCTCGATTGTAACAATACTCACAAGCTTCAGCAGGCGTAAAAGGGGGGAAACATGGATGTCAGTGACAGATACTGACGCGTGTTGTATGTGTATTACAGATGATGATAGATAAGAAGATCACGAAAGGCAACTTTGACCATGCTATCCATCACTGTCAGGTATTTTTTTTCAGTTTCGAGTGTTTGTGTGGCTTTCCTTAATATATACCCTTGTTCTGCAATATGTTCATTACAGCTGGCCAGCTTCTCGGTTTTGGCGTGCTATGGATGTATGTGTTGAGCTTTATTGCTCTATGCTCGGGATGCATAATGTGATGTTTCGAGTGGGTGGAAGTTAAAGGGGTAGGTAGGTATGGTGACAGGTATAGTAGTACAAGGTAAAGGGGTACCCCTGAATTCTTGACCTATCCTGAGGTATAGTGGTGCTATTTCGAGGTTATATGATGTCGCGAGAATGTGTTCAGATCCCTTGATATATTGTTATAAATATCGAATGCTATGAGGCATATCATCTGCTCACCAGCGAGCCTCCTATCAGGTGTCAGAAGAAGGCTTTACCTCAATTCTTCTCTACCTATAACAACAACTTTCTTCCTCTCCCCCTTTTTCTCTACACCTTTGCCTCTTCCTCTGCGTGCGTTTTACACAGGGGGCAAGACTTGATCTGAAGGATAGTAGAATATCATTATCTCAGTTTTGCCCCTTGGAAATATATATATATACCTCATTCTTCCTACTATACTTCATCACATCGGTGACAGGCTTTCTCCGCATGTTAAGTGAACAAGGGACACAATGGAGTGGGAAAAAAGCTGGGGAAGGCAGTAACCGATCAATTACTATTCGACTGAGAATAATCGATAGCTAGCCTAACTAGAGGGCTCCTCCCTCGAAGAAATCGCGGAGCGCTCTCGAATCCTTTGCGGCTATTTTACAGTTTTTAAGCCCTGCGGCTCGTCAATAAGTGCCGTACCCCCCCCCGAGTAGTCCGCTTCTAGCCCGTGATGCTGCAGCGGCTGGTATCACGGTCATGGGTTTTAATCATGGGAGGAGGTCTGGAGCGCGAAGGGGGTGAAGAATAGAGAGAGATGGGGTGGACATGGGAGAGTAAGTGAGCGGTTTTTTCTTTATTAGGTAGGTAAGTAGGTAGGAACTAAGTGCGATGAGGGGACACGCCCTACACAATGGTTTCTTGGTAGAACCTTGAGTAATATCTCGATATCATCTGAAAGGAGCTCTGACAGATGATAGGTGGCTAACGTGCTGGTTTCGGTATACGATAGTTTCCCGCTATGTGCCAGAAAAAGGAGTCTATAGACTAAGCCTTTGGGTTCTTGGAGTTCAGAACTTGGGATGCGTAACCCGAGTTCTAAGAGCAGGGAGTTCGAAGAGCCCATTTGTATGTATGTCCCACGTCTACATGTACCTTTAGTTCTAGTAGCTCCTCGCGCAACAACAAGTATATCTTCCACCCGCATATATGGTGTGCGCATCGTGACGAAGGCCAATATGTACAAAATAGAGATTCACCTTCCGGAAAATCAGAAATACTGTTCTTGCTTTGTCACGTATGCCATATGTACTACCTATATAAGAGCTAATAACCAGTACGGCAGGTGGCGTTCGCGAGCGTTCACTTTTGCCACATGCTTATAAGGCTAACTATTCTACTTAGCTGTAGTTCTGGTTCTTTACGCAACAACTTGGGGGGGAGGGGGTCAGGACCTATGATATTTTACTTGTGACAGAGTGTCTATAAGTCACGATTGGAACCCTATACGGGACAGCGGCTAGGAATGTGATAATGTCGAACAAAGAAATCGAATTAGCTGTACATGGGACGGGTACCTACTATACTAGTAAATATAGTATCTGAGAGCGGTTATCAAGTTCAACGAATTCTCAAGATCTCTCTCTATCTCCGTCTTTTCTTGTCCTGTACGCTCACTTGCTAGATGTGACATGTGTGTCTGCTTTTTTGTCTGAAAGTCCATACTCGATCATTAATATACACAATTCCCAACAACTAAGAGTTAGACGTTTTCACATGATCCGGGGTTTGTATGATGCGATGCGTAAGTCATGTCAATGGTAGTTAATTCCTAGTACTGCTAGAAAGTCTAGTCAGGTAAGAGAAGGATGAGATGTTAAAAAAGGGGATGACAATATTTGTCAAGTGTTGCGGCATGTAGGACGATAGAGTACAAGGCCATGCGTATCCCTTAAGGAACAGAAGAGCCATTCTCAGGTATAAGAGTAGATTGGCAACAGAATGGAACCTATTCCGTGCTTGCAATATCTTGTTTGATCAAGCCTAGTTTTTAGTCGAATTTGCTCAGTCCGGACGTCTGGATGTTATTTGTTTCTTCTCAACATATAGGAAACGAAAGCAAACAACGTAGTAAACTATCGAATAAGAGTGAAGGTAAGTATTTATGCGTGAGTTTAATTTCTACCACACTGCTTTGCTAGTCTCAAGTAGAATAGATATCCTGCCTCAACAGCACTACTCGCACTTGCTAGAGGACAAAAGCTTACTAGGTTAGTAATGCTTCATACCCTCATTGTAGCAGTCACAAAATCCCGGAACAACCCAATGATCATCCACGTTATAGGCTTTAAGACTTATCATATTTGGTGAGCCACGGCTGTTTGGAGAGTTGGATGAGAACACTACTGTGTAGGCATTGGCGCATGCTACTTATGTAACTGGAGTGGCTGTATGGTTAACCGGTCCATTGAAGTTACGGTTTCATTCTGCCCAGAGTTTAAAACTGGGTTCGTTGCATAACCTTTTTCATAACATCAATTAACACAGAATAGACTAAGTTGAGGCTGAGTATATATGTAGGTACCGGGGGTTCGGCAAAAGCGGCAAGAACCCCCCTTTTATACAAGATCCATGCGGAAACTAAGCCACACACACACCCACTATATACATACCGGCTAGACTTCGGCACTGTCAGTAGGGGAAAACAAAGAACCTGAGTTCCCAACGTAGTTACCGAGACTCATAAACCCTGTCTTAGATAAGGTTACATCGATACAGATCACCTAGATATTGCAATACCCTCAATAGAGCATCATCATGCGAATAAAGCGAAGGTCATTACAGAATCAGATCACCTTATTTTTGAAGAGTTCCACAGTTTTATTTATTGACGATGCCAACCTTGAACCCGGCGTCATGCACGAAGCAATATCAATCACCACACTCATCAGACTAAATAACCTAACCTTTGGTATTATCTGGGTTGCTACATTTGCGAATGCTTTTTGACAAGCCCACCTGCGTATTTAGGCCAATGACAGCTACGCACCATAATACTTAGGTTAATATCAATACTAAGATACCTATATACACTATGATATACAGGTGTAACACCTATCCACCACATATCCAAAGAAACTATTCACCGTCATATTGCCTAATGCTTCATCACAGAACGACCATAAGCACGACAGACCACCCACTCCCCACTGCACACTCCGTGTCATGATCACATGCTAATCACAATAATCCTCATGCACTTCCAGCCGACCCTCCAAACTATTGGGCCAAATGAGACATTCATATTTCCTCAGATATCATCTCTGCCAAGAGTCTTCACTTTAGGGGTTGCTGGTTGTTGGGACCTTCCAGCAGCCTGGCCGCCGGGTAGTCATGCATAAGCACTGCCGGTAAGAAGTATATGGCGGCGAGTAGTGTGCCACGTGCAAACTTGTCAAGGGGGTAAAGGTATGGCTCGGATGCAACATGGCTATCCACATATGATTTGGGAATACAGCTGTGCTGCAAACCGTAATATGAACCGTTTATAGATACCTAACCCTGGAATCGTAACACATGCAGTATCGTAGCCTGATGACAACTACGAGTTAAGACAAGCTATGCAAACATACCGATAGATACTGTCTAGTTACAAGACGTTCAGTGAAACAACCAAAACAGTCGTAGCTTAGATTTCCCCTAATGTAATTCAAAATCTGCCTCGTGGTATTTCTGCGACTACGAGTCGAGGCTTGGTGTCAGAAATTAACACAACAATACAGTATGATGACTTAGGCTTAGAGACAAGTTGCGAAGTTCTCGTAAGATATTGCATATAACTGCTGTTAAAGGAGCTTTACAAATAGGCTAAAAGCAGCACTCTCGAGGCCAGGTGAATACGAAATAGGTTATTCAGGGGGGAAAGGAGAAGTCATTCCCAAGATATGTATAGTTCTAGTTAGCGCCGTATGAAACGAACACAACATTACATTGTCCCTGATAACCATATCGTTTTAACTACCTAGTAAACGGGACGGATAGCGATCCTATGAGCCATTGTCGGGAGAACCGGGTGAAGTACGTAGATATTTCAAACACTCCCCCGAGGCGTGAAATGTACACAGTGGCCATCACAACTTCACTGTCACAAATGAATTCGTTGGCTGCCTCACTAAGCTACGTGGCTCGGGGCGGTGAAGAACCGAATCGAATGAGTCGGAATGTGAAAAACAGAGGAGTAGTTAAGGGGTAGAAGGAGTCCTTGGTCTGTGTATATTTACTCCCAAGACTACCGTACAGCAACTACTACCTTGCTATCCATACCCTCAGGGTGATGTAGGTAAGCGAGGTACAATATGAAACATCTGCCTACAAGACCATCTTCAGAATGAAGCGTTTTGACTTGTGTGAGCTGACAAGCCAAACTCAGTACGTTGATTCTTGACACGCTCTGGTATACTTATTGAAGAACTGAAGCCCAACCCCTAATCCGGTATCACTTGAGGCCGTGAAACAATTTATAAGCAATGCAAACGGGCCTTGCTTAAATCAACGAGTATACAAGGTAAACTCACTACTTCCATAGGTATGTGCAGTCACACCTTGCCGAGGCGTCCTAACGGTCGAGGAGCGACAGCTAGACGAAACATGACGGACACAGCCGGGAAGAACAAAATGTGGACGGGAAGATGAGTACATAGCCAACGGGGAACTTCGAAGGCTGTTTGTACGAAGAAAAGAGCTATCCATCAGATATATCGGACTCTAGTGTTATAACAACAAAGTCGATTTCTATATGTTCATATCACAGTGGGAAAAGGCGTTCGTAGTTCCTATTAGGTGGTCGGCACCACGATTATTCAATGTAAACTATACTTGATCTTCTAGTCGAAATCATCATATTGTTTTGTTCTTTTTCTACTGAAAGTACTCATTTACCTGATATGTAGGTACAGAGGAAAGAAGTCAAAGGTTAGAACCTGAGTAAGGGGGGCGAATACATTTGTGGCTAATATTGTGAGTTTCGAGGCTGTAATGCGAAGCTAGTCAACTCATACTACATGAGTAAGGTCTAAGATTGGTAATTGATATCTACTCGGTAGCGATGAACGAAAGGCTTCTGAGACTGCCATCGTGTGCAAACTGTACCTTGAGCCTTTTCGAAGCCCCCTGATATTTGACACCATCTCATCTATCCAGACAATTTTCCATGACTACAAATAAATAGGAACACACAGAAGGCAGGTTATGTGCCACCAACAACACCGTGAGAACGATTCAGGAGCTGTTAACTAATCTATAGAGAGAAGGGAATTCAAAGATTGGCTTCAATGTTACACATCTACAGAGACTCGCAACCTCTCAAACTAAAAGCTTCCTAACTACATAATGGCGTTCAGCGTCTAAACTTGAAATTCAGTAAATGACCGGTTATTACGTTAAAACCTTCAATGTATAAATACCTTGTGCAAATATCTATTTTTATGTACGACCTTATAAATCAACTGGGGGTTGGCTCAAGCTGGGGGGAGGGGGGGGGGGACTTGGAAGGGGGCTAAGCCCAGTTTAGACTATGAGGCTAAGTCTTTCGCGGTTGTTTCAACTTGACAGCACATTGCCAAGCTCATATCTACATACCTACAGAGTGTACCTACATGACATGCCAGGCTGGTCTGACCAGGATATAGTATTGCTGTTATTCAGGAACATCAATAGGTATACCTAGCTTGAGGTTAGGTACCTGACATAGGTAGTTTAGGTATTGATACACACACACCCCTAAGTTCTAGAAGTAGAAGCAATTAAACGCCAATGCATTATGTATCATCTCGTGCAAAATTGCTATCACAAGATATGTCTACAACGGGGCAATGACAATAACACCAACTCCAACGCCTAACTACAAACAATACCACATGAACCAGACACCATCATATTACTTTAAGTTATCGGCACCTCAATGTTCTCTAAAAGACTGGAAATTAGAGTTGGTATCGTAAGAGATCTAGACCAAAGATGGGCTTAGCGGCAAGCGTCTTGGCTAGCCTCGTTATATGATCCTAATATCACAATGCAACGGTCTTTAAAAATTGGGGAACCTTTGTTTTTTTTTCTGTTTTTGACATGCCTGGCACAGATCCCAGATGCTTGAAGTTAGCCAAAACGCGCTAATTTAGGTACAATCGCTCGAACATGGGTAGAGGGGGAGCCTAATGTTTGTTTCAAGACAAAGTGGTCGTTGGGCAATGCCGATCCGGGTTCTACTCGAGTGCCGATCCGAACAGATTATTATAAGGCCCCATTGGTTAGGTCCTGGGTGTTATACAGAGGTACTATCCCCTTGTGGTGATAAGAGTCGAAATTTTGGCGGAGGATCGACTTGGTATCTTTAAAGTCGAGTTGGGCATTGTTCCTCCTGACTAATGTCGACTGTGATGAGAATATTACATGTAAGTTACCTAACATTAAAGGTAACATAGGAGACATTTAGTAATTTCAGGAACAACTAACATATACATCGAATACATACATTGATACATAGGTACCTAAACTAATACTATAAGCCACCCCCTCCCTTTCTAAGACTTTCATAGACTAAGAGCAATTAGTAGTTACCTAAGTCAGGTTACATTACATATTCATAGTCGACCTCATATTCAGAGATAACAACGTATGGATGTATTGAGGTATGTAGTGTAGTATGTATGTAGTGTAAGTAGGTAGATACACACATATACACTTACCTACCTAGGTACGCATCAATATATGTATGTACAAGAGCCAATGTTTGGCGATTGATCGATGGATTGATGAATGAGTTATCAATATGGCTCGTGCTACGCTAGCGAGTAAGTAAGTACATATAGGCAATATTCGCGGAGTATTCCGGATTATTATATTGAAGTTCTCTTAACTATCAAACCCATACTACTTAGCTAGGTACCTAACTCCCCTACGCGTTAGCCATCCCCCATCCTCCATTTTGAGCTGGAAATATGAACTGCCGGCTTCCTCCCGCGTGCACGATCCCACTTTCAAGTAGGCAAAGCACCCCTCCCCTCTCCCCCTTTGACAGATTATGCAAGAAGCTTTCATTATTTTAGAAGCGGCCCAATCACGATACAGCATGAGTCTTCCTACTTTTCCCATCCTCCCAGGTCTAGGCCTTCGCTTCGATATCCACCAAATTACCTACTAGCTGTTCAGTCTTATTTGGCCCAACGACTTACCAAGGAGCCCAGAACGCTGGCTAGCGTAACGTGGAGGACAGACAGCCCTACGTTACCAACGGGCACATAGGGCTGGTATATATTCGCCTTAAACCATGGGCTAAGTATCCATTCAATAATGTGTGGGAACGCTAGGGCGAGTATCAACCCATTTGTGCTGCTGTTGCTGTTGCTCGACGCAGGGCCTCCCCGGCTTCCTGTCCGTGATATGCCATATTCGAAATTCATGCCCCTATTTTACTGCCATTTATCAATAGTGCCCATAGCTTCGTCAAAAGAGTGTTCGCCGCACATCGCCATCATTGGCGCTGGTCTAGCTACCTAAAGGCAGGGATGGGTTACTTTTTTTTTTTGTTGCTACCAAATCCTTCAACACGCTAAGCCTCCCGCCGTCTTCCAGTCCATCCGAACGTTCCCCGGCGATACCACTCGTCATTCTATCTGGGGCGGTCAAAGCAAGCCTCTAGCTTAGCGTGGGGTTGGGTATCTACAACTTAACCGTCGTTGTCCGTAGTGGGGGGAGGAAGGGGGGAAGAGGGACCTTCAGTAGAAACATATCGGGGACCACTGCGGCTCGTTGGGTGCAGAAAAGTCCCGAACCCGACAGATAAATCGACTTGTTAAGGTTCCCTCCCCCCTTCTTCCCCCCGGGGCGGTGAAGAAGCTTAAAGAGGCCTCCGATGTAATCTGCGGTGAAGTATGGTTGCCGTCAAGGTGGGACGCGCGGCAATAGACACAGCAATCACGACATCCGCGTCGCGGACCACGCGTCGTCGGCAGACGCGTGATACTCCCTTGGGTGCTGGTTTAGTGGATATAGGCATTGCGGCGGTAGAGACCCGGTTATTATTAACATTTCCATTAGAAGCGTACGCTTAAACGTATAAGACGATCAGAAAAAGGAAAAGAGGCTGATCCCACGACTTCTAAGTTCTATCAAGTAGTCGCTTAGTTCATGAGTCCCGCGTTGAACGCTCAGCCTTGGGGAAAACGCTTGGCTCACCAAGGCTTTGCAGTTAAACCTCCTCGCAAGTGCTCGGTGTATACAATAAGCCTAATAATTATTGACCATCAGAGGACATATACGTAGTATTCGGGCTTGTAATATTAAGATCCTTCCTTTCCGAGCAAAACTACTGAGTGAAAAAGGGGGCGGATCGTGAGTCGAAAGCAAATATCATTCCATAGGAGTGTAATACGCTGGGTGTTAAAACCTGGCTACAACATCTCGAAGAGGTACCTACCTAGACAACCCAAATCTGCCTCACGTAATCGAACATGTCTTGACAATTTAGGGAATCCCGATAATTCGGTGGCTAAAGCCAAGAGGTTCTCGGTAGAAAGAGATGTCCTCGGTTCAGGGCGCAAGCGACGAGCAGCCAAGACTGTCGATACATGGCCTTTTTCTTGGGCTACCTACATTTCCCACGTCACTGTTAATTAGCCACCTTTTTGAGATGGAGTTCGAGAAGCGTGAGAGAGAGAAAATCAGGGGAGCCTTTGGGTCTCCTGATTTACGCTCATGCCTCTTCGCCAGCAAGTCGGCGCCCATGGTGTCGAGCCTCCTCCTTCTCCTCCCCCTTCTCCTCCTTCTAAGCCGAACTAATGGGGATTTTCTTTTCGATACCAACTGGCGACGTCAACGTCATCGGATATGTTTGCACCCATACGTTCTACCACAACGAATAGGTCCACGCGGAAGAGCGCCCAGAGGGCGATGAGGCGGTTGGGAAGACGACTCCGGTCGATCCGAGGGCCTCATAGTATCCCCTATTATAGGTATGCCATGGCTGGGTAACCGACAGCATTGCCGTGATCATCATCGAGCAAAAAATAAACAGGTTCATGAATTCGGTCGTGGCTGATATTCAAAGCTGCTCGCAAACGGCAGTGCCATCCTATGTAATTACTTCGGGCTAAATAAGCATAGGATACGTACAACCATTACACGTGTATAAACGTTGATCAACGCTGCGAGCAGTAGATCCTGTCTGTGGTTTTTTTTTCAATATAGGGGTGGTAAACAAGTTTGCATATATCGTTAAAACGCCGAGCTTTTACGCTTCGACTACGGGCCTCTTGGCCGGAAATAATGGCATTTGTAACAAAAAGAATCTCACACAGAACAAGCACGAGTATATGATTTATAGTAGTGCCTAGTATAACTTATGTTCGCATTGTAAATATCTTTAGCAAGCTAGAGTTTTTGTCTTAGCGTTTGATACCTCGAAATATCTAGATAGAGCTGTGTGTGCTGCTTAAGGGGGCGACGCAATGATACAGAGAAGTGATTAATGCTCAATTATATTTACCCATAGATGTCTTGTATTCCCCTGACATATTCTCCTAACTACAATGTGCTTTATTCCGCTATGTGTTTCCACGCCTCGAGGTCTCTAGCTACTAGGGAACATACCACAGGCCGGTGCTTCTTAATACCCCGTTGGCCTTGACACCATCATTGGCACCGCTGCCGCCAACCAGTCATGATATTCTATAACCGAGTTTGACTAATAAATGACCCGACAGACCGCCACAAAGATCTGACAACTCGGAGATAAGAAAATATGCAGACTGCTGATATGGCAGTTATATTGTATCTAGGCATCGATGCATGACAGTCTCCTCCTCACCCACCCCTTTGCTTCACCTCCTCTTTTCTCACCCGGTCAGACATCCTACGGTAGTATAGTGGTGATGGTGGTCTCGTGGCGAGCAGCAAGCCTTACTTTTCCTTCAGCCTGCGTACACCGAGCCCCTGAGGAGAGCTGACCGGCCGCGCCTGGGTAGGGTGCAAATACGTTGGTTGCCAATTCATTTATTTTTCTATTACTATTTCGTCCCATATTTACCACACACCCCTCCTTCCTTTCCTTAATAGAAACCGACCGCATACAAAACGGCCGCGGGAAGTGGCCGACGTGAGGTCACCCCGCCCCCGTCTCGCCTCGGTCACGTCTCGAGTCGTTGAAGGTTCTTTTTCTTTCTAGACGGTGACCTGCGACAACCCTTGTTATAAGAATATATATTTATATATATGTGTGTATAGCTGTAACTGTATAGAAAGGGGAAAAGGGAAAAAAATAATAACCCCCTGTCCACACACACACAAGTTTCGATTTATTATGTTATCACACGCCCCCCCCCTCCTCTCTTCTTTCTCTTCCCTTAGATAGGTAGGTAGTTAGGTAGACAAATAATAAGCAGATAGATAGGTTAGGTAGGTATACATATATACATACACACACCCCTTCTTCACTCCTCCTCAGAATCCCTGCTCGTGTGAGAAGTAAATGAATAATCGTGCATGCTGTTTTCTATTTTGTTCTTTTTTTCTTTATTATCAGCCTAGCGCTTTAAGAATAGGGAAACCTGTAACGGTGGAAGGACAAGGGGGGGAGTTTGTTCGAGAAAGGAAGGAAATATCGAAAACATGCGTCCCAGATGGCTGGGTTAAAGCTAGGGAAGGGGCGTTAGCTAGTTAGGGACCGGGGATGGGAGGGGAAGGGGGGGAGGAGGAGAAAAGCGCCGCAACGAGGTCCTTCGAAGACCAGAATCGTCGACCGGCTGCTACTTTGGACCCTTGTCTTCCTTCCCGTTTGGATATTTTCCTCCCGTCCCCTACCTAACCAGCAGCCATCTCCCCGCCCTGGCTGAAAGGAGGTTGTCAGGCGGTCGATCAGGGACGGATCTCTAACACGATACACTACACTACATACATTACAAGACCATTGCAGGCTCCCTCCACTTCTCACTGCCTCTCTCCCCTCATCATCATCATCCTCCTTCTCCCCCTCCCTGACTCATGTATATGTTGATGATCCGTATAATGCAGATAACGAGAAGGAGAAAACGAAAATAAGGGGGCAGTGGCATGTACGGAGAGGGAAGGCGAAGGCGAAGACTGGGGGAGGGGGGGGAGGGCATCATTAGTCGAGTGTCACATTAGCTAGCTAGCTAGCTACATGAGCTTTACACTGCCTAGTTCATTAAAGAGGCCGGAAGAATACAATAGAGGTCACGTAACATCTGTGGCGGGACGGGGGCAGGAGAGAAGGGGAAGGGGAGGGGGGGGGGGGTGTGCAAGAGAGAAAAGAGAGAGAGAAAATGTGTGTGTGTGATAGTGTGGTGTAGAGAAGAGCATTGGTCGACTACTGCACTTACTACGCGAGGTTGCCACTTACATACCTACTTACCATTTCACCATCCATCCTTAAGTGAAAACGCTAGGTTTCGATAGTATGGGTTGTGCGTGACGGCGCGGCGCCCTGCGTCTGTGTGCACGTGCGTCTCTGTCTTCTCTCTCTCTGTCTCTCTCTCGTCTCCTGTCAGGGTCGTGGTTAGGTTTATCGGGGGCTGAGCCTGACCTGACCTGACCTGGGCTAGCATCACAAAAACCCCTACCTTTAACATGCATTTGCATATACCTAGCGCGGGTAAGGAAAGAAGAGAAAATAAAAGAAAGTTGGGGGGGAGGGGGTCATGCAATTTTGGGCAATATAGTGTATAATAGAATTAGGTATGACATTTATTTATTTATTTCATTCTTGTCGAAATAGGGACTAGAGTTGAATTGCTGGCCCGGGGGGCGTTGCGATTGTTAAGTGTTATTATTGTCGTCTTCTTGGTGTTTTATCTTCTTCATTTCTTCATTTCTTCGATTGCTTCCTAAAACTAACCTAGGTAAGTAGAAACAAACAGGAATGTTTAATGAGCTTGAGTCTTTTTCTAATTCCCTATGCTTCCGGCTTACATTGATCTTCTTAAACGTTCTCTCTCTCTCTGTTGTCTCTATCTCTCTTACACACCCCTTTGGGGAACCCCCCTCCCCTCCCCTTTGCGAATAGAGGGTAAAAAATAATATCCATTAAGGACTTTTTGGATTGCCGGTGTGCCAAAATTGCTATCATCCCCGTTAATTATCTTTCTTTTCTGTGTGCTTCCTTTTTTTTTTTTTTTTTTTTTCGCCCACTTTCCCCCATGTCGACCATTCCATTTTAATCCCCCATGTCCATCCCATTCCGGCCGTCCGTCCAGCCATCCAACCGTGTGCGTCGGCAGCCCAGGATGACGTCGCCACGTCAACAGGGGACCGCCAAGCGCGGGCCTTGAAAGATATTACCTCTTTCGGCCACAAGTCAGCAAATCGTGCGCCATAATTAGTCGGCACTCGAGTCAGGGCCCCATGTCACCTTGTCGGGTCCCCCCCCTCCCCTGCGTCTCGTGCGTTCTTCTATCCCGGCACGTCTCGTGGTCCCCTGTGGCTGTTTAATGCCTATTTGGTTTTCTTTTGGTAGCAAAGACAAAAAAAACAGTTCTAGTCGAGAATGCTGGCTACACTACCTACAACGGCGACGAAAAGAGAGAAATTCCGGCCCCTCAATATCCGTCCCCCCGTCGCTCGTGCTGTCTTTTTTCCCCCCCCTTGTTGTGAAAACATTAAAATACCCACTCGCCTTAATCTATCCGCCGCCTTCTTGATGGACTTTGGAAGAACCTTTCAACCCCTGGATGGGTTTCGCATGGTCCTGTAGATGGTGATTTTTATGCTTCGCTGGCTAATCTTCGGCCGTCAGATAGGGCTGCGACTCACAGACAAGGCGTATAAGTGAGTATATTGTTGCATATGTCAAAAGTATAACCGGGACTTTGTCGGCGAGATAGGCGAGGCGCAACATGCGATCGGCGGACGCGCCCTGTCTGCCACCCCCCCTCTCTTCCCAGCCGTTATTCCAAGGCGGGCGGGCGTATGCATTGTATACTGTTCTATTACCAGAGGCTGAGCTTTGATGCCAGTGCTACGTTCGTCTATTTGACTATATATTCGCCTCCACCATGGGCGCGTGCTGCATGGTCTTTTGTGGGAGCCATGGTCATCTTGGGTGCCCTCTAGCACCGGCAGTAGCGCAGGCCTGTAACCGGAGCTGGCTCCCCTTCAATATGGTGGTGACAACGGACCCCAGATTGTTTGGTTGGGTCTCTCTGGTCTTGGCCACGTAGACTAGGTACGCCGTTGTGCTCGCCGGTAAGCATTGGGCCCAGGCGATAGGGCTGAGAAGGAGGTTATATTCGCTATATCCACATGGCCAGAACACCTCAGTATGCGAAAAGGTCGCTGAAGTAGGTACATCCAGCTGGTGCGTGCGTGTTCTTATTAGGTAGGCCAAGTTACATAAATCGCTAGAGAATCATATGTCCATCATATATGGCCCTGACCACCAAGGGGACCAAATTTCAACGGCTCCTGGAGACCCCCTTTTAGAAGCACACGTTGATCTGATTCGCCGTGCCGGACGAGGTGCCGGCTGGTCGTCGATATGCTTAGTCACAAGCGGGAAGCACAGAACACACTATCCACGTCGCCGATCGTGAACACTATCCTCCGTGACTTCTGCTGGGTAGCGGCGAGACCCTATGGAGATCAGGGAAGCTGTAGAGAGATCAGAGGGGAAAAGTTCCCATGTGCTGGCCGTAAGACGGAGCAGGTCGACGCTTCGCACGGTGTTATTGGCCTCGAGCTGGCTAACTCCTTGGAGCGTCATTTTGTTGGACAAATGTCTATGTATGCATCGTGGGTCCGTCAATATTCTCGCGATTTCGATATCACTGTGTCGGGGGACGTGACACACTAAGACGGCGATCTCTTCCCAGGGGGGAGCAAATACCTTAATGCCACGCGGTAGGGGTTGTAGGGGTTGTATGTATAGGTAGATCGAGCTGTAAGTAACGTGAATTCGATGGGGAACTCAGCATCTCAGTTGGTAATGCCTCATGGAACCCTCCATAAGTGAATTGAAGCTAAGGAGGCAATCAATAATATGATATACATACCGCCCGACTCTCCAACATGCAGGACCATGTATATGAAAGTCTATGGCATGTACCTGGGTCTAGGGGTGGTTCTATTAAGAGGATCAGCCTTCTTGACCACTGAGATTCTCTTATCACTCCTCATCCTTACTCTTGCCCTCACCGTTATCTTTCTTTCATCAACATATAGTGTTTTCCATGATAGGGAGCATGCACTACCAAAATAAATAAGTTACTTACCAACCTACCAAATGGAGGGAAAGCTATGACAGCCAACCCTGTATGGAGGAAAGAAGTAAGCTTTTTCTTGGCTAGGTATACTACTAGAAAAATAAGACCAAATTAAGATCTGACATAACCCGCAACGTACGATAGACGTTAATCAAGTGTCGATGCCATTTAGCGGAGCCGAGTAATAACTGTGTATGGAGGGGCTATGAATGCGTGAGGCAGCCCAGACCCAGAGGCTGCTAGAGGATCCGTGCCGGCGTGGCGGGACGGGGAAGGTCCATCGCGTTGTTAACGTCTCCTGTGCCAGGGCTTCACGTTTATCGTGAGGAGGCACGCCTCCGCGTCGTTCCCAATCACTACTTGATTGGGATATGCTAAACCACCCAGGGCAGAATGAAAATACAAGATGCTCTCGGGACTAGACGGTTCTGCCCGGCTAGATGTGTGATGGATGGAACTTGAACTTCTCCCTAGGCCATGCCGACATCGGGCTCTGTAAGGAATATTTTTTGATATCAGCATGATCTCCACAGAACCCCACGGTGTAATAGAATCATACGCAACTTGAGCGCCGAGCGCCTCAAGGCTATCACCTAATGATTCCTTCTATGAGGAGGGCGAAGTTACTAAGGTTAGACAGTTTGTATCCTAGTGAGATTATCCTGCCCCCCTCCCCGTCCAATGAAAACATGATGTAATGAGTCGGAGGTAGTTAGAGTCTGTGCTAAGCTTATGTTTGATGAAACGATGGAGGATTTGAAAAGGCTCTAACCTTAGTCACCTGCATGAAGATCTCATGTTTGGTATGTGACTGCTATGTTGCGAGCCAACGTTCGCGCCACATACGTAGGCAGGTAAGATTATGGCAATGCCTCCTGCATCTATGAGTGAAGTCCAGAGTGGTATATTGAGAGGGAGACTATATTAGGTTGGAGATTTCATTTACCCACCTGCTGATTCACACTACCCCTGTGAAGAGTCGCCATTTAAAATGCTATAAGTTAAAGGGGGAAAATAATATGTAGCTGTCATTCGTGTGGTTGTCATGTTTTTGGACTACTATTTGCGATATGATTTATGGCGTATGAGGAGACGGGAGCCCGCGGGGTCTGCCAACTCAGGGTCTAGGTAGATAGTCAAGCTTCATCCCGGAAGATACATACAAACTGCACCTTAACCTAGACTGATAGGCTACTCCGAGAGGCAATATAGAATATTATTAGAGCATGTGATCGATGTCATATAGAGTTAATTTATCATCATGGTAATATTGATGGCGGTAGAGAGAAAATGGGTT
This sequence comes from Biscogniauxia mediterranea, assembly GCA_018398605.1. Classification (NCBI taxonomy): domain Eukaryota; kingdom Fungi; phylum Ascomycota; class Sordariomycetes; order Xylariales; family Xylariaceae; genus Biscogniauxia; species Biscogniauxia mediterranea. The sequence continues at coordinate 783,055 of JAGXTR010000005.1, forward strand.
ACACGAAGATGGGTTGATAGTCACTCTGTGCCTCTGGATGGATTGTTACTTCGACAATACCTAAGATAATATTCACACCTGATATGGTGAGAATGTCGCGCGTGTGCGGCGAAACTGGGAATCCTCTTGTCGCTAGGTTAGAGTAGTGTAGATGCAGATGGCTAGGTAGGTAGTTAGTTAGCGCGCGTGGATGTGTGGTTTGATGCCAAGACCAAGGGGGGAGAAAAAAGTCCCTTGTGACTCGAGAAGAACGCCAAGCACCTTGAGAATCTAGCATCCCGCCACGCGGGCTAGAGACGATTGAGAGTGGGACTCTGTATGCACAGACTTGATAGTTTCTCTATCTTTTCAATGAAGTTCCGCCGTGCCCGTATACCTACCTACTGTAGTAGCAGGGCGCTGATTTAGCCAGGTTAGCTTACAGACAATGCTTTTCAGCTGGGTTAATAAACCGGAGAGGCAGTGCTTGCCTTACAGCTGTCGCACGACTTTCCTAGCCCAGGGCGAAAATAAATGAGAAAGGGGGTAATAGTTATGATCGGTGAATGAATTTCCTTATGCGCAGCAGCCCGAAGAGACCGTGCCACCGGATTATAAGAAGTGTTGAGCAGCGGCCTGCAAATTTCCTGAGTACCTAGCATGCCGACCTGGCATGTGAGGCTTTGGGTACAAGTTCTTCCGCGCGAGATTCCGTCGTTTTGGACTGCGGTCTGGTATGTATGATGTATGATGGCGGCTCCTCGGCGATAGCCCGTTTTTTGAGGGGCAGAAAATCCTACCTACTACCTACTCCCCCCTCCCTTGAATCAGATAGGTGGAGTGCCCCATAGAAGTATGTAACAGATTGAAGTGGCCGGCGGGAGAGGTCCGGAGATGCTCCCTATAGTATGTCTACATATCTACCGAGGTAGGTCACAAATTCTAGACGTTCGCCTGCTCGGAAGTGATGCCGAATTCTGTCGGGCGCAAAGATGAATGGGGAAAGGTAAATCCTAACGAGACTTTCCTGTGGTCATAGGCCGATAGCGAAGCTTGGCTCGGATGGCGATTTCAAATAACAAAGCTAGAAAAGTGGTGATGCCGCCGGGACCGTCGGGGCCGGCTATCTAGCTACATAGTAGGTACTATCTGGGCTGATCTCCACCAGACTCATGCTGTGTGGTCACATGGCTAGCTGCAAGGTCCTTGAGCCTGTTGGGGTTAGAATCATGTCTAAATATAGGTTGCAAAAAAAAAAAAAAAAAAGGGTTCCCAGCAAATCGGCTCCTTGCATCACTGTCGTCATGGATGGTGAACTGGCAGGACGGCATTGCATTCCACGCCGTTTTCTAGTCGTTCCTGGACGTTCTATGGCTTCTGCATGCCTAGACGCACTAGAGCCCTTTGGGCCTGATTTCACGAAAGGGGACTCGACTGGACGAGAATCCCCATTGGAATTCCCATCGCTCCCAGCATGTTGCCGTCACATCGTGTTTTTGGTAGTGTAGTGTAGTGTAGTGTAGTGTAGGCAGAGAAACTGCCTTGGTAGGCTACTTGCCCAAGTCTGCGCTGGCAATGGTCGGCGTGCGACGTGACCTAGCAACACATACCTAGACGCCAGGAATGAGTGAGAGATAAAGAGTGTTGAGGCTAGCCCAGTCCCCTAGACGTCCCCTTCCTATTGGGAACCTGCATGCTTTTTGATGCACGTACCGACGTACGACAGTTTAGTTTAACCACCCAAAGGCCGAAATGCAGTTCGACTGGCCTGCAAGTAATTCGCTCACCGCTTTCTCATGTGTTCTTGTGATAGACGGGACGCGGCAGCATCTACCAATCCCTTGGTTATGATAGTACAAGCCTACAAGACGTGGCAGGAAGAAGGTTGCTGAGATGGGTAGCAAAACCTCAGCCCGTAGGTCGATGTAGGTAGTAGGTAGGTAGGTAGGTAGGTAGGTAGGTAGGTAGGTAGGTAGGTAGGTAGGTAGGTAGGTAGGTAGGTAGGTAGGTAGGTAGGTAGGTAGGTAGGTATGTGTGTATGACGACGGGGGTTATGTGCGAACAGCATGCGCTTTATGGGCAATGATTGCTGGCCAAGGGTAGGGATCAATGCCTACATCGAGATACCATCTCACTAGTGTAGTAGGGTTGGTTGAACTTGAACTTGGTTTGGCACCGATGGGACTTGGTCTTGGAGCCAAAGGTCCATCGGGGTGTTTTCCGCCGAGGAAACGATTGACGTTAGCAAGTAGTGTAAGTAAGTAGTCTTCTGAAGCAGCAAATCAAGGCCGGTGCGCAGTTGGTAGTGGAGCCCCAATCAGGCGATCGTGAGCAAGGTGTCTTCCAACTTTCAACCCGGCTCTCCGACGGACTAAACATATCTTGTCCATCTACACTGTCGTAGGTATCTTGAAGCTTACACCCGCAAGTAGGTATGTGTAGCACCAACATGAGCTGACAATGCCATCGATTGACACATGCTAGGTAGCTATGTATGTGTATAATCTGTCATTAGGCTATTACCCGACGCTCGGACTGGTCAATGAACGAACGAGGGATTGCGTCGCAGCTGATGACGTTGGAAGAGAGGTTCCAATGTTGGGCTTGTATGTATGTATGTATGTATGTATGCATGCGTCTAGTGAAGTTTCTGGGGGTTTCTTTCTTTCTTTCTTTTTTTTTTCTTCTAAGGGGGCGAAGTGGTGATGATCATGAAACGTTGTATCTCGAGTCAGAAACGTGATGATCTAAGTCTGAGGTCGAGTCTGCTGCTACGATTAAAAGAATTAATTAGACGCGTTATTCCAGATCGCCTACTTTGATCGCAATCCTTAGTCTTGGCATATTATTTGAACCTGGAATGGTTTACTATTGATCATTGTTCTTTTATTTTATTTCGTTTTCGCAGTTGAATGGTTGAGACGGGGGACGAGTGGTGTCAGGAGGCAGAAATGTTTTGGCGAGACATGGATCCTGTCTCTATTGGCTCTTTCCATTGAATGGACCGATGGTGCGCTCGAAAATAGAAACAAGCTAGGAAGACCCCAGACCCGGTCTAGACCAAGGTGGGTATAGCCTTGTGTAACCATCCCAGAACTCACATCGGCCGACTAGGTATGTACTAGGAACGAATCTAGTGTAGTGAGCACCCGTCATTACCTAATAAAACCCATAGGGAAAGCAGAGGGGGCAAAAAGGTACACGGACCCAGCACCTATCTACGCAGGGTGACAAGGTACCTACAACTACCCAACTATCTACCAAGGTCCATAGCTTAGCCTCATTGACTAAACCTTACCTAATCTACGTGTAGATTTTTGGTACAAGGCAAGATACACTGCACACAAGCTATGCGCTGGTACATAGTATGTTTACAGGTAGTCCGAAACTCCTAGCGAGGACAGGGGATGTGATTATGTAATTCGCTTGTAATTTACATTTTATTCAAGTTCTCTGCATGCCTAATCCTCCCCTACATAACCCATGTATGTAGGTATCCCAACTTACTACATACCTACATATACCACCTACATTAGTAGTACTTACATGCATAAACTACCTACTAGGTACCTTGTCTATGTATGAACATCATACAGGTTACCTTGTATATTAAATTACATATCGATTGATTTATCTATTGATATATCGATTTGCTTGCTCGATTGATTGATTGATTGATGCGTGTAGGTAGTACGCATCTGTCTGTCATCTAGTACACCAGTACACTAGGTTAACAGGATCTTATTGACGGCAACCTGTAGTACCGTGAACAAGGCAAGACTTGTCTCATCTCAAGGCCACACCACGAGACCACGTCATAGGCCGAGCCTTGTGTTGTAGAGTCACGGTAGCATTACCAACGACGACGACGCGACGACGAGTGCGCAAGAGTGCGTGCGTGCGTGAGTGAGTGAGTGAGGGTGTGCGTGTGACACTTGTCGCAAACATGTCACAAGCACTGGCACTTGGGCACGCGAACGAAATGGTTGGCGCGAAAAGTAACATCTTGAGAATGTTTTGAATCACACCGTGGTATAGTATCTTTTGGATCGGCACCAAGGCCCCAAGGCCCCGAGGCCCCGAGGAGGCTATATAACCACAACCGCACGTATTCTTATCATCGCCGTCTTCTCAGTGTCAAAGGGCGAGGGCAAGGCCAAGGCCAAGCCCCAAGACAAGGGGCCGAAGCGGCTCCATGGCCGGTACTTGGGGCGGTTGAGCTAACAAGTCGGGAACCGAGCTGTAGGTATCGGCCTACCTACCTATGTAGGCATTGTTGTCTGTCTGTCTTCTCCTCCCGTAACTGTAACGATGCGGTTATTGCATAGACGTTTACATGTTTCACGGGTATTTCGGAATGTTGCTCTAAACAAAGCTAGGTAGGTTAGTAGAAGCGCGCGGGGTGGCAGTGCAGCCAGCCTGTGCGGTGGGAAGATGGTTCAATTGACGTGAGTAGTAGTAAATCCGAGTCGACGGGTGATGGATTTTGAAGATTCATTACCACTTATTGCTTGCACGCCGATGACCGAGCCGTTCTAACCTGACCTATTTCTTCTTCTTCTTTTTTTCTTTTCTTTTCTTTTTCCTTTTTTTCCCCCTCCCCACGCGCCTTTACGTCAAGAGCATAAAGGGCCACTTAGGTAGGCGCCAAGGGGCCGCTCGCCGGGGTTCCATGTCGGCCTTTTCTGCTAGTATGCCAATCATCAGCGACCGAGACAGGCAAACGGCACGTTGCGCTGCGAGTCTATCTGGGATGATGGGATCTGGCGCTCCACTTTTCGCATGCGCGCCAAAAATGGACACGAGAATCTGCGGTTTGAGCCAACCACATCACCTGCCGTCGAGAGCACTGAGGATCAGATCGGCTTTTGCAGAATACCCTTGTGAGATTTTCCCATGGCAGCTACGATAATGGAATTCCTAGCGAATTGCGATGAGTCTGAATCGTCAATCCCATGCAGAAAACCGTTGACGCAAACTATACTATGCAGAGCCTGCCTGCTTGTAAGTAAGCATCAATCATGTCAGTCAATATCGCAAAACACTGTAGACTGATTACCTTCTTAACCTACACACATTTCAACTTAAGGTGATCTACGGTTAGGTAGTTGCACACATACCAGCATAATCCGTTGGACATGACAATGCTAACCTAGCTTGCTTAGTGGAGCGGACCTTGGCCAAAGAACAAGGCTATGGCATCATAATAAATTTCCGTTGGCGCAAGATCTTATTTACCACTGCTATGTACGATGGATGTACTAAACTACCATGAACATAATACTAGTATGGGCATTACCTAGGTCAATCGTCTTATTTTTGTTTTTATTTTATTTTTATCCTCTATTATGAATTTGCTTTTATGTTAAGGTCTTGTCGCTGTCTTCGGAGTATTGTTTATATTGTTTACATACTGCGGAACCTCCGTAACGAGAATTTTCCTAAACAGACATAATTAAAATCATGTTTTTTTTTCTGTCGCTTACTTTATTAATATACCTAGTCCTAAGGCCCAATTACCTAATTTTCCTCTCGGTATGCTCATATTCCTCTTTCCATTCTAAAGACAGCCTCAATGTCCATGTGTATGTACACATAGCAGCAAAAAGAAAAGAAAAAGGAAAGCGCAATATAGGTATTAAATTCATGACCCCTGAGTGGGTATGTATGGGTCCAGCTTTTGTGGAGTTGCGGGCTTGCTTGATTGAACTTTTAAGCTCGCCCCAGCTGAGAATTTTGACTTTCGGAATGACGTTCGAATGTTGCTTCTGTTCATGGTCACAGACATCATGCACATCCATTTGGCTAGGTACCTAGGTAGCCTCGGGCCAAGCCTCTGCCCTGATTCTTTGAGTGTTTTAGCTTCATAAATTCATAACTTTCTCATTCTGTTGAGACAACCGAGGCAGGACGGCCGAAGAAAGGCTTACATCCCATCGGGGCCATCCCCCCCCCTCTCTCTCCTCACTACCGCCGTGCGGGCAATCTTTCACTCCCCCCTATTATTAATCACTTATTAGTGTACTACCTACTAGGTAGTACTACCTACCTATGTATTCGGTTCCAGTCCCGTGACAGCAAATCCGGATTGGTACCTGCCTACTAGGTATGGATTAGGGTCTCCGTTACTAAAATACATGCATTCTCCATAGCCTTTCTCTCGGGTTAGACGGGGTGGCAACCATCGCGGAATGCGATTAAGACGTGCATGTCAGACGCTGGCCCAACAGGACCAGACGATAATTCCAAGTTATCATTCTACACTCGTTCGACGTCGTTTACCAGTATGAGGAAGATATCTATTTTTGCATCATAAATCGGCGGGCGATACACGTGTTAAGGGAAGTTGCTTCATTCGGCTTCATTCTCTCTTACATAGTAACCAAGTAGGTAGGTTGGCAGCTAGTTAGTTGGTTAGTTAGTACATTGTCAGTCAATCGGCAAGTCGAGTATTAGTACCATGTTTTATTTTTATTTAGAACGTCACGGGCACTTTGCAGAATAGACATGCACTAAGTATGCATAAAGACAGGTTAAGTGCTTTAACGGAACAGCAGCGCTAAACATCCCTGCTACCTGAAACCAACCTCGCTTTCGCTTCGATGTTTCTTCGACATTCTGTTTACCATTTAGGGGGTAGCGCGGGAAGCTGACTGAATATGTCTGTCTTTCTTCAAAGACCGGCTATGGGGCACTTGGCCCTATGAGATGTCTTTATTGTTACTATTGGCTCGCATGCCGTGAGTTGTATATTATAACTGATCTCTTAAGTTGACCGATCGTAGATGAGACGGGGTAAAAAGGGACTCCTTCTGAAAAGTCCACCCAATTAAGACACTGTTGACCGATCGCAGGTTTGAAGCAAATACATCATCACCAATTCAGTCAACTAAACCTGGCATATAAAATCAGCTTATGACAATGTCGGTATCCCACGTAGCTATAACCGCCGCAAATGGAGAACTACCTGGTATCTTGCCCTGGCTAAAGTGCTTTATCTATTACTATTCCTTGGCTTCGACTCTCATGCTATGTTTCACTGCCATAGCCGTAGGGCTTGTCTTGTGTCCGCAAGCAGGTAACAGGCGCCGCCATGTAGTCCACATGGGAAAGCTACAACCTAGGCGGGATCTGAAGTATCCCCACGCAGATATATGAATAGATAGATAGATATGCATGTTGTTTATTCCGCGATTTAACATACATGTCTGTCTAGTTGTGGATGTGGCCGCGGATCTTTGGATGAATTCCTCCAGACTAGGCATCAATTCCTCCTTTGCCCTTTTGCTCTGGTTCTACATGTAGTATAGGGTACTTTTGCACTGGTGTCCCTAATGCATGCTACCACACCACACTTAGATCGCTCGCTAGCACAGTGGACAGGACGCATTGTATCAGGTGGCGCACAGCCTGAAGCTCTCCTATCCTTTTTGCCCTTTGGCCCTTTCTTCTGCCGTTTCCGTCTTCTGCTTGGTCCTATTTAGTCAGTTGGCGTAGGTAGTAGTAAGTAGCACATGCACCACCTGTGCCTACAGTAAGTCTTCTGGTCTGGTCACTCAAGACAGCTTATAGGTAGGCAGGTAGGTAGTTATAGGGATAGTTGCATATAACGGCGATGGTGCCAAAGTAGGCGTCAACCCGCCAATTGCGATCAGGCCGTCTTATGCTTGCAAGATTCTCAACTCTCAAGTTGACTGGATGTTCTTCGCATGACAATATCTTCTCCCTGTTGTTCCTTGTGCAGCAGTCTGAGTGGGGCCAGGCCACTTCACAGCCCCCCTCTGCGCTGACATGTCTACTTAGTAGAGGTCCAACGGGTTATCGCACGCTACCTATTGCCCGTTCGCCAGTTCGAGGTAACGTAAAGAGAATAAAAATAAGGGGGGAAATATAAAAAATAAAAATAAAAGCCAGACAGACAAGCCATTATCGACCCGGAATCCCGTGGCCCTGACTACTTACTGCACATACATCTGCTTCTTGTCCGACTTTCAGTGGAGTTGCCGATGTGAATCCAAGAATAAATAATAAATAGTTCGACCGGAGACGGCATCTTGGGTATCTATTCTTTCTAGTAGAAAAGAGAAGAAAATTTTAAATAAAAAAAAGGGCAAGCGACCGACCGAGTTGAGTGAACGAATGGGCATGAGAGGATTTTAGGTACTACCATATGCATACATACCTAGGAGTAGGTCTCCCATCACTGCTGACCTCCATCCAACCATCCATCCATCCATCCATCTACAGTAGTGTACATGTATCTTGTGCAGAGGATCCAATCCGACGGGGCCGAGCAAGTGGCTTCGCCTCCATGGTCCTAAAAGTTCTAAACCCAAAAAGGACTAACTAAAAGCCACAAGCAAGAACTCATTGCCTTATATAACCGATCTACTTGTGGACAGGGGTGCCACTACATTCGCTATGGACAAATGAGGCGAGTTTCCATCTCCATCATCATCATCATTACACACATATTAATAGTGTGCTGTAGTGTGGTGTAGGCAGGTTAGGTAAATACACTGCATACATATTGGGGATGATATGGAGGAGGGGGGTGGGAGGTTGAGTGAGAGAGAGAGGCACAGACACACGCCCACGCCCACGCCCACGCCCTGTATGTACCTCTCTCTGCACAGGACGGAACAAGGTAAACTAAACTGTATACATGCTTGCATGCTTAATGGCCCAGAGTAGGGCAGGACAGGACAGGACAGGACAGGACAGGACAGGACAGGACAGGACAGGACAGGACAGGATGGACAGACAGGACAGGGTCCCCGGCGGTGGATATGTAAGAGAGAAAGAGGAAGACAAGAGAGAAGAGAAGAGCACAGGCCACAGACCATAGACAAGCTCCCATGAAGCCGGGCCCCCCTTGGCTACTTTTTTTTGCTGGGCTTGGTTGAAGTACCTACCCTGGGAATTTTAGCTTCTTGGGTTCTTGTAACTTTGTATTTTACTTTCGGATAAGTGAATATCTAATACATGGGTACATGGGGTTCAATGCTAATTCTCAAGTCTCCGACGTAACGGTGTAGTACTCCGCATGTCCTCCAAGTTCACTTCTTTTTTTTTCTCCCCCCCTCTCCCACGGCCACACGCCCCCCCATGCTATTTTCCCCTTGTGGAAAGTCGGCCTGGCGCCGGCACACACTCATACATACTACCTACACTCACACACCACACACACACACACATTCGCTCTCACACACAGTGTACCATCTTCTTTGCCAGCCCAGCCCATCTGCATCTATTGTAAAGTCTCCTGTTTTATTTAACCACCCTCTGGTCCCCCCGTTGGTTTTCTCCAACCCTTCATTAGTATCAACTAACATCCACATCCATATCGGCGCCATATCTGCCACCACCTCACCACACACTCGCTTTATCTTACTACCCTTTAGGAAGTCCTCGTTGACTCCTGTCATTCGCTTTTTCCTTTTTTTGTGTTTTGGAGATTTGCACTCGAAAGTACTTATCCGCAACCGTAAACCGACTCTCTCGCCACTCTCGCATTGTCATCATCACCCAAGCCAAGGAATTCTGCTATCCAGCCCCACGGTCCAGGACTATATGACCATAACCTGCCTATATCGGTCTCTGAATAGCTGTCCATATATATGACAACGCCCTCTGTCTGCTAGGAGTCTATCTGCCTTTGTTGACTTGTACTCCGGGTTATCAAGAAGAATATTCAATCGCTTAAAACACTTGGAAAGGGAACGCCTCAAAGGAAGAAGAAGAAGAAGAGAGACAAGCTCGGATTTTATCAACGACGCTCAGAAAAAGAAAAAACCTCCAACCCTCTTGTGTCTTACCTCCCCTCGCCGACTTCCATCCCCCTTCGGCATCCTTCATCAGACAACAAAATAACTAGCAGGAAAGATACAGCAACCGACTATATGTCTTGGTAGTCTATTTGCCCTCTTGGATTATCAGACATACTAGAATTACATCAACTTCTCGTCTAGAAAGATCTGCAATAAGCCCCGCTCCAAAGAAAAACACCCCTCGCTCGCTTTCTTGCCAGGCACGATCCTTCTTCGTGCCATAATTTTATGTATGTTTTTGTCTTGTCCTCCTCCGCGAGCTCCGGGTCGCTCACCAAGGCCTCCCAAAACTACGTATACTAATATGCCTCGTGTCTCAGTTCTTTCGTTCATCTTTAATTCTTACAGCTTTCACAATGGCTGGCCCTGGCGGTGGTCCCCCTCGACGCAGGTGAGTCTAGCGCATCACATATATCTAAACACGGCAAGCTAACAGTTCTTTCTAGTCACACCAAGTCGCGCAAGGGTTGTGATAACTGGTGCGCCAAAGTCTCGCAAGGAAAAAGAAAAAGTTGGATTAGCGGCTGACTCGTCTTTTAGCAAACGTCGACACATCCGATGCGATGAAAACTTCCCTCAATGGTTTGTGATGCATAAATCCACTTCTTCAGCTATCTTCTGAGTGCTAACTCCCTGCCTAGCCGCAACTGTACGAAACATAAGGTTCGATGCCCGTACAACGATGTACCCGTTCCTGATGAGAGGGCGGCTACTCCGGACAAGCCCGATCTCATGTGGACTCCGGAAATCGAGGCGGCTATCGAGCTGTGGCAACGCACCGGAATGTTTCCTTTCCCGAGTCTCAACATCTACCCTGCACCTATGCCTCAGTACTACTCGGTCGAGGACCTTAGGTTGATTTTCCACGTTGCTGCGATCTGCAACGAGATGAACGCCATCGATGCCAACGGTTTCACTCTGTGGACTCGCCAGATACCTACGTATGCGCCTCGGTCCTCGAATCCCCCCCTTTTTTTGCGCGTGCTAATTTTTCTGGACAGTATTCTCAAGATCAGTGCAAGCTATGGCTATGTTATGCATTCATTGCTTGCGTTTTCGGCCGAGCACATCGCTTTCTTGACCAACTGCCCGCACGTAGGCAGCATGGCATACGAGCATCGCGGTATCGCATTCAAGGGACTACAGGAGGCCATCGGATCGTTCTCTCCTGAGAACTCTGATGCCATTCTGGCTGCCTCACTGGTGCTTTCGTGGCAGGCCACAGATTGGTAAGCAATAGACTGCACGTACCCGACTGAACACAACTGACTCGCTCTTCTGATAGGCGAAGCTGGACCCAGCTGATGCAAGGAACCTCATCAGTAAGTATATTCCTATGCAAGCATGAAATGAACCAGTCTAACAGGAGTCTTCAAAGGTGATTGAAGCTATGGAACCATGGAAGCACGAATCCCAATTTGGCGAGTTCATTGCCGAAAGTAGCACGTTCCCTACTGCTCCGCCATCGCCAAGTCCGGACCACAAGCCTCACGAGCCGCGCAAGGAGGACCTCGAAGCATTCCAGCGTACCATCAATCAGCTGACCAAAGTCGAAGCTCATCTGAAGCAGAACAAGGAGGATCCCCAGCTAATACAGCAGCTGATTTCCTTCCTCAAGGGAGCGCGCAAAGTCAGCCCCATCCAGTCCATCGAGGAACAGTTCGACAGGCTCCGGCCCCTTCGGACCTGGCTTTTCTGGCTTCCTGTCATGTGCCTCAAGCAAAATGGTACTTCTCCTAGCGCACTGGTCGTCATCGCACACTATTATACGGCTGCTATCATGATGGAGCGTCTCTTCCCAGAGATTGGCGCTGCATACTTCGGTAGTCTCTCGATTGGGCCGGTGGAGGAGATCGCACGCCGACTGCTGTCGATCAACGTGTCGGGAAGTCTCGAGGGCGACTTGCAGACACCATTGACTCTGATGGAGTACCCCATTGATACCATCAGCGCGTTCCGCTCTCGGATGGGTTGGATGCAACCAGCTCGTACTCCATCCTTCCCGCAGTTCAACCCGCCCAACTTCTACATGAGCGAGAACGTGCAGCAAGGGACTCCACCTCCGACGTCTTCGTACTTGCCCTATGGCGATCACCCGACGTTCAACTGGAGCACCGAGGATCTTTCCATGCTGGCACCCGAAGCCGAACCTGGCAGTGCCATCAGCCCCTTGACGCTCTCCTCGCCTTTCCCAACCCAGCAGTATCTCAACATTCCGTCGCCTTCCTACGGAGGATACAGCCCAGCGCCGTCTTCCTATGGAGAGGGTTCCATTACATACAGCGATCACGATGAATTTGGCTCATTCGAGGCGGGGATGTCAGGTTATCCACCCCTTGGCTCTTCAGGGCCCAACAACTTTGGTGTCGGGTTCGTTTCTCCAATCCAGACCGTGTGGATCTAGGAAGTCGGGGATCCTATACCGGCCTCCCGTCTGCCTTGGACGAGGGACAAATGAATTGACCTTAGCGCTCAGGACTGCTACTTTTCAGCGCACATCTTCGTCTTCAAGTCATTTGCCGTTCGACATGCCCATGCCTAAGAAGGACGACGCCATGTGCTCCGCAACTCCGCTGCACTCCCCGGCTTTTCACAACGCCCCTTCGCCGTTCCTGAACCCGGAACAGTGGTATGGGGCTCCGCTGCGAGAAACGACAACTCCTCTCTCTCTGTCAGCGCCATCGCCGGTTCTTAGGCCGCCTCCCCAATTGTTTCAGCACCATCGAACCAGTTCCTCGGTCTCTTCGGCACCTGTTTATTTTAAGCAGGAGACCCCTGACTTTTAACTGCGACTGTTTGAAAAACCACGCCGCGTCAGCTCGATTTCCCAACATTTTAATCTTTTTTCCGACTTGCCCACAGACGCCATTGTAGACCACACTCCTTTGACAGGCTTCAAAGACATTCACATGTCCATATCGACACAATGATACACACGATCCTTATGTTGCGTCAAACGCCGCATCACCCACGTACACATTACTTAATTAGCAAGCTTACGACGCTCCTTTACGACCCCATCACAAGATACCCCCAATAGACACTCCTTACACAAGATATCGCATTATAGACCGATCATTCACGCTCCTTACGAATCACGACGATTTCTATACACCTGGAATAGAATCTCGGCCACTCCTTTTGGAAAATTGCATTGTTCAAAAATTATCAGGATACCCCCTAACCACCTTTACCAAATTGCATAGCGACTGTTTACACCTCTTCATCTGGGAACCAAAATCGACGACCTCGCGGGCGGTCAGTCATTGCATTGGGACGGCGTTTTTTTAATATTTTATGTTAGCGTTTGTTTTTGATTTCGGGATTTTCTCTTGAATTTCGGAGGACAGAAGGAGAAGGGAATTGTAACGATTTTTACCATTTCGAGGATAGGTTACTGGAGGTATAGGCGGTGGATGGTTTCGCATCATCGCCAGAGAAATACTAGGAGTTATTGTGGCCACTGGTTATTTGTTGTAGCGCTAGGAGGAAAACTATCGGAAGGAAACTGAGCCGCGAACCGACTAGATGTCAACACATTTAGTTATCTGTTGTTGCTCCAGCGCTTGGAGGGCATGGGCGTTTGACGTATCGCAATGTGGATTAAACCGCTTGGTCGGTTTCGTCAATTCGCGGATAACTAATCTTAATATTAATCGACGAAGATGTTTCTCCTAGCATTTGGGACTTTTTTGTTTGTTTTCTGAATACTACAGTGAAAATTTGCCTTTCCCCCCTATGTACTGATCGACATGTTTCCTACAAAATTTATTAACCTAGCGCTTCCATCGCTTTGTGCGGTGGTCTTCCGTCTACGAGATTGCTCCGAGCGTTCACTCTTCGGCTCTACGACTTTCGCCACTTCCTAGCCCGAGGGCCTTCCCGCGGCCGGCAAACCGACTACTTGGGCCTTTGTATTCATCTCCGTTTCGTCGCACACTTTTAACTTGGGGCGCCGCGACAATCTCCGGGCTCCATCGGAAGAAGCCGGCCTCGGCTCGAATTCCTCTCTTACAACGTGAGCCTCCTACCTCGCTAACGTTAGTCTAGAATATCACCGATCTTCCCACGGATGACGTGCTGGTAGTGAGATAGACGAGATAAGGTAACAGATGAGCAGATGAGAGCGGATCGCCCCGAAAACCACCATTACGCCATGCTACGCGTTCAATATTACCACCCCTAGTACCTAACATGAACCCAACCCAAGCACCCAATCTGACTGGCGCCACTCTCACGTTATCTGACACTAGTAGGCACGCACAAAAAAATAGGACGGCGTTACGTTCGATGCTAAGCCACCCCTCCCACCCCTCCCTCAGCTTTCAAGCCATAGCGTGCAAGAAACGGTTCGAGGCACAGTGATGAAGTAGGGGCGGAAGGGGAGGGAGGGGGGACCAACGGCTTGTAAGAAAGTAAAACAGACCACATGATTGGATCAACCGGTCGGTTCAGCTTCCTGACTATCCTACTCTAGTCCTCTTTAATCCCCATATATGTATGTACGAAAGCCAAAAAGGCCAAGAAAACCCCGTCTGCAGACGCAAGTAGGGTTAAAAGAGAGAAAGAGAGAAAGAGAGAGAGAGAGAGGAAAGAAGAAAAGAAACAAAAATGAAAAAATCCTGGAAAGCCAATCAGATGGGAATCCGAGGGATGGACTTCAGGGTAGTAGAAGCGTGCCAGACAAAGCAACTAAGCAAGTAAGTAAGTGACAAGCGGGTTTTTTTTCTCGTCAGCCTTGGGCTCGGGCTCGGAATGGTACCTTACCTACTACCTAGGTAAGTACTCGTTAAAAAAAAGAAAAGAAAAATCCCGAACCATTCTTTCTGGGGATAAAAAAAGTCTTGCCTTACATAACCATAGGGTAGATACGAGGTCAGGTCCGCAGATATTTCTAATAATAGATTTATGCATGTTATCCAATGCTCCCCCCCTTCTCCCCCTCCATTCCGTCCCTTGACCTGGTTATTCTTTTTCTTTCTTTTTTTTTGTTGGCTTCTGTCCCGTGATTTGCTATAAGCTACTAACTTGAGGGCCCTTGTTTTTTCGACCTTGGTTACGCCCTTTCTCGTATGTATGTAGGTATGTGCTTTTTTGGAAAACGGGAAAGGAGAACGAGAGGATTGATTAGTGTAGAGAATGAGAAATATGTTCGTAATAGGCAACATGCGCGAGGCAGTGTCGCCCGGCCTTGCCATAGTCAGAGAGGGAGGAGGATAGATACATACAGGCTCGCTACTACACTACGCAGGCCCCAGAAGAGGCAAAGATAGGTCAAATACAGGGAAGAGAGACGGGAGAGCTCAACAACGGATCGAGATGTATTTTTCGCGGTCCGGCCGCCCAGCCAATGAGAGCACGTTGTCCCGGTTTTCTTCTTAAAGGGGGGGGAGGAGGGAGGTTTGACCTTGGACGTATAGCTTGATACCTATCCATATATCATGAGTAAACGTGCGGAATGCTCGTTTGTTCACCCTTCGATTGTTCGAAGTATGCCGGTCAAGGCCCACTCGGAGATGTACTACGTTACGTCGAGAGTTATTCTGTACACGCAGGAGAGGGCAATAATTTGCCTGATATGACGAGAAGTGAACTGAGTAGCACCGCGATCAGAGGCATGTATGTTCCATTCGGGATAGGACTAACCAAGCCTTACCGCAGCGTAAAACTCTCTATACCAGGGGCGTAGGTAGTATCAGAAGGCATCTCTGGGTTAGTTTTATCATTTATCAAGATAGTTGATCTATAGGTGATTACTAGATAGAGATGGAACTACCCTGTACTAGAACAGATACTATATCTTGCTCCCATAACAATATAGATCTCCTTTTTCTAGAAGTTTCTCGAAAACTCAGAGGAGGACATCTCCTGATCTCGGCATGATCTAGAACGTCTGTCGTGCTTAAATCGATCGAGGTACGGTGAAAGTGTTGCCCGAAGTGCCCGGCTGTATAGGTAAGGGGGAGGGATAGAGACCTGTTACTCGGCCAAGAAAAGGGGGAGGCGAACTAGAAGAGAATATCATCGATTACATGATGCTACAGGAAGCCTTCTCTCCCCCTTTTCTGCATAACATAGTCTAGCATCTCTGAACTTAGGTGCGTCCATACGTGATAGATGCATGCATACCATCAGGCAACACACATACACACACGGAGCCGATGATCCGTGGGGAGGAGGTGAGGGAATAAAACTGCGCAGAGAGCTACTTTCTAGGTCACTGCACGATATCGACACGCCCCCCCAAGGACGCACAACCAGGTCTATCGACGAGGCTAGCGGACTTTCACAGTGTCGCCGGTAGACGAATAGGGGATTGTATGGCGACGTGGTGTAGCGCGAGAAAAGCTGTGGATCTTGTTGCCCTGCCTGGCCCGGTCGAATCTGCGTTCTAGTTGCTTGTTTAGCTGATCTGCCCTGCCCTGCCCTGCCCCTCCTTGCGCTTGCAACGCTGTCAGTCATGGAAGGGGGGCGGCAAGGGAGAGACACGCTCGACCGACTGGGCCGTGAGGAGCCGAGCGATCGGTCGTCGAGCTACCTCTTCTAGAAAAATCGTCTTCTGCCCAGGGGGGTGGGGGGTGGAAGAAAGGGGGGAAAGTGGAAGGATAAGATAGGGTTGAGCGAGCTGCGCACGGAGAAGGGGAGGAAGAGGGAGAAGTAGGGCCTACTATTGGAGCGGCTTCGAAATGGCCTCCTGTGGGCATGTACGGTAAGGGGCAAGGAAGATAGGGTAACTGCCGCTAGATAAGTTCTAGAAGGACACACGCTCTGTCTCGTTTTCCCCTTGGCCGTCCCGTCCTCTTTCCCTTTTGACCAAAGCACCTTGCATGGAATACAATGCCACTACTGCATGAAGCAGTGCTTCGATATCCCATTAACCAAAGCCGGCAAGGAACCGAACGAGAAAAGAAAAGGTAGCCCCGACGATCGACGTCGTCCCTTCTTGTCCAACGTGCTTCTTCTCCTTCTTCGTTGCTGCTACTGCCCGGGGGCAGCAAGGCCCTCTTCCCCCCCCACGCCTAAAAACCAAGTCCATGGGCCTCTTGGCCTGGCCTGCGGCTAGATGGGTACACTCGATCGTCGTCTAACTAAGGCACGGCTTGGTTAGTGAGTTGCGGAAAAGCGCCTCTCCTAACACGACTATGACGTCTTATGACCAGGAGCCAGTGTCACCCTCCGGGATTCACACGTTCTAGAAGACATGGACTCGAAGTAGGGGGTTGGGGGGGAAGGGGAAGGGGGAGGACAACGTGCCGACCAGCTTCTGAGAGCGTAGAAGAGACTCAAGTCCAATCGGGGCTGGAGGTAAGGGAAGGGGAAAGGAAGAAGCATGGCACGAGAGTTGGTGCTGCGAATCGAGATCATGATGTTTAGGTCGTCATCGGTGAGCAGGGGAAAACGAGAGAAACAGGTAACTTGTTAAAGCCAGGCCCTCGTCCTTCTATTCCCAGGGTTTACCCTATACTTACGGTCTTGTCGAATTTGCTCGCGCATACATACAGCCAAGCAGCTTGCGTATCATCCGTAGAACACGCACCGAATCGCAAATGCTTCTCCCCTCCTCATGCTGGAATGGGCGTGCGTGATGGGTACCGGTACCTATGGGAAGGCGTATATTATCGAGTAACACCGTACCTTACGGGCCCTGCTTTGCCTTACCACGCCTTGTGTTTGCCTTGCCTTACCTAGATGATAGATATACTACCTACCCACCTTTCCTACCTACTTACCTACCTATCCATGTCTGTCCTTCCCTCTCTATTTCTTTCTCTCCTTCCCTCCCTCCCTCTCTTCTCTCTCTCTCTCTCTATGCATTCATTTGTCTATCAAGCTGTCCGACGTGAGAACCCCTGTTTGCAGCCGCAGCACGACCACGACAGCGGCAGGGAAAGCTTGGTAGTATGTATAGCCGTAGAACGTCTAATCGGCTGCCATTGCTTGGTTCCGTAGGAAAAAGTTCCTCACCGCTCATCTTGCACGACAATAGGACAAGAAATATGCAGTATTAAAATATAATACAAGAAATTAAAAAGTATAAAAAAAAAAAAAAGATTTTCTCGATTCATCAAGGTGAGAGCAGAGAGTTGGGGGGTTTGGAAGGGAGGGAGGGGTCACACACACCTACACCACGTACATACACCTACACCACACACACACACACTTCACGAAAGGGGAGAATGGTGAATTGCGTGGGGGGAAAACAAGAAAAGAAAAACAACGCCGGTGATTTTTTAGTTTTCGCCCTTCAGCTAAGTAACACGACGGCGAACTTAGGCGCCTCCCATCCCCCCCCCCTCTCCCACCTAAGTACCTTTTTTTAAACCCCTTGGCTGCGCCGACGATCTGAGGTTGTTTGGTGACCAGAATCTCGTATTCGCTAGCCCCGTCGCGCCAACAGCAAACCCCGTCCCCATCCCCCCTGTCACGCAAGTTTTTTTTTGGGGTTTCTTTCTTTCTTCTATCAATCCGTTTCTGCCCATCTACCCTACCGGAGACAGTAACTAAAACTAGAAAAAAAAAAATTTGTTTGGAAAGGGGAAGAAAAAGGGAATGAGAGAAAGAGACGGGACAGAGAGAGAGAGAGAGAGACAGTGAAGTGTTATTCAATTGAGCCCGATGGCGAAAGAATTGAATTGTTGGCATACCTAGGTGTGCTCTGATAAGTCTATTTACCTAACTAACCTAAGGTTAGCTGTGTCATAGTTGCTTATAGGTAACTCGCACTTGTAAGTGCTACTTCTTCCTCCAATTTTTTTTTTTTTTGCTCCGATCCCATCATCGTGAGTTCCCTCGCCTCCCCACTTCTTCTACTCCCCCGAACCCGACCTAACCCGCCACCGCCGCCGTCGCATGTATGTATGTATGTATGTATGTATGTAACGCTTGTTACCTACCCACAGGCTTAGCTTCTCCGGCTTATGTGCTGTATGTATACACTAAACGCACCACCTACCCACCTAGGTCAGCCCACTAACTAGGTATCTAGGTTCGCTTCCAACCCTTTATACCTAGTTGAACTAGGTAACCTGCCTATAGTAAAATTCACCGGTCGTGACTAGACCGAGAAGAGCCATAGCTGCTGCCTGGATGGGAAATCCCATCCCGCGTGGATGCCGTTTTCTTTCTCCGGTTGCTTTTGTTTTCTCTCTCTCGCTATGTTCTTATGCCCTTGCTGAAACTCGGCAGGTTAGAGCAGATCGCCTACATTACATACATACCCTACCTGCGTACTGTACCTTTAGTGGAACGGGCTTACAGGGGAAATGGGAATGGGAATGGGAATGGGTAGGGGGTCATGGGGCGGGAGTCTGGTAGGGCCCAGGGCTGCCGGAGAGGCGGCCGAAAGGGCTACTCTGGTACTAGAATAGCTACTACTTGCTAGAAGGGCTGGGATGACACCATCATCAGTGTACAATACCTACCACTAAGTCTCCCAATAATCCACTTTAAAAGACAACACCTCTCATGCCAGTACTAGGGGTGTCTTAATGACTGACAGCACCCTTTTGCTTCTCGCTGTAAATCAAAGTACACCTTAACTGAAATCAAATACTATTAGGGGTGTCTTACAAGACAATCCCCTATTCCCGCCCACCAACAGTAATCCCTAGGGGTGCCCTTAGTGCTGGCATTGCCCTTCCTCCTCTAACTCCCTCCCCTCTATCCTCCTCCAGTATTACTGGACCACCTAGACATGATGCCGGTTTTTTTTATAGTTTTTTTTGGTTGTGTTGTTTTTTGCCCTAGAAGTCCTCACTGTTAGCACCTTCATGCCCCTATACTATCAACCTGCTTAGAGGATACCTACCGCTATGGGGTGTAGCTTAGGCTTGCCCCGTTTCCCCTCGACCTGGCGCCTGGTGGCATGCCTCAGGCCGGGCTACAGCGGGGTATGCTTTAGCTAAGTCGCTCACAACACCCTGTTGGGGAGTGGTTGCGGCAACCTGTTGCTGCTGCTGCTGCTGCTGCTCCTCCTGCTGCCGCTGTTTCTTCAGGCAACAGCAGCAGCACCAGCAGCAGAGGTCGTGGTACTTGATCGCCGTAACGACGATCGTAATGGCAGCCGATAGAGAGCATACCACTATTATAGCTATGTAGAGTGGACTGAGTCCAGGGTGTGTTGCCGGTTGGCTGCCAACTACCGCCCCCGGAAGAGCAGCAGCTGACATGCCTCGCGGCGTGGTGATTGGGGCGGCTAGGGTGATGCCGGCGGCCATGATGACCGCAAGAATGATTTGGTAGAGCATGGCGAATGATATGGATTGCCGAGTAGTTGTTTAGTTGAGTTGTTCAGTAGTTGTTCAGTGGTTGTTTAGTTGTTGTGTAGTTGTTTAGTGGTTGTGTAGGTAGCCTAAGTTCAGTTAGTAAGAGGTAATCTCCAGTAGGATAGGGGATTTAGTGACAGACTCAGTGGGTAGGCTCAAGCAAATTTCAGCAGAGTTGCCAAAAGTGATTTTGCTAGAATTCTTGTTATGACCATACTGGCCTATATACCCACCGGGCTCGTTTGGGTCCGGCACACTGCTCAGAGGGTTCTGGTGCGCAAAACGAATTTCCGAAAAATTATTTTGTATGGGATTTTTTAAAAATCGACTCACGGCCATACAAATGAGCTCCGGTTCTGCACATTTTTGCTCACGGCCGCACAACCCGGATGTTGAATGTACAACAAGTCCAACTCGAATTACCCTGGACAACTCTTACTTCAGACTGCTACCCTGTACAACTCCAGCTTCAGACTGTTACCCTGGAGTAGTTAATTCTGCTTACATCACCATCGCAGCGGAGGAACAGCAGGAAGTGCGCATTTCGACGAACCGGGACGACCGAAATGTCTCCGGGTCCGGGTCCGGGTAGATGGGTCGGACTGTGGATCCCGGCGCCGAGACTCATTGATTTCCTATTTTGGATAATTTCTCCACTCCCAAGCCCTTTCTTTGGCTCCGCGACAACGTTGAACCATTTAATATGGAGGATATGAGTTATCATCTTAACAACCATTGATTCCTTCGAGTGCAGGTTTAGTAGTAGAGCGCGACTGTTAGGAACCTCTGGTAAGAGCTTTCACTGCTACTACTTCTTCTTCTTCGAGACTTCAGGGTATTTGTGATACCAGTAGTAATAGACCAACTACCCTAATGCACCAGCGTCTCGGAGGGTTACCGCAATCCGACAAAAGGATGCCCGACTCCAGCTAGCTTGAAAGTCGAGTTGGTATACATAATTAGATAGGCGCTGATCACCATGACACTTTAGCTCTACAAAGTAGCTTTAGGTATTATATAGAGGCTTATATTAAGACGATAAACAGTGGTTTAAGCAATATAAATTAAGTGATTAATGTAGGTAACTAATAATTGCAGCACTTAACGCAACGCTTAGGTAGTAGTAGGAAAGAATTGATTTTTAGGAAGTACGCGCAGTAGCAGGTTAAACTGCAACAACAACGAAACCTTTAGGTATCAATCAAGCAACCCCCAAGAATAACTGATCCTTCTTCACTAGGCCCCGGGCTGTCTTACGGACCGCCCTGCCTCTAATTCGCAAGCAACCCTCCCCTAACCCAGTACTCTCCTCTCCCTATTAGCCTTTCATTAAGTAGTAAGAAACTGTTTCTTAGGTACATCGTTAGTGCTTTAGTGCAGTGAAGTGACCTAGGGGCAGCTTACTTTTTTTTTTGGTTTGCAATAGTGCAGTGTACATTTGGTGCTATTTATAGCTTTGTGTAGGTGCTAGTGCACTATCTAGGGACTCTCTTAGGTCTGGAGTTGATACTGTTCTCGCTGTCAGCGCCTCTGCAACCACTATACTGCGAGTTACTTACCGCTACATGGTTCAACCCAGGCGAGGTCCGTCTCGAACAGGCACCGGACTACCTCCCTCCAAGTGACAGGCTTCAGGGCGTGCCACTGGAGGGATTGCTGTAGCATTGTCGTCTTCAGCCTGCACCGTTTTAGGTACTGACGGCTCTGAGAGCTGCTTTCTCTTTCGGCAGCAACAGGGGATGCAGCAGCCATACTTTAGGACGCATGTAAGTATTGACACGACCACAGTGAGACTGCAAACGACAATGATAGCAATGTATAGTGGGCTCAGCGCTGGATGCTTAGCTGGCCCACCGGTAGCCTCGGCACCTGCAAGAGCTAGAGATCCCCCTTTTCGGGGCATTATAGGTGCAGCCATAGTGAGACTTGCGCCCAGTAGGGCCTGGAGAATGATGAGTTTGGCGAGCATGATGGTGGTGTAGCGTTGAGATGAATGGTGTTTTGGTGGTTGATAGTGCATGTAGTCCTTTGTACTCAGTCAGAACGAATGCCATCCTTAGAGAGAGGGGGGCACTTTAGTGGTTGACTTACCTAGGTAGGCAGTAGACTAAGTTCTGGAAGTTGAGAGTTCTGACAGATCAGGCGATAGAAGTGGTTTTGCTAGAATTTCGTTATGACCATACTGGCCCATGTACCCACCGGGCTCGTTTGGGTGTGGTGCACCAGCCAGAGGGTTCTGGTGCGCACTTCCATTTTCCGAAAAATTAATTTGTATGCAGTTTTTTAAAAATGTACTCACGGCCATACAAACTAGCTCCGGTTCTGCACATTTTTATGTCAGTTCGGAAACGAAAAGGAAGTGGAAGAGCTTATATCAAAAAGCATTGCCAACTTATTTATGGAAGATGGGTTGTCATGACAAAAGTGGGGCGAACCGGAGAGCTTAGTCTTTGATTGGGCAATAAGTGCCGTGTCGTTGAGCAAAGGTTTGACGATTGAGCTTTGGTATCACCTTAGTGTAGATCTGGTTTAAAGCAACCAGGTAGATCCGCTTGTCTGCGCAACAAGGTAAAATCGGCATATAGGTTAACAGGGTTAGATCTGCTTAACCTACCTACAAATTAATGAGTACAGTTATAAACTCCTTTACAGCTGTATATTAACCCCCTAAGGTCGTCCATTAAACTTATTAAATCACCTACTAAATCCCTTATAGCCACCTGTAAATATAGTGGGTTTAAGGGATAACCCTTCTATAAATACAATGCACACGCCTATTAAACCCGCTATAACAGTTATTAAAAACCCCGCTTGCCACACCTAGCCCGAGTATACAGCTACCTTACAACTCAACTCCATCACTTACATCGTACATCTGGTTCGGGACAGTCTCCCCTAGAATACATTACTATTTTTTGCCTCTTGAGTAACCAACTACAAACCACCTACCCGGTAGAAGCTTTCTATTGCTGCCCGGTCCGATGATTGTCATGGTACGCATGCTAACTTTCGTTTCCATATTGATTTTGATTTCGACTGGGCAATGGTTTGTTACCATATACTCCAATCCAATCCCTTCTCCTGACCTTGCTGTCCATCACGGCACCTTGCTGTCGCCCTCCCTGGCCGCCGCGGTCGTCATGATGGATATGCTATCAGGGCATTTGTTGTTAGAGGAGCGCAATACTTATAGATCGCTATATCTCTCTCTAGAACTTGCAAGACATCTCTGCTTTCATCTCGGTGTAATAGCCATCACGCTGAGGATCCATGGCGGAATCGTGAGTTGCTGATGATGGCAATAAAGCAAATATCAAGCAAGACAAGCAGAATAACAAGATGTTTGTCAGTACAGATATTTCTATGCATGCAGGTCTCTCAAACCAGATACAACAAATATGAAGTAGAGGGGGTCGGGGGTGGGGAGTGCGCTGCTAAGCATCACTGCTGCTTGCCTATTCTATATAATCAAAGCCAGTCGTCGGCTCCCATATAGCCCGTTCCTCCCCCCACGCATGAGGCCCGGAGTTCCCTAGGAACTACCCTAGAGTTTATCATTATGGAAACCTTAAGCCGTCAGCCACTAACTTGGGCCAAGGGGTGATAGAGTGTGTTAAGTCCAACTCGAGCTATGAAGCAATAATACATATTTTTGAGAAGTCCTCTGTAGCCCCTGTACCCCTAAGGTATGAATATATACACCTCCATAGATAGCCCAAGGTTGTCCGGTCCTTGACAGTCCCTTCAATGAGCAGAGTACTGAATGCACGTTCAGGGCCTAGCGAGATGCCGGGAATTGTTGTAGAGGTGGTGGAGGCGAAGTGGAGCAGTAGCAGCACGAGTCCGCGGTTCGGCACGGATGCGGGATCGCCAAGCGGCTTGGCCCAGGCGACGGAGCCATTGAGTGAAGTTCACTCGCACTATCTTCCGATGGTGGCGGTCTTAGCCTCCTTCTGGTCCACCCGCCGTTCGCCGTTGTTGGACGTCCGGCCACACCACTCCCGTGGGACCGGCCCGTGTGGATCCGGTTCTCGGCAGGGCGGACGACGAATTACAACGAACGGCCGAGTCGACTTCTACACCAACGGCGGCAGCACCACATCCTGTGGCGTGCAATAAGTGGTTAGTGAAAACGCAGTTAGTTGCCTGCTTAATTATGCCCTATATCACGCTGAAGACCTTAAGCTGATTCTGAGGGGGTTTGTCTGTATTGGCGCTTAAGAGCTCATATCAATCTCATCAGCTAGATCCGGGGACCCTATTACCTGTTCTCCATGTTAGGACATTGGATACGAGCCTGTAGTGAACGGCGGTGTGAGTGGACTTGGTATTTATAATGGTTGTGGTTGAGTTAAAGACTCTCTCCTTAATCTGTTCGTGCATAAGTATCGAGTAAGTAGGTTGATATAAGTTCAGCTACTGACTAAAATAACACGTGCCCTAGTCTTTTCGGTGAGCATGAATCAAGTAGAGGGCCGATTCCAGCCCTTTCACGCGCGCCACTATTTAAGCCCATAGTCAGGTTCCATACTCTCCAAACACGATCAGGAATATCACAGTGTCTCTAAATTCGTCATGGTAGCCCCCATTCATGTGTATGAGATACTAGTAAAAAGCGAGTATATGTTTAGAAACATGAAGTTGGTCTATGAACAGATAGATGTACGCAAGGTTGTAGATTACAGTTAAACTCCAGAAACAGACATACTCTTGCGCGCACAAGCGGGAACCGTCCCTGGGCTGGAACTGACGATTAAGATTCTAGGAAGCCTAAACAGGTAGAAAATTGACACCTACAACACGTAACTGACGTCTAGTAACACTAGTCGAGTTGTAAAGCCACTCGGCAAGACTTTATTTTACTGACTTTCAGTCCAACGGGGGAGCTCGAGTCACGTTTGCTCGTATCTAGCTATACAATGATACTTCTGATCAGACATCGGGATAATACTGATATAATCTAGCTCTCCGCGCTTCGCGTACTGCCAATTAACAAGTAAGAACCAACCAATCCCACCCCCCTTTTTCTACCAAGGGCGCCCCTACAGAGTGGTTGCAACCGAAGGGCTTTTCGCGCCTGGCAGACATTTCCGAGTATTCGGAATGTTAATGACAAATCATATCATGAAACTGCAGCAGATCGAGATTGCCTGTTGCACTGAGGGCTGGGCGCTTATGGGCTTTTTAGAAATATCTTGTCAAATTAAAAAAGTTGGTGATTTTTCCCGTTGTCTCGATACATGGTGAGCAAGACCGGTAACGTTAGGTAGGTAAGTAAGTAGCGATCACCATTAAGGGGCTGCCGAGTTAATAGAATGTGCTAGAAGCCCTATATAAGTTTACCTCTGATGCAGAGGTCTAACGGGAGTACAGTGATCTGATCTTACTTCATGATGTCTTTTTAAACTGGTTACCCACGTAGTTCGAGATAGGAGAGCTAGGTCAGTGCTACAACTCTAGGGGCACCCTTCGTTGCTGGACGTATATAATTACCTATCCATGATAAGTATCATAGCATGAACATTATTTGTCACCGCCTCACCAATGCCCTTTTATTTTGCTTTTTTTCTTCTCACTATTTACCAGTACGCCAAGCACACTCGAACACCATGACGTCGGAACGCGCGGGCGGGTCCCGAGCATCCCGCCCGCTGCAACGTTGGCGATGGCGTGTACAAGCAAGCAAGCGCACCGATCGCCAACGCTTATCGCGATGGCAAGTATTAGAAGCAATAAGTAATATTCGCGCGGGAATTTGAATTTTATTTTTCAGCCAGCCCAGAAGGATAGCAGCCGTTTGCTCAATTTAGAGCAGATAACACTAGGCTATCGTTGCTGTTCTAGAATCACCTTCCTGTTCGGGAGCGTGGGGTTTGGCGGCAGGGCAAGTCTCTATGTGCAGTCATTTCTGGTACGTATGCGTTTCTATGATTTTCTTTTATTTTCTTCTTTTGGTCCATTCCGATATTAAATCGCTCCTAGATGGACTGCTATGCATGGTGCTGGCCTCTTGACTCGTGGGAATGGAGGCCCTTCAAGGCACATCCCTCTCAAAACATAACAGGTTTAACTGTGAAATAATGGGTTTTGGAGCAAAAATGAAAAGAAATAATTTTTTTATTCGACTTATATGAATGAAAAACCAAGTTAGACTTTAGCAGACGAATTATGTTTATGATATAATTTGGCCCATGTACGATTAACACGCCTCAGTTGTGAACGAGGCCCCCCGTGGAAAAAAAAAGAGGGGGGGGAGGAGGGGTTCAAGTTCGGATCCGGGCCCGGGTCCCACCGATGTTAATGATTGACTTCAGACCGGGACCGGGACTCGGACCGGACTTGAACCCGGTACCAACTTCCCGACGCCAGCTGCTATGGGTTGAATATGTACCTACTTTTAATATTATTCAATTTTCCGATAGCTGTAGCTGGCTCATTTATTGACGACCGTGTTGCCTTTGTAAATATCCACCCCTTTCCCCCCCTGACCCTGATTGCGAGATGGAGTATCGTTCTGCCCTCCTCTGCGCCCTGCAGAGATTGCCCGACCTTGACGCCTTCATCTCCCGACCCGTGATCGCTCACCAACTACTCCCATACGAGCACCCGCTCGCGGCGGGCATGCACGAAATGTATAAGAAGAGCTCATTGGATAAGCACCACCACATCGACGGCTTATTCCGGTCCCTGCTGCCCGTGCCAGAAACGCTCGCATTCGCTACGAAGACGAGTCACCTGGGCTGGGTCGAGGAGGGACGGTCCAATATCTTCCCCTCCCTTGAACTCCGAGGCACCTGAGGCCTTTCCCTGGAATCTGGAGTCAATGTATCTAAGTGTCCACCTCTACTGCCTGAACCCTGAATCCGCCCAGGCGGAGTCTGTGGCGCGGTTCCCAGACAGCGCAACAAGCCTCGAGCAGCTTACGCTTAACTGTGATCACGAGCACCCCAGGTTCTAGCTCCCTCACGCCATGGCGTAGAGAAGCCACTGGGACGCATCTGACTTCCATTGAGTTCCTCGGGGCGGCGCTCAAGCAGTCTACCACCATCCTCAAGTTCTGTCGAAAGGCACACAGCGAGTTGCTGTAAGTTATTCTTTCCCTTTTCCTTTCCTGCAAGTCGTTTCTAAATCGCCAGTCTATAACTTCTGCCGCCAAGCTAGTTACGAGAACCCGTTTCCCCTGAGAAAAATCAGAAGTTAACTAACCTAGTTCCATTTGTCGTCTTTACTGTTGTCATAGTCTGCCGACTAAGAAGCATGGTCGACCCTCGCCGCTGCGCGCGAGATGGGGGATCTGCCACTAGACTCCCCCTCCATCTTATTGCAGGCGTGAGGCCCCGCGCGGGAAGTGCAGCCACTGACTGGGTCCCGGAGGACCAGCTACACGCGTTCATCAACGGCGCCTACGCGCCCTTCCGCGACTGCACCGACATTTCCGTGACCGATAACCTGTAATACCCTGAGCGGTCTGAGGAGCTGGGACTCTCGCTGGGGCCGCAGCAGCATCCCGAAATCTCAGACCCAACCCCCCCAAACCTGAATCTGCCGTCGCCGCCGCAGAAGATCCTCTGTCTGTGGAAGAGCACATCTTGTAGCCGCAGCAGGGAAGGGGGTGGAGGACGAGGACGACGATGCCGATGACACATCGGTGGTTAGCAGCTTATACAAGCCGTTCATGATCGCCGGGGGGGGGGGGGGGGGGGGGGTGGCAGCGATACGAGCCCGACTGTGGCCCCCTTATCTGTTCTCGTTTAAATTGTAGTTAAAACCTAAGGGCAGACGAGGCAGGCGGTCGACAGCAGCGAGGCGAGGCAAGCACTCTGCCACACGTGTGGAAGTCTTGCACACCGCATAGACCTCCGTCTAACCTAACCTAGTCATCTCTGCGGTCCGGTGGGAATTCCAGACATGTCATGTCTCTGAAATGATATCTCACCTGTCACCATCACCATTGCGTAGTGAAACATAATAAGCTACCTAGACCACAAGATACTTTCCATACTTAGTGCCCCAAATACCTGAAATCAACGTGGTATACTAGTGTTATTCTCTAGTATTGTATACCTATAATAAAATATGTCATTAACAAAAACTCGAAGACATCACTAGAAAGTTATTAAATACCAAGGAGATAGAAGACAACAAGACTGGGCTACTTTAACCTGAAAAAAAAAACCCCTGAGTGGCAAGCCAGCATCAGATGAAAAAAAGGGGATGGGATCCGGTAGAGAACGGAGGGGAATTTTGCGATGGCTTGTAAGCGCCTATAGATTATAGGCGTAGCTTAAGCGTTGGTAGTGTCGATATTTGGCTGTGAAAAGAAAATCTGGGTTTTCCAATGGGGGTAGGATTCTTTATACCTACCTACCTATCTACCTAACATAATCACGCTTGAAAACATGTTGCGCTGACCCAGATTTAGCAGGAAAGTAAATCTACACTGGGCCTCTGAGCGTGATAGGATTACATACATTCTAGTAACTTGGAAGCTATCAAACATAATCTTACATCTGATTCTTTGCACTAGTTCCCCCCCCTGCCCCCCCCCAACTCACACACACTTATATACCAACCGTAACCCTAGCATATCTATAAAACTAACCTCATCCTCAGTAGTTAGTCTTCTCTTCTTTCCCTATCTTACTTACTACAAGGTAGGAAACGAATCCAGCAAGAAGCGCGTAAAAAAAAAAAAAAAAAAAAAGAGGAAAACACAACTCGAATTCCCTATACCTCCTTAATGTGGTTAATCAACGCTAGGATATATATATATGTAAATATGTTCAGCTTGCATTTAATGTGGATTTTGTTCGATAAGAAGCTATAACCTATGCTAAAGGCTAATGTTTGATGCTTTGCTATGTTGATAAAACCAGACGGACCGGACAGACAGACAGCCGAGACGTATGGACTTTGTTTAGGGAATAGGCAAAGGTTTAGGTGAGGTTGATGGTGACAGGCTGGTTCCTCGTTTGGTTCCCCCCTTTCGTACCTACCCATCTGCCCAATTTTTGTCTGTTTCATTCCCCGACACCTTGACCGTATATCAGGTAGTCAAAAAGGGGTAGGGCCGGTATTGGGTATAGTATACTCCGCTCCCTTCTCCCTCCTTTTTCTTATAGCCGGAGCGACTTTCCCCTTTCTTTCGACTTGT
This sequence comes from Biscogniauxia mediterranea, assembly GCA_018398605.1. Classification (NCBI taxonomy): domain Eukaryota; kingdom Fungi; phylum Ascomycota; class Sordariomycetes; order Xylariales; family Xylariaceae; genus Biscogniauxia; species Biscogniauxia mediterranea. Next base: position 812,283 of record JAGXTR010000005.1, read on the forward strand.
TCTCTTCCTTCCTGCTTTTCCATCCCATTTAGTTTGTTTGCCTTAGTTTATTGTAATATACCATTCCCCTTCCTCCCAGAACTCCTACCCTAAGTAAACCCCCTGAATGCGCGCTCAAGGAAAGAGGTTCAGAAAAAAACGAAACTAAGAAAACTCTGTGCGCGGAAAAAGACTTGCTTATTCCGGGGGAAAAGGTATCATGAACTGTCAGCCTTAGTGCTTCTCACCTAACCCAATGCCAATGTTGATGTTTATGTCATAGCCCAAAAAAAGAAAAAGTAAAAGATGTAGGTAGTCTCATTTCCGAACCCCAAAACTCCGCTTCTATGTCGGCTGCGTATGCAGCTTGTAATGTTGCTTCTCGCGAGGCACAAGCGGGTATATATTCCCCAAACTCCAAATTTTTATCTCATCGATAACATCCGGAAGCCGGCTCAAGCCCCGAATCTTCTAGTTATAGCGCCGGTATCGCTGCGGCTCCTGTCCCTACCGGCCACAGCGTCACTATAACTGGGAATTGGTGGGTTGCTAGGCCGGATGGTAGCGGCAGACGCCCCGCGGCTTCGCGTCGGGGGTCTGATCAGAGGCGTTCGGTCACTCTCGGAGCTGCTACGAGTACTTCCTGCGTCCGAGTGTTCGGGGCTCGTGTACTCGGGCGGGGGACGAATAGGTTCATGTAACCCTAGTCCTGTCATATCTATCACATGGTCTCCCGAAGAACGAGCAGCATGGCCACTGCTGCTTGGCTCACCTGCTTCGTCCGTCGGGACCAACTGCGCCAGAGAAATATCAGTGGGACTTCTCTGTGGCCCGGGACTCGTAGGTGGAAGTACGCGGTAGGTACCACTTCGTGTTCGCGAATGTGTCGAGTCGAGTACGGGCCCTCGGTTTGCAAACGTCTGTGAGTAGCCATTCCCCCTAGACGGTGATTCATATTCGTCCTTCCTCCGCCCTGATTCAAGCAGTATACTTCCCTGCTCACTTCCGTAAGGCGGAGGCGGCGCCAAGCTACCGGTCATAGGTGCCAGACCCCATTTCTTCACATTGGCCTCAATGAACACGAATCCGGCTTGTCCAAAATTGACGTGGACTACACAAGGACCATTGGCGCCGACCGAGGGGAAGAAGTTCTGTGACTTGAGACCATGAACAACATCATCCAATCGTTTGCCATTTCGAGTAAAAAATATGGTGCCCGTGCGTGGTCGGTACCCAACTCCAATCACATCGCCCTGGACATACTGAGGGCCATACATAGTGGGTGTAAAGGGTTGATTGTATCGCCGAGCGCCTGTAGATGTATATGCGATTGAGTATTTATGGTACCCTGGAGACGAGACGGTTAGCTGGCAATGTATCTGTCTATTGTAGTAAGTTGGGCCATGTACCTGGTAGCCTAAATAGCGGATAAGGCTTTGTAGACATTCCGATGCTAATGAAAGTGTTTTCAGGTTTTTCATATATCTTGGCTTCCCAGTAATAGACCTCGTTTTGCTTGGGCACGGGTAGATTGCTCATTACTGTGCATTCCGAGTCAAAGAATTCGATCTCGGTCCGGCCCTCAACAAAGCAGTTGGCGATCTCTAGCTCCGGCTCGAACTCCCACGCTGACACCCCCTTTTCCTGGATGGCTAAATATTGCGATAATGAAATGTCCGTCTGGACCGACTCGGGTGGATTTCCCTGGATAAATGCTGGTGGTTCCTGTCAGCCAAAACAATCCACAACTCTTCGCTACGGCGATAGCGCTTAACGATGACAATATACCTTTAGCCCTTAGATATTCCGTCCTTTGCAAGTCGTCCATCGTCTCGAGGGCTTCCGCCTCATCCCTCGCAAATGCCTGTTCGTCATCATACTCGCCGGGCCGGCCGATGCGATCGAGGAAGATGCGCCCGGATGTTGTGTATCGGAAGAAATAGACGACTAGGAAAATCAAGGCTATCAAAATAGCAGAGCCGAAGGACGACAACAGTCCGATGACTATGCCGTCCACGGGACTATTTGACATCATCTTGGCCGAACTTATCGCTGTGTATTTTGGGGATGGTCGCAGGGTTGTGGCCGTTACCGTTGCGGTCCAATCATTCGGCTCTAGATTTGTCGAGGATAGGTTCCTCGAAGTTGCGACAAAATGGAATTCTCTTTTTCTGGATATCTTTTGTTCTCTTCCGATCGGTAGTCGCCTGTGTAAGGAAAGAGAAACGAGAGATAAAAGGGTCGAGGTGAGTTGATGGAGGAGTTGATGTCGGGTATATCGGTACGGGCAACTAGTACCGTCGTCTTATGGGGACGCACAAGACAGAAACCACGGGAGAGAATAGGTAGATGGGCAAGCGTCGTGGCGATCGGGTGAAAGGCTTGCCGCACTGGTCACTGGGGGGTTGATAAGGGAGGAGGAGGAGGATATGACCACCTGAGCCTCTAGTCGGGAAGGGCTTGTAAACTGGTCCTTGGCTTTTGGGCCTCGCGTGCTTCGGTAAGCCGTCGTTCGATCGAGACAACCTCCGAAACTAGGGAGGAAGAAAGTCGCAAGAATGAAGAAGAAGGGGGGAGACAAAAAAGAAAAGAAAAAAAGGAAGTAAAGAACAAAATAGAAAAAGAAGTGGAACGAGACGCTTCTTCTCAAAAGTGCGTGCGTGTGGCGGTAGGGAAGATGATCAAATGGGGGGAGGGGAGACAAGAAAATGGTAAGAGAGAGGAGGAATGGAATAGAATGGATGGAGTTGGGGAGAGAGAAACCAAGTTTGGTTCAGCTGCGATTTGCGCCGTCGCAGCTGCTGCTTGCTGCTGATTGAATCTGTGACGGGTGACGGGCGCGGTCGGGCTTGGCTTGGGCTTGTCTCTGTAAGTACCTTGCCAGGCTTGCCTACGTACTACCTAGGTTAGTGTACATACCTATTACATAGCAAGTACGGATACCTGTTGCTTCCATTTCCGGACTTGTACCGCACCATGCCCTCACGCATAATCTACTACTACTAAATGGATGTAAGTTACTCGATCGATGTTATAGCCTGTTAGTGCCTCGCGCTAACTCTAACCATTCTCTCTAACAAGTGGCGGGGATGTCTAAGTCGTCATCACTACATAGTCGGTTATGCTTAAACTTGTTTAAGATAACACCGTAACACAACTGCTTGCTGCTGCTGCTAGGTACTGCTGCTGTTGCTGTTGCTGCTGACTATCGTGTTTGAAGATCTCACTACACCGAAACCATTCGTAACTAATATTAAGAAAATAAAAATAAAATAAAATGGAATTGATTGACCACTAGGCCGCCTCGACTCCTAAGCTGCTCCTAGACAAAACATCAACTGTCTATCAATAATACATGTAACACTAGACAATATTGGCGAAGAATTGATATCGCAGATAGTCGTAATACGAACGGTGTTCTCCGAAAAGAAATACTCAAGAGTACGTACTACCGGCATTAATAATCCCATTCCCATCGATGACATTTTGAAGGAATTGATCTTGCTATAGAGAGAGCTCTACACTAGATTGGATAAATGCGATACCCTATACTTTTTTCTAAGCTGACAAGTGACACAACGCCCAACAGGTACGGCTGGGATACCTATTACACATAAGCAGTTCATTCATTCATCAGCACTACATAGTATGTAGGTTAGCGTAAAGCCAAACTATAGAAATGAACACAATTATGTAACATGTAAGTAAGATGTTTAAATAAATACATAGACAGATCCATTCGACATCACGTTGTACTAAAGAAAGGGAACCAAAGAAAAAACAAAGCATAACTGCTCGTAGGTTAGTAGGTAGGTAGGTTAGGTACTACCTACTCCTGCACTGGATAGCCTCTATCAAAGAACGCGGATTCGCCAACTCTGGGTCGCGGTTTCGTTGGCTCCCAGGGCGCCCTAATATGTTTCAGCCGGCCGTCCGTCTCGAGAGGTTCCTGTTTCAGGGACGACAATACTGGTACCTAAGCCGGGTCGGTTCAAATCCCCCTTAGGTTTTATCCACACGCGATGCATACTCCGTCCCCGTATTCCATGCAAAAATGCACTAACTACCTAGGCACCTACCTATCCAAAAGTTAAGACACATAAAAATAAACATGCACTAGGTAGTAAAATGAGAATTGATCAACATGTATATTGATATACTCTTACACACCAGGCACAAAAAAAGAAATACCTACCCCTAAACCAAAATTCTCTTCCAGGATACGGTGGAAGAGATGGGAAGATATTTATTGGTATCGTGGTGCTCACTGGACGCACAGTATTGATGTACCTCAAGGTATGTTACATACGTACCAAGCGAATTACCTACCTAGTACCTATACTGCACTATCTAATTCCGAGCCCTCCCGAACCATTACACAGGTAGGTACCTACATAAGGTAGATATCCAACATTGAATATCTCTTTTCTACCCACCTACCTACCTATTTGTAAAAGCCTTGAACATGCCCTCCAAGTTTTTAATCCCGCAACATGAGCAAACCACTTTTCTTTCCATTGATGCTTGTCAACAGATAATAACCTCATCCACCCCACCTACACACATACAGTAGTAGTGTACTTACCTACCCGCGTGTACATATATATATATATACCATAGGGAGAGTGACGAAATAATAGCAAAAGCCAATTTACCATATCTATGAACATTGATCCATATAACTACCCTCTCCCCCGTTAATCAGGGGGGCGATGAGAACCACCACCACCACTACAAAACAAACATATTAATATCCCATCACCATCGCATCATCACAAATCGCGAAGCAACAAGAGAGAGAAAAAAATAAAAAGGCACGTGCATTCCTCTCTCAGCTCATCTCAGCTAAACGGATTCTCTCTAAATTCGGCCAAAAACATACATACATACCTACCTTGCCCCCCTCCCCCCGTAATTTTACCTACCTACCTACACAAGACACACAGAACACAGACCCCCCCTCTTCTCTATCTCTCTTGCGCCCGCCCGCGCGCTTCTACCGCCCAGCAGCCCGAGGCCATTATCAAAGGGAAAGACCAAAAACAAAAAACAAAAAAGGGCGAGATGAGATGAGATAGAGAGGCTTACGTAGGTACCATTTACGATTTCTAACCTACCTACACTACTTACTGTGCCTTCTTGGCAAGAATACCTACCCAATTCAGCGGCCTAAAAGGAGAAGAAGAAAAAAAAAAGAAAAAGGAAGCCTACATAAATACTGATCCAGGCAGTCATATATACATAGGTAACAAACCAACCCTTCTTACCTAATAGCGTAATGTCTGTCGTCTCTCTCGTCGTCAGCCTGCGAAAGACACATCCATCCCTTCGCAATGTAGGTAATCCCGTAAAGCTAAAGCAAAAGATATATACCTAGGTAGGTAGTTAATAAACTATGCGAATTCTCTCCCCTAAAAAATAAAAATAAAAATAATAAAAATCTACATAAGCTAGGTTAGTACCTAGGTCAGGGAGGTAACATGAGGTTAGTTGCTCTAGGTGTCATTTTCATTTTTCATTTTTTTTTAACTTGCCTAAGCAATTTGGCCATATCATTGATGTCAAAGAATAAAATAAGAATGATTACAAAAACTAGTAGTTACTCAAATCCCATTCCGTAATCGCGACTCCGCCACGGATCTTTATTAATACATGCAAATCTATAATTTTTCCTCCTATAATAATAATAATGATGATGATGATGATAATGATTATTATTATGATGACGACCTTCTCTTTTCTTTTTAACCCTTGCCATAACGCCTGCCTATTGGGAATCTTATTGGCCCAAACTGAGCCATTAGTTAAGTAGTTACAGAATACTAGGTGCGAACCATACATTTATTCGTCGAATCGGCGTGGGCGGAAACTCCCCGAACACCTGGAGGTCACATGAGCCGCCCCGGTTCTAACCAGCCTAGCGGGGACTCCGGCTCCGGCGGCGACTGCGGCTCCGGTCCCGTCGTCCTGCTCCCCGTCTCGACTCGATGCTCCTCTCTCTCCGATCCCGTCTAGACTCCGTGCTCCTATCGCGTCTGCTACGTCTATCTCTATCGCGGTCCCGTTCCTTGTCTCGGTCCCCGTCTCCCCTGTAGCGATCCCGAGACCGATGTCGCTCACGATCACGGCTACGATCTCTATCCCGGCTCCGTTCCCGATCGCGACGCCGGCTGCGGCTTCTAGACCTACTACGCCTCCGATCGCGTCGGTCATCCTTATCTCGATCTCTTTCGCGGTATTTGTCGCTTCTTCTCTCAGGTTCTCTTTCACGATCCCGGTCGCGATCTCCAGGTCGATATCGATCAATATCATCTGGAGCTCTTGCTCTCTTGATCTCGGGAGAGCGTTCCCCAGTGCTTCGTTTGTCATCGAGTCCAGGGATAGGTAATCCTTTCTCACGAGCCTCACGCTGCGCGGCTAAGTACGCCTTTGCTTCCTGCTCGCGTCTCTTAATTTCTCCTTGTTTCCACGCCTCGGCATCGAGCACCTCGGGCTTTCCAGAGGTGGTCGGCCGGGAACGTGAGCGGCTTCTCCGATCACGTACACGATCCTTCTCGCGATCCTTGTCACGGTCACGGTCTCGTTCCTGGTCTCTATCCCGATCCCGGTCCTTGTCTTTATCTTTACTTCGTGCCCTTTTCGTAGATCGACTGCGCTCACGACGATCAGATCTGAGACGTGAACGGCTTCTGTCCCTCCTCTCTGTTCGAGGTCGGGGTGAGCGAGATCTTTCACGCCGAGCATCCCTTCGATCGGAGCGTAGTCGTGAGCGACTTCGGTCGCGCCGGTCTCGGTCTTCCCTAGCGCGCGATCGACTTCGTTCTCTGCGTTCAGGCTTATACCGATCACGAGATCGACTTCTCTCCTTTCGTTCAGTTCGTGCTCTTGAGCGACTCCTATCACGCCTATCTCGATCCCTATCTCGGTCTCGATCGGTGCGTAGTCTGGAGCGGCTTGTATCCCTCGCTCCGGGTCGATACGAATCCCTCTCTGGTTCTCGCTCACGCTCGCGATCTCTAGATCGGCTTCGGTCCCTTCGAGCTGACCGGTGCCTTGATCTACTTCGCTCTTTCCTATCCGATCTAACATGGGAACGGCTTTGCTCTCTAGCCCGATCACGATGCCTTCGTTCCTCATCCCGGTCATGTGAACGGTCACGATGATGTCGTGAAGGTGCAGGGCTTGCCCGACGCTCATCTTTAGCTTTCGAGTCTTTCGAGTCTTTCGAATCTTTCGAGTCCTTAGTATCCTTGTTGTCCTTGTCATGCCTAGACTCGGGACGTTCCTTAGTGGATTCTTTCGATGATTTTACTTGCTTGGTTTCTTTTGAGTCTCTATTCGATTCTTTAACATCAGGCTTTGCTAATTCGGATATTTTCTTAAGGTCGGTAGTTTTCGAGGAATCGCGGCGTATAGGTTGTATCGCCGAAGTAGGTTTGCTCCTTCGTGGAGGTGGCACGAGTGCTTCGTCGATCTCAAGTTCAGGCTGCTTAGCGCTGCTCTTCTTACTCTCGCTAAGAAGATTAGCAAGCGCTTCCTGTTCAAGCCTCTCATGGTCCTCCTTAGTAAGCTTCTTTTGGAGTTCCTCGGTTTTGCCCGGATCTCTTTCGTCTCTCGGGGATCGCTCGCGGCGTCGCCGTTCTCTGCTATCGCGACGGCGACTTCGGTCACGATCTCTATCTCGATGTCGCGATCTAGATCTAGACCTTCGTCGGCTATCCCGCTCATGGTCCTTGTCTCGATCCCGCTCTCTAGCGCGCCGCCGTTCTTCTCTCTCCTTCTCCCTTTCACGCTCGCGCTCCTCTTCCTTCTTTTCGCGCTCACGCCTGCGAGCATCCCGCTCGGCTTTTCGCTTTGCTTCGGCCTCCTCCTCCTCGCGCTCTCGCTTCTTCCTCTCTTCTCGTTCAATCTTGCGCTTCTCCTCCAGGATCTCCTGGTCCTTGATCCGGATCTTTCGGCGGATCTCCTCGCGCTCGTCTTCACGCTTCTTCAACTTTTCAGCCCTCTCGGCCGCATATTCCTCTTCTGTCTTGGACCCGCGAATACGCTCCTCTTCCGCTTTCTCGACGCCGATCTCAGCTTGTCGAAGCTGACGCATGCGCGCCTCGATAGCTTCGACGTCGAGGAGCTGGTCGAGCACATGCTCAGCCTTTTGGTAGACACCGGAACGGTCGAGGGCACCATCGATGAGGGCGGCGGCTTTGCGACGTTCTAGGGTAAGAAGCTGGGAGGGATTGCGTTCGACCTCCTGCTCAGCTACTTCTATGATGGCTTTTGTAACTTGAGCTTCGTAGTCCTGCACAAAGAGAGTTATGGTTAGCCCACATCACCTATCAATCACAAAAAACAGCTGATCCCTTGCGATCACTGAGTAGGCGCGTACACTTTGTTCAAATTTCTCCCACACTTGCTTGCGAATCTCGTCATAACCACCCTTCTTCTTGAAGGTGTGGGCTAGATTCTCAATTGCTGATCGCGTCGCCGAGGGCAGGGGCAGATCTGATGATTTAAATTTTCGAGGCACCAAAGGGGCGGCTCCCGAGGGGGGCATGGGCGTTTGCTCTGCTGTGGACGTCATGGTAGCAGTGGCCGACGAGGCCATTCGGCCTCAAGTAAAGAGAGCTGTAGAGTTCAATGCATGTATGTACATGCGATATAGCGAAAGAATACAAATGCAGAAGATGGGCTCTCAAGGTGATGTGGTAAGGAGAGGGCCACGGAAACAGGGACGAGGATGAGAAGAGAAAGATGTAAAGGCGATCGAGGTGCTTGTGCATTGGCATCTGGGGAAATTCCCATTTGGAAGGGACCCACCGTTTTCTCGCGTTGTGATGGGAAACTGCCAGTGGTCAACTGGTCTGTGCGTGCGAAAACATCCCTGTTTGCTGCCAATAGCGAAGGAAGGTGCAGTACATACTAATTAGTGTACTAACCTTAACCTACCAGCCTACCCACCTACCCACTACCTACCTAGTGTATTAAGCCTCGAACTTCAATTCATAGTCGAACCTGGTCGAAACCCCAGACCAAACTGCTTTCTCTACTGCCAACTACCACTCCAACCATCCGCTCCAGGTCATAGAGGCGGCCTGACAATTGCGACCCCAGCAAACTAGAAGCGCCTACTGAGGCCCAACTCCTCTCTAATCAATCGCCATGGTGCACAGAGTCGTCTTCTGGGCAGGCTTCGGTATGACTACCACCGCGGCTCTTTCAAACCCACACAAAGCTCCCTCCCCCAGCCATTGTCTACCTTCCTATTGTCCTATGACAACATGACACTAACAGCTTCACTCTAATAGGTGTCGCTGTCCGCTTCTGGCAGCTCGGCCTCGAAATGCGGCCACTCTTCAACCGGCAATCTCTCTGGGCCTGGCCCGTCTTTGCCGGAGTGGGCGCAAGCTTCGGATACTGGCTACAAGGCGTTGACGAGAACCAAAAGGCAATTTTGGAAGAGCGCAAGCAATCCTTCCTCGAGAAGCGAGCGAGAAAAGCAGCGAGGGACGCGGGAAAGGTAGAGGCTTGATTGAGGCAATATCCCATGCGATTCAGTGTATATATCCTGCCGAGGAGTTATGCTAGGGACGACTATCATCTATCAAGCGCAATCCGATCCTCGCCCAATAAGAGGGGGGGAAACTGAGGCAAATTTTACTTTTTTTCTTCTTTCCACTGGCTACGAAGCCTGCTATTTAAGGACCCCTATCTATCCTTGCCAAATTTGATACCGTCCAGCAAGTGATTATGCAAGGTATCGTCTATATACCTGATATCATACACAAGTGAACTCAGATTACCAGTTCAAAATGTTCTTTCCACGGATTGTCACCGGGGCTAGTCCGTCTTCTAGTTGGACTCCTCGAGCTTCCGTAGGATATCTGGTACCGACGTAGGCTGCACACTTCCGAGCTCCGTAATCACTACCGATAAATATTTGTCTGGGGTAGTATCGAAGAGTAGTCTGAAGGAAGCAGCTGAGCATCGTTCTGGGTCGATCTCATTGTAGGTCAGGGAGTCTGTGGCCACTCTCTCCGTGATGTTGATTGTCTCACAGAGCACCGTTACCGGTATTTCTAATCCCTTGGCGGCAATCGCAAGGTCGCAGGTGCCTGACCGTCCATACATCGATCCGTTGCTAAACATGGATTCCGCGCAGAGGAGGACCACCGAGGCGCGCTGTACATGCCATCTTAACCCACCAAAGTCACCGCAATACGATACTGTGATTCCTTCCGCTGCTAGGGTTTTGGAGAGCACTTGCCCTTTCTTCTCGTACGGGTCATCAATGACAATGACCGAGAATTTGGTGCCGTGGACCGAGTGAGCATGGAGTAGCGTACGTTCAACCAAGGTACTCCGACCGAACGTCAACACGGTGTCACCATCTACAATCCGTCTTGCAGCCCTCTCAGTAATGACAAAATCGGCAACACTAATCCGCTCTTGTATGAAGCTGTCTATACTGTTGCAGAGCTGTTTCTTGGCCTCCTGCTCGGGCACATCGGGGTCTATCTTACTGACTTGCAATTTCAGCCAGCGGATAGCATTGCCCATAGAAAAGCACATCGGCCGACATGCAGTGAGGTAATCGATCTGTGGGTTCAGAACATGAGGCGTGAGATGACGAGCAAGAGTGTTGCCCGGCGGTGTGTTATATGAGTCAATGACCTAGACTAATGTAAGTATAATGAAGATGAATTTTCAGCGGCCTTCTAGGAGTCAAAAAAAGACAGGTTGTACCTTTTTGAAGGCCAGCAGAGTAGCCTTTAATCTCGTGATGCTCTCATCAATAGCGAAAGTGGCCATTTGCTGGCCGAGCGCCAAGACTGTGGGATGGACATCTTTATCTGCGTTGGTCATGGCAGACTTCTTGGCTATAGAAAGGTGACTGAAACACTCGGGTATCGTAATCTTGGGCTCAGTTGCAGCAGGTGGTGCACTGCCTTTCGATGCCGCTGCTTTGCCTGCAGCTCCCGAGCTGGCCCCAGAAACGCCGTCTTGTTTCCCTTTGGCCTTGTTCGTCTTGACATCGCCGGCTGACGATCCAGACTGACCAGGGGCTGATGGGGCTGCGGCCTCGCCCTTTACAACTTCCTTGGTTGCCTTTACTTGTGCTCTGCGCGCAGCCTTCTCTGCTTTGGCCTTAGCCTTCAATTCTGCACCAGAGAGCTTGGGCGCATTGGTAGGATCTGCAGGTTCGCCTTTTGGTTTCTTCTCATTCTTCGCGGGCGCCTGTAGTTTTTCAGACTTTTCGGCCGGCTTATTGGTGGCCGCCGTGGGAGGACCATTAGAAGCAGTAGACATGATCGCGGACCTTTGGTTATTGGGTTATCACCAAGAAAGTACACTAGCGAAGCAGATGTCAGCAGGTTGATATGCCTTCTGCTGCTGTACAGCTTGGGAAGAATATATAGATTCGCAGGGATGTATCTAATGCGTGAATTGAGTGAGAATGATGGATATCGACCTGTCAGGAATGCTGCTGAGAGCTGGAAAATTGATATTCCTGTGGTCCCCTGCTACCTATTAGGTAGTGCGCAATTTTCTAAAGGGAGGCCCTTATGAGAAGATGATTGGGAATGGTTGAGCACTCAAGAGGTAGACCGGGATTGAAAAGGTGCGTTGACTCACACAGATGCTTCTACAATCTCTCAAGGTTGGAACGTGGGTTGGTGGGGTGCAAGGAATAATTTTGGGAGCTCTTTTGCAGACACCAGCCACAGCTAGCTGCAAGGATGTTTCGCCCATTCACGAGCCACTTCAGGCACCTGTTTGGCAGCAAGGGCAGTCACTTGCAAGCTGGAGCAGCGCTGGCAGTCTAGGCCCGTGAGCTGTACCACCTACACTAACCTAACCTACATACGTATTGTAGTGTAAGTTTCCAATCCAAGACCTCCAAGACCTGAGCTCCAATTACGAACCCCTCCCGCCTCCCGCCTCCCGCCTCCTTGCCTCCTTGCCTCCTCTCCCTTCCCCCCCCCCTGACCCCTCTGCCCCTCAATGGACTTCTCCAGACCGGGGCTTGTTGGCACCAACTTCCCGCCCCGCGCTATCAAATCCATTACTAGCATCAAGTCATCAAGTCATACTGACATGGGGAATTCCCATACAAGTGACAGCGTCCCAATGAGGTAATCCTAACCGCATTTCCGACGCCATCTCAACCCCACCTCATTGCATGGGGGGCATTTCCGACTTTGGTAATACCAATCTTTCCACCTACTTAACCTAGTCGGCCTCACTACCTACCTACCTCCCTATCAGCCGACTATATGTAGACGAGCATCCGTCCTCTATTCAGTGTCTTGATATATTGTAGTCCATGAGCGAGCAATTTCAAATCTGAAGCTTTGGTTATCCATCTCTGTTTTTCATTCTCTCTTCCTCTCGCTATATGTTTGCTGATCTTGCGTGCGCCGCCCCTTGAACTTGCTTGTATCCGCAGCATCATGTCAACCAAACACTTCATCAACGACCCGACGCTCCTAGTGAACTCTGCACTCCAGAGTCTTACTTTGACAAACCCATCCATAGCCCTAGATGCCGAGAACAAGATCGTATATCGACGGCCCAGCCATGAGAAATCTCAGGTCTCGATTATCAGTGGTGGCGGTAGTGGCCATGAACCCAGCTTCGGTGCCTTTGTAGGCTCGGGCCTGTTGTCTGCTGCCGTAGCCGGAACTATCTTTGCGTCGCCAAGCGCGGAACAAATCCGCAAAGCTATCATGTCTAGAGTCGATGCGGATAAGGGCATTCTAGTCACGGTTATGAATTACACGGGAGATGTGTTGAACTTCGGCATGGCCGTCGAAAAGGCGAAGGCTGCTGGGCTAAATGTCGAGATGCTCGTCGTCGCCGATGACGTCGGTGTAGGCAGAGCAAAGGGTGGCAAAGTTGGCCGACGAGGTATTGCCGGCACAGTCCTCGTACACAAGATTGCCGGCGCACTTGCTGCACAAGGTGCTACTCTCGACCAGGTCTACAAGGTCGCTAGGCTCACGGCAGAAAACCTCGTCAGTGTTGGGGCGAGTCTCGAGCACGTCCACGTCCCGGGACGTGCACCCACGGATCCCACGGCGGTGGGGAGCCTAGCTCCTGACGAGGTCGAAATAGGAATGGGTATTCATAATGAGGCCGGGTCTAGGAGAGCCAAAGTCGAGCTCCCAGAGCTGGTAAAGACCATGCTATCGCAACTTCTAGACAAGAACGACCCAGACAGAGCGTTCCTCAACGTCAATTCGAACGAGGTTGTTTTGCTAGTGAACAATCTGGGAGGCGTAAGTGCACTTGAGCTAGGAGGCATTACTACGGAGGTTGTCCGGCAACTCAGCCAATGGGGCATTCAGCCTGTCCGAATCCTGAGCGGCACTTACATGACAAGTCTTAACGGGCTCGGTTTCAGCATATCACTATTAAACGTAGTGAACACAGACATCGGGGGCCCCAGCATGATCCAGCTACTCGATTACCCCTGTGAGGCTACTGGCTGGTCGGCACCAATCTCTAAGGAGACGTGGGAAGCAAAGAACACCAACACCAGAGAACACACCACAGATTCGGGTCAAAGCATCAAACCTAGTGGGCTTAAAATAGACGCAACAAAATTTTCCACCTCTTTGACAGCTGGCCTCCAGGCCTTGGTTGCAGCAGAGCCCGATATCACGAGATACGATACAGTCGTCGGGGATGGCGATTGCGGCATCGGTTTAAAGCGCGGGGCTGAAGGTTAGTTTCCCTATCATGCATCACGAAGAACCAATCTATTAACAGATATTAGCTGTTCTCAAGCACCTGAAAGCAACAACCCTGACAGGTGATGCCGTTGTCGATGTCGCGCAGATTGTTTCTGTCGTAGAAACGGCGATGGATGGCACTTCGGGCGCGCTATTTGCCATCTTCCTCAACTCTGTCGTACATGCGTTGCGGTCGTTGGGACCTGGCGAGGCGTCGTCACAAACTTGGGCCGCTGCTTTGAAGCAAAGTTGCGAAGCACTATCAAGATACACCCCAGCTAGACCTGGAGACCGAACGCTTGTCGATGCCCTGTACCCATTCGTCGATGTTCTCGGGAAGACAGGTGATATTAAGCAGGCAGCAGAAGCTTCTAGAAAGGCAGCCGAAGGAACCAAGGGTATGAAAGCCAGCTTAGGCCGTGCTGTGTACGTCGGGGGTTCGGGCTTCCAGCAGGTGCCTGATCCGGGCGCGTGGGGTTTGGCCAGCTTCTTCTTGGGGTTGGCTGGTATAGAGCCTGACGACGAGGGGTGGGTAGACTGTAATGAATGAGATGCACCCGAGAAGATTTGGATAGTATCGTAACACAGTGTTAATTTTTTTAATGGCATGTAATCAATTTGTGGTTTCTGTTGTTCTTCCCACCGCGTATAACTCGCTCTCTGTCCACCCTTTTCACCGTGCTTTTGGCGGTTTCTTCGTAGTCCGCCTGTCACAGAGGGTGTATCTGCGAGTTAAGCTATGGCTTTAGTATCCCTTCCGCCTTGACTACCCGAGGCGCACGTAACATTAAGCGCTCTTTCAGAAAAGAACACGTTGTATCGAGATGATGTTATTCCCCTTCGTCTTCGTCATATACCCCTCTAGTACCGGTCTTCAGCTGAGCAAGACAAGAATGACCGAATCTCCTCTTAAGAACCTATGGAGCGGGTAATTTCACGTCAGCACGCTTCTGCTTCTCCTTCGTGATATCCGAGATGTGACTCGAAGAGGAAAGGAAAGAGTATATGTGGCATAGAGACACGTACATCTTGCTTATAAAACGATCCTTGTTAATCGGGCGACCCTTCTTGCCATTCGAGAGCCGCGGCGTCTCGGTCCACATCTCTTTCACATTCTCAAGGACCATGTTCATATGACGGTCGAAGGCCTTGACGCGTGCTAGGAGCTTGCGGTTGTTGCGGCACGAGATCAGCACCTGGGTGTGGCTGCGTACGGCGGTCTGTAGAATCGAGAGCGGGCCAGCGCTGAACTCATGTTCTTCGAGGAGAGAGATCTCGTACTCGCTATATAGGCCGACTTGTCAGCTAGGCTATCTGGAGGCTGGAGCGGAGAGGTACAAGTCCACATACGTCAATTCATTTCGCGGCTTGGTGAGGAGTTCCCTATATAGAACAGCAAAAACAAAACATTGGATTAGCTATTTGTCTTTGTTTTGTAATTCGGAATCTGATGAGCTAGTTGTGTGGAGGGCTAACTGACTGTATCTTTGCGTCGGCCATCGTGTCGTCGGAGGTTGGGTTGGGAAATCGAGAGGTACAGAAAGAGTGTAGGTAGGTAGGTAGGTAGGTAGGTAAGTAGTAGTATGTAAGTATTAACAAGGTGACAAAGACAAGGCTGAAATTATTTGGGCGAGTTAAGTTCAACAGGTGAACCAGAAGTTCGGAGAAAAAAGGTAATTGGCTCAATTGGCTCCTTCACCTCAAGAGTGGGGCGCATGTGTGCTAACTTGAAGTGTGCTAGGTTAGCGTCCAATCTGGAAAGCTTCCTCGCTCCTCGCTCCTCCACCTCCCCCTCTACCTCCTCCACCCGCAGTTTTCAGAGGCCGAGGTGACAGACGGCACTGCAAAACCATCCCTACGACAGGTCTAGTCTGCTGCCATTTACAAGAACCTTCCCCTCCCGCCTCCACGTCGCCCCTCGATGCGCAAAAAGATAGATAAATGTCCTTCAGCCTCTTCGTCGGTCGGGCGGGCTCAGCGGCAGCCCCTGCTCTCTCTTCATTACGAAGGGTTGGTTGCAAGATGCCTCTGAAAGCTAAGATCATAAACCGGCGGTCGTACACCGAAATGCCCAAGGTACGGCGCAACCCCTGATTGATTCTCTTCGTCTCGTCGACAGCTTCACTCATTGTTTTCTGTATTTCTTTATTATCTACAGAAGATGTTCTCCCACATGATCCTCGAGGACGTCAAAGAATTGGAAGGCGACGACCCCGAAGATGTACTTTTCAGTAACCTCTATGGTCTTCGGACCATCGAGCTTAACCGACCGTCCAAATTAAACAGCCTCAACGGTTCCATGGTCCGCAAGATTATCCCGCGTCTAGTAGAGTGGGAGAAGTCAGACATGGCCAATGTAGTTGTGGTGAAGGGTGCTGGTGACGCCCTCTGTGCCGGTGGCGATGTGGCAACCCTCGCAGAACAGAACAAGTTAGGACCGGATGGTCGAAAAGCCTCAATCGACTTCTTCGGTCTGGAGTATAAGTTGGACCACTACATTGCTACATACAACAAACCCTTCATTTCGTTTATGGATGGCATAACCATGGGTGGAGGTGTAGGCCTCAGTATACACGCTCCGTTCCGAATCGCAACCGAAAGAACGGTGTTTGCCATGCCTGAGACTAATATCGGATTCTTTCCCGACGTCGGCGCATCCTTCTTCCTGCCTAGGATGCCTGGCGCTGTAGGAACATACCTAGCCCTGACTGGTTCGTGGTTGAAAGGTGCAAATGTGTTTTATTCGGGCATCGCGACGCACTACTTGCACTCGACAAGCCTGCCAACCCTAGAAGCCCGTTTGGCCGAGTTGCGGTTCCGTGACTCCGATAGCATGGACAAGCGATTAGACATCATCGAAATGACCATCGAGGAATTTGCAACAGGCTTGCCGTACCAAGAACCAATTCTGTTAGGCGGAAAGCTTCGGAAGGCAATCGACCGTTGTTTCAGCCGGGACAGTGTGGCCGGGGTGATAGCTGCCCTAGAAGCAGAGCAAGGCCCCACCAAAGCCTGGGCGGACGAGACACTGGAAACATTGCATAAGAGATCACCAACATCGCTACATGTCGCCCTTAAGCAGATGAGAGTATCACGGGACTGGTCTCTTGTGGACACCTTCCAGAAGGAATATCAGATAGCCGCCAAATTTATGAGCCATCATGACTTCATCGAAGGTGTCACGGCGCGAGTTATTGCTGAGAAACCAAGACCTGAACCACGGTGGGAGCCAGCTACTCTGCAGGCCGCGGAAGCGGACAATCGCATCGAAACATTCTTCCAACCAGCCGAGGATCTGCCGAGGTTGCGACTATTAGTTGAACGGAATTATCACGAATATCCGTACAGGTCTTTTGGTGTGCCTGACGAGAAGGATGTCGAGCTATCAGTCCTTGGGGGCACAGAGACGCGCCAGCAAATCGTGGAGGATTTTGTTAGACGGAAGAGGGGTCGGCAGGGCATCAAGACGATCGTCGAGGAAATACTAGCCCGGAAAACTATTGTGAACGAAGCTGGGAAGGCCGAGTGGATAGAGGACTAATGGAGCACTGTAAGATTATGCAAAAAATATGTCTGTAAAATAGCAAAAATCAAGGTGGAACATGCGCATAGGAGTCTTAAAGCCTTCGCCTAGACGATGATGATTATGATGATAGAAACAAGGTAGATTGTTGTTACTACTGTGCATCAGACACTGGGAAAAGCAATAGTTGCGACAGAAAGGCATGTTGTTTGGGATACAATCATGAGGTGGTCCTGTGCAAAGTGCCCGCGGGATAGGGAACATTAAAATAAAAAAGGGGGGTGAATGTGCAGTTGTTGGAGGCCAAGACCTCATTTCTGAGTCATATTTCGTGTGTAGTGTAGGTAGCTGAGAAATGTGGGGGTACGGCTGGGCTCCGGGCGAGTATAAAAGGCTTCGGATCCCCCGCATAGAGAGGAAATGCGATTGAAATGAAATCACCGATTCTCCCACTCCTATCCTCATTGATGGTGTGTAGCGGGCTATCCTTCGGTGCTGATTTCTACCTCCAAGTTGTCGAGGATTTGATAGGCAAAAAAAGCGCTAATCCGCCCTAAATCCGGTATAGCTGGACTGTGCGTCTTTCGTCTTTTGCGGCCCCACCACTGCACTAAGGTTACGGTAGAGCTCCGGGTGGTGGTCAAGCCACTTGGACCTTATCTTGCTGCACCTGCAGCGAATTGCTCGCGAATCGCGCATCGCGATCCAGACAAGCTTCCAACTACGTACGTTACCAGCCACCGACTGCCTAACCTAGTGTAACGCTTTGTGACGTCTGCCCGGGACCAGGCGTTTTTTCTTCCAACGTTTCTTCCAACGCGCTTCGAGAATTGCAGGTACTAGCGCGAAGTCCCCACCGCGCTCTAGCGCGTTGCATTTCCGTTGTACTACCTGTCTGGTGCCTAC
The DNA here is from genome assembly GCA_018398605.1 of Biscogniauxia mediterranea. Classification (NCBI taxonomy): domain Eukaryota; kingdom Fungi; phylum Ascomycota; class Sordariomycetes; order Xylariales; family Xylariaceae; genus Biscogniauxia; species Biscogniauxia mediterranea. The sequence continues at coordinate 830,424 of JAGXTR010000005.1, forward strand.
TTCCGTTTAATGGTACTTGCATTCACTGCACATCTGTTCCACCCGATTTGTACCTCTCCAACACACCACACCGTCTCTCTCTTCACCTTCTGCTTTCCTACTTACACCAACCATTCCACCTCCAAAACCCGTACAACATCAATCGTCAATTGCCTTTATGGGCGAGTGCATGCCTGTCTCGCCTTTGCATTGCCCGTTCTACTACTTTGCGTCTTTCTTGTCATCATCTTCTTACCTTACTTTTTAATTTTCACCTGGGCGCCTCCTTATTGTTGTCTCCTGCCTCTCGACTCCGGCTCCTCACTGGTTCGGTATCACGAATACGCGTACACGATTTACGATCATGCTAATAACGCCGTGACAACATCATTCATCGTCCCAGGTTCAATTGATTTACTATTTTATTCGTCACTCTTGCCATCAATTCTTGCCCCGTTCTGGTTCATGGGACTATCTGTCCTTTTTTTTTCAACGGACTCTGCATAACTTAGCGAGACATGGCGAACAACAGTAACGACAATGCCCCGTGGGGCAGCGTCTCGCAAGGAGTTGATGATAGTGGACTTCAAGTGCGACCTATGGGGTGTACGGGCCCTCTGGATCCTCTGAGGGTGGTCAATGGCTAACGAATATTCTTCTTCTCCCTTAGTGAAAGTTCATTACACCTTCGACAAAGACAGCCAAGAGCGATGTCTTGCCCGATGGCCACAGATTCTCCAAGTCCAGACGATTCCGATTGATGAGCACGCCTCAATTGGAGTTATCGACCTGAGGACATGTCTGCAGGCGGTTGCCCAGTGCAGCCCCGAGCTGGCGGGTGATCAGGATAAGGACTACACCATATATGCTTTCGACTATTCGGAACCCGATACACCGCTGGTAGGACAGGGCTTGTTGTCTTGGGGGCTAAGCCAGGTGCCTGGCTCACCGGACGCTCAGTCACAGTTGGTGACAGGACGGGTTACAAAAAATCTGCTGGCTATCTTCGGCAATGGCATCAAAGAGACCTTGGAGGTTAGGTTGAAGCTGACTGCCATCTCCAAAATCACCAGGAATAATCCCTCGTCGCGTCCGCAGTCGAGTGCCAGGCACACTCCAACCTTGTCGGCCTCGGCTTCCGCTGCGACGGAGAACAGCGAATGGAATTCTTTCATCCGGGCCAACCCAGGCTTGAGCCATGCAGCACAAGCCCCGACTATTAATTCCCCTATTATGCCAGAGCCTATTCGACCCTTCGGTTCAAGCTATGGAGCTGGGCACGATATAGCACCGAATTTTCAAGGAGCACCGGCAGCCCCAAGCAGCCGCCCCACATCAGTTGACCCTTTAACCAGAGAACGGCATAACATGGTCCTAACTCCAGCCTCCTCGGGTGTGCCCCTGAGGCCAAGTCCTTCGGTCGAGGAGCCAGTGCAGATTCAGGCTGCAGCAAAAACCACCAAGCCTCAGTCGCGTCCCTCTTCTCGAGCATCGAGTCACGTACCTACCGGAAGACCTAGAGGACGACCGCGCAAGACGACTCTCGTAGCTGAAGGCAGCACTTCAGGTTATGAAGATGGCACTGATGGAGACGATCAACCACCCCGAAAGAAAAAGAGAGCGAAGATAACAAAGGTCGAGCGTAGCAATACAGCAACTTTTGGCTCTGCCCCTGAGTCGCTTCGGGTCGCAGCTAGTACAGCAGGATCTATTCGCAATTTCCGTCCCATTGCAGCTTCGGGGGAAGCACCGGGTGGTAGTCACCTACAGGAAGTTCCCAGGGCTCCTACGCCGATACCGGATTCGCGATTGTCAGGTCTTCCTTACATCAGACCATCGGGGGGGAGCATTCTAAGACGGCAATCCATTACTAGCCAAGGTCAAGATGGCTCCTTCGCATCGCATCCAGATCTCAATCGCTCCTTATCGCAGAGCCAAGATGCCCATTCTCCCATGGACTCTATAGCCTCTCCATTTCAAGCGTACAGTGACGAGGCAAGTCCAGCTGATATTGGGTCTTCACCGCCGGTGCCGCGGTCTGCTATGTATAGTGTACGGTCCAGCCCCGCCCCGTCCAGTCCTATCCTACCGCCAATGCCCGGGCCAGCAGCACAACCTGACTCCGGTTTCATGAGCGGGGGCCTTGATGAAGGCCGTGTTGATGACGATAACATCAGCAGGGGTCCTCTACAATCAGGAAGTCAGGTCTCGGGGGCACCGAAGCCAAAGCCTCGTCGCAGTCGTGTCAAGAAGCAAGAGCCCAAGTCCCAGCCGGACCTCCATATTCATACGGAGACTCCCGGCCCTCCTGAGCTACTGCCCCAAACTTCCATATACAATCCGCCCGTGCCGCTGGCTCGTCGAAATAGCGAGCGCGCCAAAACGCCAGCGACAGCAGACAATATGAGAAATATGACCAGCGCTGCGCCCTCCGATCTTACGGTTGTTGAGCCCATCAGGCCCGTATCTACTGTTAGACAACAAGAGCAACAGGCCGAAGAGAAGGCCCCATCACCAGAGGAGGAGCCCACCCAAGGTAGTTTCACGAGTCTTTTCGAAGCGGGGTTACTAAGTGATGCAGGTGATGACCACCAGAGATACCTAGAATCTTTAGGACTCGGTGATCACTCTTTCACTCCGCCTGATGAGGGTACTCCCCCATGCGATGTACAACCGACTATCGAGTCCACTACGTCTGATGTCCGAATCGGTGCTCATAATACATCTGTAGAACCTGAGCTTCCCGCCGTACCTGCAAGCGATCCCGTCTTGCCGCAGCTAACTCTCCCTATGCCGCTATCAGAACCAGCCCATCCACAAACAGACGTCATCGATATGCCCGAAGAGAAATCGAACAAGAATTATATCAAGCGCCAGACAATCAAACAGAAGCTAGAAGAAGCCATAACCCATGGTCAGATGCCATCGTTCTGCCAGAATTGTGGCGCGCTCCAGACACCGACATGGCGGAAAGTCTGGAAACAGGTACACAAGGGTGTCCCAGAATATCACGAATATTCGGAAAAGCCTGGCCACGTTACTGCGATTAAGATTATCGATCGAGATGATGATGGCAAACCAACTACGTACGAGATTATCAAGAAGTCTTTAGGCCCGGCTGATAACAAGAGCGCGTGGACTGAAGTTCTCCTGTGCAACCGTGGGTGCAAAGTTCCATACTAATTATGAAATATGATGGCTAATTTTTCAAAAGCATGCGGCATTTGGTTTTCAAAGTGGAAGGCACACCGGCCAGCGGACAAGTGGGAGAAAGACGAGCGAAGACTTACCCAAACGCGCAAGAAGAGAGCCAATGGAACCGGACCCTCGCGTTCTAAAAAGTCACGAACAAAAAACGACGGTCAACCCAATCTCACTTCCGAGGCCTGTCCCCCAACAGATCCCGTGGGACAATTAGATGGATCCCTTTCACCCAGGGAGCCCACCTTACACACGTCAAACCCGGGGCAACAGGCGGACAACGTCTCAGAGAAGGGATCTGGAAGGGGGCGTAAGAGGACCACGACAGAAGAAAGGGACCGAGGCTCAACACATTCCCGAGGTACTGGCACTCCCGGAAGCCCGATCATGCTTGACGAAGAACTTGGCACAACTCGACGATTGTTGTTTCCATCACCCCGCAAAGATGGGGAGCAAAGAGTGCTCGGAGAAGTTGCAGTAAACATTGTTCAAACGTCTGAACTGAGTGGATCCAAAGAGAATGAATACGAGGCAGAGAAGGAGAACCGCGGGCCGACGCTTCAAGGTCAGAGCATGGTTAATAACGATTTTGCCGACCTCTTCGGCACTCCACCGCGACCATCGACGCCTCCCCCCAAGGGTGCTAGTAGCGGACCGTTCAAGACACCGACACGTCCAACGCCGAGTCATCGTCCGATCACTAGAAGTGTGACGAAATCAAAACGTTCCGGTCGATCTACGAACTCCCCGAACCATCTAGACCCAAGTTATACCCCTACCAGAACACCCCGTTCAGCACTCCGCCGCTCACCGCGCCACTTGCTGGCTGCACACATTCTCGAAGACCAAGGTCTCGATACACCAATGACCAAGTCACTCAACCAGCTACTATCTGACGCGGAGCACTTTGTCATGCCAAGCCCTAGTCGCGCATTCCAGCTTGACATGAACTCTCTATCCCAGCTTGACAGCGACGACCATCTATCAGGGGGGGCACATTTCGACTTTGGCAACCTATTGAGCACAGATAATCTGATGCCTAGCTCACCGCCAGTGTTACAGAATGGGGATATAGTGTTGTTTGGCGACAATCTAACATACGATGAAGCTCATAGCTGGGCACAGTTCCATGTCGACCACGGCTACGGCGCGGATAGTACCAATAAGCTTGCCATGCGGGGTACGCCTGAGGATTCTCATTGAATATGAGCGGACCCAAAGAAAAAGAAAAAAAAAAAGAGAGATCACTTCTCTTCCCTGACTCGAGGTCATCGAGAGGGAGGTACGACTTCAGTCTCAATTTTTTATAATATTTGTACTTTCGGAGAATAAATGCGTGTATGAATGAATACATGCTTGTATGGGTTTGTTTAAGCGAAAGGCGTCGCATTCATCTCCAGATGATGCATATCTGGGTTTGGGGGTTTTTTCCTGTCTTGTTTTCCCCTTTTGGTTTTGGGCATGAAAAGCCAGGAGCAAAGGGAATGGTCTTAGAGAGAGAGAGATGGAAAAGGCGAGGCTAGGAAATGGGATCAACAGATGCAAAACTTTTTTTTTGTTTCTTTTCTTAGCCTTCCTCAAGTTTATACCCCCTCAATTGCACACACAACCACAAACCAACAAATACACACCTACCTACCTACTACAGTCAGGTTTTTCTGCAGGCGTCTTCTTTTTTTAAGAGATTTGTTAGATGTGTTTGTTCGCATGAGACCCGAGATGTTGTGTCTTTTCTTATAGCAGTGCTGCTTACACTTGTTCCTGTTTTTGTATTTTTTTTTTTTTGCTGGAAATTATCCCTCCTCCCCCTTTTCCTTGTTTTGAGGGGTAGGATAAAGGATAATTTCGCGCAATTCTGGCTGAGCTACCCTGTGGGGAACCGTGTATGACTTGTCTGGTATAGGTTACCGGGGCAGTAGGTATGGATTTACCTACCTAGGTTATAAATAGATGTTGTAGAATAGGGGGGGTGAGGGGAAGGGTATGACTGCTTGTAGTACGGCACGATTACGGTGGTAGCCCGGGCGGAATGGAATTATCAATCAATATGAGAGAGTATTCATTGCTATAACTACCTACCTATACTGTTTACCGCTAATGTTGCCTTTATGTGAGAACTTATTGTTATGGGTGACCTGAGGTTGTGGGCTTTAAGATGCGAAAGGGGCCAATGGGGAGGGGAGGTGTTAGAAGGGAGATGAATGGATGGCTGGATGGATGGACGAGTGGAGTTAAAACAAATGAAAATAAAAGTAAGGAGGCGAGTCAAGGGTATATACCTACATACATACCTACATACATATATATATGGGCTGAGATAAGGTGTGGTAAATATTGTGATAAAATAGGAACAAACACACTATCTATCCTACGGCTCTGGCCCGTTATAGTACTATAAAGCTTCTATATACCTAGTATCAATCCCCCCCACTCTCCTAGGTCAGGGACTACTTACTTGATATACATGATCTTCGGATAACAGATCCCCCATACCTACCTACCTATTGATGTACCTAACCTAGAAAAAAAGGGGGGAAGGAGGGGTTGGTTCGACCCAACCAATCAATCAATGTGCGTATGTATGTACATTAGCATGTGGATATATATATATATATACCTACCTAGGTAGATAGATAGATAGATAGATAGTTAAAAAGGGAAAAGAAAAAAAAAGGGGGGAGGGGGATGGGGAGTTAGTTTGGACATTTTCCATTTTCCCCAAAAAGTTCTTATCGAACATAGGTAGGTAGATTTGATGCATCTCACCACTAATTCCAGTTTACTGAATTATACTTAGATAGGTACTTGAGGTAAAAAATGGCTCTCAGAGGTAGGGGAAGGGTGAAGGTGAAGGTGAAGGGGAAATAGCCTCCCTCGCGCTTTCTATATCGGAGCAATCAATCCCCTATTACCTATTTCAATAAGTCGAATATTCTCTCTCCCCCATCTCCCATATCAAGAGGCATCGAGTCACGAATAACAACAACATATGGGCCCATGCCGATCGATATCAAGCAGGACCCATGCACAGTTATTTTCCCGTTCGAAAAGAAAAAGCCTATATGTAGACACTTGTTTTCACTCCACGCTTCCTCGGGGATTCTTTTTCTTTTCTTTTCTTTTTTGTACATTTTATAGTACATCATCATCTTCATTAGGCCCCTTGGCCCTGGTATATCCCTCCGTATATGTATCGACATGTCAGCATCATCGCCACCACCCAGATACCTAACGGCGACGGCGGTTGAGGCCGTGGATGTTCTTGGAGTACTTCCATAAGCTCTTGTACTTGGGTTTGGACCTCTTGGCTTCCCAACCTCTGGCCTTCTTCTCTCCCTTGAGGGAGTAGACCCGCTTGAACTTGAATTCGATATCGGCGCCCGGTACGCCGGCCCGCTCCATAACACCAGCTGTCCCCTCATCCCAGATCGTCCTGAATATGTTGAACCCGACGGGTGTCAGGTCGAATTTGTCCCTGTAGCTCTTCAGACTGAAGCCATCTCGGCCACTATAGAGCTCGCGCAATTTGGCGATATCCAAGGCCACTCCGGGCTTTTGCTCCAGGACGAATACCGACAGACGATGGTACGGCGCACCTTTCTGAGAGAAGGCGGGGAGCCAAGGAACAGCCAGTTGCGTCTCCTTGTCTACTTTACCGAGAGGTAATGATGGTTGGTCGGGGGCAATTGGCACGTTGGCGGCGAGGTAGTGACAACGTCGTTCAAAACAGTCCTCCTCGGCATTGGGGACATCGGAATCCATTACGGCGACCGAGACAAGACGTTCACCCGGGTTGAAGACTTGGACCTTCAAACGCGGAGGCACCTCGGTTATCCGGGAATCTAGAATCTCACCGGGGTCCACCTTGATTCGGCGGAAGTAAAGTTGCACATCCACAACAGGGTCGAACTTGGGCAACACATCAGGAACAATATTTAATTGCTGAATACGCTGTGTTATGATTTTGTATGGCATACCGCGCCATTTCTTCTCAGCAAGGTATCGGTAAATCGGCTTATTCATGTCTCCTACAGGCTTATTAGCATATGTATGCCCCCTATTTACGGTGCAAAGCACATAAATGGGATAAATCGGAAATTATGCCCCCATGAGAATAAAGATTAAAAAAAGAAAGCCAGGATATATGTCCGATAGGTGGGGGGGAGGGGAAAAAGAAAATCCAAAAACATACAACACCAGGTATTCGCTGGTCGTCACCGACCCAACTACTAATCTGGCGGTATCTGGCTTATCTAGGGCAGAGCGGACGGGATGCCGAGTTCTCCAGATCCTTTGGTCGTATGTGGGAGGTTGATTTGTTATTTCGGACAATAAGGGGCCCCTCAGCCATCATCCATATTGCCCCAAATTAACATGCTCGTAACATACCAACCATCCCCCAGCACCAGACAAAACCCTCAAACATGGAGATAACCCATTTTCAGGAAAAAGGAATTGGTGATCGATGGCAATTAAAGATAAAGGAAAGGAAGGAGAGAAGGAGCAGGCGAAGGTATTGAACATGAGTAAAAAAAAAAGGATAGGAGCATGTCCAAAAGGCGAAAAAAAAAGAGAGAAAAAAAGAAAAACCTAAAACCGCTCAGGGGCTTAGCAACTCTACTCACCGAAGCCGTCCTCGAACCTCCGCTTGACGAGGGGGTCGTTGATGTCAACGAGGATCTTGAGCTTCTCGAGGTACTTGCGCAAGCTGGTCAGACGCAGGTTCTTCTTGCGCTCGCCGCCGGGGACCTGGTCGGCGGGGGTGGCCTCGAGGCGCTTGATCTTGGCGATCTCCTTGGCGAGGGCGCGCAGCTTCTCCTCGCGGTCCTCCTTCAGAAAACGACGGGCCTCCTGGAAGCACTGGTAGGGCAGCTGCTCGAACGGCACGTTCTCGGAGGAGCGCAGGGCGGCACGGCGACGCCGCGAACCCACGGGCGGGGTGCCCATGCGAGAGAGCTTGCGCTCGGCCCAAGGGGCGGTGGTGGTCTGGCGATCCATGAGACGCTCCTGCATACGCGGCTTCTGGGAGGCTTCGGACGAGGGCGGCGGTGTAGGAGATGGAGGGCTGGCGGAGGAGGAGGAGGAGGAGGAGGTGGTGGTGGTGGTGGTGGTGTTGCCGGACTCATCCTGTCGAGATGCACTTCTGGAGAAGGCACGGGCGAAATGTGTCGAGCTCTGCAGGAGGAGACGCTCTTGTCGTAGAGACTGTGCAAGGGGTCTTGCGACCCTCTGACAGCTCGACATGGTCTGGTGTGGAATTGAAGCCAAGGCTTGGGTGGGAGTTGTGAAGAGGAAGAAGACGAAGAATTCAGATTCAGATTCAAATTCAAATTCAAATTCAGAATTGAGTTTGAGATGCTTTGGTTGGAGACCCACTTAATTTCGCACTAGCACCACTATGTATGTAATCCTTAGCCCCATACCCCTCACTTTAATTGGTCCGAGTTTATCCTCCCGCAACACCAAAAAAAACCCCAGCAGAAGTTCTAACTTTCACATTCCGTCCATTGATTCAATCCATCCTCTCTCTCTCTCTCTTTTCAATTGACCTTGTTTTTCCGGCATTGCGCCCGCCTCATACCGGCAATGGCGAGTAAAGCAATTAGGGGCCTCAACGAGGCCATGAGGACCCTCAGCCTCTCCTCCCACACATGTAGAGAAGTGCTTTCTCGCATACCCTCCTCCCCCTCCTCCTCCGCCTCCTCCTCCTCTTCCTCCTCCCTTTTCACCCGATCCATGGCCACCGAGGCCCCGATACCTAATTTGACAACCACTCCCACTCCCACTCCCTCTTCCCCTATCACGTCAGGATCTATCTCTTCCCCGCGACCAGCTTTATGGAGACCAGGTTTGTCTACTTACCAGCCCGAGATGTATTTCCCGAACCGCAAGCTCCTAATCTTTGCCACTCATAGCCACCACGGTTCCCCTGACCATCTTCGATTTCCCCTCTTGCGAGCCGAGACGTCTCGAGTCTTGGTCCGTCAAGCACCTCCACCTGCCTCTGCGCCGAGACCTTCTCCACCTGGCCGTCGTTTTCGAGGGTGACAACACGCGCCAGGGCACGGCCTCGAGCAAGACGCGCTGGGAGGTGCGTGGGTCGGGCCGCAAGATCAAGCCGCAGAAGGGCCTGGGAACCGCCCGTGCCGGCGACCGTTACTCCCCCATCCGCCGAGGTGGAGGTAAGACGTTCGGCCCTAAGCCGCGCGACTTTGGTACCAAGATGCCGCGCAAGACCTACGACCTGGCCTGGCGCACCGCCCTGAGCTACCGCTACCGCCGCGGCGAGCTCATCGTGTGCGAGGATGGCATGGAGTTGCCCCTGCCCGCCGAGTTCGAGGCCATGGTCCAGAGCGGCGAGCTGAAAACCAAGGAGCTGCACGACAGCTTCATCGCCAAGTGGACGCGTCAGGTCCTTGACGCCAACGAGTGGGGCCGCAGCAACGGCCGGAGCACCTTCATCACCACCAACTACCGCGAGGACCTGTTCCCCGCCCTCGACCTCATACCCAACTATGGCCGCGCCATGGACATGGAGGATGTGGACGTCAAGGACCTGCTGACCACTGGACGCCTCGTCATCGAGAGGGAAGCTCTCCTGGGCCTGGTTGAACGCCACCAGAGCGACCTCACCTCGAGTGTGTACGTCGTGAATCCAGCATTTCTGCCATCCCAGCCTCAGAGCGGCAACATCTTAGTCCAGTAGAGAGGCGCAGGATAAAAATGAAACATTTTTTATTTAAAGAGAAGAAAAAAATCACAGTAATCAAAAGCCTCAACGATTTCACGATTCTGTTCTGTACTAGTTGTGTATGGACGTACGTGTGTATATATATGTATAGACACCATCAGGAGAGGAATATGAAGAGACACCCCAGTTGGCTGTGCTCTACCATATTTCCAGTTGTGGGTGGAGTTTCCCCCCACGTTAAATAGAAACCGAGAATATAAAGGACAAGTAGCTACATCAATGTACATGCTCAAGTAACCCATTCGGAGATGTTCTTATTGGTTAAAAATAGTCTCCTCACAAACCGGTGTTATCCCATATACGAGTTTGTCGATTGTTACAAGTATAAACACCCACCAAGAGACGTCCACTCCCGTCATAGGTAATAAGCTAAGCTAAGCTACCAGTATAGTACGGGAGAGGGAGAGAATCGTCAATACATTCATTCCATGTGCGTAGTAACTCTCTTCTCTTTGGCTTGCCTAATGATAGGGGTAAATGATGCTATTTGTGGGCTCTCTCTTGGAATTGTTCCTATGAGTAAGTGGTGGCACATATATTCGCTATGCCCCCCCCCCCCCGTCCCCCCATCTCCCCCTTATTCATCAGCCACGTTGGGGGAAGCAGTCGAACTCCCAGTGTTTTCAATTCAAGCCTTTCTTCTTATTTCCTTTTCCCCGTCTTGCCATCCCCCTTGCCCGCCCCCCCCTGTTCACCTTCCCCTGTCTACCTGCCTGTTGTCGTACAGAACGAAATCCTATCTTTCGCTCGAGTTATCCTGTAGGTACGAGTAAAGATCTTCCTCACATTACCTATTTTCCTTGTAGGTACGTAGTAATGTCATTCTTCAATTATACCCCTTACTCGGGAAAGTCCGCACCCAATTTTCTTTTTCTGCAAGACCGAGTTACATACTACTACAGTATGCACGCAGTTCTTACCCCGGCCTTCCCCTTCCCTCCTTTTTTTTTTTTGCTTTTTTCTCTCTCTCTTTGCTTTTTATTATCATTCCATTTCCTTCTGGAAGAAAAAATATCTTGCTTATGAATAATGACGTTGATGTTTCTATCTCTCTCTCTCTCTCTCTCTCTCTTTCTTCCATAAGGTTCTTCCATCTTTTCTTTGCTTTTCTCTCCCCTGATCTCTCCGCCATTAATGGCAGTTTATTACGTACCTACCTAGGTATATCATACAATTTTAGCTTAGTAATTGCCCCTCCCTCCCTTCCCAACTCATCAGTTGAAGTTCGAAGGAATAGGAAGATAGATCTGTAGAGAAGGAAAGAGAATAGAAACAAAAAAACTTATGATACCAACTTCGTATGTTATCATCGTGCCCATGTATCCCTTTTCTTTCCTGAAAGAAAAGGTTCCGCAAGTCAAGGAAACCAAACGACACATTCTACTACATCAATACGCAAAAGGTAAATACAAGAAAATCGCATCTATAGATCTATGTATGTTGTATATACCCCACCCAGCCATCCAACTCCCAGGTTAGTAATAACTAAGTCATAAGTGATAGTCTGCTGCTTTTACTTTTTTCCCTTTTCTGCCTTTACTACCTTTCCGTCTTCGGATCTACCCCACCCACATACACCCACACACATACCCCGGCCCTAGCAACAGAAGAAGAAGAAGAAGAAAAAAAAACATACCGATTCCGACGTCATTTGTCCATCTTATTCCGTGTTCCCCGTTTCCGTTCCCGCGAACAGGTTAAAGTGGGTCATTGGATATCCTTCTCCTCCTCCTCCTCCTCCTCCTCCTTCCCCCCTCCCCCCCGGCCCCCTTCCTCACCCCCGGGCAATGGAGGGGAGGGAATGAACGGAAAGGAAAGGAAAATGAACGGCAATGCTGCTGCATGGCAGGGAAAAGGAAATGAAAAGAAGATGAGGTCATCATCAGATCAGGTCAGGTTAGGGTCAGATATTACATACATGCATCCATACCTACATACATAGGTACGTACGTACGCACGTACGTACGTACATACAATCAGACTTCTCAACTCATATTTGGAAAGGTAAAAGAAATCAAAATTTTTCATTGTCTATGAAAAACACACACGCACGCATACACACGCACACATTATGTATGTAAGTAGGTAAAGTAGTTTTCGGTCAATATGCATGTAAGTTCCCACGTACATTACATATGTATGCAAGGCAGTAAGTAAGTAAGTAAGTAGGTAGGTTAGGTAGTATTGATGTAGTTAGCTAACCTAAGGATATACGTTGATCAATATGTATGTCTTAGGTATGTAGCCAACCTACCCACCTACCCACCCACCCATCCATCCATCAGACCTACGTGATGATAGTATTACCGTAAATAGTATCTTTGGAATTATACATCGTCCAACAACAAACCATTGCTTCCCCCCTTTTCTCCCCCTTTTCCCCCTTCTCCCCGCAAAACAAACCAAAACAAAACAAGACAAAACTTGAAACCCGAGAACCTGCTTCCCCCCCCCGCGTTCCTTCCTTCCTGTCGGTCGTACATACAATATTAACATAAGGGAGGGAAAGTAGGGGGAGAGGGGGGGAGGAAAAAGGGAGGCTGTGGCTCTTACAGCTCGTTACGCCGTACGACCGAACCTATAGATCGGATCTACTACCTATACCCAACCTAGGTATGTATGTAGGTTTTGTACCTTACTAGTCAGGGGGGGAGGGGTCTTTCCGTACCTACCTACATAACCATGACATTGATGTATACATACCACAGTTCATCACATAGGTTGCTTGGAGCAGAACAGGGCACTCGCTCTCTCGCTCACCTGCCTCTGACGTTATCATTCGAAACATTGGCATGCATACACATACGCACATACACCACATACACATACACATAGGTATTATATTTTATGAACCTAGCGCGAGAACACGTAATATCTAGCTTATGTCTTCCGTCTTCCGTCTTCCCCTTATTATTTCTTCTCACCCTCTTCCGCGTTCCCTTTCCTTCCATCCATCCATTACGCATGTAGGTACGTTATCTGTGCGTGTGTAATATGCCCAATGTATGTATTTTGTGTATGTGTGTGTGTGTTATACTTATGTCACATATTATGTGTATGACCTAACCTATATATACATATGTGTGTATATGTGTATGTACCAAGGTTGGAAAGCCCCATCTCTCGTAGCACAAGTACGTATCCATCCGTAAGTAGGTACCTAGGAAGAGCCAGCCAGCCACCACGAAAAAGACCATCATCATCATCATCACTGTCAAAAAAAAAAACCCCCATTCCCCAAAGTCCCAAATATATAGAGAGAGAGACACACACACAGACAGACAGAAATATGAGAATATCAGATAGGGGATAAGGATAAGGATAAGGATAAGGATAGGGATAAGGGATCAAGAAGTGTGATAGATTACCTACCTACGGAGGGATATTGATATGACTCGTTCGTCGTTTCACCACATACGGCAGAGAACATGTCACAGTCAGCAGCGTGGTGGTTTAGCCCTTTTTTTATTTTTATTTACCTAAATTATTTTGGACCCCCCCCCCCCTTTTTTTTTTCCGTAGGTAGCTTTTTTTGCTTTGCTGGGTTTCTTTTTTTAGTACGAGCTTTGAGAATAATACGTGGTAAATAGGTACGGATCGAGAGTATATCTGAGTTAGTTTAGTTATACGCGGAAGCAGTAAAGTAATGGCAAAGTGCCTGTGGTATGTGACACGGATTGGTATGGTAGGTAGGTAGGTAGGTAGGGTTAGGCGTATTATTTTTCTTCCCTTTTTGTTTTCGGATTATCTTCCCCCTTAAGCTACTATTATTACTATTTACTTACCTACACACGCTATTAATTCTTTAAGTTTAAGCATGTAAGATTCGGCAAGTCTTGTCCCCTACATACCTATATATATATATGTATGTACGCGTATCCCCTCCTTTCTAGTGATACTTACGTAGGAATAAGGGGGGTGGGGAGGAGGGAAGATAGAAGAAGAAAAAAGAATATTCTTAGGATTGTATTATCCCCCAACATATTTCCCCCCCTTTTAACTTACGACATCTCTAACGTTAAAGGTATTACCTATTTTTTTCCCCTTCTTCTCTTCACTTACTATGCTTACAACTCACACTCGCATAAATACACACACACACACAGACAACCATTTTCACTTCACTTAACACATTATCAAGGAGAAAAAAAAATCACCAAGGAATTATAGTGGGGAAAATTGGTTGGTAGATATGTAGTTTGGAGAGTTGAGGGGTGGGGAGGGGGGGGGGGAAGAAAGAGGAGTTTCCGGAAAAGAAAAAACCTCTTCCTTCCTAGTAGTAGTACCCTACACTAGCGCCAATCTGTACGTCCATACGTGCTTTGTTTCGGTCTAGCCCGGCCGGAACGGGGCTCCGACCATCTGGAACCCGCCCTTGACGTTGTAGCCGGCGGGCGCACTTTGTGGTGGGGTTACATACAATATCCTAGGTGCACGCGCACTTTATATGTCAGGGGCCGCCACCCGCCGCCGAACCCATCCCCCATGCACACACACAGCCTGCCTGTGTTCTCTGAGGGATCGACGATCCGTTCTAGAACACCCAACAGTCCTTTTTTGGTTTTGGTTTTGTTATTGTTATTTTGCCCTTTCTTGGGCTCTCCGTCTCCGTCCTCGTCTCCGTCCTAGTATTCCCTCGCCTTGCCTGTCATCTTCAAGGTTTCAAATCGATGAAAAGAATACCTCCCCTTTCTCCCCCTTTCCCTCTCTCGTTAGGGTTGCAGAATGTGGGTGGGTGTTGGGCTTATGTACAGGAAAGTTTTGTTGGGAATAGTAAAAAAAAAAGGAGAGACACAATAGATGAGAAAAGGAGAAAAAGACAACTTTTTTTTTCTTGCTCTTCACATTGTGTCCATTCTCTTTTTTTTCTTTGAATGAAGATGCTGTTGTGAGTTTTCATGAACCGTATCAGTCTATCATTACCTACTCCTCTGTTTCGGGTTTCGGGTTGTCCTAGCCGCCCTTGCGGCCACGGACAAGGTGTCCGAGACCCCGTCGTTTTGCGGCCCTTCCTTTTCAGCTAAGTCGTTTTCGTCATATAGGCCGCGCTCGAATCAGCCCATTGAACAAGATCAACTCGGCCGAGTAAGTCCATTCCATTTTTTATACTCCTCTCCGCCCGGTGCTGCCACCGGCATATATCAGCCGAAAGGTCTCGGGGATACCGGAGCATCGGGTCGCCAAATAGCAAAAAGCCGTCTCCGCCGGAATGTCACTGAAATTCGACAAAGTTTTCATGTTCCTCATCAATATGTTCCCTGACATAAAGCCGCATTCCCCTGACAGTCCCCGGCCGTAAATTGCCCAATGGGGTATATAACTGACCCAAAAGTTAGCAATTTGTCTATCCCGCATTCCCAGATAACGCCATGCCACGAGGACTGTCGTCCAAATCCATCAAAATATTCCAATTATAGCCAGTATCACTAAGGATATGGGCTAAGTAGGGATCGTCTCCGATGAAGTGCTAGGTTTCCTCCAAACTGCCCAGACTGAAACATTTGCCCCATATTTTCTTGATCGTGGAAGTCTGATGCTGCGTCTCCCCTTGCTATCCGTATGGGGTTACGTTTTTGGCTCTTTCTTTTTTTCTTTCTTTCAACGAATGGGTGGATCTTGGAATGTGCCGTTCACCATAGGCATGCCATCAAAGTCAGTGCCATCATCGGCGGCTGGTGTCGGCCCGGAGTCGACATGATGGAAACCATGTTCTGTCGGCACTTGGATCCTGCCAGGGGTGCTCGGAGGTATACTTGCACGATAAAATATCGGTGATGTTGGTACCATGCCGTTGTGAGGTAAAGAGATACTGCCATGCTGAGATGTAGTCGTGCTAGGACTTAGCAAGTCCGGGCTAGTAACTTGGTAACCAGATATGGAAGACAGGCTCCCATGGCGAGTACTGAGTTCTGGTGGCGGACCAAAGTTGGCCAGCATCTGGTCGTACCGCTCACCCGTTCCTAGGACAAATCTTTTGGCTTCGTTCTCTATCCACTTGTTGATGTTTGTGTCATGGCAATTGGCATGGACCATGAGTTCAGATCTGATCCGGCTCACTTCATCAATTAAGCCGTTGTACTCCATCTGGAGGTGCGAGTTCTGGGATTCTAAGGTAAGTTTGGCTCCTTCTAGGTCTGACACCCATTCCTTTTTCTTCTGTCGACATTTCGTTGCCGCCACTCGATTTCTCTCGAGAAACCTGTTTCGTTTGACCCCCTCCACCTCAGGGTCTATCTGCTCTCTTGGCTTTTGCTTCCGGCTACGCCTCCTCCCAGAAGAAGGGGTAGGCAGCGAATAATCGAGGCGTTCAGCAAAGTCCTGTGGCTTCCTGGAGGATTCTGAAGGCAGATGTTCTGGGGTAATGAGTTGTTGTGATACGCGCGTCTCCGGTGTTGACGCGGACCCACTAGACAATACCGGCGATTCAAGCTGGGCTGAGTTGGGATGCGGTGTGGCAGGAGGCCCTAGCCCGTCCCGGGAGGAGTTTTGGCCTCTGGCGTGGGAGATAGATGTGCGTGAAGGGACATGAGCTATGGAGAAAGGGCCCAGGGAGTGACCAGAAGTGGATGGCGGATCGAGGGGGAAGTCGCCATTATAGGCACTATGCGTGGGAGTCTGGTGATCGAAGAGGCCCTGTGGGGCTGCCGTGTGGCTGTCGAAGAAGCCGTAATCATCATCGTTGTCCTCCTGGATGCCACAGTTGAAGAAGTTGGGGGTCCCGTCCATGATGGCTAGGGAGCCTACACTAGGCTTGAGGGCTTCGGGCGTCAATCAAGAGAAGTAATAGGGGCCCGATGCAAATCACTGCTTGGTGTGGAACGAAAGTAGTCGTCCTTACCCGCGGAGGGCCGGATGGTGAGACGGCGTCGAAAGGGTGTTGGTTGCGCATCCGGGAAGAAGGGAAGGGGAGAAGGGGGTGGGTGGGTGGATAAGGAGAAGGATACGCTAAAGGTGGTTGTGCGCGGCCACGATCAACAACTATTACACGGGATCAAATAGTAAGTGACCTAGGGGTCTCTAGCTAATTCCCTCAGATGGTAATTCAAGGAAACAAAAAGACAGGATCGAGACGGGGTGGTTGATAAATACAGACGCTAGGCATTTGGGCAACGGGCGGCACTGGCGGATGAGGAGGTAAGGTAGGTATCCTATCTACCTTAGATCCGCGGGACTAGAGTGAGCCTGGTAACGTGTCTACCCGACCCGTACCAAACTACTAAACTTAGCCCTCTTCTTTTGCAGGAACATCAACAGGGGTAGCAGCTGTTGACCATGCCCCCCAGACAGAGACTGCCAATTGCTATGCAACGTCTCGGTCTGAACTTTGTTTTGCTCAACCCCTCAGGCTATTCCTTTCCCATCTCTTTTAACCCAGTTTTCACTTTGTCATGGCATCGATGGGGTTGTCCGACTGGAAGCAAGGTTCGGTTCGAAGCTACTCGAGGGCGGCGTAATGTCGGCACAAAGGGGGGGGGGGCAGGGCAGCAGAGGGGGAAGGAGGGGGACTCGGAAAGAGGCACAATTCTTTAGCAGTGGAATAGGTCTCTTGAGCGATGGATCTCTAAGACCGGTGCGGCTCTTGTGTCTCATGTAAGGATGGTGGGTTGACTTGGTTGAGGCAGACTGTCGGATTGTTTTCTTTTAAGCCTCCTCAACTGACAGTGTGGGCGGCGGGTGTTACGGGTGTTACTAATTAGTGAACAATTGGACCGGCGAACGGTGATGGTTTGCGTGTTGATGACTGGTTCTTGTTTCGTGTTTGAACATGTCTAGACCCGACAAAAAAGAAAAGCCACTACCATGGTTGGGGGGAACAGAGAAAAAGATGACGCGGAACGGGAGGCTTGGATAGGTAGGTAGGTAGAGGTAGGTAGGTAAATTACCAAAAATGTTTCTGGGAGCTGGAGAGATCCCACTCCGAACAACAAACTACCCAGTATTCCCTCCCTCCCATGTCTATCCGATTCTTCGAGGCGTCGTAATGGCAGAAGTCAAAATCACCTACCTAAAGACGGGCACCTGCGTGGGTATGTCTTCTGGGCCTTCTCCTCTTGCCACGCATCCAGCACCCTCGCCTGCGTTGAGTGGCTATGCCTGTGCTTGTTACAGAAAACATGGTTCTACCGCGAGTGTCAAGGAAGCAAGGTATGCTTAGTTTAGAAGAAACTTCAGATGACAAATGCTTATAGTGGGAGGAATCATTCGACTAAAGAGACGACGGTTGTCAATTGGTTATGATTTGCGTTTGCTTTTTTGTTCTTCGTTGGTCTGGAATACGGATCGAAGATTCTCGACTGTTCAGACACCTTCATCTTATGTTTGAGTGGAAGGTAGTAGAAAGACTAACTACGAAGACATCTTGGGAGCAAGATCGACAAACTCTCAGTACCCCAGACCCCACGTCATATAGACAACGCGTGAGTTGTCGTGATTTCTGAAGTCTAATTGTTTCATTTTGCTTTCCCTATACGTATGGTTTGGAGTTGATCAAACAGACTATTCCATGACGAGCCTGGGGAGCGGGGGCCAAGACATGGGACGCGGGTTCTAGAAGCCGAGAATCGACCAGCATAACGGTCTGGCTGCGCCGGTTTGAAGTTTTTAGTTTCGCTGGTGCAATTACTCAAAGTCTGATTGGCACATGACCCTGGGTAGCGTCGACTTTGTTAACAGTCCGAAGAGATCGACATGACATATGCAAGTGTTCACACGACAACCAGGCACCATATGGGTTAAGAGGCTCAAGAGACGATGAACGGTATCATGTTACTAAGGCCTGAGCTGGCAACATAAGGGAGCGGGCGGTCCTGATTAGGAAACCCTCCCAGTATAGCAGAGGGACGGTTTTGGTGATGTGAACCTCGTACATAGCTATTTCGCCTCCAGTAGTCAGAGGTGTGTTTACTGGACCTGAAGGTTGGCTGGCTGGTTTCTTTGGGTTTCTCTTTTTCTCCTTCTCCTTGTTTTTCGATCACTCTTTACTCAGTTCGTTTTTGGTTTCTGGATTCCCAGCAAGATTTAGACTTGAGTTTGTGACTCAGTGGCCTAGAGTGGTCAACTGATTACCTACCCCTGTACGAACGAATGGGGGGGTGGAGATGATTGGCGGCCCTATTTTGATCGACCTCAAATTCTGAATTCCAGGAACTCGGCGAGGGAATAATGTTGGCCCTAAACCGACTGACGTCGCGCGGTCTAGGTATTCTACTAGTCTCTCATGGGATGCTGTTGAGTCTCGGGGCGAGATGCGGGGCGAGATCGGCGGGTTCCTGTAGCTGATCGTCAAGCCAACTTCTAGGAAAGTCAACAGCACGACATGAAACTTTTTTTTTGCCATCCTATTGTTTCCGAGATCAAAGATTGCCTCCGGCCTGCCATGTGACCCCGCCAGGATGAGACATGGGCATCCGATTTGAACAGGGAGAACTTAGCCACACCCAGCCCCAGGGGGAAAAGGGGGGAAGGGGGAGGGGGCTGTCCGCAAGTGATGTTATCTCTGCTGTCTGTCGGTGCCGCTATCCACATCCTCATTGAGCATAACGCCGACCCAACCCGGAGGATGTCAATGCGGCATCACGGCATCGGCATCGGGTTGGGTCCTACTTCCACTGCTCAGGGCCTCATAGTAGGCGAGGTTACCTCGTACACCACAGTGTTGTATGCAGCTTCTAGTCGTACAACTACCGTCATAACACTTCCCAACCCTCCTCGTCACTTGTCGAGCAGTGGCAGAAATTAGCCAAGGCTCACGCTCGCTACCGGTTGTTGTTAGGCTGAATGGTCGTCCGGGGCCGGGCTATGACTGAAGACCCAAGGGGGGGGGGGGGGGAGATGGCACCAATCTCCCAAATCTCCCAATGGACTTGGCCATGGCATCGGTTGACTTCCACAACTTTAGGATACCTTCTGCGGAAGCAGTTTCCGATAGAGGTCGTCACGAGAGGAGCCCAAGTAAGTATACTGGAGGGTTGATCACAGCTCACTTACGGGTTGGGCTCGATTACAGCATGTCACTCTGGTTGTATTCGGCATGGGCAAAGTTTTGTGCGACCGAACAAAGATGGGATATGACGCAGCAGAGTTGCTTCGTCGGTGTTTGGAGGTGGCCATAGCCCTTGTCCTATTGCCTACGATCTGGTCCGATGAGATGAGATATCGCGATTAGTGTAGAGGAGCTGCGTTGCCCCTTGTTTCCTCCTCCTCCTCCTGTTGCTTTCCCCATCTTGTTGCCAGGACATGGGTCTCCGCAGCGGGGCCGTCTTTAGGGATGCTGGGTCAAGGGCATCCAGTAGTCCACGGCGGATCTTGTCCCGGCCGCTATTCAGCTGCGAACAACTGGGTTGACCGGGTAGGGTTGGTAGGGGCCCTGATGCAACAAGCAGATAGATTATGTACGAATGTTGTCATACCTGATCTGATGTGCCAATCGTTATAGATAGATGAGGGTGGAATGCGTGGAGAGGTGGGGGGGGTAAGAGGGAGGAATCTTGGTACAGACGGCATCGGGATACAACATTGGTGTTGTTGTTTTTTTGTCTCTGGAGTATTCCTTATACATATTTTCTTGGGGGACTTTGTGAAACGAAAAAGCAGCCGACATTGGTAGTAGGAAAAAGAAAATATGGTAATGGCATGTCTGGTACGTCGGAAGGTCAGATGACTAAAGTTTTCTAACTTACATTGTAGGTACCTAACCTAGGTAGTAGTAGTACATACATGTAGTACATAGGGTAATGTAAGTAGTACATAGGTACGTACATAGCTCCAAAGTTGCTCCTTCAAAGATCAAAACTTCATTAATGCAATAGCTGCCCGATGTTGTGCACCAAACCGCCATTGACGAATTAACGAGTCCATGTCGCACTGACCCGACGCGCCTGAAAATTCACGACAAACGCCGACCAACACCACTACCTACATACTACTACCACCACCACCACCACCACCACCTCAACCCTTCAAATCACATCAAACAGGTGCAGTGTCTGGTCCTGGACCCGGTCCTGGAATTGATTATACCTATTAACTGGGCCGAGTCTTTTTCTCTCCTTTTTTTTTTTTACTTCCAGTTTCTTCTAGATCTGCTAGCTCACCATCTTTCTATCTTTCTACCCCTTGAACCCCTTGTGAATCCCCTCCCCACTACCACCGAAAATGGAGGCCATCTCAACCCCCCGCATTTCGGCAGCCATGGTCGACGCCTTTGTCGGCCAGAATGTCATGGTTGTAGGTAAGGTCGTACAGCTTCGCGGGGACACCGCCGCTATCGACGCCGGCGGCCAAGTAACCGCTATTCTCAACCGCGTGAGTCTCAATCACCCCTCACCCCACTACCGTGCAGGCGGAGTATCCGCTGCGGCCCTGGCCGACGTCAGACGAGAGGGAGCTCACAGGAGAGGCCACGGCATTCCGCTGACGTGTCTCCCTGTCAGGAATCGCATCTGATGGCCGGGAACGGAGCCCAGATCATCGGAAAGGTAAATCCGGACCTTACTATCAAGGTCTATAATGCACTAGACCTGGGTAGCAATGTCGGTATGTACTATCCGAGAAGATATCTCAGTTCGCGGGATTCGCCACTTCTCACCCCCCGAACATATCGGCGCCGGGCGGCGAAGTGATTGATTCTCTAATGACATGTCATCGCAGACTATCAGCTTTGCCAGAGCGTCGTTGAGGTCACGCACCAGTACAAGGATCTCTTCGTGCAAGCGGACCGTGGTGGCATGAACTGACGGTGCGCACGCGGACGCCTATCAATGGGCTGGCCGGCTGGCTCTCAGCAGCGTCCATTCCAATCACAACCGCATTCACAGCCGCAAACTCAATTTCTGTCCCAACCTTGTAATAGCTCTTCTCTGCAGGCTCGGTCTCGCTCGAGGCGTGAATCCACGTCAACAATCGCTTCCTCGAGCTCCGAGTCCTATGGATCAATTAAGTCCCTGGAGGATCAGCTGACGCAGCTGATCATCCAGGACGTAGTCCCATCCTCGCAGCTCACGATCCAAACCCAGAGCGCAGACTCGTCTCAACCCCTGCGTTCCCAAAACACGCAACTTGTAAAGTTTACACCATCATCGTCTGAATCCGCATTATCATCACCCGAACTGTCATTTCGATCTGACATAGTGCAGTCGACTGGAGATGTGGTTTACCCATCTCTACCTTCTCCCTCTACTTTCTTTGGCACCTCTCTGTCTCAAGTGGATCGATATCAAGATAATCCAGCAAGCCTCGTTAGCACAGATGAGTCTCAGGCCCAATCCTCGTCAAGCAGCGCGGACTCTCGGTTGCGTGCCGCACTTGAGGCGTTCCTAGAAAGGAAACGCGAGGAAGAGCTACTGGAGATGATTGCGGAAAGCGTCGATATGAGTGATGATAGCGAAAGCGAAGACGATGAGGATGGTCGGTGGGGCCGAGGATTATGATGCAGAAGACGAGCAAAAGGAGTGAAGAAGTAGGTCGGCATAACCACGAGCAATGAAAAGGGGTTCTGAAGTAAAGGATGCTTGTAACCTAGGTTAATTAGTAGAGTCTAGCTATGGGAAAAGCTTGGTAGATATCATGACGGGATTGATACGGTCTCTGGCCCATTGTTTCCTTTTTTTTCTTGTTTTATGACCCGTCCTTGACAGTAAAGGCCAACTACAGCATAATAGCAACATTAGGTACCTCCAGCGCCTTAGGTAGGTAGTAGGCAAGACATGTGCTATATCGGATACATGTATTGGCTTTCTGTGAAACAATCTTGCAGATTAATTTTATTTAACAGTATATGGCAACAAAGTGGCAATATTAATCAGTGCACTACATACATATAGAAACAGATACCTGCATAGGTAGGTATCTAGGTAGGTAATCATTGAAGGACGGGAGAACATCACGACCTCCTCAATTCCTCAACCCACTTAATCTAGGGACCCCATCTACTTTCTCCCATCCTAAGCAGAAGCTTTAGCACCTCAGTGACGGGCAGAAAAAGCGGCAAAAAAAATATCTCTCGTCAATATTTTCATCTATTTTCTACTCTTAATGAAAAGCTGTCCCCAGTGCGCTAGTAGGAGATGCGGGTTCAAGCCCAGACCAACCCTCAACCCGATACATATCTTTCTATATATCCACCTCTTCGATGTCTCTAATAAGCCAAGCAACCTTTGTTTTCTCCCTCTTCCCCTCTCAGCGCGCGCGCGATACCTTGATGACGAGCAAGTTGAGCAACGCTGGAAAACAATTATATAAATTGCCTCGAACCTAGTATTTCGTTTTCTTTCGTCTCTTTCTCTCTTTCTAGTTTGTTGTTGTTGCTCCTTCTCCTCTATGTCCTCCAAGACCACCCTAGCTATTCTCCTACCATCGACATGGCTGTTTCTGAAGCGAGGGCGGGCCTCGCTTTGCATCCCGCCATCTACATAGCGTAAGATATATTTTTTCTCCTCCTCCCCACCACCCCCCCCTTGTCTTTTGAAGAAGGGGGCGGTTCACTAACTCTCATTTTGTGTATGCTCGAAAAAAAAGAAAAAAAAAGGTGTTGGATGTTTTTCTCCAATCTCACCATTCTTTTCAATAAGTGGCTGATCTCCAGCGCCGGTTTCCGTAAGCTTCCTTTCCCCCCTAACACGGACGGACGGACGCGCGCGCGCGAGAGAGAGAGAGAGAGAACCCAGGGTAACTAATTTGTGTCATCTTTTAGGTTATCGTGAGTAATTGCGATAAAAAAAATACCCCCCCTTAATGAAAAAAAAAACTTAAAACTTTATATAAAACAAGGATGAGGCGTGTTCTTTCCGCCGTCGTCTTTCTGACTGACCTGGCGCGTGTGCAGCCGTGATATTGGCCTGGTGGCACATGACCTTCGCGACGCTGGCCACGCAGGCTCTCGCGCGGACCACGACGCTCCTCGACGGCCGCCACGGCATCGACATGACCGGCCGCGTCTACGCGCGCACCGTGGTCCCCGTCGGCATACTGTACAGCTGCAGCATGGTGTCCAGCAACCTGGTCTACCTCTACCTCGGCGTGCCCTTTACACAGATGTTGAAGGTCGGTGCCGAATCCGTATACCTATCTCACGCCTACTAAACTAGACGCTTCTCTTCCTCGGGAAAAGGAAAAAAAAAAGAAAAAAGGGGAAAAGGGGGGAGGGCTCATAAACTCTTGCTAACGCTTTTGTTATTTGCGTGTTTTCTTTTTTTTCTAGGCCACCGGTCCGGTCGTGACCCTCTTCGTCGGCTGGGTCTGGGGCGTCGAGCGCCCGACTCCCACGACGGTGCTGTACACGCTGCTCGTCTTCGGGGAGATCCACTTCTCGTGGCCCGGGTTCGCGTGCCAGGCCGGCGGTGTGGTCTTCGAGTCGCTGCGGCTGGTCATGGTCCAGCACCTCGTGTCCGACGCGGGGCTCAGGATGGACCCCCCTTCGTCGGCCTCTACTACTACGCCCCCGTCTGCGCCCTCGCCAACCTGCTTGTCTCGTGCGTCTCCGGCTGGGGCTCCTTCGAGTGGCGCCACGCGACCGAGGTCGGCCTCGGCGTGCTGCTGCTCAACGCGTCCGTCGCCTTCTTGCTCAACGTCTCTAGCATCCTCCTGGTATGGCAACCAATGGCATCCCCATCCCATATACTATTCCCCAAGTGAAGTTCTAATCTTTGATTTATTTCATCCCCCCCCCCCCCCCCAACCCAACCCCTTAGAGAACCGCTGACATGAAATAACAATGCGTAATGACAATTGCTACCCCACAGATCGGGAAGACATCCGGCCTCGCGCTCGTGCTCACCGGCATCCTCAAGAGCATCCTCCTGGTCGTGGCGGCCGTGGCACTATGGGGCACGCCCGTAGCGGGGCTGCAGCTAGCCGGCTACGGCCTGGCGCTCCTCGGCCTGCTGCTGTACCAGTCGAGCTGGAGCGAGCTGAAGACAAGAGCGCAGCGGTGGGCGGAGAGTTGCCCGGCTGCTACGACGGCCACCGCTGAAAAGGCCCGGCTGTGGCCACTACCACTACCACTCGCGCGGAGGCGATGGCCGATGGTCGTCGCGTCGTCGCTGGTCGCCGCCCTGCTGCTAGTTTGCGTCTGGACCGCCGCGCGCGACGATATCGCGCGTCGGGGGAATGGTAGTAGGCAGCAGCTGTCGTCCCTCACCGAGACCGTCGCCGAGGCTGAGCGGCTGTCGAGGGGCTAGGTTAGCTGACTTGGGGCACGTGCGAGAGACGAGAAGTGGTGGGTCGGTTAGTACGGGATGAAGCGGGTTTCGGAGAGAGTGAGTTGTGAGAAGATCATATGGCGGCCTCTTAACTCACTCACTCACTCACCTGACCCAAGAAAAAAAAAGGGGGGAGAGAGTGTCGCTTAGGATTTTGGTTAGGGGGGATGGATTAAAACTTGTCGATAGAAAGAGGTTAAAGAGATAGATAGTCACCAATGATGGTTATCATGGCCCCTTACCATAAACTCTCGCAATATATAACGAGTGCAGTGCACAGGTGCCTAGGTAGGTAGTTGAGGCAATGTAGACGACGGTCCTAAAGCCCGAAACTACCTAATTTAGAGAATGTTTTATATACGAAGCGCGTAAGTAAGAAGGAGAACTTTGTCTCCTTGGCCTTGACGGCCGTGACAAGCGAACTCTGGTCCCGTGATCTCGTAATCGTGAATGGGCAGAGAACTGACACTTTTTAAATCTATATCTCACGTTTCTTTTCCATACGAGTGGGCGAATCGGCTAGGTTAGGTACTCAGGTTATCTATCTCGAAGCTCTTTTGAGTCAAGTTCCAACTTGGTATTCCCCCCCCCCTCTCCCCTTTCTCTCCGGCTCTTCTCTCTTCGGAAGCAAGCTTCCGTGGAGATCGATAGGACTAAAACGAGACTTGTAGACGAGCGAGGATAGAGATGACCACCTGAGCTAGCTGGCTTATAGTTAGGTAGATCATCACAATGGACACAGGTGATATATGCTTTCCCCTACTATCCGGTTCTCAGTATGGAAACGGGTCGGTAAGTAAGGAGGCGGGAAACGGGGAACAGGGGGGAGGGAGGGGGTGAAATGCGGTCGAGTTATCTGATGCGGCAGGTGTGTTAATGTATGTATCAATGTACAGTATAGAGTGCATGTTGCGTATAAGTTCTTCTCCTTCATTCGCTATTTTGCTCTTCTTATTGTTATATACCTTCTTCATTTCCCTTTCTATACTCATCTACATTGCAGAATGACTTCTAGAAACAACCCTTTTTTTAAACTTGTCTCTCCTTTTCTCTTCTTAGGTATTTTTATCTTGGCACCAAAAGAGAAGAGGGAGAAGAAGGAAGAGAGAAAAGCAAAACTTATATCACATATCACAAAAAGAAGTATATCATTCCTGATGTAGGCAGGTAGTGGGTTAGATGTTGGTGTGACCCTCCACCCCCCCTGATGAGAATTGGGGGTCAGCACACTGAGAAGAGAATGATAAATAAAGAGAGAAGTAAGGTCCCGGAAAATGTTTGCCTGCTTCGACAACCTATATACGACCGACCCGGCGAGTTGGTACCGAACCTACGTACGTTACATATCTACCTACATAGCCTCCTCTCCCCACTCGACCACTTTATCCCCTACCTCGGGGATATGCGCCGTGCTGGTTCGGAATTTCGTTGAAAGGAGCTCGGATGCACGAGTTCCCCCCCTCCCCTTCAAGCTCAGGCGTTAGGAGAATGCCGGTACATGGAATCAGACAATCTATTTTTCATTTTTGAACCCCCCCCCTTGTCCTTACCATCGACTGAACCCGACAGCTCGGGATTGCGCTTCTCGAACCCCTGAGCCTCTTCCCCTCTCCCCCTCCCCCTCTTCCCTTGGCAACTTTCCCAAGGTGCATTGATACTTGTAAAGTACTTATTTTCGGATTAGTGGTGTAATTGTCAAGACAACAAGGGATGTGGGCCTTTTTATTTTCCCCTAAACCGACCCCGTCCCCCTTCTTTCTCTGGTACTATCTATGTGGTAGTAGTATAAAGTAATTAAGCTAATGAACTAGTCGAACGTAGCAGCATTAATAGCCAGAAGAAAAAGGAAGTAGTTTGCGAGATCGATCTTGCAGGATATAGTGCTAGCAGGTCCAAGTAGACCAAAAAAAAGGTCAAATCATACATACCTAGTAACGAGAATCTTGCCAATATGCTGCTCCTAATACGCTAAGTATTGTATGATTTGAATACATCCGTGGGTGGTTTCTCTAGCCAAATAGGCCAAACCCAAGTATCCAGCACTGCTGTGACCCTAATCTCCCTATCTCACAGACGGACGTTTCTACTAACACTGGTACGCGCGCACGGGATGGAATGATGAATATTACATCAAAATTGGACTTCGTCGTTGTTTGGGTCAACCCCCCTGTCCCCTTTTCCCCATACCAAAACCTTGACACTAGTAGGTTAACCTAGACTATTCTATATCCCAAACTAGGACCAAACAACCTTTGAGTTAGGAAAATTCACTAGGGCTAAGTTTAATGCTACATATTGATGTGCCAACAACACTCGGAGACAGCCGATTAGTATTGACATGGACGCCCATGTATGGTTGCATATTTCTGACTTTTTTGAATTCACTGATATCCAGGAATTTTCCTTGTGGACGGAAAAAGCGTGGGGAACTTCTCGATTTTATACTGGAGATTTTTCTTGTCTGTCCAGAACATTTTTTGTTATTTTTTGCTGTCCTTTCTCCTTTTCTTCCTATCTCTATCTATACACAACATTTGTGAGATGAAGGATATCGGGGATGGATAAATGATAAAACGATGATCTCTGGTCGCCGTCCGAAACCAGAATATATGTAGATGCCTTTTTCTCTCGTTCCATCATTCTTATTTTAATTGGGAAATAAAATAAAATAAAATAAACATGTCGATGTCTCGTAGGGACGCATTTCTGGGAAAATATCTTTCAGCCACCAAAACCACCAGTTATGCAAGGGTACCTATTCAAAAGCTGTATGAAAACAAAAAAGGCCACACCCCCCTTTTGAGGAAGAGACCAAGAACGCTAGTGCCGGCCGCCAAACATGACATTTGCGATCGTCGTGAGTGTCGTGACAGGCAATGAAAAGACATTAGTAATACAAAAATTTGGAGGGTTTTCGTGCCTCGGGAATCGAATTCGCAACAAAGTCAATGAAATATCGGTCATAGGAACCCGCCCTCGTTGGCACCAAATACACCTATGCTACCGCGCCATCGACAGCGCTCGTCACGCTCGCTCGGCGAAATATTTGGGCCTCGGGGACTTAGGTTAGCGCGAGGGGTGGCCTGTTGCGCCTGGTCGAAATCACTACTCCCCCGCCTGCTATCTGCACTAGCATTTGTTTGGACAAGCAACAGACTGCTGCTGCTGCTTAATCTCTGTGTAAAATCGTTGAAACTCAGGTGTTTGACCTCAGAAGTAGAGTGTCGTTTTTCGTGGCTCCGTCGATTCTCGTCCGGCACTCTGTTTAAAGCTGCTTGGTTGATTACTTCGGCTGAAGGAGGTGGTAATTGTGGCTGACTAGCGGTTCGCTGGGTGGTTCTTAATCTTGAATGCGCAGTGTGCGGTCGGAGAATCGAGGGGCCGCTATCAAAACCTCCTGAGCTGCTGTAGTGCACCGTGGCCCGAGCACTTAGAGGCCAGGGCGGCCTTCCGTGATTCGTGTTGTGGCGATCGGCTATGAACTGGAGAGCTTTGGACGCGGATGGGCCAATGCTATCATGGTCCACATCATGCTCGAATCCATCGCTATCCTCCTCATCATCGAACTGCTCACCGACATCACTTCCGTCCTCGCTCTCGTCGTCGTCTTCTTCCCAAGTGCTTCTCATCGGCTCCTGAGTAGTCCTTATGTCCTTGTGAAGAGTCCTCTGGCGGTCCTCCGCCTCACGCATCAATGCCTCAAACCTGGCGAGCGAGCTGAGCTTCTCTTCCCCGGGAAGTTCCCTATCCGAACCAGGTATGCATCGGAGCTGAAATGCCCTATCGAGGATTGTTTCTCGCGGCGCTGGGGGCGAACTGGAGTCGAGGCTAGGTGGCGCGGGGCATTGGGAGGAGCTGATGCTCGCCCTTCCTCTTACGGGCGAGCTTAAAGTCGATGATCTCCCTTGGGCCGAGGTCCACCCCTCTATAAATATTTCATTATTATATTCACCGACCGTAGGAGCGGGCGATGGAAGTTCCGAAGGGTGAACTAGCGTGTAATGTTGCTGCGCGTAGCCCACACTAACAGGATTCAAGCTAGCGCGAGAAGAAAGATCACTTTTGCGAGAGCGTAGGCTAGGGGATTCAGAACTATATGCCACGGCAGGGTCTCGAGTTGATGCGAATGTCTTAGGCCGTACTTTGGTACGCTTCTTCTCTTTCCCATTCGCTGATGGAGCATGCTCCGTCGGACCCTGGGATATGCTCGGGGCAAAAGGGTTTATAAATGTGGGGGATGTCGGACTGATAGGACTCATAGGCTGCCCATCGAGAATTCCTGGTTGTATCAGTGTCTGTATGCAGCGCGCCCAATCCGCCAAGGTATAATTGCTGTCTTCGGTCGAGCGAAACCAGAGAGTAGTCGGGCCCGAATCCTTTGTGGTCGTCAGACCGGCTGTCCGACTCGATCGGCGTTTCCGTAGCTTATCAGTTACCGGGTCAGGGGAAATCTGAACACATAAAGTGGGAAGAACATGGCCCTGCTTTCGATGAGCAATATGCTGGACTTGGCATTCCTTTATGGATGATATCGAGTGCTGCTGGACGAGATCTAACTCCTCCTACAGAAGTATAAGCATGGTGAGCTGTGTATGAAGCCCACAGCAGGGAGGGACATACCTTTGTCTTGTATACAGAAAGATAGATGGTGTCTGAGCTGAGCAGGTGCTGTGGCTTGCTGCCCCGACCACTAACATCTTTGATACGACTAGAAGTTAAGACCTGGGCAAGCGAGAGGTTTTGCTGGCTGGCGTCCTTGGGCGCGGTAACAGGGCCAATGACGACGTATCGACTCTAGAAATAGGAGTATAGTATCAGCACATGGGGGTCAAGTGTTGAGGCGTAGCTCATAAGGGACTAGGTAAGTATACCTTCCAGACGGCTCTTCCAATGATCGTGCCCCGATCAGGGGGGACGAGTAGGTTGCCCTCCATGTTCAGTCTGCGATTCTGCAGGTCGTCGTCGTTACGACGCAGGTCGCGCAAAGTTTCGGCTCTTCCTCGCTCCTAGTCTCGCTCTTGGTCTCGCTCTTTTTCTCTCTCCCCGATCGGACGATAGCGTGTAGTTGCGCACGACTACAATACTAGAAAATCCGAGGGAACTTTGACTTGGTTCATTAAATATTAAGGCTGCATTGTCCAAGCAATAGGGAAGGGGAGGAGAGTGTGTGTAAGGAAAAGGAAAAGGAGAAAAAAAAGTTTGATGCGTGAGCAAAACGAAGACCGTCTTCCGTTCTAAGTGAGGGAAAGGGAAAAAGCTAAGAATGCATCGAGTAAAAGACGGGGAAGCAGGAAAAGCTTGCAGGCCTTGAGGAATTGGCTTTGCAATTGACTAAAGAAGCAAGCAGTAATAACAGTAAAAATAGGTATGGAACGGTAAAAATGACAGAAGCCAACCCAACCAGCAACAAGTTTTGAAGGGGTAGCACTGTAAATGGCAAAAGGAAAAGAGAGAAGAGAGGAAGAAGAAGCCTTCGCTAACAAGGCTAGTTGAAGGGAGACACCTCCCTCCCTTCTCCCCTGGTCTGGGACTAAAGTAAGTACCTGTAGATAGTTACATGTTAATGGGCAGGTGGCTATAGTGGAAGTGGGGCTTGTATCCGGGCCTACCACTCGCCTGCCTTATCTGTTAGAGTAGAAAGGAGGAAAGACCAGACAGCAGCAGGTACAGGAGGTATACACGGCCCTAACAGCAGCTACCTACCTCCGCTGGGACTACACTACCTAGATAAGGTCATAATAAAAATAACTCTAGGTGAGTTAGAAGGACGGTCTAACGCAGAGTAGAACGAAAGGCAGGAGGTGAGGATGGAGCTGGAAAGGCCAGGGCAGGGGGCTCAGCAGGGGTTCGGTGGGGGCGGGTTACTAGTAACCATCATCTCACTGGTTGGCTCGCACAGCAGAAAACGGGGTACAAGGGGTTACTTACCGGGTAAGCCTAGCACTGCAGCTTTTTTTATTTATTTTAATTCTCCAATGTACCTGACCTGCCTCGTTACAGGGCAAACCCGCGCAGGAACAGGCTCCAATGTGTCCCTCAAGACGTCCCGTTCTGGTAATGAACCTCACCTCCAGTACTCTGGTAAATGAGTGCAACACTTTTAACGGGTAACACAATTCCAAAGGGGAAAAAGAAAAAGATAGAAAGCAAAACAAAAAATTGTGTAAAAAAACCCCCCACTGCACATACTAACAATTAACAAACAAAAGAAGACGAAGAATAGAAGAGACAACAGTGTTGTTACTTAGGTAGTATACATACCTAAACCTATAGCATAGTTTTAAATAAAATTATGTAGTATGTAGGGACTTGACTTGTACACTAGCTGGAGTAGGTAGGTATGAAACGAGGCACACTACCTGGGAAGCTATGCGTAGGTACTTAGTTAGGTTAGATCAATCAATTATATCAATGTATGTGAGTGTTAGATCTAACATGTCAATAATAGAGACTGACTTATACACTTCTTACGTACATACATACATACATATACGTACAGGCGGGCTCGCTTAGAACATGGAACAACATAATGGCTTGCATACATCAATCATCACGAACCTCGTTTGGGTTGACTAACCTACATAACATAAGAGTTACATACACGACACGATACAAGACGATATGACACGACAAGACACGTCTCCATCACATAATATCCTAGTCGTAGTGTACAGCCTACCTACCTTACCCAGTAGGTACACGTCGTCAACTACCTAGAAGCGGCCTGGCCAGGCAGTGCTCTGTGCTATAGAGAATATCGCAACTTTTAACCCGAGAAGCCGACACATCTCGCGTGCTAACGTTCTACCCGTGGCACTATTTCGATCAGCTACATCTAGATGGAACTTTCCCTAGGTCTTACCGCTAGATCCGTATTAAATAATAGGGTCCACCAAAAGCAAAGTCCACATTGGAAGTTTTTTCTCTTTTTCTTTTTCTTCTTCTCTTACCTACATAGTTTTTCGTCATACTACTTGCATTGATAAAAGAAAAAATGTACATACGACTAAAGTGGGAGTGAAAGTGTGACAAGAGCGTTGAAAAGAGAGATGAAACCCGATATGCTTATTAGTACTGTCAACTATGTACACTACTTACCAGACTACATAGTACCTACCTAATTGGACAAAGCAGCTGAGTTCTTACTATTACCTAGTACATGGGTTGGTTGGATATTAACGTTTGACTATGCTGAGTATGTGATTTTTAGTGTAGTACCAGTGGTCAGAAAGACAATTGATTGGAATGAGCGATCGGAAGGAGAAATCCTCACAGAGGTAAGAGAAGACGACAGTTGAAGGCAAGACCACCAGAACCAGAAAAAAATAGGGGCCACCGCTACTTAGTCCCATCACGTAACCGGTCGCATTTTATGCGGCCAGCTGCCACCGTTTAACAAATGACAACAAACAAACATGGACATGCTTTTAAAACTTAACCTAATAAGTGACTAAGTTATGTAATACTGGGGAATTCAATCGAAATTCGATTGATTCCTTCTCCCAAGCCCCTCTTTCATCCTCGACTGATTCCCGACATGACCGATCATGGGATGAACCTCAACCTGACAGCCGCATAAAAAAAAGAGAGAGCCCAAACCGTATAGCAGAACCGGCTGCGTGGGAATGTGGTGAC
Organism: Biscogniauxia mediterranea; assembly: GCA_018398605.1. Classification (NCBI taxonomy): domain Eukaryota; kingdom Fungi; phylum Ascomycota; class Sordariomycetes; order Xylariales; family Xylariaceae; genus Biscogniauxia; species Biscogniauxia mediterranea. The sequence goes on from JAGXTR010000005.1 coordinate 863,187, forward strand.
TGATTCTCCTGGACCTCCGATCAAATTCGCTGCAGCTAGCTGCCGCCCATGTGTTTTGCATGTGCGTGCTAGCACTAGACCAGACGGTGGATCACTTGATATTACCGTGTCTGTATGCAATATGTATGCGGTGACGCACCGGAACCCTACACCCAGCCCGCCTGCATGTATGTATGTATAGGTATGTACGTATGTAAGTCTACTAATGCATTCTTTTTTTTCTCTTTCAATCTAAGGGGTCTTCCAGAAGCCCTGCGGTGCCGGAAAAGCAAAGCTCTGGCCAGCCAACCAGCCCTCCATCATCATCTCACTTACATATTTTACCGGCTTCCAGCCCTTTTTATTTATTTTTCCTCTTCCGGTACCGTTCGTCACATACATAAACACAGTAAGCAAAGGCCTATACCGCTTACCTGTGTAGCCTGCCTACTACTACTAGGTAAACAGTCATATGGTATGTACCTGTTCCTCAGCCGCTACTAGGTACTTATTATTATAGTAGAAAAAAAGCATTACGGCATCAACGTTTCTAGAAAGAGTCATCTGATTTCTAATGGGCATGGCCAAGATAACCGACATCCTGGTGACCGATCCCGGCCAGGATCAGGGGTCAAAAACGATATTGCGGACGGGGTAGTTTTCGGGAACCAATGGCCGCCCTCGACCTTCAACGGGAAAGGGGGGGGTCCGCCAGCTACCTACTGATTGGATCGAGTCTCCTCTCGTCAGTCATTGACTTGGCTTACAAGTCAAAAATGATGACTCTGGCTCAGCACCGAGAAATCAGATCCCTCTTTCAGAAATATCCTATACGAAGCGGGCCTATAGCCTATGCACCGAGCGTACGGCCTCATGACGATCATCCCGTATGTGGCATCGTCAGTGCCGAACGGAGGCACCGTCGACATCATCGCTTTCAGCTGACAGGTGGCAGACGCCTTGACCCCGAGACCGGCCCACGGTATTTCATAGACGTACCTAGTAGGTATGTAGGCGAGACGATATACGGTAGTATATACATATTGTAAGTATTTGTATGTAGGTGTAGTGTGTGCGTAGCGTACCACAGTCGTAGTGATCGCGTCGCTAGTCCGGCATTATTTCCGAACTTGTCGACATCTCCAGTACTAGCATGTCTTCTAACATCGCAAGTTTGTCCGGCCTAGTCTTATTAGCCTTATCGCTTGCTAATCCCATTTTGCGTAAGCTCAGACTGGAGCAGCTCCTGGTGCCGGCCTCTTGGATGCTCCCCAACCGTTATGTATGCTGCTGCTGCAGAGCTGAAGGGAGATCAACTCGACGGCACAATGCCATGCATCCCCTGACGATATTCCCATTAGGTATGCTATTGTACGAAGACATCACCAGCAAGCATCATCCGCCCTCGCTTCCTGTCGCTTAAATTTTTTCCGAGGCTCGTTGCCGAACAATACTTATACCTAGTGTAGTAGATAAGTAAGTACTTTGTCCTGTCTTGTCGCCATGATGTACCCTGGCTATCGCAACTTCAGACCCCTGAATAATGGTAACCTATCAATGTAACTTCACCCCCTAATTGTAGTGGCCCCTACGATACACATATATGTATGTAGGCAGTACCTAGGTTGCCCATAACAGTGGGGGATGGTTCCCGCTGCCTTCCCATCTATTCGGTAAACGGGTCCCCCTATGGACAACAGCTAAAGGTGTATGGTGAGTAGAACATATACAATATTACGACGAAGAAAACCCCAAGACCCTCTCGATGAGGATCACCGGCTTTGCACCGGGATAGCACAAGGGGCTACGTATCAAGTCCTAACTTGATTTCTCAACTATAATCTCTGCTAGCTTCCATCGATTGAAATTTCTTCTCGCACAGGCCGTCTGCTTCACGGCTTTATTTGCCTGTGGCCTTGTTGCTCCCGCCTATCCTCCCAACAACGAGCAGGTTAAGGTCTGTACGCTGACGTCCTAAACCCACTCCCCTGCATAGGATCCTAGGCTTTCCAGTACCAAACGATGGCATAAAATGAATCAGCCGGCGTAGTTGATTCAACGGCCATGGGTTGCTTCACCAAAGGAAACAAGGCATCCAAGCTGGCCCCATAAGTTAAAGGATCATGACTCGTCAGGGTTGATGTTACGTATGTACCTAGCTACATGCACTACAGTACCAAGCAAGCAAGCTCGCCAAGTACCTATCTATGTATGCACACACATAGTAGGTATGTAGGATGTACACTAGGAAACCTACACATGTTAAGGTTAAGAGACATCGCCCCCATCATCGCTGACATCAATGGACAGAAGACTATCGACCAAGAAGGGTTTGAAACTTTAAACGGACGGACGCAGGTCTATACCCTATAAGTCTTTCCGCTATGAAACTAATGGTTTCAACACGCCATCCCAGACACATCTCGTCATGGACTTTCATTGATGTACCAGACATAGACAACATACGCTCGGCCGATAAGCTCGACTTTGTCTCGAGTAAACAGCAGGCAAACTCCGATTCTATTTGCTGCCCTAGTTACACTGGTTTTCACAAGTCCGCTTTGAGCGCTCTCTCGGTTCTGGTGTGTACACTACACCGCCAAAAAGCTAAGCAAATCCAAATGGAGCCGAGAGCAAAGCAGTAAGCGCAGAGAGCCACAGTGGGCTGTTCATCGACTTCGAGCATCATTCTCCCTCCGACTTCATATATCTGGGGGTTCACCAGGATTTATCGCCGTCCAGTCACCCCTAAGGATATTATATCTTAACGGCGGAGGATTCTCGCTCTCATAAATTTTTTTATTTTATTTTTTACACTTTCCCCTCGTTATCACTGCTGGTACTGCTATAAAGCGGATGAGGCTTTCGGAAAAGTAGGTACTTCGTCTTGGGCTGATACGGACCGAGATCGTCCTTGCGACAAGATGTTTGATCGGCCAGCGCTCGTTCACATCCGAAGTTGTTACACGATGACAACCCGGATGGCGGTGGGACTTACAGGTCAGTAAGTACCAAAGGTCTACCTTGCGTCATGCAGAACATACACACATACATACATTTATTCCAACGTACCTATATGAAGACAAATATGATATAGGACAGATGAGAATGAGACAGCGACCGCACGATAACGACTGGGTGTCGCACGGCTTGCCGTCCCTTAGCTCAGTAACCGGGAGGTTCTGCATGCATCGTTTCCATGCTCCCAAATAAAAAGGCTCATACTAGTGATAGCAGTAAACATATCGTCCAGGACAGGCTATCGTCAATGCCAATGACACGTACCCACCCCCGGGTCATTCCCGCTGACACCCTCGACTATTTAGGACCCAAAGTACCCCCCCACTTCCTCGATAGAAACAGGTCTTCTTGTCTCAGATGGACAAGTCATGGCCAAGTTCCCGAGAGGGATGCGGATCCTCCATAATAACACTTAGACAATATGCCCAAGAAGGCAGATGACAAAGGTGCGGGAGGAGGGAGGGAATCAATAGACCGAAGCAGACTATAGAGGCACGATAAGAAACGACACATACCGTGCATTGAATATCACATGTTGCCAACATCGATTCGATAGTAGGTAGTCTATGAAAGGAAGATCGACCTCCTAGAAAGTCGATTAACCTAACCTAGCGGGATAGTCCAGCGGCGACCCGAACTATCACCGCAGAGAAAGAATGATGTTATCTCATTCGCCCCTCACACCAATTCGGATGCAATTCCAACATCCGTACCTACATTAGGCCTGAAGAACATCAGTTTCGGTTCACAACCGCCACTGGTTCACAACAGCAACGTTTATTGTGCTCTCGTTTCCTCTTGCTCTTCTCTCTTTTCTAGGATATAAGCTTGGCGCGCCAACCTAGAATAGACAGAATATTCACATTATTTACCATAACGTAAGACCACCAGCATATATAATCTTAACTAGTACGTACCAATATATCAACATCAATGTCAAGGTGTGTGTTGTTAAACTACTTATGTAACATAGATCAACATATAAGAAAGAAAGCTTCTTCGCAATATCGAACTACATACCCATAGTAAGTCGATGGTCATAGGTTACATTGATGCTTAATACTCCGGTATATAGGACCAAAAAGAAGGAAAAAGACATAAGAGGCAAAAGAAAAAACGACAGGCCGATGTCAATGCCAATGCCAATGCCAGCCACATCCCACGGGGTTGCGAATAGATTGGAACTTCCCTTTAATTGACCAACCACAGCTCCCTGGGGATTCGAGATCCTAGTGTAGGGAAGCCAGGCACACTACTATGCCGTCTATGGCGACATGGTCCGATGCGACACAATCACGCACATACATACACGATCCATCCTATCCCATCCCTTTCCTTTCCTTCCTTTCCCTTAACTACCCACCCCCCTGCTTTATCATAGTGTATTTATTTGCTTCTACTACCAGACACTAGTAGTAGTGGTATTTTTCTCACTAACTAGTAGGTACCTGAATGTACGACTAACTAAATGTAACCGAACCCGCACGGCCCCCTCCTCAACCCCCTCCATCAATACTATGCGTCTCTCCTTTAAAATAAATAAAATAAAATAAAATAAACTCACGATGGTGTTTTAATGCGTCAATAGTATGGTTTGGTATGGTATGGACTTTTGCGGAGGTTTCAAAAAAGGAAAAAGACAACCTTGCTTGACACACATACATTCACGCATACGCACATACGCCTTTCTTAAATCTCCCCGAGGTTTTTACTCCCAACCCTCCGCCCACATCCCATCCCCATTCTCCATTCGCAATCACCCATACATACATATGTACATCAACTAACCCCCCACAACACTAGATGACCGGTCCGAGACCCGTGCGGGGTATGTATGTATGTGCCATGTAAGTACGTATGTAAGGTGAGGTAAAACGTTACCTTTTTTTTCGATCAGGTGGCTCTCCTGCCAGAAACTAACTTGGGCATGTAGGTACTTTATCTGTTACAATGCCTCTCGGGCCACTGGTGTTCTGTTTAATTAGATCTCATGCGCATAGGCAGGTAAGCAAGTAAAAGTAAATAAGTAAAATAAAGCATACCACTGCGTACACGGAAAGAGAAAGGATCCTTCCATACATACATATATAGGTAATATGTAATATATTCACGTAGTATGTCTGTATATATATACGTGCGGGTCCTCCCTCCCCTCTCCCTCCCCCTTTCTTCATATCTGATATCGTCCATGTAGGTAAGTTAGGTAGAAATTTGGATATAGCCCGACTAAACTACCCTGGGTTAGCTAACTGATCGCCCTAGCAATGCGTACCTACATACACACATACATATAGAACCTACATATGCCCCCGTTCGGTGACATGTATAGAGGATATATATATGCATGACATGTACGCAGGCATGTAGCATTGATGTATGTATGTATGTATGTATGTACGTACGTACGTACGCATGTATGTATGTACATATTCTGTATGTAGGTAATGCATGTTAGTCTAACCTAGCGCGAATAAGTTCCGACAGGAACAAGCAGCAGTAACTCGAACTGCCATGAAATTACCTTGACACAACTCCTCCTGCCTATAGGGCACGCGCGCGAACGTGCCATCTCACATAGGTAGTACAAGATAATAGGTAGTATACCTACCTAGTATAATAAATATAGTGGCGTTATCGTATAGTCGAACATGCGGCACAATCACGGCTGACCGAGGGGGGGCGCAAAGTAGGTAAGGCAAGGTAAGCCAATTTTACTTGCCATCCTGCCAAACACCAAAATAGAAAAGGGAATATACCTACACACACACACATCTTATCCCTCGAAGGAAGAGAGAGAGAGAGAGAGAGAGGCATTGCGCTTCCCTCCCAGAGATCTACATAAAAAATAAGATATATAAATAAATAAAAACACGAACACGAGAAAGATTAATGATGATGATAATAATAATAAGGCGTAAAGTTGGATAGGATGGTGAAGTACCTGCTACTAAGTACCTACATCCCCATTCCCTCTTGGCTTTGCGCGGCGGCGCATGAACGGGGGGGCTTTTGGTGGGGAGTGCTTTTGAAAAAGAAAAAAAAAAGAAAAAAATCATCGAATCCAAATATCAGTAGTAATACTTCTTCCTTTGGCTTAATCGGACTTTTTTTTTTCTCTTGGTCTTGTTCTTGTTCTTGTTTCACATAGTTGCTCCTCGTCCCCAGAGCTAGCTAAGTAGCTAGTCCGGGGAAAGGGGGTGGGGGGGGGGGGGACGAACGGTAGTGCCTCGGCGGAGGATTCGTCTGAGGATTAGATACCTGGTCTAAGAGTGGAGACGACGTGAGGCTCTCTCTCTCTCTCTCTCTGTGCGTCTCTCCTTTCCGGTAAGGCCTTTTGTTTTAATTCACCGCAAGCAAGCGGCACTTGCTAGATATACGCAAGAGACTTTAACTTGGACCAAGCTAGTAGGATTAATACTACGGAAAGTAAGTTAGTTAGAGTGAAAAGGGACATTGACGAAAACCAAACCAACAGTTTTGGGTAGGTAGTTGTGCGTACGTGCGTGCAGATATTATATTACACAGGTACCTACCTACCTACCTACCTATCGATACTGGGTTAGGCAGGTATGCGGCAAACTCGGAACACAAGAGATCCGTACGTGGGAATAAGGTAGGTATGAGGAAGGAGACAAGAGGGAGTTGCACAATGAAGGTTTTTTTTTTCTGGTTATTGTGCACGTGCTTACATACATACATACAGTGGGAGGGCGGAAGTGCTCGTCCATGGCGTGGACGAAAGACTATCTAACCAATCTACTCGCCGCCCGCTCCCTAGCACTCTCGCTTTTCCCAAGTAGAAGTGATTGCTATTACACCTGCCACCCCGGGATTGACTTGTCTATGCCTAGAAGTGAAAATAGAGTAAAAAAACTGCTATAGAGTCCATATACGTCTTGATTTGAGTAAGACTATTAGGGGCGGAGGGGAAGGGACAAAAGATCGTAGAGCTTGGCATTAACTATAGCACTACTCTCTTCTCAGACTGGAAGACTCACTTTTTATACAGAGGACGTTACTAGCCTCGCTTTAAAACCGTAGGACTCGAATTCACTTAGTTAATTTAGTCTATAGTTCCTGTGGCGACTGATTGACTACTTTTGAGCATCAACTATGATCATACGGGATAGAGTATGGATATAACTTCATTGTCATTTAATATCCTATTGTACCTTTCTCTCATCTAACTCATGAGAACTATTATACACTTGTAATTTCACTATACTAACGTATCCTTTGCAATGTTGATAGGACGGGGTTGACTCTGGGACCCCTATTTATTAGTCTACTTTAGATGATTAACGCCCATTGCCTATAAAGTTTTATAGGCCGTTCTTGCAGGGAAATACCCACCCAGTGTTAGAATATCATTCGACGTTCTCAATGGCGTGAACACACCAAGAAGTAGGACTATCACAGAAAATGCAAGGCAACGAGCATTACTAGTCAGGGGAACTCGAGGCAGGCAACATGAGGAAACGCCTCCCTACCTATTACCTATCTAGGTATCTATCTACTTAGTTGAAAGAAAGAGGCTTATCAGGAAACCAACCGCCCAGCTGCAGCAATCCCACTCGTTCTTGATGATGCCTCGTTACACGGAGACGTACTCACTCTCTCACAGTTAACCCCCTCAAGCCACTTAAGGGGGGCTTTCCGGCTCCCTTCCTATAGGTGACCACATACATCCCAATCACAATTTCCATCTCCGATACTCCAGTTTCCCATGTATGGAAGGCCGATCTCCCGTATCTCATCCACAGTTCTATATAGCCACAACTGTATGATAACCCGTAGCCCGCTTTGATAGCAAATTACATCAGGGACGATTATAGTCATGCTTAGCCGAGTATGAGAAAGGAGGGGGGGGGGGGGTGACGGGGCTCCTCTCACGCGCGTGCGGCCCGCGCCGCAGCAAAAAAAAAGATAGCTAGCTATAAGCGAGATCGAGTAAGTTATTCGGGAATAGGCACGAGCCAGAAGGGGAAAAAAAAACTTAACTTTATCTGGACCCTCCCATACCCGAGATCACGAGCTACATACTTAACCTAGTTGGTAACGAGGGGGAACGACGAGTACACAAATCAGCCAGCCCCCTTTTTACCCCGTAAGAAGGGGAGAGAGAGAGAGAGAGAGAGGTAGGTTAGTGTATGTAGAGTCTCAGTCTCACGAGTTTCGGTTTTTTTCCTTCTGACCGCTCGAGCCTCGAAAAAAAAAACTCCCCCCCTCCCCTCAATATATTAAACATAGGTACACATACATATACACATCTACGAAAGAACTCTAAGGAAGAGAAGAAAAGGAAAAAAAAAATTATTTTCTTACGTACCTGAGAGAGAGAGAGAGAGAGGATCCATCATCCTCGTCTGCCCCGACGTGGTACTGCATGGCTGCACGATGCGCGTCAGCTTACTAACCTTTTGCCTCTCTCTGCCCGTTTGCCTTTGCCTCACCTTACCTCACCTTGCTTTCAAAGGCAACGTATATTTTATATATTTAAGCTTGAAATCATGCACTATATCTTTAATTCGGTACCTACCTACCTATACTCATGATACTCCGTAAGCGGGAGGTGACCGCTTCAACCCCCCCCCCTCCCTCCCCCCCCTTCCAAGGGCCAAGTTCAACCCGCATTTTCTTTTTCTGTGCCTTGAAGAAGATCCCCTATCCTCCTTGTTATTAGGTATATGTGTGTATAAGTTCTGTCTTATGCTTTTTTTTTTCTGCAACTTCCCATGTAATAATGGACCGATATGTATATTGATGTATTTCTGCCAGCTAAGTATATCCACATCCACAACTTTGGCCCCTCGCCCCCCCCCCTTTTCCTGCTAAGTTAGTCTGTGACATATGCTGCTAGCCGGGCCCTATTTACCTAACCTACACTAACTAAGAGCTCGGGAAAGTACCACACATGAAGGGACGTTTCTTCTTCTCCATTGGAAAGTCACGTAAAGTAGGAGTATATTTGCTCACTACTACTACTACTATAATAATTATTACTATTATTACTATCATAATCACTGCTGCTGCTTCCCACTCCCCCCCTCCCCCCGGCGTGTGAATATGCAGAGTGATAGACAGAGACTTTCGAATGTGTGGATCTAGACTTGCTTGAAGAATAACAAGCAAAAGAAAAAAGGGGGTAGGGGGGGATGGTTACACTACGCACGCTTTGCACGCTCTTGACCCCCTTCCCCCTTTTCCTCCCCTCGAAGGGGGGGGTGGGGGGGGGGGGACGAATAAGCAGTCACGCAATTACCTTACCTTACCTACACACCTACCTCCGTACCTGATTCCACCTACGTACGGTAGGAGCTAAGAGACGCATGCAAGACGAGGACGAGGTACACACTAAATCGACGCAAGAGCATGGTCCTCGTTGCCGCGTGTTTCGGCTTGTCTGTCTGTCTGTCTGTTTATGTAAGAACCACGCAGCCTCGCCTATCTTACGCAAATCAGGAATCAGGAAACCAGGGGCGAGAGGGGGGAGAGAGAGAAGAGAAGAGAACCAAGTCAGGCCGCCTCTTCCGCCTCCTATTCCCCATCTCCATATCCCCTCCCCCCCTTTAACTTCAATGTATACTCGGCTCCGGCTCCGTGCCGGCCGGTATCGCTCTTGTGCGTTCCTTGTCGGGTATTTCATGCACGAAGAAGAGAAAAAGGTAAAATAAAAAAACAAGTAAGGCGAGGTAAGCACTACCTAGGTTTCGATTTCTTGTATCGATCATGATGTTTTAGGGATGGGTCGAGTCGGGTCGGTCGTTCTCGTGATGCGGAGTTTATCGGCTAACCCGGTGGAAAAAAAAAGACCACACGCACACATATAACACATACGTATATACTATATCTTCATGCCATGCCATGCGATCCGTCTCTCGGCATACCGTCGTACCAGAGAAACCCAACTTAAATCAACTAACTGAGTTCAGAAAAAGAAAAACCCCGAGCAAGGCCGGCCAAGCCCCCCCTTGCCCCCGACCCAAGAAGCCACCCGTCGTACTGCATATTCATCGGAACCATAGTTAGCCGGGCCTTCCTCTGGCCCTTCCTGTCAATCCCCCCTCTCTCACCCCTCTGTTTCGGAAAGAACATGACGACGATTATGATTCAGAAAGAGAATACAGTTTCTCTTATATATATATCACATGTAGGGTCAACTTCTGCGTAACCTGAGCGCTCCCTCCCTCCAGAGTACCTAGCAATAGTAGTAATAGTAGTGTGTAGACGAACCACGAGCTCTATACACTCATTGTCCCTGCACATGCTGGCATAAGTGTGTGCCTGACGCTAGTACCTGATGGACAACGCAGCAAGCAGCACTTCCCCGCCCCCCGGTGTCTTCTGCATGCGGGCAACTCGGAAACAAAAAAACAGATGGTAAGGTAACCTAACCTATGAAACACGGGGGAGGGGAAGGAGACGAGGGTGAGAGAGAGTGAGAGAGAGAAAAGCAGCCCCAGAGGAAGGTCAACCATGGTAGGTGGGTATGTAAGTAAGTATGTAAAGCCGCAGCTTGTTTATTTGACATGTTTCACGGGCCTACGGACATATAGTTGAAACAAGTGTGACTGGCTGCTTTTTTTTCCTCTCTCTTTTTTTTTTTTTTTTCCCTCTCTGCACCAGCTTTCTCGGTTGCGGCACGCGCACGAACTTCGTCTTCGGAATCGGGATTAGCAAAAGCACAGCGAAATTTTCTTCATGCGCAATGTGGGTAACGAAACAGAGCCCGTGCGGGTTTGTCTGCCAATCGACCTTGGAACGAAGGCCCTGGGCGGCGTATTGCCGAACAAGACTCGGTTTGAGATTCTTGCCAGTAATCTCGCCTATCTAAGGCCCCTCCGCAATAAGCCAGCCTTTTCGTACATTCCTTAAGCGGTGTGTATAACTGGCAAGAAACCGGCCCGCATCATAGCTTGACCATTAGAGAAGCCAGAAATTACAGAGGGACGGGTGCTCGGGCAGGGCTCCGAGACATACATATTCCTGCTTCTCGAACGTAGTTCTCGCCATCATATACGTGTAGAGCCGTTGTGTATGATGAACTTTTCTTCTTCTTTTCGTCTAGCCGATTAACCTGTAACTATGGATGCTCTATTTCAAATCAGTAAGCTGGCTGTCTCCTCGAGTGCCTTATTTAATAGCTCGGTTGCGATGGGATCTTGTGGGTGTATAGCGAGAGCTTCGTGTAGGACCTCAACGGCCTGGTCGAACTTGTCCCCTTGTTCCATATATATCAACCCCTTGGCTGAGAAAATGGCAGCATCTTTGCCACCCTGTCTGAGGACCTCATCGAACTGTTCGAGGGCCTCTTCATATCGTTTTGCACGCCGATATGCGTGTGCTAGATTGGTACGTGCCGATAGCCAGGCTAGCGGCTCTGAGTCTATGTCCTCAGCCACCTCCAGGGCTTTGAGGAAGAGCGTAGCAGCATCCTGAGGTCGATCTTGATGGTAATAGACGACACCCATCTCGTTCAGTAGTAGTGGATCGGTTTTACATAGGCCATAGGCAGTTTTGAGAAATTCGTCAGCTAATGTCATATTGTTGAGAGCATGGTTTTGCATCCCAAGGAAGACCTGTGGGAGGTGGGTGCCCATGAACAACCGGGCAGCTGTCGAATAGGCCGATATAGCTTGGTCGTGCTCCCCTTCGGCAGCAAAGGTATGGGCAAAGCCAATCCAGGCGGGCCCGAAGTGGGCATCCATCATGCTAGCTTTACTGAAGTACCGTCTCGCCTCGGCGATTTTGTCTATAGAGAAGTAGTAAATTCCCACGGCAAGCCAGGTGCATGGCTCCTCAGGATGATTGTCGGCAAGATCATGTGCTATAAGAAACAAGACATTTTTCATCTGAAGCTCATAGAGGCAGGCGAGGTGTAAGGGATATATACTAAAGTTGTACTTGTCCTCCTGGAGGACAGAGTCGGTGATGGCCAAGGCATCTTTGTACCTGCATTGGGTGTATAGCAAGTCTGCCCGGGCGAGTAATAAGTCCGGGTTCGAGGAGAGGTTGTAGTGAGTTGATAGGGTCTCGCAAGCAGATGTAAAGGCATCCGGGTTTCGGTATTTGGAAAGCCGGGTGGTATAGAGCATCCTGGTAAACTCTGCGGCCTCCTGAGACGATGACGAATCCCCCGGGACTGCGATAGCGTCGAAATCGAGCGATTCGAGAAACTGCCATTCTTCATCAGGCGACATGAGCGAGTTCTTCATGAGTTGCTGGAAGGCTTCAAAGCACTGGACATCAATCCGCACAGCATCTTTGTAGCACTCCTTCGCACGATCGAATGCATTTTGTTTAGCGTAGCATATGCCCCTCAAAAAGCACATGGCGGCTTCAAAGCGTCTGTTGCCGATGGCCTCCTCCGAGGCCTCATCTTTGCGGTCATGGGTAGCCCTCGAAGCGCCTCTGCCGGGGTGCGCAGTGCCACGACCGCTTGTATGGTGCGTCTTGCGCTTGTGTGCCGGGTTGGTGATAAGATGGGTGGGATTCCGCTCGCCGAGCACAGCCAGAGCCTCGTCAAAGCGAGACTGCTTGATGAAGCAGTGGGCGGCTAGATACTGGCACGAGGGATTCCGGGTGATGAGGTCTTGCTTGGACAGAAATGACTGTGCCCGGGTGTAGTTGCCGGTAGCGAAATGAACCTGCGCGAGCCAGAAGGCATCGTTGTCATCATCTACAGACCCGAGTAAGCATGAGATCGAGCAGTGCTGGTTGAATGGAGGCGAGACCGACTCGTCAAGGCTAGAAGCTTATCTCCGATGAAAATGGCCGACTCATATTGAGCCTTGTTCAAGGCATCTTGCCTCCACTCGCGAAGGAAGTTTTCCATTGGCACGGCCAAGCTGGAGATTAAGATTGAGCTTGATTGATAGACACCCCTGCTGGTTTGTTTTGACGTGGGGGGTTGTGGTTTTTGACCATCAAGACGCGGTTGGGATGGTAACGGCCCGTGGACTTTGTTGTAGGTTGTAGTGTAGTATCTCTACGATTGTCTTTACCGTATCCTCGTCTCTTCTCTTCTCTTCTCTTTTCTTTTCTTTTCCTCAGATTGAGAAGCCTTTGAGGCGTGTAGTGATAACCAGGTTCTCATCCATTTATAGGTACATTACATGCAAGAAAGGGAAAAAGGTTGATATGTATGAGGTTAGGTAGTCAATGGAAGTGTTGTTGTTGTTGTTGTTGTTGTTGTTGTCGGTAGCTCTAGTGGGGCTCCCCGCGGCCTTATAATTTTCTTTTAACCTAGTGTAGTAGCTTGGTTGGTTACATAGTGCTGATAGGGTACGCTGGTACGTACCTAGGTTATGCATGGAGCCTCAGATCCACTAAAATGAGTAGAAACCTTGGTCTTTTCTAATTGTGGTAATATGTGGGTTATGCTAAGAGCTAGTGTCTTTGTATACGTCAGCTCTCGCTTATCTTCCCATGATTAAATTAAACATATTCCGTACCTTATGTATACTACCTAAGGCAGATAGGTAAGTAGGTACTTGGAATTATAATGGGAAGGTTAGTAGTATACCTAAATAACTACCTAGATATTTCTTTCTTCTCAAGTTACCTACATACTAATGTAAATAGGTATGTTCGTAGGCAGGTAGGTACTATCTTATACTGATAATAAGGTTGAAAGTTAGGGGGCGGGGCCAAGAGATCCATCCATCTTCCCTTCTTCCCCCCCCCTCTTTCTCTCCCTCCCTTTATAGCATGACTTTTACACCACACTAACCTTAGGTACTACCTAATGCCATATATCTTATATGTGGTATGGAAGTACATAGGTAGGCATAGTATAAGTACATAGATAACCGTGCCGGCTTCCGTGTATTCCCTTCACCACCTACACCCATTCAGTCAATCAGAAGCCGTGCCAAGTGCCGCTGACCAAAAATAAAATAAATAAAAAATCCTCTACACTTTATCAAGCCCAAGGTTTTATTCTAAATAAGCAAATTGCTTGTCTGAATCTCTTGGCATTCAATAGGGCGCGATGCATGGACGCCAACTGAAAAAGGCGGGTTTAGAGGATTTGTCTCTTCTCTGCCTCCTTCACTTGTCTCTCACTTTCTCTCCTCCCCCATCCGCTTTTCTTCCACTTACTTACTTCTTCCTTGTTTACCTATTCATGTATGCCGTAGCAGAGAAGCGACACTTATTTACTGCATCTCCTGGTATCCCATAGCCAGCCACCATGATCATCGGCCATAAAGTGTCTTACAAACTCATAGCCGCATCCGTGGTCGTTCTCGTCTTCATAAGTAGGCTTACATCTTCTAGTAACTCCAGGGGCTGTTGAGTAGCATCTCACGACTAATCTGATCCCTTACCCACAGTTGGCTTGTTCTCTACCTCTGTCGACGTCGACTACCAATGGAACCCCTTAGCCAAGGGCGATAGCGGTGCCTCCTCCAATAACACCGATGATGGTGCTATAGCAGGTGGAATACCTTTGCGCATAATGTTCTTGGGCGCTTCTATAACGCGCGGCGAACAATCCACTGGCGATAGAGGCTATCGCCTATATATGCGTGAGAAGCTGACCGCTCTGGGCAACCCGGTCAACTGTGTTGGTTTCAATCGCTTCGGCGATTTTGAGGACAACGACCTTGAAGGCTACGGCGCCCACCGAGTTAGGGAGATTCACGCGCACGCCCAGCAAGCCGTTCCGCCTCTACAGCCTAACCTCATCATCATACAAGTAGGGACTAGTGACTGTTTCCGCAACGACGAACCCCTCACGTTGCTTTCCCGGATGCGCGCTATGGTAGACTACTTGCTTGAGGCATCCCCGCGTGCGACTGTCCTCATGTCTACTCTCGTCACTACCCCGAACTTGCAATTCGAGCCTTGCGTGCTGAGCGTGAATGCGCAAATCCGACAGGTGGCGAACGACCTTATTCGTGAGAATAAAACAGTTTCCTTGGCCGAGATGCATTACAATCAAGGGCTACCACATCGTCCGACCCCCAACGACTTTGTACCAGACCAGATACATCCCACCGATGAAGGTTACCTTATGATGGGCGACATATTTATGCAGTCAATCCGTGAGGTTGAGAAAAAGGGCTTTCTCCAGTCTCCGGTAGACATCGGCATTCCCGATGACGGCAACCAGGGAAGAGAGGAAGAAGATCGAATTCGAGAGAAAGCGCAAGCGGAACACCCGCTGAACCTGTGAAGCATCGAGTTTCCATCTCTGGCTTCATCGATTACGACCATCAGGATGTGAAAAGCATCGGGATTCCTAACGTCACGGATCGTGGTGTCAAACATACCACAGACCATGTTCAAGACTCCGAGAGAAACGAACTGGCTCTTGCCGTGGAATATGCTTCAAGCCTTGGCTTATTCGCAAGCACATATACTACTAAGCTTTGCGAGTCAACCCCCTTGGCTTGTGCGGGATCGCATGTGGTCTTGATTGGCGTTCGACGTTCAGCTAACTAGTAGAGCTTTAAGCTGGGACGACATCAAACCATCATCTATACATCCTAGGTATTACGAAGAGCCTCAAAGGGGCTTTGGTGGATATTTACTTTTCACTACAGGTGCTGTACTGAAGAAACTCAGAGTGGCATGTTTGAAGATGCTACATGCTGCAGGGTGTAAGGCGAAGTTCGGTCACCGAGGATACGGGCTAGTGTTTATATCTGTATTTTCGACCCTAAAAGATTATGCCTGCCGGTCTTCGGCGAATAATGGTTGAAAGCTGTAGCTGAAATAATACAACATAATGCATAATATCCATCATTGGTACCTATGTAGTTTGCCATAAAACTCGGGGAACATGTTTATCCAATGTCATATACTCACAATTAGTTTACCTAGCCCATTTGGCCTAATATATAAACATTGTTGAGCCATTGATCGTACTATAATATTACATCAAGTCAACATGCCGAACTAGTGGACAAGTTAATACAGGCAAGGCTGCTATAGATATATAAAATAAGGGAATGAGCAGCACTACCAAGAGGAACCGCATATTAAGTAATGAATATTAGCATAACCATTGTCCATTGAATATCCACATAGAGGTCTGGAATAGGACCTGGGTTGAAAAACTATTGGTAGTCGATGCTTTAATACAACCTCGAAGAGCAGTGGAAAGCTGGCGAAGTTAGCTACCGGAGAAGCTACTCCGTGGAATAGTTCGGTTCAATGTAGAAAAGGTATTTTGAACATCAGATTGAAGTGCATTACCACAAAGCAACTAACCTGCGGCTACGTAAATATAGAAAAACATTCGCGTCTTAATGTAAGAAAATAAATATTCGTCCTTATATCTATAAACAGGCAAATGCTCTACATGCCCATCTACCTAGTCCTAAATAAATGCTAATCATGTTTTGAAAAGTGATTTGTTCCCCTGAACAACCCCCCCCCCCCCAAAAAAAACCCCCCCAAAAAAAACCAAAAGGTGTCAGAGAAATAAATCGCAAAGGAACTATTATTGTTATATATACATTCTGAAAGGTGTATGTACAAAATCGATTTTTCGATCACAAAGGCCTATATACATGGGCATCCCCATACCCCTAGCATGAAAAGGGGAAAAGTAGGTCTATATACAAGGAACCAGAAAGATAGCAACGCAACACTGGGACAATAACCTAGCCAACCGCCCCCCCACCCATCAAAGAGCCAGCGACATGTCGCTCGTGGGGTAATCGACGTTCCAGACGGGCGCGGTGGTGAGCACTGGCTGCGCGCCGAGCTGGTGGGGGCACACGGGATTGGCGCCCTGGCTGGGGTCCCAGGCGCACTCCTCGTCGTAGCCGTAGCGGCAGACGGGGTCGTAGATGTTGTAGAGCAGGTAGTTCGCGCGGGCCCAGGAGCCCTCGGGGCAGGCGGAGAGCCAGTTCTGCGTCGGCGCGGACACGGGGATCGCCAGGCGGCCCGCCGTCCCGTTGAGGACGTCGGCGCACGCCGACACGTCCGCCCGCTGCCACTGCGCGTCGATCTGGCCCCCGCCTGCGGCGCCTCCAGCGCCGACGACCCCGTGTACAGGTAGTTCCACGCGTCGTACGACACGTCCCAGGCCCCGCCCGACTGGTCGACCTGCAGCAGGTTGACGGACCGGCCCCCGCCGTCACGGTCACGCACGGGCTGTCGCAGTCGGGCGCCATGGGCCAGTACGCCACCCGGTTGACGTTGATCTTGCAGCCCAGCACGCCGATCGAGGACGAGTACCGGTCGTGCGGCGTGATGGAGATGCTGGTGCTGGTGCTGGAGTAGTGGGATTTGAGCGAGGGCTTGTTCAGGGGCGTGGCGGCGGCGGAGGACGCCGCGAGGAGGGTGAGCAGGGCGTTCAGGGCGAACATGATGAGCTAGTCAGGGGTATCTGTGTAAAGATAGACGAATGGAGAGTGAGTGAGTGAGTGTGTCTCTAGAGAGAGTGACTGGTCTTGATTTAGATTAAATATTCCCTTGGTAGGGCAAAGGAGGGACTTGTGGTCAGTAGAGAACTTGAAGCCGACCTATACACGCATGTGTATAAGTGTGAGTGGTGGCGTATGACGAAAACCAAGTAAAGAATGAATGGCTGACTAGATGGCGAATACCAAGAAAGAGTGAACATTGGGGTTCTAACGCCTGCTGTTATATACGCATCCCCATAGCCACTACTATCCGGGTCTCCGGCGTGAGAATCGCAGTAACTCACTTCAACATTCCACTCATGTCTACCCCTTTTAGTGTCCAGCGGTCCATTTATCGAGGGCGCACACATGCTAGGTGTGACGGTATTCCCGCCTGACCCAGGCCAAGACAAGAATAACGAAATTTACGAATCTGGTAAGGGGAGTATTACACTAGGATCCTCTAGGATCTAGGGTCTAATAGGGGGTGTGATGTCGATGTTAAGGATTCACGACGATTCAGTCCATAAGCGGCTTGTTGGTTCTCTTAAAACATCTAAGAAGAGTTGTTCGTCTGTCAACAACTGAGAGTTGGAACGTTGCCAAACTCAACTACGTACGATATGGTTCGAACCCCCAAATCGATATACCAGAGGAATGCGGTATACCCACTCCCCGGCCAATAGCAGCACAGCGAGCAAGGTATAAGAGTCCCAACCAACCAACATGAACTCGGAGGAATGAAAATAGCTTGAGACTATGCAGCCAGTTCCTTACATGTAACCCCAGACCCAGACTCCCCTTGTCAACATCAATCAATGCAACTCAAAGTCAATCTCATCAATTAAGCTTAACTCGCCTTCACTTTGTCGGGCATTACATGCTTCTCGCTTCTCCGATGCTTAATTTCGCCCGGAACCTCACCTGCCAACAACACTCTAGTGAACCAAGTAGACAATCCTTCACTCTAGACATCGACTACTTCACGAACAAGTAAAAATGTGCACGTCGGAGTACAGCTGTCACGTTGCATCACCGAGACGAGAAGTATGACCCAGGCATTCGGGTTTAGAAGACGCTGGGTCGAATGACACCACACACACGTGCGGGCGCACATCGTAGCATCTTCAGGCACAAACACGTGTGCGTAAGACATGGGGAAGAAAACAAAAAAATCATGTGTTTCAAAGTTTCCAATATTTTCTCTCTGTGATAAAAATAGCTTCAAACGGTTCGTCGATTAAGTCCTCCTCTTCACTGTCTCCCTCCTTGCTTACATGGGGAAAGGAAAGGAAAGGGGAAAAAAGCGTGGGAATTCCAAATCATAGTGTGGCTTGACATACCTTCTTGAAAAAAAAGAGAGAAGTTCTTTGAGTTAGTTGCCTGTTGTCACGGAAAGAAAATAAGAGAAAAAAAACCCCCCAGAAGGAACAACTGTAGACGCATATGGGCTCTCTTCGCAGTTGAAGCCAACTAACCTACCTACCTCTTTTCTCAATTTCTGACGCATCACGAGAAAGGCAATCCGCACTCTCTCTTGGTCAATGAGCTGTGATGGGCGAAAAGAAGAGGACCAGTGTAAGCAACGGGCTATTTCATTCTCTCAACACGCAAGCGCCCTTGTTGTCACTCATCGCCGCCATCATCACCACCACCGTTATTATCCACCAGCAGAGGCTACCTGCCTAGAGAGGAGATTAATTTGTCATCGTGCGAGGTGTGCGTAGCTAACCCCTCTTACTTTAACTAAACACATAAACAAGGGCACTGGTTACCCAGACAAATTCCAATGACTCCAGATGCGATCGTAGCGAGGATAATGACGACTTCGACATGGGGGGTAAGGCAAGGGATTTATGTTATAATTATAGTTTCTATAGTAGTAGCTTGAGATAGACACTAGGTGGGCCCCGCTCCTCGGGACGATACTCAAGCCATCCTTTAATATAACTAATGGCGGAACATGGGGATGGGTCACCGAATACCGATCTACCCAGGTAGATTAGCAGGTTATGGAGGTACATGTACCCTATTAGAAAAATCCTAGCGTATACAAACCTACAAGGTATATATATCAGCCCTTCTCGCTATTTAGGCTGGAGAAATTTTCAAAACTGCAAACTAATAACTTACGGTATTCTGGGTACCTATCTGACTATCTAACTACGAAACTAACCTAACTCACAGGGCAAAAAAACAATGCATCAACCTGGCTAAATCGTCTTCGTTGTTATAGTTGGGGGATCTCTCTCTACCTCGACTATGTCAAGGCCTCATAGGGGGAACGGGGTAGTTGTTAAGGTTTTCAGCCAATCTGTTCTACAGTAGGTAGGTAGGTAGGTAAGTGTCGAGAAATAAAGAGATTATGCTGTAGAAGAAAAGTCAAAAGAGCGACGAGAAATGAAAAACCCCCTAGAAGACCGGCCTGCCGAAGAAGAAGAAGAAATGGTGAAGGGGAAAAAGGAAAAAGAAAAAGAAAAACAGATGTTATGCAAGGGTCAAGAAAAAAGAGGAAAAAAAAGGGGTAACTAGCTCAAGAACTCCCCTCCCCCGTCTTCCATCAGATATGCAAGAAAAAGGAAATAGGGAAAATCCTAGTCCCTAACTCTTATTCCAAAACCAACAGACTCCTATCCTTGACTCCCCCCCTTTCCTTCTCTCTACCCTTATTCCTCCATTCCATTCCATCGACACATGTGACATCGTACATATATAAAATTCAACATTCCCTCTTTCTCCTCCCAAATGCACCTTTCCATAGGACACCCGCGAAACCAGAAAAAAACAATGCCATGCTTGCTAACACCCATCCATCCATCCGTCCATCCATCTTACAAAAAGATTTTTTTTTTCACCTCCACATCCTCGAAGCTAGTCTCTCTTTCTCTCCTAAAAAGAGCAAACGAATGAAACCGTCGGCCATATTTCAACTCAGACAAGATGAAAACACATAACTGTCTCGATTCCCTCTCCCGCCCTCTCTCTCTCTCTCATATAGAAATATAACCTAAATCACCGCACCCACCCACCCCTTCTCCTTTCCTCACTTCACGACCCCGGCCATCGCAACCGTAGCCCGTCGACCCAGCGGCTGTATAACACGTCCGAGAGCTGCTTGCAGTGCTCCATGCCGGGCTGCGCCTCGCGGCCGGGATACTTGGCCTGCAGCGCCGCCTTCTCCGGGTCGCGCTCGCGCTCCCTCCTCGGGCTGCCGGCGCCGCTGTGATTGCTAGTCACGCTCTCCTGGCGCCTGCGGTGGTTGTTATTGTTGTTGTTGTTGTTGTTGTTGTGGTTATGGTGATGGTGGTGGCTCTTGAGGTGCGGCTTTCCGCCAGGTGTGGTGGTGAGGAGGTTGAGCTTCGCGGGGCTCGCGGGCTGCGACGATGGCGCGCTCTTGATGATGACCGTGCTAGCCGGGACGTTGCTGCTGTTATTGTTGTTACTGTCGATTGCTGCGCCCACTGCTTTCGTGGGAGTTGATACAGCCGTGGTGGCGCTTTGCAGGAACGCGTTCGAGAGCCTCGTGTCTTGCGCGATGGTCGAGTTAAGGTTGCGCAGCAGGTGATATGCGCCCTCGGGATCGACCGAGTCGAGCACCGCGAAGGCGTCAGAAAGCCTGGCGAGGGCTTCGCGCTTGGCTAGGTTGGACGTCTGCGCGTGTATCTCCGCGAGAGTGGGCTCGATAGCCTTGGAGTACAGACGTCGGCCTAGCACCGCTTCCTTGCTCGTGACTTCCACCGCACCCGGGTGCCTATTCTCGTCCGCGACAATGTCCGACGAGAAAGAGGAGAAGGCTTGGTTTGAAGTAGAGCTGTCGGATGGCACCCTTCTAAATAAGCGCTGGGACGAGCCAGAGTTACCAAATGACATGTCTGGCTGAAGTGGTCGCCGTAATGCTGGAGTAGGTGAACCCTGCGCAGCCCGCGCGTTTGGTGCCTGCGCCACAGATGGTTGTCTCCGCATAGTGGTCCTGCGCATGGTGACAGGGGCAGGCGAGGACGAGGGCTGGAGAGGGGCGTCTTTGAGATCCATACGACGCAGTGCTTCTTCAGTAGAGAAGATGGACGATGGCTTTCGTGACTTGACCGTTGTTTTCTTAGGCATAACAGACCTGACGGTATCGAAGACCCACTCGTCATCCTCGTCCCTTGGCGAAAAGTCCTGCAACGTTTCCTGGTAGAATGTCCTATTCTTCTTCCTAGTCTTCGAAGCATCATATACGCGGCGCCGCTCGATAAGTTCTTGAAGAGCCTCTACCTTTCCCGCTGACCTGATAAACCGGTGCCTTAATAAATCTTTTGCGGATGGTCTACGGTCAGGATCCTTCATGAGACATTGCGCAATGAAGTCCTTGAATTCTCTGGAAAAGTTGCCTTCTAATCTAGGCGGAGCATTCTTGGGGATCTGGAAGAGGGCTTTCATGGGGTGAAGACTAGCATGTGGCGGCTCTCCATTTGCCATCTCCAGTGCTGTGATGCCAAGTGACCAGATATCGGCCTTGAAGTCATATCCAGACTGCTGGATGACTTCGGGGGCCATCCAAAAAGGAGTACCTACAAAGGTGTTGCGCTGCGACTTGATGTTGGTAAGTTGGGCAGCAACACCAAAGTCGGCCAGCTTGACCTTGCCAGTCTCCGACAACAGAATATTAGCAGCCTTGATGTCCCGGTGAATCTTGCCTTCAGCATGAAGGTAATCAAGGCCACGGAGCAGTTCACGGCAGATGATAGCGATGTGAACCTCGCTAAAGACACAGGGCTCCGGTTTTAGCTATGAGGAATAACTTGTTAGGCGACGAAGCTCATGTAGATAGATGTTGGAGATAATTTACCAGGTCAAGACATGATCCACCGCCGAGATACTCCATCACGATCCAAAGCTTGCTTCCTCGAAGGAAGCTCGCCTTGTACTGGGTGACATAGGGGCTCGCACATGTGCTCAGCACTGAGATCTCGGCCTGTATGTCTTGGATATCATCTTCAGTTGATTCCAGATCAATCTGCGATCCTAGTTCAGTAACAAGTCTTGGCTATCGCAGGGGATGTGCGCAATTGCATGCGCCACAACTTGACCACTCACATGTTTGATAGCGACGATTTCGCCTGTTGCCTTTTCAATGCCTTTGTACACCACACCGAAGCTGCCACCTGTAGGCATCAAAACATAGATCCAGGTTAGAAAAAAATAATTATAAGGGGGGCACAAACGGTGGTCACTTACGGCCGAGTTCCTCGAGAACTTGGTAATGGCTGGCGATGGCCTCGTCCGCCATGTTGTTAAAAAACGAGTGAATGCAAGAGAGAGGAGTGCGGTGAAGAGACAACAATGATCAGGACTTGAACTCGAACTCGGTGGTGGCAGCAGCAGCAGCAGCAGCAAGCGTTGAACGGGCAACAGCTGCACCGAAGTCAGAAAAAAAACAAATTGTCCTGCAGGAGGTTTCAATATGATGCTCCTAGACAACAGGGTTAAAGCAGAAAAGAATAGAAGAAAAAAAAGTTGTACCTAGTTAGTAGTGATATGATATGTAATGGCTGGTGTAATCAATGTATGTGTGTGTGTGTATTGATTAAGACGGAAGGTTGGTTGTCGGGGTGCACGGCTCAGTAGAAAGCTATGACCAACAACAATTTACCATTCTGGGGGTAGTCTTGGTCAAGCTTGCCGGATTGCAAGCTGAGTGCTGATCGGTAACGGGTCTAGTCGCTATCGATCTTATTTTAGAGTTATTATTAGGTATGTAGTTGCGTCACGTCAGCCCGTTTGCTTTCTTTTTCTGGCGTTTCCTCTTTTCTCTGTGCCATCCATCTTCACCATGGATATTTATTTTTATTTCCCATATCTTTAGCATGGTGGATTGGATTGGTGGGATATAAAAAAATATCCAGCAAAATAGTGTATAAGCACGACATGATCTAGGTAGAAGCAGATATCGTGCAGCAGCATCAGCAGTAATGTACCTAATATATGCATACATATGTATGTGTGTATATGTACGTATATATGTAGGTACGTACCCGATGCTTGCTTTACCTGGTATGTAGGTGCAGGTATGAAACATATGTATATATGTACGTATGTAGGTAGATGCAAACGCAAATGCGAAATGCAAAACGCAGAATGCTATCATACGTAAAAGGCTCCAGGTACGTACCTTGCCTAAGGCAAATGTCTTACACCGCATTGCGTGCCAGCGAACAGAATGGCGGCTACAGATTACACCACACTATTTGACTTGTGTTTAGTGTGTGGTAGTTAGTGGGATCGATAGACGCAAAGTCAATCAGGGCCTTGGGAAGGGATGTCAGATCCACTATTGGCTGACAGAGATCCACTGTTTGACCCTGGGTTCCCGTACAACGGCCAATGCGCTGTCGATTAACAACACAGCTCTACCCACTTTGGGTCTCCTTAGGTTCGTTCATGTAATGCGTTCGTTCGCTCGCTTGGGGACATCAAGGGAGAATGGATCTGTTTAAAAAGAGAATTAGGGAACTCTGGAGTGGGGATGCTTCCCGGTCCTTCGTGCAACTACTTACCCTACTATTCAATTTGCATGAGACTCGATTTATAGGTGAGGCTTGAAACATCAGCTCGCTCCCGTATACATCCATCCGTATGTACACCGAGAATTGAAGGTAGAGCACAGATCCATGTAGCTAAGCAATGTGGGGTCCGGGTTGTTGATTAAGGTTCGCTGATAGGCCAGGTACAAATGCCAGGTACTCCGTATTTTACCTGGCTGGGACCCGCAAGCTTAAAGTTCCACGACTAGGTTCAACCCGCACTGCCTTGCTCTCCCGTCGCCCGGCAACGAGCGGCAGACCACCCCTCCGTCCCCTCTGTTTTCTTGCGACAACCCGAGCTGCCAAAAAAAAGGTACCAAAGTCACTTCACCCCCAATTTGCCCCAAGTTCTGCCATCAACTCGGAATCTGGCCCAGAATCTTCAAGCAACACCCCGGCCAAAAATACCCTACCCCAAAACTTATCAACAAGCGGTCCATTGGCTAGCTGTTGTTTTTTCTATACCTACCAGCTAAAATTCCCTCCTCTTTTCGAAGCTGTAATCACCATATCACGACATCCTATTGCTGCTGCTGCTGCTGCTGCTGCTGCTACCACAGCTTGTTGATCCGTCTACCCACCCATCCGCCGTCCGTCATCCACTAACCCGTCAACCCGCTCCTCCATTCCTGCCTTTCCCACCAACATTCAAACGTCTGGCATCTCTCTTACACCGCCTCTGATGCTGTTTAGCTAGCTACCTAGCTCTGTCTACACATACGCGTCGCGATAACTGATACCCAGTCCAATTGCGAGGCACTGAATAATTTATAATTGGCAAAGATTAGCCTGTCTACACCAACAAACAACACATTGCTATTGTGCCTCAGCATCGGGACTTGGCGCCATGGTTCCAGCACCGCCGCCGCTCCCCACGCGGTTTCCGTGCTGGTGTAGGGCAGTATATTCATGGGGAGGAGAAGTATGTGTTCCTCGAGCCATTGGCTGTCTATGCGTATGGGTTGGTGCTAACATGGTCATCCTACTTAGTCATCACGAGATCTGGGATTTGTTGAGGGAGATCTGATCGAATGCCTGAATGCGGGGGATGGCTCGTGGTGGACGGGCAGGCTGCGGCGCAACAAGACCGTCGGCGTCTTTCCCTCCAACTTTGTCGAGGTTCTACCTGATCACTTCCGGCCCGTGAGCAGATCGACGAGTCCCATGTCTACGAATAACGCCCCCAGCCCCACGAGTACGTTGCAGAAAAAAAGGTCGAAGCCTTTCCGCAAGCCCTTCGAAGCGTATGCGAAGGCACCCCACTACACAACAGCAAAACAGCCCGAAATCATAAGGGATATGCCGGGCAAGATATCGAGACAGAACTCGGCAAGTTCGTATCAAAACAATGTGGAGGACCGTATAGGCCGCGGGCCTGCACCACCCGAGGCCCGGGGATATAGTCCGAGACCGAGAGTGCCGTCACCCGCACCACCCCCGATGCGTGGTTACACACCCCGAGCCCACTCTCCAGCACCATCCCGCATGCTGGAGTATCACCAAAGAGAGCCTTCACCGGCCCCGCCGCCGCACCGGTATGGTTCGAGGGCACCTTCACCGGCACCACCACCCCAGCATTACGACCAGAGGGGACCCTCACCAACACCATCGGCCCTACATTACGATCAGAGAGGACCTTCGCCCACCCCCTCGTTTAGCTTCAGACCCTACCGGCCGGGAGCAGAGTACGGCTCTCCTCCTCCGCCGGCTCCGCCACCGCACCGACATGCCTTAAACAGGGGAAACTCAAATGCCTCAGCTCAAGAGCGAGGACATGGGGAAGGATATCACACTCCAAGAATACCGTCGCCATGTCCTCCATCTCCGGCTGGTGGTGGAAGCGGACTGACGCCCTCGCCTCTACGAGAAGCTATGGACGGTGTGATCGAGCAACTGGATGCTTTAGGCATGCGGCGTAGTAACGAACCTCGAGAGCCTACACTGGATCCCTGGTCACCAGAGTCATTTGATCTCATCCACCGCCGGTCAAAAAACAAAGGACGGCCGCAGACCTCCATAGGCCTTGCATTTCAAGATTCTGGCTACGAATCTTACGGGGGAGACTCGTCGCACGACAACGCGGCTCACGGCAGCCACCCAGCGGACCAGAATTTGCCGCAATTGAGCAATTACGTGGAAAGAATGGAGAGCCGGCTCAAGAGGATGCACCAGCACAATTCAAGTGTAGGGCCCATTCGCCACGATGATGACGATGATGACGATGACGACATGGGCCCGCCCCCACCCCCACCGCTCAAACGACATGTGATTAACAGACCAAAGTCGTCCATGGGTGGTGACCAATCTCCCACGGGTCGTTCGCTCCGAAAACAGAAGTCGTCATACGATGTTGGAGAGTTGGGGAGAACCTCCACGACGAAGACAACTTCGACAATTGCCTCCAATGCCACCCGTAGCACTGTCACCAACAGTAGCTCCAACACCCACAGCACTAACAGGAGCTTGATGAGTGGTGTCTCAGCTAGTGGGATTAGCGCCACGAGTGCCGGGAGTCTGGCTCGCAAGAGGGCGCGGAGTGCCCTAGGCTTTCGGGATGGTGATGATGAGTGGGATCAGAACCGCCCAACCACCCCCTTCTCCGGCGTATCATACCACCCGAGTCATTCTACATCCGCCCAGAGACCTCCGTCGCAGGCCGGGATCCAAGATGAAGGAATTGCCGCCGTCGGCGGCCTTGTGCAGCCGGGCAGCTCGAAGCCTAAGAAGTCCAACTTCATCCGGAGGATCCTCGAAGCGACGAAGACTGGTGTCGCGTCCAGTCGCAATAGTATAGCAATTGGTCCAGCAACGATGCGGCAAGCACAGGTGACACGGTCTATGCCCAACGTGGCCGCCATTGGGGGTGGACCCAGTACTGCCACGCTGAGACGGGAGACAGCTCGGGACACGGGGATGAGCAGCAGTAGCGTGGATTGGGTCCAGGTCCGTCGCGACGTGAACCGTTCTAATACACTAAGTAGAATCGAGCGAAACGAGCGACGGGACCGTTGCCAGATGCTGGATTACCCAGCCATAGATCCGGTCGATGAATTTTACGACAGTGTCGAGGGAGACGAGGGGGCGGATGGCCTACCTGTTCGGGAGCCGGTCAATTACCAAGGAATTAATTTGGGCCAAGTCGACAAGAACTCTCGATTTATCAGCAACCTGCCGTCCATGACGACTGCTGTGACACTTGCGACAACGTATGTTTGCCGGCCATATCGGAGCGACGTGCAGCGCCTTCGCGGCATCTTCACGTGGGTTGCGGAGAAGATTATGTGGGAGGAAGATTTCGAGGGCGATGTTGATACACGACGGGTAATCCAGACTAAGAGAGGATGCGCCGAGGAGTATGCTACGCTCGTTCACGAGATGTGCACCGCCATTGGGATACACTCTGAGATCGTCCGTGGCTACCTCAAAACTCCGGGCGAGGTACCCGAAACTAGCATCATGCCTAGGCCTAACCACTGGTGGAATGCTGTCCTGATCGACAACGAGTGGCGTATGATGGATTGTTGTCTCGCGAGCCCTTCCAATCCCCGTCGTAGTCTTTACTCCAGTGTCGGCAGTGGCACGGCGGACTTTTGGTGGTTTCTTACTAGACCTACTGAGTTGTGCTGGACGCATATACCCGAGCATCACGGTCAACAACACGTGTGTCCCCCGGTGGCGTACGAGACACTTCTCAACCTACCAGGCGCCTGCCCCCCCTATTTCAAGAACGGCATCGGCATGGTCGATTTCAACACCTCAATGACACGCATCGAGGACCTCGAGATGGTACATATCAAATTCACCGTGCCTGCGGATGTCGAGGTGGCAGCCGAAGTGGAAGTCCGAGGCTTCTCGCGTGACAGCGACGGCGACTTTTTCGAGAGCGGCGAGATCGTCAAAAAGCGGGCGCTAGCCCAGGCGGAGTGGTTCAACGGCTCGAAGCGCTACACGGTCAAGGCGCTTCTCCCGGGCGACGAAGGCACCGGCATCCTGAAAGTCTACGCCGGCAAACGTGGCCTCATGCACAGCATCAAAGACATACCCCACCCGCTTGCGTTTGCACTACCGGTCACTCACACGGGCGAGAACCCGCCGTACGAGTTTGTCACCCGCCACCCAACGCCCCACGCACAGCGCCACGACATCTACGTCGTGCAGCCGCAGTGCCAGCGCCTCGCCCTGAACAACACGTTCGTCTTCGCCATACGGCAGCACCCGTCGACGCCGCCGTCGGGGGGCAGCGGCAGCAACCCGGGCAGCACTAGTCCTGTGCCCTTCGCGCGGCCCAACAGCGCCATGAGCATGACGAGCAGCGCGGCCGGATCGAACCCTAGTTCGGCGACCGGCATCGTTGCGGGCAAGAAGCCGGCCAAGCTGGCGATCCAGACGCCGGGCGGCAAGATCCTGCGGCTCATGCGCAAGGAGGAGCGCCGGGGCGGCGGCATCGGCATCGGCATCGGCAGCAGCAGTAGTGGGGGGCGGGGCGGCGGCGGCGGGGAGGAGGAGGTCAGCGACGGGGGCACGTGGGAGACCATCATCAAGTGCTCCGAGAGCGGCGTGTGGCGCGGCCTCGTGCTCGCGGATCGTACGGCGCGGTGGTGCGTCTTCGCCGAGTGGGTATGCGTCGGTTAAAAAGCTGCTGATTGATTATTGATTTTGATCTTGGATCATCTCATCTCATCTCTTCCCGAAAAAAAAAGCAACCGAAACCCCAGATAATACTACTACTACTATTACTACTACTAATTAGTAGAAACCCTCCCCCCCCCCCCCCTCCAAAAAAAACATCATCCCACATTAAACCCACCCACCTACCCACACACCATACCGCACTACATACACACACAGACACACACACACACACACGCGCGTAACCCCATGTATCAGCTTAGGCGGGGGAATAAAACAACGCTTCCCTCCCCCCAAGACATAGGTTGGGGTGGGGGGAAAAAGGGATCCTCTTTTCTTCTTTTCTTCTCTTTTCTCTAATAAGAGCTAGGGTACTAAGTACGTACACTCCGTACACCACACCTATACTGTTGTAACCCGGCTCTGTTTTTCAATGGGTGGTCTATCTTGCATCTGTTCGGCGTTTCTTTTTCTTTTTTTTCCTGGAACAAGGAAGGGCGGGGACGGGGAAGAGGGGGGAGGGGGGAAGGGGATGGAAAGGATAAGGAGGGGAGGGGAGGGGAGGGGAGAAACTGGGGGAGGTGGAGGGAAGGGGGGAGGAGGGGTGTGTGGAAGGGAAAGGGGAAAAGAGTGCTAAAAACTGATTTGTTTCTGCCCATTCTTCTACTCTTCCCCCCCCCTAACCTACCCCCTTTATTGTTTGATGTTTTATGTTTTTTTATTTACGCACACACCCCTTCCCGGTGGACGTATCGGATCAAATGTCCCAAAGGGAAGGGTGGGAGAGAAGGTCATCTTATCTGCATTGCGTCAGGTCAAAAATCATCTTGCTTTGCTTTGCTTTGCTTGCGTTGTTTGGCGTGTCTTTTTTTTTTCTGTTTTTGGCCCCAAGTTGTTGTGTTGACAGGTTTACACAGGTTGTACAATATGAAGAAAATGAGTGAAAGTGAAAAGACAGAAACAGGAAAGGGGAGAGTATGTGATAAGTTGAGATATGGGAAATGCCATAGGTCCGTACGTTTTGTAGTAAGGAAAGTTGAAAAATGAAAAACTTTTTTTTTTGAAGAAATACCGAGTTTGGCTTTCTAAATTATTTTTGCTCTCTTTGGCCTTCCTCTATTTTCCCCATCTTTCTGAATTTATTCGTGCTGTTGCTATGAATAGGTGTATTAAGTAGTACTTGGGTTTTTCTTCCAGAATGTTATATAATGGGTCAAGTTATGTGCTACTACACTACTACCTACCATCTACCACCACCAGCCACACAGGCGCATCTGGTTTCCTAGTAGTAAGTAGATGGACGGGACGGGATATCTCAACCTGCAATGTGACCTCCTCTAGCCACACATTACACATGTCGGTTTTAATGACCCAATACAAAAGCTCAGACCCTCAATTAATTGATGCATGTCATTAATGCAACGGTTTTTTTTCCTCCTTTTTTTTCCTTTTTTTTCTTTTTTTGCTTTCTTTTCCCCAACACGCAACAAAAAGCAACGTAAGACATTATCGTTAGAATCTTCAGCTCCATCGTAGTAGATTCGGGGTTTTCTTTTCTTATCATGCACATGATGCATTAAGGCCCAATAAGGGGAATCTTTAACGATTTGCCCTTTTTTTCTTGTCTTGTCTTTTCTTTTCTTTTCGTCTGCAGTCCAAACATGATATGTACCGAGGCATCGCGTCGGATAGAGATTCTCACTTTCCGATGTTGAGCTCCACATGCTCGACAAAATCGTGCCGCGACCACGCAACGCTGGTACGATATGGCCGAGGAAAGCCCACAACCCTGATCTGACTGTAACTTTCCCCGGTACTGGTTCGCTCGCCATTTGGTCTCCTAAACGCGCGCATAGGCTTAGGCGACGCGTTCCCGTGATCGGTCCGGTTTTTTTCTTTGGGCGCAGTTGTCGGTCATCCCGTTGCCTCTCTCTCTGTCGCAGCCCCATGATCATTTCATTTCATCAATTATAAAAAATAGAGAGTCGGCGGTTCATCGCAAAGTTCAGAGTCCAGAGCCGACACTTGTCGTGTGCCTCCTTTCTCTCTACTCCATATCCCACATGTAATTGCCAGGCCATGCCGACGGGTTTTCTGTTTTCATTGCGCAGAGTGGGCTTGCGACGGGACTTATTAACGAATTCGTCTATGGGCGAGAAAACCGGCAGCCAATGGTATTCCCGGGAGGTTTGCAACTCTGGGTCCTCCCTCTGGGCCAGCAACGAAAATACGACCGACGCCATCACCGCAACTCCACAATGAAGCCGAGTCCACCTCCGAACTGACCGAACCAGGGCCAGAAGCAGAACAGTCGTTCTGGCCCGGGTTCTAGCCATAATCTCTCCCCCGCCGGTTTTCTGGTCTTCTCCAGACTCGTGTTCTCATGATTCATCACTACTTTATGACAGCCCGGGGATTGTGGAATCTTTACGTGATCAGGTGCTTTCCCCAGGGGGAGAATAGCCCGCGGGGAGGATCCCACAGTAGTGTAGTAGTAGTAACCCAAACCCAAGGATCTGTGTTCCCCGTCTTAGGGTCAGTATGGGGAAGCATAATTTTTTTTTCTGGAGAGCCCATTCCGGGGCCTTTACTAAACAAGTGCAAGTTTGAGGCCTCAAGAGTTCACGATCTATTCTCGACCGGGCTTTATCCCGCTACAGCCCCTAGCTCGCCCGTAAGGGCGGTAGGTCAGTCATCCGTCATTCGGACTTCTAACGCTCACGAAACTCCTTTTCTCGTCATTTGACCAACGTCGCGCAAGGCGATCGTTCGGTTTACTTTTTCGACCGAGAGCGGGATTCTAATGTCATCATCCTCATCCTCTTCGCTTGCTCCGCTAGTTTCTCTTAGTCTTGTAAAGACCCCGTGCATGCAGTAGGTATAATGATGTTTATCACGCCAAAACAGGGTATTGTACACTACCTATTGTGGCAAAACTTGTATAGAGGCGTTTTGGTTTAGCGAAGAAGCAGAGAGAGAGAGAGAGAGTGTGTGTGTGTGTGTGTGAAAAGAAAGAAAGAAACAAAAAAAAAAGTACAGATATTCAGTAGAGGGATAGGATCTACGATGTACGCGGGTAAGAGGTAGATGATTCGGTCGGGCATACCCTGCATGTGTATGCGTATGAGATGCGGCTCACGATATCTTCAAGCGAAGCTTAATGACCACACAAGCAAGATGTAAAAGCGCCAAGGGTGATAAGTGCGTTGCATCAATCATACCACCCTGCAGGGATGTTCGAAGTTTACGTACAGCAGTATAGGTCAAGCTGAAGAGTAAGGCCCGACCCAGATTGGCGGTACATGTATGTATGTCCATAGAACTGGAAGGATGAAACGGACCGTTTGGGCACATGTAAAAGCGAAAGAAAAGGCACTACTTTAACCTAAGTAGGTACTGCTGGTTGGTTGCTTTGCTTACCAGGCGAGGTTCTCCCGAAATGTCAGTTAGAATAAGTGTAGTACTTAGTGTATGTACATACATTAACCTTACTAAATTAGTTACTGACCCCTATCCCCGTCACCCCGGGGGGAGGACCTGACCTCGGGAGGGTCCATAACTGGGAAGCTGGGGTCGAGATCCTGAGTACCACTAGGCTAGCAGCTTTTTTTTCTTTCTTTCTTTCTTTCTTCTTCTGTTGCGGGCAAGTCGAGCCCCCCGTGGAGCTTCCACAAAAGTGCAATTTAGTTCCGGGGTGGAGGTGGGTCAGGACTTTACCACGTTTTTCTGCATTACCCAAGGAAGGAACAAGAGGTGAGAAGAGAGAGAGAGAAAGAGAGCTAAGCTTAGGTACCTGCCTACATATCTCTTACCGATCTCCCTTCGTACCTTCCTATATATAAAGTCCCCCGTCACGATCTGTTGCTTATGCCTTCCTCACTTTTGAATTCGTCTACCACACACTGCAACCTTATTCATCTCTTCCCTCCTCTTATATATACACCTATCTACTCCTCCTTCTCTCCCCCACCCCTTCCAAGTCTTTCCCCAACATCATATCAGTTCGAGCAGGCCCACCAAGATCTTACACCCCATAGATCTTATTACAACTCTATACTGCTACTACTACTACTACCACCACCACCAACAACAACAACAACAACAACAACAACACCACTATCATAACAATCACAACAACAAGAACATAAAAAATCGCCCACCATGCCCGGCGGCGCGGTGATGCCCACGGGCACGGCCGACGTGAATCGCGTCGAGGCCCCCGTTACCCTCAAGGCCTATCTCATGTGCGCCTTTGCCGCCTTCGGCGGTATCTTCTTCGGATATGACAGCGGTTACATCAGCGGTGTGATGGGGATGAAGTACTTCTACCAGCAGATCGAGGGTCCCGACGCCACCGCCCTCTCCGGCGACCACAAGTCCCTCATCACCTCTATCCTCTCGGCCGGTACCTTCTTCGGTAAGTTCACTTTGTTTCTTCCTTTTTTTTTTCTTGCCGGTTTCGGCCGCATAGTGCTATATGGTTACTAGGGGAAGTTCTTTGTTACTAACCATTGGCCATTGTAGGTGCTCTCTTGGCTGGTGATCTCGCTGACTTGGTTGGACGACGGACTACCATCATTGGTGGTTGTGCTATTTTCTTGGTTGGTGTCGTTCTTCAGACCGCCTCGGCTGGACTGGCCCTTATCGTGGCTGGCCGTCTCGTTGCTGGCTTTGGTGTCGGTGCCGTCTCCGCCATCCTGATTCTGTACATGTCCGAGATCGCACCCCGCAAGATTCGTGGCGCCATTGTGTCTGGTTACCAGTTCTGTGTAACTGTCGGTGAGTGACGCGTCCTCTCCTCAACTAAATCCCCCTTTTGATTTCTAACCTTGACTTCTCTAGGTCTGCTTTTGGCTTCCGCCGTCGACTACGGCACTCAAGACCGAAACGACAGCGGTTCGTACCGAATCCCCATTGCCCTCCAGATGCTCTGGGCTCTCATCCTCAGTATCGGTCTCTTCTACCTCCCTGAGTCGCCGCGTTACTTCGTCCGCAAGGGTCAGCTCGACAAGGCTGCTGGAGTTCTTGCTCGCCTCCGTGACCAACCAGTTGAGTCCGAATTCATCAAGGATGAGCTTACGGAAATCGTCGCCAACCACGAGTACGAGATGTCTGTGCTGCCCGAGGGTGGCTACTGGAGCACTTGGCTCAACTGCTTCCGTGGATCGCTATTCGAAGGCTCGAGCAACCTCCGCCGAACTATTCTGGGAACCTCTCTCCAGATGATGCAGCAATGGACTGGTGTCAACTTCGTTTTCTGTGAGTCTTCATACTGCCTTTTCATCTCATATTAGGCCCTTCTGGCTAACAATCACTCCTTTTAGACTTCGGCACTACCTTCTTCCAGGATTTGGGCACGATCCAGAACTCGTTCCTGATCTCCCTCATCACTACCCTCGTCAACGTCTGCTCCACTCCCATCTCGTTCTGGACTATTGAGAAGTTCGGTCGCCGCTCTCTCCTCCTCTGGGGTGCGCTTGGCATGGTCGTCTGCCAGTTCATCGTCGCCATCATTGGTACTATTACCAACACTCCCTCGGCCACCAGCGCCATGATCGCCTTCATCTGCATCTACATCTTCTTCTTTGCCAGCACCTGGGGTCCCGGTGCTTGGGTGCTCATCGGTGAGCTGTACCCCTTGCCGATGCGTGCGCGTGGTGTCGCCCTCTCGACTGCCAGCAACTGGCTCTGGAACTGCATCATCGCCGTCATCACCCCCTACATGGTGGACAAGGACAAGGGCAACCTCGGCGCCAAGGTCTTCTACATCTGGGGTGGCCTCTGCGCCTGCGCCTTTGTTTACACCTACTTCCTCGTGCCCGAGACCAAGGGTCTCACCCTCGAGCAGGTCGACAAGATGCTTGAGGAGACTACGCCCCGCACTTCGGCCAAGTGGGTGCCGCACTCAACATACGCGGCCGAGATGGGCTTCACGGATAAGAACGGTGCAGTTAAGAACATCGAGGACGTTGAGAAGCAGTAACTCTACCACCGACAATCTCCGCGTGGTAGTTAGAAGGTGGATGCATGTCTACAGCTGTGTCTGTGTTTAATGGAAAGGGGCGGTGATGATAATGATGATGATGATACATTATTATTATTATATTACGTCATGTTAATAAGAGATGATGAGAGAAGTAGATTCTGAGCCTGCCTACAATAGGCAAGAGAGTGTATATGTATATATTGCTTTTTACGTTTGTCTGCATGTCGAGCGCTTCGGAATGGGTTTATTGTACACACATAGCAACAACAGCATGCAGCTTGTGGGATGAAAAGGAGAGAGGGCATGGTTACTTGCATAGGTGCGGGTAGCAATAAAGAGAAAGAGAGAGGACTTAACTCTACTCGACGGAGTTACGTGAATACGATCTTTTTGTTAATGAAAACACACGCACATATATATAGCCTTTATATATCTTTTGCACATTTACTTATCTTTGCCTTGCTTTTTGTTTTGTCTTATTTTGCTGATGATTTATTCATGAAGTTTAGTATCCTTTTGATTTAGTAATAGATCTATCAACTCAGCTTGCTATGATATGACCAGGCTTCATGGTGTGTCCAGGTCCTAGCAATTCGGTTGTGGGAAAGCAGTATGTTATAACAGTGGTGTTTGATGTATGGTAAGATTACCTACCTAGCTATTAGATTGATTTGATACTTCTTATACCAGTTTTCTTATATACTCGGTATCAAGCCATGCCAAGTCATGAGTTGTGGAATCCCGGTAACGTCGGGGTATTTATTGGTCGCCATCTCCATATCCACCACATTCATTACACCATTCTGCCTCTCCCTCTCCCTCTCCCAATCTACTTTGGTCTTTAGGCTGGTGGTTTATCTAACGTATGTTATGTAGTTGGTTGGGGGGTTGGCCCACACGAATCAAGCTAGATCAGCAGAGATCTCTAAGTTAGGTATTCTAACCTAACAGATTAGTTACTTCAATACATAAATACCTACTTACTACCCCCCCCCCCCCCCTCAACATCGAAAAAATGGCCTAACCGGACTCCAAAATGTCGATAGAACAACTACCTACGGAGCTGCCGAGACTCTCTCTCTCTATCTCTCTGCCTCAGTATACCATGCAGAGCATCCCTCTCCGGCCGGCTCCCCGTCCTTGGCTGCTGCCATTGTGGGTGAAACTCGCGTCGGGGATGGAGGGGGGGGGGAACGTAAAGTAAAGCAAAGTAAAGCAGAGTAGAGGTAGAAGGTCATCGTGGTGAAGTTGGATAAAATAGCATATTCGCCTACGATTTCTTGTCAAAATGGAGGATACCTATACATATACTTAACCTATTATGAACCCCCCCACAAAGAGTGCCTTTTATTGTTGCGCCCGCGCGCGTGCGTGTGTTAAGTGTCAGGGTTTTTCCGTATCAACGTCGATTTTTTTTTAAAAAAACGAGTTCTAGTGATAATCACGCGGCACATTTGAAATCGATAAGGGGTGACTTTATGTATATCTGGTATGTATTGATGTATATAGTCAAACAATGGAAGATAGTTCCATCTCTTATATATGGGAGACGGAGAAAAAAAAAAGGGGGGGGGGGGGGAGGGGGTGAAGAGCAGAAAAACCAGGTGCCCACTTACCTACCTACCCGTGAGCACCTAATAACCTACGTAGTTCCTTTCAAAAAAAAAATTTTTTGCCAGACGACTTCGCGTCAAGTTTTCTCATGTTGTACGTACCAGTTTGACGTTCCTACACAAGTCTGGCACCCCCTCATCCCCCCCCCTGGGCAAAGTCATGAGGGTTACAAACCCAACCCGGCAAAAAAAAAAAAAAAAGGACATAGGAAATATCATATCCCACGGAAGACTATAATCATGACTAACCTACCTACCTACCTATGTACCTGCGGTGTGGTGTCACCTCATCTTCTACCCCGAGAAACGGCTTCACTCTTCTTTCTAGGTTTAGTGTATGTATATTGATACAAGTTTGACAACTAACAGCTAGCTAGGTTAGCTGCCTTTCAATGTTTGTTCCTCCTCTACCCACCTAGGTTACCTCGGTAGTGTCTTCTTGCACAACCTCAGCTCCAGGTACAGTGAGTGCCCTCTCTTATATGGATCCATATCACCTCCCCTCCCCTCCCGGTGTATATTTGATATGTAATGTCAGAAGAGTGAGTTTTTCTAGGTTAGTAGCTATATTTAATACACTGGGAATTTAAGGAGGTCTATTATGTACTATGTAGGTAGTGTGTAGGTAATGTGTTACCAGATATCGAGTTCATTATATCTAGTATCTCTCTCTCTCTCTCTCTCTCTCTCTCTCGCTCTCAATCATACATACAGATCAATTAGGTAGGTTGCGACTTGTAAACGAATTAAGAGGCAATACGTCCCCCTACCCCCATCCCCACCCCCCCTCCCCCCTTTAATAATACTTATAAGATGTGCCTCTCATACAGCGCACCTGTCTAGGTACTTTTAAAAACCCCATCCCACATCACATCTCAAAGAAGTTTACGGCCAATTTATGAAGTTTTAATATTTTTTTTTTGGTATTCATTCCATTTCATCCTGGGTTCACACGTAGCAGCAATGGCTACCCACAACTTCCGCACCCCTCTTTGGTCTAGCTACCTAAGGTTACACAAACACACAGGCAAGGTCGTTGCTAGCCCTCGAGTGTCGATATCATACCTACTTTAACAAAAACAAAACAAACCCCCGCCATTCCCATAGATAGGTAGGTATGTACTATATA
The DNA here is from genome assembly GCA_018398605.1 of Biscogniauxia mediterranea. NCBI lineage: Eukaryota > Fungi > Ascomycota > Sordariomycetes > Xylariales > Xylariaceae > Biscogniauxia > Biscogniauxia mediterranea. Next base: position 900,473 of record JAGXTR010000005.1, read on the forward strand.
CCGTCGAGGCCAAAAAGTAAAAAATGAAATAAAAATAAAAACAAGAGAAAAGCCTGTTAAGCGAGCACCTTACACTTCTCGCTAGGCTCGTCTCTTGAGTAGATTCCTCTTCTGTAGGCATTCAACTTTTGAAAATGTTTGGACCGATTTAGGCCTTGTTACGCTGGCCATAGGCCTTGGTAACGTAGTCGCCATCCTTGACGATCAGGTCTTCGGGGCGGTAGTCGAACTTGCCGCTGAGGTAGCTGGTCAGGATAGCCTTGGTGCCATCGGCATAGCGCTTCTGAGCATCAAGTGACGTGCCCGACATGTGGGGCACCATGGCATTACCGCCGCCGAAGGGGTTCTTGGCATAACGGAGTGGGTGGTCTTTAGGAGCAGGCTGAGGGAACCAGACATCACCACCGTAGCCGCGGAGGTGGCCGGACTTAAGAGCCTCGGCGACATCCTCCTTGACAACGATGGCGCCACGGGCAGTGTTAACGAGCCAAGAGCCTAAGAGGGACAAATGTCAGTAAGCTAGGACCAATCCAAAGAAGTGCGTAATGGCACCATCGAGACCTACCAGGCTTCATCTTAGCAATCAAGTCTTTGTTGAATAGGCCGCGGGTCTTCTCGTGAAGCGGGCAGTTGATGGTGACAACATCACACTGGGCCAACATCTCCTCGAGATTCTCAACGCGACGGCAGCCAATCTCCTTCTCAACCTCGGGCTTCAGGGGCTGGTAGTCGAAGTACAGAAGCTCCTTGCAGTCGAAGGCCTTGAGGCGGCGCAATACACGCTCACCAATGCGGCCGACAGCGACGGTACCGACAACCTTGTTCTCAAGGTCGTACTCGTTCTTGGCGGCGGCAGCAACGTCCCACTCACCGGCCTGGATCTGCTCGTGCGCCGGGACGAAGTTGCGGACTAGGACCAGGATGGTCATGATGACATGCTCGGCAACGGATACAACATTGGATCCGGTAACCTCGGCAACCGTGATACCACCGTTGGTCTTGTTGGCAGCGTCGAGGTCGACATGGTCGGAGCCAATACCGGCGGTAATGGCGAGCTTCAGCTTCTTAGCCTTGGCGAGTCTCTCGGCAGTGAGGTAACCTGGGTGGAATCTTGTTTTATTCTCCATGTCAGTCTTCTCTTTCAACCCTTATATGTATATAGGCTTTATGACTCAGGGGAACCAGAGGTCATTGGCTCTAATCATTCTGGTCATGCTATGCTATGAAGGGGTCGAACTTCCACATACGGCGTCGTGATGATGATCTCAGCATCTACAAGCTCCTTGTCGAAGGTGGAGTTTTCGCCCTCCTTGTCGGATGTGGTGACAAGAGTGTGGCCTTGGTCCTCGAGCCATTTGCGAATGCCAAGCTCATTCTCAGTAGTACCTAGCAGCTCAGGGACCTGCCATTGGGTAGACGGGTTAGTTGACAAGATCATGCATGCAAAATTAGGTTGATGTAAACAGAGAGTGGTAATGTGACCTTAGTCCCAATTACCCCACATCAGAATCGTGATTCCCATCTGCCGTCGTCTCCAACAGACAGCACACATGCATAAGTCGGCGCACCGATTTCATCTATTGGATGATGGAGCGTCTGCAGGGTTGAGGCTAACCTGGGTTGGGACGGCCAAGAGGTACTGAGGGGGGTAAGGGGAGAACCGCCACGGGGGTTCGGAACTTGTACGTGAAAACGAGGAGAAGGGAAGTATAATGGGATTTCACATACCTGCTTGGCGTGCTCGCCACCGTCGTATAGTACCAGCAGAACTTTAACCTTTTCACGTTGCGTTGTTAGTAAACGAATCGGCGCGGGAGCTCCGAAGGACTTGGAGCTGGAGAGGGACGAGGTAAAGCTGGTGGACGTTGCGGCCGGACGTGATGTCACGCTAGCACGCAGCGACGCAGCAGGTCGAGCATGGGTAGATAATCTCGCCGCTGTAGCCGTAGACAGTGTCCGTGTATATACCAGACGAAGGGGACGGGGAAAAGAGCGAGCAAGTAATACCATTTTGAACTATTTGTGATGAACCTTAGTGTATAGTAAAGGCTTGTGAGTAGGTAGAATGGAACGGAGAGGAGGGCCGAGACGGTAGATCTGGGAGTTATCTTGGAGCTACTTAATAAAAAAAGCAGAAATGTGAGGACACAAGGATGGATGATGGAGTGGAAGAGAATAAGATGCAAACCGGCCGGAACTAGGGGAAGGAGGGGGGGGGAATCAAGCACCATTTATGGTTTGAAATGAAGTCAGGGGGTTGAAGCCGGCGAGGAGGTACGTTTAGTGTAGATGGAGACGATTTCACCCGAGAGGGCAGAGGAGAGACGGAACTCGGGCCAGGGCGTTGCCCAGGTGGAGAGGGGCTAAGGGGAAAACAATGACATCGGATAATACCAGCCCAGCTGCAACAGGGAATTCCGTGCCGCGTTCAAGTCAGTGCTCCTCTCGTCGAGAGCGCTCTAGTAGGTCTAGCATAGACCATAGACCGCAAGTAGGGCGGATAACATGGCTTACAAGGGGAGCCTTCTCCGCACTTGCAGAGCCATTACCCAGTCGATAGGCAGTTTGGGGACATGCACCAGACCTTTGGCGAGTCTGAGTAGGCGTCAGAGAGGGGGGTCCTAGTGTGACCGTGTCTTGCGTGTCTTGCGTACCAATTAGGCCCGATCGAAGGACCCGAAAGGGATGATCAAGGACAACTCGGCAGCGGGCCGGGCAGATTCGGAGATGGTTCGGTGTGTGAGGGGACGGCCCCACGATACCGATACCGAGACCTCGTGCTCTGCTTTTCGAGAGGGTGTGTCTGGACATCACAATCAAAGACTCCGTCCAAGCCGATGGAAATCTTGGCATATAGTTAACACATTCGACGAGCTGCTTCTGCAGTCCCGGAAGAGGCTAGCTTTCCCCGAGCCAGATCATCCTGATAAGTTGAGAAGAGCTGTTTTCGGTCATCGGTGAAGTGGGGGGTGAGAGGGAGAAAGAAGAAAAGATGCAGGTGGAGGTGGAGAGCTCCTTTTTTCTTCTTTTCTTCTAGGCAAGTTACCTAAGGTTAGTGTACTAAGTGCTACACCGTTGCGGGGAAGCTTGGAAGCTTGTTAGCCTTAGGTAGTACCACAGACAAGACTGGTTGGACCTAACGAGACTTAACCGTATTCGGACTAACTTCTGATAGCTGATTGGCCAGTCCATCCCAGGTTGGAAAGAGCCGGGAATAGTAACATGCCACCCACCACTTAACAAATATACACTATAAACATCGCTCTTTTAGTCTACCTAGGTTCAGCGCCTAGAGCCTATGCCGTGGGAATTGGGGATAACTCGGTGTTGAGTACCTGACCTTTCAATGGATCTCCTAGCGTCGTCTCGTATTGTTTCTGTAGCAGGCCAAAACTCCATACTACTTGATTACCGAGACTCCGAGTCCACACGCCCACGAACAAGCTCCAAAAATTCCCCTTTCTTTTTCTCGCCGCATAAAGCCATTTCGTAATACTTACAGCACTGGGAACCCGTTCTCTCAACCCATTCCATGTCAGAGTTGTCACGACAACTCAGGTATTAGAGCAATTCCCCGACAATAGTTACGTATGTAGGTAGTTGATCCCGACTTTAAACGCGCCCATCCGCCCGCCGAGGTATCCGAGATTATTTTTGCTAAATGGATCATCAATGCTCATTCATCATTCGTTAACTCAATTATTGTAACTGAGGTTCGATAAAGCGAGAGCCAATATTAATCGCGATGGTACGGGAGACATCAATCATGCACCGCGCTAGGTTATATGACCATATGACCTTTTATCCTGTCTTTTATTTTATTTTCTTCCCCTTTTACTATTGCGATCCTATGTCTTTCTTCCTACATCTCGATCCCGAGAAACACTCAACTTCACAGCGCGAAAAATGCAGCGCCGACCATGACGATGGCGACCAGCAACTCGCTAGCCTTCTGACTAGCTGCTGCACCCGGTAACGGAGTACTATTCTGGGTTGGCGAAGTGACAGATCCCGTCCCCTGACTGCTGCCCGATCCAGTGGAGTTGGTTGCTGCTGCTCCTACGGGACCAGGATTGGTCACATTGAAGAAATTCGCAGCGATAACTTTATCGACGAGACCAGCCTGTGTCAGGACGGTGTTCGCGTTGAAACCCATCCGAGTTGCGGCTGCTGACTGGAGAACACTGAGATCCTGAGCCGTTGCGGACGAGGTATCTATGAGGAGTTGGGTGTATCGATGCGACAAGGGGGTTCGAGCTGGCGGCGAAGGTCCAAGGTAAGCGGCGGATGCAGTCTGCTGGGACGTCTGTAGCGTGAAAACGTCCATGGAGCCCGCCGTGGTATTCAGCGCAGTGGCAGAAGTGCTCTGGGTCAGACCCGTCTGCATCCAGTGGAGTAGCGTATTCGTCTGCGGTGGCGAGTCGGTTGGTATATCTAGATCAACCATCACGACGGCAAAAGATGTGCCGTCGAGCTTGCTTTGCGTCCCGATCGTGGGCGCCGTTTGTGTTGCTAATAAGTTCGCAGTTAGTAGATATTCCCTTTGCAGCTCTTCCGCGATACACTTACAGGCTTTAGCGAGAACGTTCCCATCCATCGCTGCGGCACTACCAAACGACACCACCAAACTATTTTCCACCGCCGGCGCGAAGCCCTGAGGAGTGCGTGCGAGCGCCCGCGACGCCGACACCAGGATCAAAAATGGCACGGTCAACATCTTCGTTGGGAGAGGAGAGAGGGCAAGAAAATAATATTATTAAGCGTAAATCACGGATCGACCAGCAATCTCAAGAAAGAAAAATGAGATCAATAGGGGTAATCGTGAAAAGAAAAAAAAAGAATTTGGACCACGAGGTTGATCAAGCGACATGGAAAATTCAAATCAATTCCATCCCGGACAGTCATCAAGAGTATTTGAACTTCTAAAAAGTACTACGATCTTATGGCATTGAGGGCGGCCGGTCCACAGGGCAGAAACCATCGTCTCATTCCGATGAAACGGTGTAAGTGCTTGATCTGCGACAAACCCCGGGACTTACTACGCAAGCACCCATCAGAGCGCAAAATAGTCTAACAAGATTTCCGTTCCATCGGAGCATTTATCTGAGATGGGACGTAGGGGTCGAGATGTCATGCGCGATATATGTTATATATATCTTCGATGTTTGAAGAGATGCCGCTGTTCCGGCTCTCATAACACACTTGACAGCTTGTGCAAAACCGGGCTCGTCAACAACTGCCGAGGTTTACTACGTCAAACATCAAGAAGGCTTGCTTGTTAGTGTAGTTACTGGTACTTAGGTATTTCTTATGGCATCGTCGCTACGCTATGAAACAACCTGATCGCCCTCATGGCATGAAAACATTACGACTATCCTAACCCCGTGAACCACTTACATACCTACCTAACCTACCTACTTCATTCCCAAAGCTTTGCATTTCTGTAAGCTGATCTAGCAGTGGTAAGTTTTTCAAGTTATTATTGACACTAGTAGAAAAAGAATTATAGGCGAAAAGAAAATCCGATACGTATTGATATAGAAGAACTACTAGTATTAAGAAAGTTACCCCTTGCCTATACCAGTTTACGACATGCTAAATAAAATTAACCGTGCTAGAGGAAGCTCTATGACAGGGTTTTTTGGGACTTGCAACTCAGCGGCAGGCAAGTAAGTTATGTACTTACCTATGTAGTAATCAGGACATGGCGCGATGATCGCAGCAGACACAAGTCTTGGCCTGCTTTAGTCATGATGCATCTTCTCATATTCACATCTAGATCAGTGGAATGAGTTCTCCGCTGAGAACATTCGACTTCTTGGTGCTATTTCCGCATTCTGGAGAAGAGGTCGGTCCCACCGATACCCACAGACCAGCCTTCCGAGAATCTCAACCGATCTCCTTATCACGAAAGATCTATCGCAAGGGCTATATGGAAGGATCAACGAACCTGGGGCTCATGCATATATCGAAGGAATTTTCGCGAATTGGCCAAAAATACCCACCCGCCTCGTGTGGCAACATCGACACGATATGGTACCTATTTCCTTGATAATGGTGCAGACGTGCATGGAAACGGCAGCCCAATGGGGACACCTATCTGTGCTGCTAGCAGACGACGCCACGAGGCAGTGGTTGATCTTCTACTCGGCCTGGGGTGCGGATCCAAACTACGAACCCCACAGAGCTGAGCTCGACGATTCAGGAGTGCAAGGGTTGCCAGTAAACAAAGAGCATATTTATATGTATATGTCCTGCGTCCGCGTGTATCGCGAGTTCCAGCTCCCCGCGCAACAATAACAACAGCAGCAGCAGTAGCAACAACAACGTTTTCTCCCCATATACGGTGTGCATAGTGACAAGTACAACGGCTGATATGTTTCCGATTTCACTCTGGCGAGGATATGATTCACTATACGACTTCTGATGGAATTTCAGTTTGCTATATTTAACGTGGGCTGTATAAATGGACAAATTATATTCCTGGTAAACGTGATATATAGGAAATACCTAATATATAGGTACTTCACCATTTAGTGCTAATTCATAGATCCCCCTTACTGATACATTCGATCAGTAAGAATGTCTAGGTGGTCTCTAGCAATATTGTAGCCCTCCCCCCCCTTCCCTCTCCCCTTCTCTTCTCCCCTACGTCCCTCCGACCTAGAAATGAACCTCCAAGTCCCAGACTTCGTAACCACCACGGTTATGTATTACGAACTTGTTAATCTTGCGATCGCCGCCAATGTAGTCGTCGATCATCTTTTGAATCCCGACAGCGAACGGGTTGTCCTTATTTAACTCTTCAAATGCATCGTCGTTTGAGTCTTTGGTAACTTCGACATCGCCCGCTTTTTTGGGATTCTCGCCCAACTCCTTGTACGCCTTCTTGATCTGCTTGTTGACGTCCCTCTGGCTGACCGCCCGGTAGTAGATGGTCTTCAGATCCGACGGCTTCCTCCCAGTGAACTGCACCCACGAGCCCATGATGAGATCTCGCAGCTTGAGTTTGTGGTCCTGCTTGTCGTACGTGTTCCATGCTTCCGACACGTAGAAGATCCCCGCATCCGCGCTTGCGCCGAAGGAGTTTACTTTAATAGACTTGTATATATCGTACATCTGTACGCCGGGAACAGCGGACGCAGATCCCTCCTTCTTCTCATAGTTATAGGGTTCCTTGAAAGGGTTTGGAACTTCTTTGGTTCTGGGCCTAATATGGGGCATATGTCTCTCAGCCACTTCATTCGAAGATATATTATGAGAGCTTGAGCTAGAGGGAGCACAGTTTACCCCTTGGAAGCTCCCGCCCAGGCCGAGGAATGTAAAGGCAATAGCTGTCAGATTATGGAAATGCATGACTAAAGGGAGTTGTAAAGAGATTGAGCAAAGATGAACGGATAATGTTTTAAGGCTGGACTATGGACGTTTGAGTTGAACCTGGAGTTTGTGAATGTAAACCAAGTTGTCACATAGTTGGCGGTTGCATTTTATATCGTTCTACCGGCTATACTGAAATCCTAATTTACATATGCCATTTGGCTACTTCTACCATTGCTACCAAAAAAATCAAAACTACCTAACCTAGGGTCTTGCTGAACTAGGACATGGAACTTCCATATAGAGTAAATCAAGATAGCTTTGTTGTGGGGATAATCCTTCTTGTCAGCTAGCCATATATTTTTAACGCATCATATATTTCAATACTGGACTCTAATCGTGAACTTTTTCGTACAGATATCAACAGGTGAAGGCGGCCACTGAATATGTCGTATACTTTTTAAAATGCCTAGTAGGAGACTAGCTACCGAGTTACGCATCCTACTAACCCCCCCCCCCCCCCCCCCCCCCCAAATTACAATGTCAATAGAAGTGATAACGCCATAATTAATAGCATGCATGACTAGACCGACGCGGAACATATCTAGTCTTCTTAATTCCGGAACGTAGCTCTTCAAGAAATCAAGGTGCCAAACCTCCTATATTCTAACATACCAGTAAAGAAGCGTCTAGAGGATAGAAAGATACATCGATGTTCTAAGCTTTCCCTTCTCGAGTTTGCCCCTGCGTGCTTCCTTCGCAACGGACTGTGCTGACGGCGGCGGCAAAGTGCGTTCTAGAAGGAAGCCTCCGAGTGGAGGTGGCGGGTTGCAGGAACTTTTCATAGATGGCGATCTCAAATGTATAAAAGCCTCAACGCCGATAGCAACTACCTACGTCTCGTACGTAATCCAGAGCGAGGCGAGTAGAGTCGAGTCGCTAAAAAAAAGTCCTCCATGTGCAAATCAAGCTAGCCAGCTAGGTCTATGCCATGCACGGTTCCTCCTCTTCCGCCGTCAATAGAACAGCCACAACTAGCTAGACAGGCTATTACCATACATAATCTTTAAGATATGACAAAAGCATACCAGGATTTTGGTCAAGCAAATCCTCATTGTGAAGAGGCCATCATTCTGCCGTGGGCAATTTTATTAAGCCCATCTCGAGGCATGTAAAGAAGCCCAGTTATTCCCTCTCTCCTGCCTCCCCTAGGAAAATTCGCGCGAAGGCCAACCACCCCTGACTACCTACTACGTAGATAGCTGAGAAAAAAAAAACCTGCTCCCTGCTGGGTAACCACGACATAGATCCTGGGAAGCCTTCGGCCCAAGGCGTTCCGGGGGCGTGTATGAACACCACCCGAGCGACCGTGAGTCAGAAAAAAGCCACGACGCAGCACAGCAGACCAGACGAAGACACGCGTTCGGCTCGACAGGTTCGTGTATGCCGCGAGAAAGGGCGTTACGCCGTGGTGAGGTGACAACGTTGGTAGACTTAGAGAAGGATATGGGGGTTAGACAAACGAGGACTTGGCTCGAGCTGGTTTCAAGCGTAGAATTAGGTATACCCACGTATCACGGCCGGAAGAGTAGGAAACAACAAGATCACTTGTTTTTTTTCTTTTTCTAACACAGCGACGGGTCTTAGGTTTTGCATGTGTGTGAGAGTGAGCGAGTGTGTGTATCCTATTGCACGTACATGTTTGAAGTCATCATCACGAGGAGTCGCACTACAGCAGACTAGAGCTTCATCATGTAACATACGGGACAATTGATTGTGCTCGCTTCGAGCATAAGAAGAGTAGTGTTTCTATTCAGACGGACTTGCTGCCGGAGAAAATGGTCGTGGGGTGGAGGGTTTGATATCTCCAGAAAAGAGGCATGCATGAGGATTTTCGGCTGGTTTAGAGCGACGGGATATATGAGCATGAGTTATGGTTTCACAGTTAAGCACTGTTGCTGTTAACCACATAGCCGTGATGATAAAATAAAGGAGGAAAAAAAAATCAAAAGAACCTCTCAGCTGAGAAAAGTGGGATATAAGCAAGCCCTCCTTGGTGTTGTGGTAGTATTTGTACCTCATGATATATGCGATATTTTATTGTCATATATATCAAGTGATAGGTTCTTCAGCTAACGGTAAACCTTGAAACAGGCAGATGCAGACAGAGAGGCGGATCCCAGACAGGTTTGTGTAGAGGTGATCAGTTATATACCTCCCAAAGCAAGGGCTTCATGATACCAAGACTGCATCCACTGCTATTTTTGTTTTATAAAAGACGCTGGGTACTCCCCTTCTGCTCCTTCCAAGTGAGCCTCAAAGAGATATTCACTACGGTCCCTTCCCAAAAGGGGCCGCCGGGGAGATACCGCAACAAGAACGGGTAAATCATGGCAGTACTCCGGGTAACAAACTCCCTGTCCCCCCTTTTCCCCTCAACCCTTACTACCTACCCTAGGTACGTTTTAAAACTTATATATCTAAATAAGAGCTCCCCCTCCCAAGCCGACTCCCCAACGTTGTAGTAAGTGGGATGACACCGAGGCCAGAAAAGACCCCACGAGTGATTCTTCTAAAGACCGACTCACACAAAAAGCCTGATTGACTCGAGGTCCTGAATCACTAAAGAGGTATTTTCGTACAGCTGGGAAAGGAGAAATCCTTCCCAGCTGGAGCTTTTTGTCTTTTTTTTTCTTCTTCTTATTCTTCTTTACCTATTTTGTAAATTTTATTGCAGTGCACACACAGCATCTGGCTCGTCGTCGTCGTCAGCAGAGCTTGCGATGCGGCTGCGAGATGGGTATCCTTGGGTGTTGTGCATTTTTGAGGCTGTTGGCCGAGTGGTGTTGGTTGCCCCCCTCTCCCTCTCCTTTTTTTTGGTTTGTTTACTATCTTAGTTCGAGTCCCTCTGTTGCCACCATTTTCTTCTTCCTTTTTTTTTTCCTTTCCAATGAAGAAGATGTTCTACAATAGCTGTCCAACAACAATCATGCTTCCGTGTCATGACCATGATATGTACCTATCTATCACGAGAAATTTACCTATAGGCCAAGAATCTGTCGTAACACCACTACTGGCTGGGACTTTTGATGACATATTCTCCATATCCTGTGATATCCATGGTACTACCTAATAGAAGTTGCACACTCTAGGTTAGGATTCAAGTCCAGGTGACCCTCCTGCCTCTATACACCGCATAGCACCCACCCACCACCCATCCCCCTTTCGCCTCCCCTTTTCTGACCGCATCCTCCCTAATCGTAGTCATACTAATAACCAGCCTGGTATATGGTACGTTGAGAACGGCAGATTCTTATAAAACTAGACACTTAGTCCTGCTAGATATGTGTGTGGTCAGAATCAAGAATACCTCCCTCTTTTAATAAAAAAAGTGCTTGTTCTCGTCGCTCTGCTTGATATAGAAACCCTAGATAGTGGTAGCCCTTTTCTTGGGCGGCTAGCTATGAGCCATCCACCACAACAGCCCTATTTTTTTTTTCGTGACAGATACACACATCTTTGAGGCCCAACATCGTCATAATTTTGTTTGTGCTAGTGATGACGTTTTCATTTTAACATTTCCCTATTTGCCAGGGTTTTCCTTAAATGGTACAAGGTTTTTTTTTATCTGCGCACTTGCATTCAAATATATGTATTTAGGTAACAAAACGCTTTTGAGTACCCCCCTTTCGTGTCCCCTCTCCCCATTCTCGGTATTATTATTAACGCTTTTTTTTTCTATACTCTCCATCACGGAGGGGTTCACATTCCATGCGGTGATCATGTAGCTCTACTTTGTGTTTGTAGCAATGTCATACATAGTAAAGGGGGGTGGGTGCAAGCAATCATTAGGTATGTTAGCCTGAGCAGCCTAACAAGTCGTCTTCTTCCCGTAACGGGCAGGTTGCGCATATCAGACAGAGAAGAGGACAGACCGGCGAGCCATATTTGCCTTGGTGTAGCTATGCTGAACAACCTATACTGCCACACGTAGAAAGAGTCTGTCTGGGTGGGTAGCACGTTACATGACATATAAATCTCCCTTACTTTTTCCCCCTTCTTGAATCCCGGTGTAGCTCTCCCGCCACCGACGTGGTCTGATGTTCGAGGCCCAGTTTCACAGAACGTACACATACGAATAGTGACGCAAAGTCTAAACCCGAGCCCCCCCTCCCTCCTCCCGGAACACAAGAATATGTTATCCATCTTTGGTTCGAGTCGAGACCATGGTCACATACTGTAGCGCAGAGACGGGTACGGCACATCCGACTAAATGGCCCGAGGCCCAAGTCGTCCTCGTACTAACTACCGCCCACTCGTATGTGACTTACCTGACTCGGGAATTATTACTGAGAAGACGGACTAGTTGAGACGGCGGGAGTGTTTGGGTTGTATGTGAGATTCTGATTTCATAGAGAAGGACAAGTTTCTGCTTCACTTCTATCTCTAACCTGTCTTACTTAGTATTAGCACCCCTGCAGATCTGTCTAGGTTTTGTTGACGTCTTTTAGAACCCGTATGACTGCGTGGCCGACAGCTCATAGCATCTAATAGGTTGGCGTTAGGTATATACTGAGATTGATACCAAGGTCTCGAGGGCCTTTTGTGGAATTAATCTTCGGTATCCGGGGGACTATGTGAAAGGGCATTCAGATCACCTTCCTCTAATATAGTACGAACAACAAATCAAGGGTTTCTGTAGAGTATTCAGCAACTGAAAAGGATATGTAGCTTATCTGAAGGGATTCTAGCTGATCAGAATATAATGTATGTAGCAGTACCGTGGAATTCGTAACTCAGGTAAGTAATACCAAGCGAACGGCGATATGGGATAGGCTTGAGTAAAAGACTAAATACATAGGCGCCAGCGGAGCCGTATACTAAAAACACATTAGAGGCAGATGATCCAGTTTCATTCACTGAAAGATTGTGTCGCTGATAAATGATCTTCTGCCAAGTGCTAGGCACCTCCCTGACTAAAGGTCTCTTCGAGAAGGCTGTGGTCCTTCGCTAGGCTCCTAGTATGTCTCGGGAGTCTATTGAGACATCAGTGTTTGGGTAGGTAGCCTTACACAGTACCATGAGCTGTGGAAGTCCTGGTTGAGACAGTGCCTAGTATCCATCGGCATGTGTGGGAGCGAGCGGGCTGGCGCGTAATCGATAGTTCCACGATCCTTTGCTCTGTCGGCTGTTGAGCACGTTGTATGGAGGGACCATGATACGTCTCCACGGGAATACTTCCAGTAACTCACCTCTTTTACTCCAATAATTCCTAACGGGGTATCTTGGCCGTCGAATGGTGGAACGCAGAATTGAGTGATATCTCACAAAGGAGTCAGCCTCCACGACGCCACCCTGGGGAAGCGCCCAGACGACTGGTTAATATTAGCCGAACATCAGTAGGGGGAGTCGTCATAGGGTTTCTCCCTGAGTCTATATAGGCCGAGCTAATTCCACTAAATGGAGTGTATGGCTCAGAGAAGGTCCTATCGCCAAATAAATCCGAGAATCAGATGACTTGAACCTTAGACGTACGAAGATGGCCTTTAGATCGTAAACATACCAAGCAAGGAAGGAGCCCCGAGAGTCCATAGCTACTAGTATTGAGGCGGAGATAGTACGGGAAACCAGAAGTCTTCAGCTTCGGTTACCGTAAGCCCCGACCCAACATCACAGTGTTGAGACTGGCTCGAGTTGAGAGAAGGATTAGTGAGCGGGCCAGAGATGGGCCAATACTAGGGAAGGGGGTTATAGGACGAGGAGCGGCTACACGAAACTATTCGTTGGACCGCTTATCACACCAGAGGAGCCTAAAATGGCCTCCGCGATGCCCATAGATCTGTGCCGGATGATGATTCCTTTTGTGGGCCGGCCAGTTGGTCTTTTGATAGCTAAGACGACTAACTCAAGGCCTGTGTTACTAACAACAAGCGCCATCTGGCGCAGCTCGCGCTTGTTGGGAGACGGTATGTATCGGTCAGGTCATGGGAAAGCCGCAGGAGGCGTTTCTCTCTGGTATGGGTTGGAACAACGTAGTATATCCATTCAACTTTCAGATATTAAGGATAGCCTCGGGCTTAGGGAACTCCGCAAAATTCTTAATATTAAGCTCAATGATAGAGTTAAAGGAAGCCTGATTTTCAGGGCAGATCTGGAATGTCTGAGACATACATGTTGCCGTTGGACATGCCTGTGCGTTAGTCTGGTGACTAGCCGCCGGGAAAGCAATGGAGCTCGACGCAAGATCGCAACCTGATATGGTGTAAGTTACGATCAAGTGATTCCCTAGTAATCATCTTTACCAATGCCCTTGTTCGTGAGGAAACAAGCTGTGGACACTACATTATAAGTAGAACATCAGAATCTTTCTGACGCCAATAGAGGCGCGCCAAAGCTCGCTTCTGCGTTTGCCACTATCAGCAACTTCGCCACCAACATGTGTAGGCCGACTTGTTAGGACATGAGGTAGAGTAGTCACGGACAAGAGGTTTAGGGTCAACTGTTAGTTGACAGTAATGATTTGACCAAGAAAGAACGGCATCGAGTTTGTCGAGATCCTTTCACACCCTCTTCTTGTCACGTTACCTGGAGGGGCTCCAAAGTCTTGTCTGGGATGTCTCAAATAGCAAGCCAATCATGCTGCATATGACCCTTGTCCACCTGAGCGGAACCTTGCTCGGTGCGAGGCGAGAGGCTACGGTTGGGCTCGGGACCCTGCTAGCCAACTGCCAAGGGGGATCATTCCGTGCAAGGATCTCTGGTCTGTGGGTGATGGTGATGGTGGTGATGATGGTGGTGGTGGTGGTGTGTGTCTTAACCTCTTGCAGCATGTGCCTCGATAGTAGGACACAGCATTGATATCCCGTTTTGAAATCATGAAATATACGCACATGTCCATCTGAATAAGTCAAGTCCACCGAACCGAAAAATAATGCACCTCTAGTTTTTGTTGTTGTTTTCCTTGATTTAGTGAGAGGAAGATCCTAACAGCGCTGATAAAGTCTGGAAAATGAGCGTGCCACGTCACTAGCCACATGCAGCATCGCCACAGGGCGGCCTCAGCACGTACCTGTGCGGTGAGGTAAAACCCGTGCTGTTTTCGAGCAATTGCCGTCTGAGTCTTCCATTCTGTACATGTGTAGTATAGAAACAACGTACCTTGTATACAAACTGTGGCGGAGTGCATCAATATTCGGACACGGCACTTGAGGCATTCGCCACCACCTCGTTTCTTTCTCTACCTAACTTAGTATAGTAGGCATGGTAGGTATGCCGTACTGTACTGTACTGTACTGTACTGATTCCTGTTTCCTATCCATAACCTATATACTTGTTAATGCATCAGCGTCATGCTTACCTACATAGGTAAGACACGTCGTTCTCTAGCCTTCCTACCGTTATGGATCCAGACACTCGGGTCAACGAGAAGGGCCAAAGCATCTTCAACCGGGTGCCGATGGTCTGCCCGTCTGATGGAAACCCTTCTGCCAACGCATTGGCTTTGCCCCAGATCATGCAATTTTCAGCTTGTCTTGCTCGCACGTGCTAGGATCTTCGCTGCGATAGACAGGAGGTGTTGGCTTGACGGTAAATCGTTGGGGAAATGATCCTTCAAAGATGCATCTAGCTCTCGTAGTCATCCGCGCGTACCTGCAATAGCGGTCGTCGATATACCTAGTGCCTCCACCTACGTGTGTGGATGAATGATCTAACCTAGCTATGTCCTGTCTTGGATCAGACCACTAACCGCGCCGAGGCAGACTTCGCTTATAGGAAGATGCATCTTTTTCGTTTCTTGCAGATCGTGGCCCCGACTTCCTCTACCGACTCCGGTTTTCAGATTTGTGGCCGAAACGTTAGCAAAGTCTCTTCCGTACCCGGCCCCATTGGAGACATGCTAACCACGGCCAGGCGAGTACCGATGCGAGGAGAGGCCAGGCTAGGCGCCTGGACGCGGGTTCGTCCTCATCTTGATTCCATGATAGGCCACACCCCGATGCTAGTCTGTGTAGATCGTGGGCCGATTGAACTAGCAAGGATGAATAGATCTCACCTGGCACGAGGTAGAAAGAGAGGGCCGGTCGTTGTGGTTTGATGTTGCCTTTGAACGGGTAGAATCATGCCCGGCAGGAGAATAAGCTGCGTATAAGCCGTTGTCTTAAGTTAGCTTTGGGTAACATGTGTGTGTGAAACAATTGATCTCCCAAATGAACCATATCGCATGAACTATAAGAGAGGTAGGTAACTGAATAACAGTATTACCATATTATGCAGCAAAGAAGAACATTGGATCATGTTGATCCAGACGGGTAAGGAGAGACATGCAGGAGTTTCCAACTTTTAGACTCATTCGATCGGACTGAAAAGTCACTCCTGGGACCTGGGACCCGGGCTCCTATTGGATGGAAATTCGAGAGCACTAGCCAATCATAAAAATCGGAAACTCCAAGATAAGAAATTCCCAAAGCTTCAGATGTACCCCAATAAAAGGGGTTGCAGGATGCAGCGAATGACGAATGTCTAAAACGACAGGGTCTGTGCATATCTGGTTAAGCTGGTGTAGGATTTTCGTACCCCAATCTCTGCAACTTTGGTTGGATCTTTTACGCTGTGATATGCTATATTTGTCTGCAGAAGAGAGGGCACGTATATGTAGTGTAGTGTAGTAACCTCTGTCGAACATGCAGATTAGAGGTATGACAATATCACTCACTAGATCGTTCTATGGCTCTAGGATTGCAAGACATGACGTCCGAAGTCAGACATGTCACTCGGTAGAGCGATGAGACTGGTGGGGATAACAGATTCTGCAAGTGATGCTGACTAGGTGGTGGGTAAATGTAACGGGAGAGAGAGAGAGAGTGTGTGTGTGTGTAAAATTTTCATAGCTTACGAGAAGGAAGAAAACGATACGACAGCAATAAAGAACAGCAACGTTTACGACGACGACAACAACAACGACAACTTTGACACTCAAACATTCAACCTCGTGTTTACACTAATACGTAGCAGTTATACTAAGTAGTAGCATATGTCGTCGTTCAATTGAGTGGAGGTGCAAGGACAAGGGAATTTTAAGTTATTACTACTAGTAGTGTAGGGTCTTATGTTTAAAAAGCTCATGGGGGGGGAGGAGTTTTGGGGGGCCTTTTTCTTAGAACCAAGATCCTTTCTACACTATATGGGGACGCGCCGCAAAAGCTGGCAACGATTTACTTTTTTTTTTTTTTTTTGGCGCTTGGAGGGAACACGAGTGTGTGAGACATGCGTTAGGGCACTTGCAGGTGCTGTAGTGGAACCGCAAGATCTAGAAGCACACTGCAGCCAGCCAGCACCAACAGAATTTCAATTGGCAGGGTCTTTTATTCTCTCTTCTCTTTCTAAAATGGGGTTGTCATAAATTTTTCTTCTTCATATTTTCAGGTATCGGGTCAACTAACATTTCATCGCCGGAGACGATATCAGGCATTGCATCCATCCAACACGTTTTTTTCAATACGGAAGCTACATGTGTACATACATAGGTACTTATTTACCTACTTGCAGGACAGATTTACAGTTGTTTATTTTCCGTACAGGGGTGAGGGAGCTGTCAATTCCTCGGGCGGCCCGTGCTGGTTGAACCCGCCAACACCAAGGCCACCACATTGCCACGCTAGTAGTGTACACTGAATTATCCTTCGGTCTACGGCATGGATAGTGCCTGATAACAGAAGATTTACAGCGAGGGTATACCTGTAAAATCACACGTCAACTAAGGAAGGCTCGGACAGTTAGCGGCCGACAGTTAGGGCCACCTCTTCTTGCCGCTGGCTGCCTCCTTTCCCCGCAAATACCCGAGCTACTAGCCACGGAACTTAGCCACTCACCACTCAAGGTTAGGTAAGGTTAAGTTGATTTTTCGGATTGGGTAGGTTCTTGTTGCCGCCGTTTGGTCTCTCTCCATCCCCTCCCCCTCTCCTTCTTCCCGCCCTCTCTTTCATCTCCAGTAACTTCATCATCTCTGCCATGCCTCTGCTCTGTTCGCTCTACTTTTCTTTTCTTTTTTTTCTGTCACTAATCAAATTTCAAGGGGATTTGTTTCCAAAACCCTAACCCCCACCCCTCATTTCGCAATCTCGCCGGCTTCCAGGTGTATTCTCCGAGGCACGTTGGGGCCGAACAGACGAGTTCACCAACAGTCTAATCAACGTAATCTAGGCCGTTCAGTCAACTTCCTAACCGACTTACTGCCTGTTATTATAACAAGCACTCCTCGTATCTGTATTAACAGGGACTCGCACCTACAGCACTCGTAAAGTTACAGTAATAAGAGCAGTGGGCTCTACGGAGTAAGGAGCCTTGAATCACCTCTATTGCCCAAGCAGGGAAAGTTCGGCGGGCGTCCGGGGTGATGTTGGGCGAATAGCATCCTTCAGCACCCCATGCCGTCCTCTCATAGGACATCAGAATATGCACAATCTAAGACCACTTTACCCGCATGTCGCCGCAGCTCCTCTCGCTCGCAGCTCCGCGCATGTCATCAGCAACAGCCCCGTTGATCAGCAGGGCCTGCGAACAGAGATGCCAGGCCCCACAGGCCGTCTAGGTACTTTGATGACTTGATATTTGCTTGTTCATGCTTCTTTGTCGTCTCCGGTTACCAGCCGTGGGAGGGAGATGCTACGTGCCAGATATCGTCCGACCGCAATCCCGACCCGCCATAACGGCTCGGCGTAACCTGCATCTCTGTCTGCAGCTTGCGTCGCCTGTCTGGTCTCCTGTCTGGTCTCCAGTGACTCAGTGTCCTTCAATGGAGAAGAGGCGCTCCTGGCCGGCCTGCTCAAGTGGGTGTAATGCAGGTAGTAGACAGCCTGCGGCAGGGTATAGCTGCTCCGCACAATCCACTACAGCCACTGCCAACCAGACTGCATATTCGGTCATTCCTTTCTGAACACAGCGCCTGGCTTGTACCTTAGGTATGGGCTAAACGGTCGCTTCTTGGCCTCTGACCGGGGGGGTGGGCGCCACACGTTGAACGGGATGCGCCCTCCTTCGTGTCCCAGTCCCAGTCCCAGTCCCAGTCCCTGGGTACACTCGTCGTCTTTCCAAATACGTACCGTCAACGAAGGCCGTTTCGCACACAAAAGTAAAAATAAAAAACCAATTCGCTATCTTATATACGTCCTCTTCTCTTTTGTCCTCCGGGACGTCTGCCGATTTTATCCCTTTCCTCTCGCTTCCTCCGTGTCTCGTTCTACTCCTTGTGTTCTCCTCCTAATCTTCTTCTCTTCCTCCCTGTCATACTTGACTAGCACCCTGTCGACGGTGGCCTTGTGATCCAACTATCATCAATATCATCCCCCAGCTGAACGAAATTACCAAGCGGACGCGTCAGTAACTCTAGACGGGTTATTACGTGACTACCTACCTACCTTTCTTAAATTTCTCGGTCGTCGTTTCATGACAGCAGCGGCACCAACGCATGCTAAACGCCCAGAGTCACATCCCCCACCATCTCTGTTGTGCCACCACACCAATTTCTCCAAGCTCTTCGGCTCGTTGGTCCAACGTCTTCTATCCTTTCTCAGGAGATTGCCCCCACCATCACCGAGGCGTAGGATATCTTTTCTGGAAACCCAATTGCACGCCATTTCATCCCGTGTTTTTTGCTTTTCTTTTCTATTTTGTCTTGCAGATTTTCCTGCTAGACATTTTATATCTTCGGGCTCCCATTGGGTGTTGACTAATATTTTTATACGTATTATCTGGATTTACTGGTTAGAATTCCCATCTTTCTTCTCGTCTCACTGTGCTTCTCTTCGCTTCTCGAGTTGGATTTCGAATCCCTGACTTTAATCCAGGATATTCTGGAATCTTATAATTCTACCCAACCTTCAGCTGGTCTATCTCACCTGGGTCGCCTTCGTTATTCCTTCTACTTACAGTAGCTTACTAGTCAGCACCTAATTGACGGTCTGTGGGATTTGGACGAGATTCTCGATAATATCGCTAGGTTGTACCCGATCGCCCGTCTTATGCCCAGGCTTCGTCGCTGACCACCCCTCTAGGAAAGAAAAGGAAAGAAAAATCCGTGGTTTTGGTGAACACTCCAGTACTAATTAACCATGGAGGCTTGAAAATTTCATATAATGTGATTGAATCGTCAAGTCGCTCGTATGTCGCTTAACAAAAGCCAATATGCCACCCTTCAGACCAACGTCTGATTCCCGTGGGAAACCAGGCGATAGGTCTGGGTCCAAGAGAATTGGGGCATTGATGGATTTATCTAGAGGAGAACTTCCGCCACAGTCTTTCACCCGAATAGCCCAGAGAGGGATGGATAATGGCCGGTTGGCGGTCTCTAATGCCCAGCCGAGTCGGATACCGCAGAATCCATCCATACGAAAACCAGCTAGCCAGAACACTTCGACAAGACCTCCTCTCGCCCACGAAACACAGTCATGGTCAGCAAGTGCAAGTTCTGTACGACCTACAGCTTCATCCACAACACCAACCGGGTTGCGTATTGATGGACCTAAGCAGCCGCGGAATGTATTACGTCGAAAACAATCTGGTCTAACTCAGGAACCTACAAGTTTGAAAATAAACCCTCGTTCTGGCTCGGGGCCAGCGAGTTCGACATCTTCCGTGCCGAGGTTGCAGGCCTCTCGGGACCGCAGCGTCTCCTGTTCAGATCGGAGCACCACAACGAGTCCTGAGATGCGAGCTGCACAGAAGGGTGAGCTGCCTCGACCCTCAATGCAGATTCCTAAGATCTATCCCGAGCTGGACCGTTACCGAGAGATTCAACTTCCTCCTTCCCGAGATGGTCTAGGTAGGGATCTCCCTTTTAGGCTGGCGACTGAGGATCTTCCGCCTCCAACGCCCCAATTTTCTGGAGCGAGCAGTCACAGTCAATTGAGCGCATTCAGTGCTAGTCCCTCAACCCGATTCTCCGAATCACCCGGTCCAAGTCCTTACAGTCGGGACACAACGCCTACCTCCATGTCCTCGCAATCTCCTGGGCTTGTTGCACCGATGCGTCTTCCTACTTCAAGAGTAAGACAAGCAAGTCCAGCCGAGACTAGACCACCCGTTACCCGAATAAGAGCCGGTAGCACATCGACAGAGGGTGATGCTTTTAACGCTGATCCTCAAGGCCTAGCCTCAGTTAGGGAGGCATTGACATCATCCTCATCAAACTCCACAGTACGTGTCGAAGACAAGAAGGAGAAGAAGAGAGGACGATCACCGGGACCAAATCCTCCTCCGACGAAATCCTCTCAAAGGTTCAGGAAGGGGCAAGATTCGGACGAGGCACCATCGCCGCCCAAAGTGCCTTGGATTGTGACACAGCCGGTAACAAGGTCTATTTCCCCGACCAAGAGTTCACGACCTTCCTTTGATAGACCTCAAGACACTACATCAAAGTCACGTCCAATCATCCCATCTCGTCCAAGCAGAGATGGAACGCCGGACCTTTACGCGCAATTTGGGGGGCCCGTGCCTATCATTCACAGCAATATACCTTCAATGACTGTTACTGATAAACGCCACAGTAGCCAGATAGAACTTAGCTCGTTACCAAAAACGACAACGTCATCTGCAACCCAGGACCAATCGAGGCCACTGAGAGCCCCGAGTCGAGAGCCCACGCCGGCACCATCTGGGATCCCAACTAGGTCTCAGCCAAGTAAACCAGAAACTGGACGACCTCCTAGGACACCCAGCCCTGGCGTTTCTACTACTTTTAAATCAAGATTTCCACTCTTTGGGCGGCGAACGAAGGCGACCACCGATATTAATCAGGCTGATAAAAAGGAGAAAGTTCCCCGGAAAGGCCCGGCAGCAGGGACAGGTCATGAAGGATATGGTCGGGTTGGCGCTGTGAAGAGGCGGAGTAGTTTGGTGTCACAGTTTTCGCGGAGTCATCCAGGTTCCCCCCCTACTGAGTTCGCAGCCAATGCACGGTCAACCGATCCTTTCTTGTTGGAGCGGATGAATCCTGTTATTATCGCTGGTGGTGAAGTCGTGGAGAACCGAAATACCAATCCTGAGCTGGCTCGGACCGAAAGCAACCAGAGCTACCAGAGTGCTTCTCTGGGTCGTCCAAGTATTCACTCACGCAATAATTCGACGACTTCTATATCCTCGCGAGAGGATCGGCTAACGCCCTGGCCCTCAAAATATTCACACGCACCAACTCGTTCTCGCCGCCCTTCGGATAGTAGTGATACAGACGCAACAAAACTGAAACCCGCTCTCGCACTCCGAAGGTCTATCCGAAGTCTCAAGCCATCTGAGCGCGCATCAGTCAATATACCAAAGCTCATCGACACTAGAGGCATTTCGTCTCCATCAGCAGCAAGCCTAGCAACGACTATATTGACTGACACTTCGTTGGCAGAGTCACAACCAGAACCTGCCCCAGCTGCCCCCAAGAAGTTGACCAAGAAGGCAAAATCCCCTCGAAGATGGAACCTATTTAGTAGAAGCCAGACGGCCCTCACTACTAAGGAACCAGTTGAGGCTAGTGTGTCCGCAGCAGTAGAACCTACTCAAAGCAAACCAGTTGCCTTCTATACCATGATGGATTCCTCGGAGCAGGAAGATGCCGAAGAGCCAGACGCCGAAGTTGCCTCAAGAGAGTCTGAAGACAGCCGCGTCCAGGAGACATCCACATCTGATCAGCAGCAAAGGCCTGCTCCCACGAGCCGACCAATCCAGATTCCCGAGTTTTCTCCACCACAACGCAGTCTTCCCAACTTGGATATATCAAGTTCTGATGTGCCACCTGTTCAAACACAGCCTAAGCCTTTGCTAGAACGTCAACTAGTGCAAGCCAAAAACTTGACTAGTACTGGTCGGCCTAGCAGGCTTCCCCAAGTAGGTAGGATACCTAAAGTTGTGAATACCCGTCGAGAACAGACGTCCCCCAAAAGCTTTTCACGTCCATTCAATAGATTTAGCATCCAAGCGACCCCGCCTCGGTTTGGTCGTATAGATCGGGAATCACTCGCAAAAGGCCCAAGTCCGCCAAGATCATTTTCCCCACAGCCCGCTTTGGAGGAGCAACAAGGAGCAGAAAGTATCTTGGAACCCCCTCATGATATCATGCCACATCTAAATCCGTCTCCTGAACTTGATCCTCACGGAAATGAATTTCTCGCATTTCCCCCGGAGAAAAACACGGGCAACACACCAAGCACAGAGTCCAGCAATTTTGGAATGGCAAAATACTCCAACCATGTGGCAATACTACCTGATCCGACGGCCCCCCTTGGGGAGGATGAAATTTGGGATGAGTATAACGATTTACTCGGCGATGTGCCTCCATCCGCAACATCATCTCGGGGATTCCCATCCCACCTAGAGACGTACGAGTCAGAGCTAGCTAAAAAGTCGACAAAACCGCTGATGTCGCCGACTATCACGACTCAGCCTTCCAGGAACTTCCGTGATTCTGTCGAGACTGGGAAGACACTATCGAGCCATTATAGCGCCGACATGACCGCAAGATTGAACGCCGCTTTCAGATTTGGTTCTGATCAACCATCAACGCCCTTCTCGGTTTCCGAATTCGTATCTGGGTATGGCGATCGCAACATCAGCAATTTGGAGTTGGAGAAAAGTCCCAATCCGTCTGCAAGAGCGAGCTCGTGCTCGAACCAAAGTGTCAAAACAGGGGCTTCGAATAAAAGGAGCTCGGGCAGTAGCCGCAACAGCGAGGAAACGCCACTTTCCCAGGTCAACCTTCGAGTAGGCTCGATGACGGTCAGCAAATGGCTCACATTTGGTCACGTACTTTTCAGTCCTGTTCGTGAAGAACTTCTCAATCCTGACGGCCCACCTAAGCGTCATTCGATACTCGTGATCGATGGGCTTGGCAACGATGATTGGTCGTTCTATGCGGCAGAAACATATCCTGGAGCGACTTTCTACAATCTGTCACCTCGTGCGCCCTTGTCCCAAGAACAGCGGTCGACTTCTTCATTTCCGCTTTCGCCGCCAAATCACCACCAAATACAATTCACTTCTCACATGAATAAATTTCCCTTCAGCTCCGAGAGCTTTACTCTGGTAGTCTTCCGCTTTCCCTCCGCTACTCAAGAATCCCACTACCGGAACATCATCTCGGAGGCATGTCGTGTGCTGAAGCCTGGTGGCTATATAGAATTGTCTATCCTTGATGTGGATCTGAACAATATGGGTAGCCAGACTCGACGCGCTGTTCGTCTCCTGAAGGAGAGAATCAATGCTTGGAACCCCAGCTTAAACCTCAGCAGTGCTGCAGACCTCACTCTACGGCTACTTGGCAAGAAAGGGTTTTCTGACATCAAAACCTGCCGTGTGGGTGTGCCTGTAGCTAGTTCGATCACAAGGTCAGGCAGCAACAAGAAGAAGGACGAACGCAGTCTGGCAGAGATGATGAACGACAAGACAGAAATGGGTGATGTGAACATCACGAAGATGGTTTCAAAAGTTGGCAGATGGTGGTACAACCGATGTTACGAGGTCCCCACAGGCATGAGCAAAAGCATCTGGAGCGATCGGGCTCTACTCGCTGAATGTGAGGAGTGGGGCACAAGCTTGAAGCTGATGGTCTGTCACGCAAGAGTGCCTGAAGCCCGAGGACGGGTGGCAAGCATATGATCTCACATATGCTCTTACTCTTGAGGAGACAGCAACACCTCACATATCGGTATTGCTATCATCTTCGGCATCGTTTTCCTATCTCTCCCCACTGGAGTTCCCTCCCGAGTTCCGTCTCCGGTCCCCTCCCCTTTCCCCCTTTAATATCCTCCCTCTGTATAACATCCACGACAATCCAAACCATCCCCTGGATACATCAATTCCATCAACATCATGGAGCAGGAACTCATTCGAGGCATTTCCAAGGAACTCTAAAACAAGATTTCAACAAGGGCGCAAGCCCGATTTTTATTTATCCTCATCAAAAAGGGCAGGGACCAAACAATTTTGAAGGTTTTTATTATTAAACAACAGGTCGCTGGTGAGACAGTGTACGGCCCTACCACTACGCTCGCTATGATGTCCGTTGTTCGGCATATAGGAGTGTAAGTATTACATTCTTGGTATATACACAATACCTTCACCTTTTCTTTTTCGCATACGCTTCCATTGGCCCCGATCACTCGATTATGGCCAAGCACACTTAACATTCGTTATTTTACATCGCTGCGAGACTACCCTTGGACAGGAGTTTTGAGTAGTAGGATGGCTGGAATTTAGGATCTGACGCTCGACGTTGGTATGGGAGACGACATCTCGCAACGCACGACCGACTATTGCATCACACTTTTTACGAATTATCATTCGTTCTTTTCTCCCTTTTTTTTTTCTTTTTCCCTCTCTATCGCGGTTATCTTAATGTCCGATGAGAGAGCGAAGGGCTCTGGAAGCAATTTTCTTATTACGGTCTGACGAATGGGTCTTATATTTTTTATTTTCTCCTTCTTATTATGATGATGCGAAACAAACCAAAATCGGGGTTTACAACGGATGCATGAAGGCATGACGACTATCTACTATCTGATATCAGTAGAAGGAATGGAGGGGGAGAGGGAGGGCCTAACCACCGAGAGAACGAGAGGTCCGAACCCCGGATGGAGGAGGGAGGGAGATGGTTATATGCTTAGCAGAGCGTAGCGTGTTTAAAAAGATACCCCCAGTATTTGATGATAATGAAACAAAACAAGTAAAATTCTCATTCAAGATATATTGCTTCTCCTTGGTCATGTCTGTGACCGGTGTGGAAATGATGGATGCCTCGGTATTATGTTGTTAGAACTTCAAAACTAGCTTGAGGCTTGTTGTTGAATAAATCAACACTTCGTCATCGCCAATCTCTAGTGCTAGGTAAATAGGTGCTAAAGAACTCATTTCAGCTCTAGGTAATATACGATCAGTTTCTCATGTTATTTACACATATTATCCTCTCGGTGACAATTAAGATAAATATAGGTAGGTATCTTTCAAAGCATTATGCTCGGAGAAAAGAAAAGAAAAGAAAAAGTCGTATTGCGAGCTGCGCGGGTCGTAATAGTCGGAGGTCGGATGGCAGCAAAAACGGATATAGGTAGGTGGTAGGCTTATAAGACCATGATATTGGTGGATCAATGTGACTGCCAGGATCTCGATTCCCGTAGCAATCTTCACACTATCACATATCAAGCAGCATCAAGACGGTCGGTGAAAGCCCATGATGCCATGTAGGTAGGTATGACCTCTCTTCGGCGCGGACCGCGGTGTGTCGCCCCCCTCACATCATCCCCTCCTCCCTCTTCGGGGGCAATGTTCGAGACCTTCCTGGGCGGTCAAGTGGAGTCCGGGCAATTTATATTACTAGTTTAGCGGGCATACGATGGAGCCAATTGAAGGCGTGTGCTTCTTTTCCGATGCCCAGGACCGGACGTTCAAGAGGTCTTTGCTGGGTTCCAGACTGGGGAGAGCGCTATATACCGTCTAGGAAAGGATGAAAGAAACACGAAGAAGGGCGTCTTCTTTTTTTTTCCTTTCCCAAACTAGGAGGTTAACGTTTAAACTTATAACATGGATCTCTGAAAACTGGTGTTTCCTTGGAATTATCAGATGCGTAGATACAAGGTCACATTGGCGCTTACAACTAAATGCCTAAGCAGACAAGCCGAGAGGGTCCTGCAAGGGCACCGAGGGAGAGGAGGGGAGGGGTAACATCCATACAAGCCTCTCGTTCATTCATCAATGCTAGCATCTGACAACTATAATGAGACAAGAAAAAAAAAGGTGACAGAAAAAAAAGGCCCTCCAATCCTGCGGGAAAGCCCCCCTAAAACGGGCTATAAGGTAGATATTAAAGTCAGCACACCATCTGGCCCTATTCTGGCCTTCCGCATCTATCTAGCGCAGCGCAGAAAAACAAGATCTATGGTTTACGGAATGTGCATTTATCCCCACACGGAACTTCTCAAAGGGGATTGTGCGTGTAATATAGGTCAACTCATACGATATGTGGTTTATTAATCCCATGACTTACGTTGAGTATACAGCACAGGTCAACTATATATATAGGTAAGCTTCTTGTCCGACCCTGCCGTAACCGGTAGTGATTCTCGGCCTATAAGCTTTCCGCCTCTCTACTACTATACAGCATACGTCAAGTTGACCCCAATACTAGTAGTGTTGATTAATAGGGAGCTGAACAATTCGACTAAATCAAAAATAAAACAAAATAAAACAAAACTCCCATTAATACTATACTATACTGTCCGGCAACCCCTCTATTGAACCAATCAATTTCATTCATCACCAACCACTGCCGAAATCCCGTCCTAGACCTACTTACCTAACATCACATAACCCTTACCAATCAACCACCCACCTCACTTACTACTACGTTAATAAGCCTCCTTCGCGAACTCGCTCGCTCCCGGGGGGAGGGGTTTGAACGAAGCAACCGGAAGCACACACCAAGAAAACGAAAAAACAAAAAGAAAAAGAAAAAGAAAAGGGAAAAAAAAACCATGAAGTTCGCGACCGTCCTCCGTCCCTTCCTCCTCCTCCTCCCCCTCGCCCCCCTGGCCGCCGCGGACGGCGGCTTCTTCGACCAGTGCTCGCAGTCGTGGTCGATCGGGTACCGCAACTCGCAGCACTTCGTCGTGGCCACGTGCCCGGGCACGGCGTATCCCAACGCCACGTCGGTCACCAGCGCGCTGAGCATGGGCGACTGCATCACTAACAACGAGGGCTCGCTCCAGGCGCAGGCTCTGTACGTGTTACCCCCCCCCCTCCCCTCCTACTTTCTATCATTTTTATATATAATGTTATTATTTTGTTTTGTTTTGTTTTTAACCTCCCTCCCGTATCCCCCCTCCTTCCCTCGCATATTGTTGTTCTATGAAGTATAGAGAGAGAAAGAAAGAAAGAAAGGGGGTGGGGAAGAGATTTAGCTGGAATAACTTTTTGGGCCTGGCTAACCACACGACACGACACGATGGTTACGGTTAAACAGGGGCGGCATGACTTCGTTCTGCAGGAACTGCCGGGGCGTCAACGGGACGGCCAAGATGCTCTGCGACTGCAAGGAATCGGGGGGGTTCTACATCACCTCGGTCATTGACCTGAGTAAGGCTCTCTCTTCTCCTTCTCTTTCTCTTCTTTCCCTTCCTCCGTGCTTTCTACTAGGTTACCGTGTTACAAAGTCGCTAACAAACTTTTTTTTCTCTCTTTCTAAAAAAAACAGACACCATCTTAGAGAACGATAACGGTATCCTGAGTTGCTTCGGTCTACCCGGTACGTTGCAGCGCTAAGAATAGTGATAAATTGAGAGAGAGTTTCCCGAGCTTCTTGTTGCCTAACACGATATATCTTTTTTACATAGGTTTCGCCATCGCCGCCTCTTAGATGCGTCCCCGAGAGAAGTTAACCTATATACTATTTCCTATTCCGTGCCATATTGCGTACCATGGTAAGACAGATGGGAGAAGGAGGGGATGAGAAGGGGGGGGTAAGCCTCACCAAGACAAGACAATGGCCAACAAGCCAGAGAAGAGAGGAGAACAGGACTCAATACACGGGAATGAAACGACGTTTTCATTCGGGAACTAATACCGCGCGCATACCGAGGGGAAGGGGGAGGGCTATAGTTGCGCGAGAATTTATCTATCTACAAGTCTAGTTATCACCTACCTACCTATAGTCCATTTTCACTTACACCAATCAAATTTACCTATGTACCTAGGCACTTATACTATATCGCGTACGCCATATAAGGGCTTTTTTTGGTCTCACACTATAGGATGATTGGGGTTGGGGTTGGGGTTAACTTTACATATGACAACAACAGCAACTCTCGAACGAAAATACAATTTTCCCATTTGTCACAACGAAAGCCTTGTAGCAAAACCGAATACATTCTAATTTTTTCCCCCATAACTAACTTCATTTAAATAATCCGAGGGCATACTTCGTAAACTCCTTTTCACAGTTCTCGCACCTAGTAAAGAAAATCAAACCAAACACCTCCCCCCAAACTACCTACCTACCTACCTACCTACCTACCTATTCTACTCTACTCTACTCTACTCTACTCTACTCTACTCTACTCTACTCTATTTTAATCTCTAAAAATAGCTCAGCTCAGTCCAGTCCAGATCTACTATACATACATACATACATACACACATATATATAAATATACACATACATGCCTATATACAAAGAACCACAACCCAACCAACCCTAAGCTTCTAGTAAGTGAGTACCTAAAACAGAAAACCAAAAAAAATTGGAATCTAAAACCGCCGACTCCTAGGGAAAAAAAAATAAAGAAGGAAAAAAGAAAGAACCCCTCGACAACGCCGAGACCCCGCGCAAAGCCGCAGCCCATGTAATGGTGATGATGATGATGATGACTCTAGGTATGATATGGTATGGTACAACAATCCCCCCGAGAGCTCCGGGCCCCGGAGCCGCAAAGCGAGCAGGATTTTCGCAGCACCCCCTTTGCTGCTGCTGGGAAATATGATGAGAGAGAGAAAGAAAAAAATGCGTACATGAGTTGAAAAGAAAAAAAAAATTTACTATGCCAAAATTCTGTTTTGGGTATATCCTACGCCTTTCTTTCTCTGTTGTTTATCCCATCCCATCCCCGTCTCTCGTATGTGCTTGTACCCTTATTTCCCCCCCTCATTGATTTCCCCCTCTTGGGGATTTTCTAGTTTTGAAAAAAAAAGTGGCACAATCAAAAATATCCCATCCATCTATCTATCAATACACCCCCACCCCCACCCCCAACCCAACCCACTCCCTCCCTCCCTCCCTCCTCCACCTACCCCTTACCCCTTACCCCTTTCCCTTTTACGTCTTGTCTTGTCTCGTCTCTTACGTCGCGCTTCTCCGGCTCCGGTTCCGGCGGCGGAACCAGACCTCGGCCGTGGAGCTGGGGCTCTTGGTCATCATGAACATGTTGGGCTGGGGGCGCGGCTGCGGCTGGCCCTCGGCGGCGGCCAGCCTGACGTCGTAGCGCAGCAGCAGGTGCGCGAGCGTCATCTTGATCTCGGCCGCGGCGAAGAAGCGCCCCGGGCACGCGTGCCGGCCGAGGCCGAAGTTCATGTTCGTGTCGCCGATGCTCGTGAACTGCCACCGGCGGCTGCTGCTGCCACCACCACTACTTCCCTCGGTCGTCGTATTATGATGCTGCTGCTGCTGTTGTTGTCGCAGCTTCCAGAACCGCAGCCCGTCGAATACCCCCGCGTCCGGGTAGTAGCGCTCGTCCCGGGCGACCCCCGCCAGCGGCGCGAGCAGGTTGGTGCCCGCGGGCAGGTGGGTGCCGTCGGATAGGTCGATGGGCTTCATGACCTTCCGGATAAACGAGGCTGGCGAGTTGTGAGTTTCACTGCGATAGATAAGGGGGGGGGAGTTATTTCTTTCGGTCATATCGACCCTTGATATCACTTACTGACGTTACCAGAAAGACGTTGCGACTCCCGGATGAAGCTATCCATCTTCGTGAGTTTTTGCACGCTGTCTTTCTTGTTCCAGTCGTCCTCGTCTCTAAATACTTCATTTGCCTCCTCTCTCAAAATCTCCTGCATGTCCTGGTGTATTGCCAAGTCGTAGATGCAATCGGTGACCAGGTTACTCGTCGTGTGGATCGACGAAGCGCTCAGTAGCAGCTGCATCTTTGATTGTATCTGGTAATCTCTCTTGTCATCCTCAGGCAGAGCGTCCAGCAACCATTGAATAAAGTCGTCGGGTTTGTCGCAGCCAGGGGTATCCGAGAAATCACGAATCCGTTGCTCGATAATTGGGGTAAGCATTTCTTCAGCTTTCTCCAAGTCTTTTCGTATTGTCGTTAACTCTGTGACGAAGTGCGCTACTACTGGACGTAGCCACGTCGGGAAGAACTGCAGTTTTATAACTGCAATGAAAGCCGTGACCGCAAAGTTTATGCTCACGTCCATCCACTCCTCAGTTCGACTGATAGCCGGCCCAACAAAGACTCCTCCGCTTAGCCGGGCAATAACCCGTATCATGAAAGGCTGAACCACGAATGGCGTCCACTCTGTAAAGCTAACGTTAGCGAGATACCAATAAGATAGAGGCTGCAGACAATTTTTTCCCACCTTGACATTCAGGGAATTCAGTAGCTAATATGTGCTCGAGTTCTTTCTTCATTGTTGGAACCATACGGCCCACATGGGCCGTAGTCTTGGTCTTCAGGACCAGTGATAGGGTGTCGGAATGTGCACCCGCGGAGAGGTTCGTATATTCGCTCAGCATAGCCTACTTGAATCTTTTAGTAAATGGTCCCGGGAGAATTCTTCATTGACTCAAACGAACTTCGCTGATGGCTTTCTTAGCACTCAAGGTATCCTCGGGCAGGCCTTTTAACTCGCCCACCAGGTTAGCTGGGATCAGAGTCCTAACGCCTTCAGTAGACTTGATCTGATAGACGCAGTCACGAAACTAGAAACACGTGAGCACAATGCCTACACTCATCAAGCTTGAATCGTCATAAACGGACCTTAGAGTAGCTATCTTGGATCAGCGCGTCCGCATTGAACATCCATTTTATCCGAGAAGCTTTGTAAAAGGGCGCCGCCACTCGGCATTTCTGCTTAGTGGGTTGAGATAGCCATACACAAAACAACACGGTGACAATGGCAACATAATAGCTGAAGCGGCTGCCGACCATCTCCTGCCATGGTAGCTTCTGTGTCACTACCGTGGTGAAATTTGTGGCGTAAGGGTGCGAGTCCTCCACAATGGAAGGCATCGCGAAGGGAAATATAGATTGGGGAGGTGATGGAGAGGAGCGAGAAGTCGCTTCAGATTGGAAAAGTGAGTAAGTTGACTGCGACCCTCTTCCCTCGTGACATGTACCATTTGTAAGGTAGGTTTCTTTTGCATTGGGGACAAGATAAGTGGAAGAAGGAAAGAAGTGTAGAGATTCATGGAAACACATGCCGAGACTCGCGAGGAGGTGGAACAACCTAAGTAGTATAGGAACAGAAACTCGACTCAACCAGACCCTGACTAACACAAAAAAACACAAGCCGAATAGCTCCGTCTCGAGATGTTTGCCATTTGTGCTTGGCAGCCGCGATCTCTCCTATAAAGATCCTCGGTGTAAGGCCGTTGTCGTCGTCGAGGGAGATCTCAAACCGCCCCACCCAAGGCAGCCTGTGTTTCTGGTTTGAGTGGATATATACAAACTATACAATCGTCGAGATGGATTGCATAGACGTAGAAAGCGGCAGAAAAAAAAAGCAAAAGAAAAACAAAGAGAGAAAGGAGATGCAAAAAAAAGAGAGCGACGAGGAAAGAGAATAAAGTATAGAAATTCGATAGCTAATGATAGTAGCTATTGTCATGCCAAGTCGCGGATCTTCGGCCACAGTACCTACGGTAGGACATTGTTGAGATCTGGGGAAGAGAGAGAGAGACAACTCGCAACTTACACCCATCTGGTAAGGTATAGTAACCCTAGCAGAGTCAATTGATCAGACGGGTTCTGTTCCCGGAGAGAAAGGCCGTTTGACATTTTCTCTCCTTGTTGGAAAAATGTGCTCATGAGAGTGGAGGGGTCTTGCCCTGAGCTTGCCCAGATCTTGCCCTGATCTGCCGTGGATGTAAATATTGCTGTTCTCCGTGGCCGGTAATCTTCATGACCCTGAAACAGGGCTGCCAACAGAAGGTTGCCCTGAAAGGCTCGGGTGCTGCCCTCTCCGGACCCCAGCCTACTTCGTGGTTTAGAACGCCTCACGTTTCCTGTTTGAGCCATGACCTTCTAACGTTTAGATTCGACAACGAGAGCTTCTTTCCCCAAAGCTGGCAGGTCTTCATAGAGTCCTCATTGGGAGGTGTGGATGATGATCGTCCAATCCATGGTGAAGGAGAAAGAGAGAAAAAAGAGAAAATAACAGACCCAGCTTCTTTTCTCATCGATGAGAGAGAGTCTGTAGTTTCATTCATTCTCATTCTCTTCTTTTTCTTTGCGCTCCTGGACATGGTCGCGAGCAAGCATCTGCCGAATCTCTTGGCAGTGTCGCCAATTGGCACATCCCTAGTCAATCCTCTACACCCCTCCTGGTTTGGACAAGTCTGATGTGCGCGCATCAAACGTGAGCTGGTGACGTCTGCTGCAAAGCTCGAGGTGCCATTGCCTTGCTCGAAATTTCCCAGAGATTAGCCAGGCGATAGGCATAATATTAAGCATGAAAAAGCCCAACTTGGGGCCCGGGGGAATGATTTAATTTCAGACACGACGGGACTATGTGTCGTGATATAGTTGGGATCATAGCGCAGGGCAAGTTCAGCCGTACAGTACTGTACTTATTTATGGCAGATCAATGCACCGAATGGCTCCACAGCTTCAACTCGCCTTCCCTCAGCCCTCTTGTCACTCTCATCTACCCACTTCCCGAGGACAAGACTACGCGGCTGTCAACGTATGCCTAGTGATCATGATGGGCTCGGCGTCGATTAAGCTCAAGGGAATGAGCCCGGGAAGCCCAGCGATCACTTGGCGAGTCGATGCTAGGGATTCATCTTCGCTCGATATAGGAACCCCGTTGCCTTGGCTGTGTCTTCAGGCTTGATGTTATTCAATATAGGCGTAGTACCTACCTCCCGCCGCGCTTGCGACCGAAGCTCACGATCGCGGCCGACCGCCCCAAGTCTCTTGGTCTGTCTACAATATCGTCGAATGTCTGCCGCCGCCACGCATACCCGATCTTGACCTGGCGCTCTCGTGGGGATGAACAAAGTGTAGCACAGTCGTGCCGTTCCTATGTCAAGCATCCAGACAACGACACCAAGTCATCGTGGGTTTCCGAAGCCATCGCTCGATGACTGGCATCGATTACATCGATATAAAAACACAGCAAACGGACGGATAGGCATGTGAGGCCTCTTCGTAGAATGGTTGTGGGATTGCCCTGCGTTAAGCCTCGTATTACTATGAGAATCTGTGATCCGAAGCGCATGTTGTGTTGTGATGGTATGGCTGCCCTGCTTAGATGCGTCTGGTATCGGGAAGGTATTGGACCTGCATCCATGCCTCGACTACTACCTATGGACCTAATAAAGATGCCGACTTAGAGCTTACTTACCTAACCTACCTACCTACCTACCTAACTAACTAACTAACCGACCTCCTGTCGGTATTACACGGATGCCGGCAGATCGACCCTGCGTTACGTCTGCTGTTACTAAGACGGGACCTCAAGCACCTTAGCCCGTCTAGCACTTACTTAACTCTTCTTACTTACACTAGCTTCAGGTCCGGATAAACGCTGGTGCAGTCGCGTGGGTGTGGGCGTGGGTGTGGGTGTTGGGAGACGGCAATCAAGCAAAGCAGGATCTCGGCTGCTGTCTTCCTTTCTTTTCCGTTCAACCCGCAGACTCCGGTCCTTGTCCCGCATCCAATTGGGTCTGTATGCAAGACTTGCGTTAGTAATATGATCTGGCAGTCTGGGTCGGTCACCCGTCTGTCCTCGTTCGCTTATCGTCGGTGGTTCTCCGATGAAGCATTGATCTATCCGGCACCAAAAATCGAACATCGGCGTAGCTTACCATGGGCTTACAGATACCCAGCTTACAAATGTCAGAGTTGTAGTTAGACACGGCTATGTGCAACGAGTACTACCTACACTATGTAAGTAGTACCTAGTATGTAGCCGGTCGTCAGATGCCCATAGATTACAAGCACCTGTCAGCTTTCTGACAACTTTCTGACAGGTAACCTGACGTAGGCCGGGTCAAACTTTTTTTCTGTCTTCCTCGGGTGTTATTGTTCGTTCATAGCCGGTGCTGCTTTGGCCCGTGACACTTGTTTTGAGCATGTAGGCCAGATAGCGTAGGAGTATGAGAAGAACCAGACAAAAAAAAACATATAGGATGGATGGCCTGACATTTCTTATGCCGGCTAATAAAATCGAAAGATCTTTGCCATGAGCCACAGTCGTACACCGCTGTTTACACTACGTAGATGAGATCTGAAGCCACGATGTTTTCCATCTTGCGTAGCTGTCCTTATTTCGTAGGGTTTAAAGGTTATATATAGGTCTTGGCAAATTGTACAGTAATTTACCTGAAGCTAGTTGTGAATCCGAATACGCGTCCTGGGAACGAGTCAATAGGTTAGGCGCTAGACCCGGAAAGTCAACGCAATAAGTACGTACCTACACTAGGTAGTTAAAGTTGTTCTCTGGGCGGTCAGTGATGAGCCTCGGGAGTCATTGATTCGCTTCCTTGAGAAGGGGTTTTTGTCCCTCCGTGTGGCTTTGCAAAGCCAGACCAAGTTCCCTTCCCGCTGATCCGTGCCATACGGGTTCGATCAAGACCACTTGGCCAAATACACATACATACATACCTAACTCGTCAGGCTCGTATATCGCTATGCGGGATTTTACTGGTGTAGGTTACTTAGGTAGTGTAGAATGCTGTTACACGGCGATTGGAACAGGCGAGGCGTGCGCGCGCGTTGCAGCAGCTGAGCAAAGCGTTGTGATAAGGCTTCCATTTCCACCACAAAGAAAAAGGAAAAAAGGAAAAGGGGAAAAGGGGGGGAGTATCGGATGTCATCAGATGATAAGCACGGCACACCCCGACAAGGGGACCTGAGTGGATTGTCGTCTCCGAACCATCGTCGATGGTAGTAGCTTGATGAAATGACTCGTATTATACGTATAAACATGACGTGAGCGGTACTGATCATATCCGAAATGCGAAAATGCAAAATGTTGAGACGTGCTCATGCTACTGTGTGCGTATGTAATTGGGAACGACACGTCAAATAAAGTACTAACCTAGTAGGCGGGAGAGATTACCTATTAGACAACGCTTAGGTATGTTTTATGTTTGTCCTTGGCTTTGTCCTTTTTCCTTTTCTTCTTTTTTTCAACACGAGCTTAATGGCTGGGGGGGAAGTTCCAATGGAATGAATGAATGAATGAATGAATGTCTTTTCCTAGTAGGTACTTACTAACCTACCTAGTGTAGCGTTAAAGTGTGTTGCATGGATGGATTTATACACTTTGCTTATCTGATCTTTTTTTTTTCTCCGGGACAGCGCCCTCCAATGGCGCCTTGCCCGTTTTAGCATCGCCAGTTTTAGAATTTTTCTAGTGCCGGTCTCGGAGGTGCACAGGGAGATTACGATTAGATGAG
Organism: Biscogniauxia mediterranea; assembly: GCA_018398605.1. NCBI lineage: Eukaryota > Fungi > Ascomycota > Sordariomycetes > Xylariales > Xylariaceae > Biscogniauxia > Biscogniauxia mediterranea. The sequence continues at coordinate 935,949 of JAGXTR010000005.1, forward strand.
ATTGATAATATTTTTTTTTTGGCTGGCTGAACCTTATGTACGTACTGATTGATTAGATTACGGGATATCAATCAATCAATCGATCAATCAGGTCAGTGCTTCCCTCCTGTGTATTATTTGCACGACCGAGCCTCGCGACATTATTTCAGTTTGCGTGGAGAAATGGCAAGGGATGTGTAGCCGGGGAATGTATGCCACGTCGTTAGTTGTCAGAAAGGCCAGAAAACTGCAGCTCAATGCGAAATTGGACTTGACATCCAGCTAGCCGGGGGAAACAAAATAGCTTATACCACATTGACACTACACCATAACATGTCATGTTTGCCGGGGCAAGGGCGGCATGTGGCATTACATAGTACTAGAATTTTCTCCAGCCTTATATACCTACTCTGTACCTAAATGTATTTGATTCGGTGGGGGTGGTCGGTCACGTTGCCTGACTGGCTAATGGGTCAGACTCTCGAATCGAATTTTGTCATCACCGCCCTTGATTTCTAACAATGCTTACCTAGTTGAACACTCGATGAGGTCAAGCAGGAGAATTGTGGGAGGGAAGGTTGATTTCATGTCATGGTGTATGGCTAAAGAAGACACCATAGAAATATTTCACGATACAAGCTGGGGCAGTCTACTACATATACGGACTAATGAAGGAATAGGATCTAATCATCCGATCTGGGTCAAAGAAACATGGTATACTTATGTACCTAAACTACTGTACATTATAGTATATAACCTCCTCCGATGTCACCCAATGACTGAGGCTGGATAGGGGTCACTTTTTCTTACCACTTTGATCCGCGGATTCACTAATGCAATATGCCCCCTACTAGTTAGCCGAAAGCACAACCGAGGGTATATGTACACTACTATAGAACTATTCCTATCATTGTATACACCATTATTGGTATTGCCCATGGAAGCGATCCCGCACCTCCATCAGCATCGGCTATCGGATATGCTACACGTGTACGCTAGTTAATGACGCTGTTTTTGGCGTGCAGAATACTTAATCATTATCTACTAACTACCTGGTAGATATTGTGGAGGGGGAAAGAAGAAGAATATGACCGGGAAGCAATCCGGGGTACGGGAAGAGTCTGACCGGGATTCGTTTTTATGTTTCTTACGGTTTCTTGCAGGAGTTGGGCAGTGATGAAATCTCGCGCAATCAGGTAGTTTTACCGATACTTGCCTTTTTTTTCTCTTTCGATTTCCTCATTTTTGTGTCGTTTATTTCGGTGCGTGTTGGGTTAGTAGGTAATGAATTGCGCCAAGTCTCCAGTTCTGCTCAACTCGAACCTCACCCCCTCTTCCTCTCAAAGGGACAACCTTGTTCCGCCGTTATTAGTTGTTGTTAGTAGCAGTCTAGTATCTTGGGAGGCGCAAAGGCGGCTACACCTGTCCTAGGAATGCTTTCTGCCTCAGAAACCGTTCGTCTGTTAGTCGGGTGTACGTACGTATAGGTATAACATTCTATAATTATAGGGTAGTAGGTAGATTGTGTAATTTAACAGACGCAAAAAAGAAACAAAAGCAAGGGCAGGATAAAAGGAGAACGTCAATCCTCTGAAACTAAAACTGGGGGAGGGTGCGCATAGCTCTTAGTGTCCTATCGGCGAAGATCGGAGCGCTTGGGGATCGACGGTCAATCCGGAAGAAGCAAACTCGCCATAGGTACTTAGTACTAACTAGACCCTCCCGTTGGGTCATTCAACCCCACTAAACTTTCTGCCCCAACCCCACTGTAGTAGTACCTTGTCATCATAGCTTTCGTTAGATCAAGACCCAAGACCAAGACCCAAGACCAAGACCAAATAATTATTCGCCTGCCGTCTTCGCATTTCCAACAACCTTCGAAATCCCACACTCTCCGGCACTCAAGCAACAAAAACCATTACCTCTCCCCTCCATTGCCTTCCAGCACCTCACTTTTCCTTTTGCTTTATTACCAAGCATACGCAACGTTGTTAGCAAGTGGTTGCAATATTACAAACACCATTCCACGTGCTTAGCCTGGTTGTGGTGGTAGTAGTATTAGGACTTGGTCATACACTTTTTTTTTTCTGTGCTCATTCACCAGCCTACATAACCTACCTATTAACCACCATTGTCATGAGGGTGGCGGTTTATTAATTACGACGCGCTCAATCTCCCCGAAACCCAAATCCAGATCCAAACCTAAACAACACCGTCCTCCTTAGCTTTGACATTGCCTTCCATCCATTAATACCAATACCCTTCCTTTTGTCAACCAACACCAGACAAAGAGATATACGCCACCATGTCCTCCCGGGGTGAGCAGCTGCTTGCCAACTCCGTCTCGGATTGCATGTCGGAGGAGCCTCGCACCCCCTCCATCGCCCCATCACTCACCTATTCGGACGACTCGGATGATCAAGATGAACTTGTGCAGCCTGAGCCCCCGCGCAGACGGCGTGCCTCTACGCGACTCATCGCACAGAGTGCCGCTGACGTGCAGCGCATAACCGGCGAGTCCACCCAGCAATTGATCAACAGGTGCTGTGGTGGAGGCTGCTGCATGAACTTCTCGAACAGAGCCCCAGATGCCGAATACGAGCAAGTCCCGCTCCCCGACAATGACGCATTCCGATCTCTGGGTCTGAGGATCAAAGAAGTCCCGTCCTCTTTGTCCAACGTTGCTGAGTTGCCAGAACAATTTACCTTCCTCGAGAAGCCTACTCAGCCTGGCTCGTCTTTACCTTCGCCCACGGACTCGGCTGTCTCTTTCGGCAGCGATGCCAATTCCGAGTCCAACAACCCTGCCTCCCCCTCCCTAGAGCATAGCTTCCAGAAGCTTGAATTGGAAGATCTAGACACCACCATCCAACCTCCCTCTTTCGTCCAGCCACACCCACCCTACCATGTCTTCCCCGCCAAGATCCACAATACCCGAGAGTTGACCAAGCCTGGCGCGGAGAAGAGGACCTACCACTTCGATCTCGATGTTACCGACTACCCTGATGAGGGTGGTCTGGACTTCAAGGTTGGAGGCGCCATTGGTATCACTGCCCCTAATGACACTCAGGTTGTCGATGAACTCCTCGACTTGCTATTGGTCCCCCGTTTCCTACGTGACAAGCCCGTCCTATTACGGACGACTCGCGGTCGGTGGCCTACTGTTTGGGGTGATGACCAGGCGCGAGAGCTGGTCACCACTCGACGAGATCTGTTGACTTGGTGCTGTGATCTGCAATCGTATCCGCCAACCAAGCCTCTTCTGCGCATCTTTGCCGAGTATGCTCAGGACCCGAACGAGAAGAAGATCCTCATGTACCTATGCTCCGGTGAAGGACAGGCCGTCTTCTGCGACTTCCGCACTGGGCCGCACATCTCCATCTCCCAGATCCTCCATGCCTTCCCCTCTGCGAAGCCTCCCCTAGACTTGCTACTCTCTGTTCTGCAGCCCTTGATGCCACGATTCTACTCTCTGTCTAACGACCCACACGAGTCGTATGAGATTCGTGACGGGAAGCAGCATCGGCTGATCGAGATTGCGGTGACAGTCCACGAGACGGCTGACTGGAAGGTCGGAACCCGAACCGGTGTGGGCTCTGGTTTCTTCGAGCGCCAAGCCCGCAAGTTCATAGAGCTGCAGCGGGAGGGAAAGACTCCTCAGCTGTATGTCCCTATGTTCAAGGGACTCATGGCCAACCCGCTTGCTAAGCAATTTGTGTCTGATGGACCGATGCTCCTTATTGGGGCTGGCGTCGGTATCGCACCATTCCGCGGCTTCGTTCAGCGACGTCTGAAGAACGCCAACTGCGCCAACAAGGTCTGGGTTCTCCAAGGTATTCGGGACTCCCTCGTCGATGAGCTGTACAGTGGAGAATGGGGCGTGCACGAAGATGAGGTTAAACGAGTCATCCAGAGCCGACGTGGCGAAGGCCGGTATGTCCAAGAAGAGGTTGCCAACCAGGCAGACCTGGTGTGGTACATCATCAACTCAGTTGACGGACGGGTTTTCGTTTGTGGTAGCACCAGGGGCATGGGTGAGGGTGTCGAGGAGGCACTAATCAAGGTTGCGATGGCCAAGGGCAACCTCGAGTATGATGAAGCCAAGAAATTCTGGAACCTGAAGAAGGAAGTAGGACAGTACATCGCTGAGACTTGGTAAGGCCTTGATAGCGGCAATGGGTTTCAGTAACCTTTTCGTTTCGAAACAAACGGATCAGTCGAGGGGGGCAGTTGTCGACTGCCAGAGGCCCCCCTTTCATATTGCCTCCCCCCCCTTCATACGGGGTCTAGCAACATCATGTTTGCTTTCTGATTTGACATATTAGCGTTTGGTTTTGCACAAAAAAGGAAATTAAAAAGCACTAGAGATGGCGGCGTTTGTGCAAGCTGGGATGGAGTAGGCCCTGCACATAGGACATGATGTTTTTTTTTAAAAATATGTAAAATGCAGCATCATGGGAGTCTACGCTTGGAGAGAAATGGAGGATCTATGTTCAGTCCTGTGGAGTCAAAATGGGAAGGATGGACCACTTCTTGCCCTCCTGGTTTTTTTTTCCTCTTCCACTCATGCATAGGTGGAAGCTTGTATATGATTGCAATATTGTGTATATATATCATTAACTGCATCAGAGCAACATATTGCCCCAAGACCTGCAGCAGCTTGTGCCATGGCGATGATAGTCGGTCGTGACAAGGAAAGAGAACAAAGGAGGGGGCGAGGGGGCACTTACAATACTACGAGATGCATTATCGTACGTACCCAAGCAAGTCAAGCTTAGCAACGGCACATGGACACACCTCGTGCGGCTCTAGACGACAGCGACAGATGGTGGGCGTCTACCTGTTTTAACGTTCATTGGCTCCGCGGTTAGTAGACAGCGGCCGGGTAAGGTTTCTGACATGCATCTTGCTGTTGCTGTTGTAAGGTAATTAGTAGTAGTTGCTGCTGCTTCCTTCAATCTCTCTCTTTTCTTTTTTTCCTTTCTAACCCCCCCACCCCCCCTTCCCCCCAACCGGGAAGAAAAAGCAGGACGGGCTGGAAGAAATGGAAGGGGCTATGTATGCAGGGCTGACTGGCTGACTTGGGGTCGGCCATCTCAGCCGAGTTCACCAAACCTAGTTACAATACTTAACCTACCTACATATGTAGGTATGTAGGTATGTTGTTACCTAACTAGTAGGTTAGAAGACCCCATTTGATCCGCGCGTGCTTTTTTTTTTACATGTTATTAAATGTATGTAGGTGTGCGTTCACTGGTTAGGTAAGTATTTCATCCCTTTTCTTCCCTGATCCCCTCAACCTTTTGTCGTTTCGGCCCGCGAGGGCTGTGTGTGTGTGTGATGTGTGATATGTGTGTGTGTGTGACCACGACGAGAAGCGTGGTAAGGTTAAGTAGGTATATTGGACGTAGGTTAGGTATGTCAATATGTAGATTCGGGGTTTCCGGGAGATTGGTGGGTGGGTGGAAATGCTGTGGCGCGCGGCTTTATCTCTTTTCCCCTTCTTTTGTTTTCTCTTTTTCCTTTTTTTCTTTTTTTCTTTTCTGGCGCGCTTGGGATCTTTGTAAATTTGGTAGGCAAAGGTGGTAGGTTAGGTACGTCGCACGCGGCAAAATCGAAAGAGGTTTTTTTTATCTTTTCGCTTTCCATATGCCGCCCATATTGATAAGGGGGGTAAAGGGGGTTTTTACTTGTAAGTAGGTACCTACAATAGCCGCGGAGAGGTAAAGGATGATATTCGTAGGTAGGGGTGTTTTTTCCTTCTTTTTTAGGCGCGGTATATTATAATATTCGCTATCCCAAGCTCGCGTAAAAGAGGGAAGAAGGCATATGGGAAAGAGAAGTGTGTGTGTGTGTGTGTGTGTGTGTGGTGATAATGTGTTGTGGATTTGTGTATGTGGATGTCTATCATGCACCTATATATATACGTGTATGAGAATGAAGAGAGAAAAAAGATATATGTCCGAGGTTTATGATTATGCCCGAACCGATTCCCCCAAGACACCGCTAACAAAAACAAGAAGTGAGGCAGCGAGTGTAAGAAGAGAGCGTGAGACCTAACTTATCTCCTAACTACAACTACACTGCAGAGCTGGACTCGGCTCGGCTCCGAGACATTATGGCCGAAGGCAAGCTGTCTAACCTACCAGATCTACCTACATTATTAGATCTTTGTTCACCTCGAACTCCGAGCCCCGAATAACATGTGCCAAATAACTCGTAATTCCCCGAGATTCGCCCTATGAGAGACAACGTTATTACTATACATACCGCTAAAGCTTACTAGCAACCTACAAAACGACTCACATCTCGCATGTAGGTTAGGTCGGGGAGTTGACGGAGAGTACGGGGATTAAATATGCTTAATGTATGTATGTATGTACTGACTTACTTATGTATTAGAGATCATCATATTAGCCAACCGGGTAGATTGGTAAGTAGTGTAGGCTAGGTATGTAGTGTAGTGTAGTGTAGTGTAGTGTAAATGAATGTCCGTCCGGTCCTTTCTTTTAGTGGGTGGTCCGTTTCACCCCCCTTATTGGCCGCTTCAACACCTACTAGTTAGCGCATCGAATTGCATTGATGTATAATTCTTTGAAATCAACTTTAGACAAATACTTTCGCACTTTTTTTTTTTCTTGGTTCCCTCTTTTCTCCATACCAGACGTACGATACATCCTAAAGTTCCTTCCTTCTTCGTACCCCATATGTACTTAAATACATTGCTATCGGACTTTACTAAGTATGGTATGTATGTATGTAGGTATAAGCCCGGTATCCCGGCTCAATCATAAGTACCAAGCAATTTTTGAACATGACCAACACCGGCCCCCCTTTTTTCCAATTCCATTGCCTTCCCTTCCGGTGTGGGTCTACCTAATCTTTGTATCTTAACCTAGCAGTAGTAGTGAAAGAAAAGAAAATAGTAGCGATGTGGGATTAGTTGTTGATTATCCAATGCCTATGTAAGCAAAATCCCTCTTGTCCCCCATTAACCGACACGGCGGACGGACATCACGTCAGATGTCAACATTGGCAGATCATATCAATCAATCTGGAATCTGCCCAGACTTTTTTTTTTCTTTTTTTTCTTTTGGTGAATTCGGCCAAAACCTGTTACCTGTAACCTACTAGGTAATAGGCTGTATTGTATCGTACATATTATATACATTTGATGCATCAATACCAACACACATGTTACCTCAACTATGAACGGCAATTCTAATTGATGTTTTGTCTGGTATTCCCATCAATACCTCCATCAAGGTGTGTGTATTAGTCAGGGTGGGCAACGCTAAGTGTATAAGTCGGTCCACCGGGAACTACTACTTGCTTGACTTAAAAGGTGAGAGGGTATAAGTCAAGCCTGTCCTTTTCTTCATCACATCCCGACCCGGATTGGTCCGCTCAGAAACGGTGACCTGAGTTAGGACTGGTAAAGTAGCCCCAGTCCCATCCCATCCCACCCCCCTTCCAGCCGGTACAGGCTTAGCTTCTGGTTCTGGATTTTTCCGCATGTTTCCCAAATCCCCATCCCACTCCCACTCCAGTTTCAAGTCTTGTATTACACCACAGAAAGCCACGCTTGCATTATCATTATCAAATCCAGACACGCAAGACCCGTCCGCATACTACCTACCTACCTACCTACCTACGAACCCCTCCCCCTCCTGGCCCCCTTTTTTCTCTCGCCTTCTCCTGGTCTCCTCCTGCCCCGTCCCACCTTTAGTGTAGTCCTCCCAGGGTCCATTCTTCGATCTATATAAGTAGGTCCACGATGCGCCCTCGGGTCCTCACCTCGGCTCTCTTCTCCGCCATCCGATTCCATAGCACCTCGACCTTTCCCCGGACCCTAGCATCAGCAGCATCGTCATCATCACTATCAACATCGTCTCTCTTCAAGACACCAGCAGACAGCAGTAGCACCTGTCCCGCCAGCAACCTCTCCCACCACCCCCACCACTACAAACCCTTCAGCAGCAGCAGCAGCAGCAGCTCTCCCGCGAAGCCCACGACGACAACCAACAACAACAACAACGACAACATGGCGACGCCGATCAACGCCAAGGCGGTGCTGGACCTGATCTCGAACCGGCGCACGTACTACGCGCTCAACAAGGAGCTGCCGATATCCAAGGAGCGCATCCAGGAGATCGTCAGCGAGGCGGTGCAGCAGGTGCCCTCGTCCTTCAACTCGCAGTCCAACCGCGTCGTCGTCCTCTTCGGCGCCGAGCACGACAAGTTCTGGGACATCACCACCGAGATCCTCAAGGGCATCGTCGAGCCCGCCAACTGGCAGGCCACCGCCGACCGCCAGGCCCTGTTCAAGAACGCCGCCGGCACCGTAAGCTAGCTCTCTCTCTCTCTCCCCCTCCTTCCCCCCTTTCCCCTTTCCCTATTCCCTATTCCCTTTCCCTTCCTAAATCCCCCTCCCCCTTTCTCAACATAAACAAACCACTAATCCCACCTTGCCTCTCCCGCGGCCTTTTTCCTCTGCCACGACAGATACTCTTCTTCGAGGACCAGACGGTGGTTTCGGAGTACCAGCAGAAGTTCGCGCTGTACAAGGACCGGTTCCCGACGTGGGCGACGCAGTCGGACGCGATGCTGCAGTTCGCGCTGTGGACGGCGCTCGAGGCCGAGGGGCTCGGCGCCAACCTGCAGCACTACAACCCGCTCGTCGACGAGCGCGTGCAGTCCGAGTGGGACGTCCCGGCCTCGTGGCTGCTCAACGCCCAGCTCGTCTTCGGCGGCCGCGCGACCGCCGACCCCGGCCCCAAGGACTACGCCCCCGTCGAGCAGAAGGTCAAGGTCTTCGGCGCCTAAAAGTAAAGAGGGGAGGAAAGATGGAATGGATGGATGGATGGGAAAGAAATTAGAGAGTTTGTTTGTTTGTGTATATGTGTGTGTGTGTGTCTTGTTTCTTCACCCGCAAAAAAAAGGGGGAGGAGAGGGGAGGGGGGAGGTGGTCCTTCTGGGTGGGGAAGAAGAAAAAAAACAGATATTGGAGGCGCGAACAAGGAATGTCGTCGTCGTCGTGTTGCATCCATCATTCATTGCCCCTTTACCTAACCTACCTAACCTACCCACCTAACCCATAAAAGCCACCACCATTATAATGATTGATGATGATACGAGTGCGAGTTTTCTTTTTTTTTTTTCTTTTGGTGTGGCGCTACCTCATCCCCTGTCTTTGCGTTATCTACCTACCTATGTATCTACGTACTAGAGAAAGGAAAAAGAAACTTGTTAGACAGACAGACAGACAGACAGACACGTACATTGATTCCCTCACTTTAAGAAGAAGAAAACATTTTACCCAAAAACTCCTTTTGTCGAAAGAATTACTCAATTGTGATAACCCCCTACTTTGGGGGGAACAAAAAAAGTCTGTATAGGTACCTATTGGGTAGATTTCCGAAGTAAGTAAGTAAGTAACGCACATGGTAATCCATAACTGCTGGTCTACTATCAATTTGATGTACTATGTTACCTACATACCTACACACTGATATCATGCCATGACTACTTACCTACTTATGTACTCCGTAGGGTAGATAAAACCGGACGTGGTCGGTCGGTATTAATTGATTGGCTAGGTAGGTAGGTAGGTTAGGTTAGAAGAGAGGGGGAAGGCCTTTCAAGAGAAGTTGACGGAAACGGAAATGAAAAGAAAAAAAAAAAAAAAAAAAAAAAAAAAAAGGGGGGGGGTTTGATGTACCTAAACTATGTCAAATACATGATTGCACGATTACTAGTTAAAGACTTGGAAAATACAACATACTGATATGCCAAATCCACCAATGTCTCCTACGCAAATCATATATACCTTACAAGGACAAAAAGGAGAAGAAGAAGAAGAAAAGTAATAGTAACTTTTAACTACCTACAACCTGCTACTTGTTGGACTTGGGACGATTTATACAACTCGTACATACATATACATATTAACGCCATGCAGCACACATACACACACACACACACACACACGACATGCAAGGTCCCGTCCGGCAACTTACACATACATACATTACATTTAATACTTCAAATACGTCAACCAGTCCGAGTTAATAATTATCAATACCGTGCAGCCCCCCGCCGCCGCAATACCTTGCTTGTGCGTGAGAGTAATATCTACCTACCTAGGTACCTAGCTTTCCTTCTTTTATCCCCTTTCCCCCCTTTTTTTGTCCCCCCCCCGCCCCGGGTTTTGCTACAATATATTCTTCATGTCTACAACTCTTCAACAAGGAAAAAAAAAAGAAAAAAAAAGCCAGTAAAAACGATGGTATTCGATTGTCAATTCATCAAAAAAATATAACTCTCTTGTTAAAAAAAAACCCCCCCACCAAAACCTTAAAACACCACACCTGAGCTCTTCCTTGTACTATCAGAGCCTATCAAGAGTGGAGTTGGGGGGATGTGGATATCCGTCTCTCCTGATCATATTGTATTCAATGAGGAGGAGGATGATGATATATACATAATCCATTTCTCTGCCCCTTTTTTTTTATCCTTCCCTCTCGGTTTTTTTTTCTTGCTTCTTTTCATTCTTTTTAATCTTTTTTCCTCGGCATATTCTTGTTGCTGCCATTTTTTATATATTCCGCACCTGTTTATTTGATTTAGGGTATAATATCCCTTCCGGAAAAAAAGACAAGTTCAAGTTTGTCCCGATTCCCATTCTCTATAGTTCTGATTCCCATCAAAAAGAGCATGAAAAAAAGAAACCAACCAGTATCTGATCAACTTTTTTTTATTGGGTTGAGAATCTGGACGAGGTTTTTTGGTTCCTTTTTCTTTAGGAATTTAACTCCTCAAACTCCTCATTCCGCAATCCAGGTGTTTTAGCGAGCAGCACAACTAAACGTTATTTCATCCGAAAAAGATATGGGCGATATAATAGTGTGCTGACGGACAAAAAAGGCCATTTCTCGCAACGGCTCGTGATTTTGTCTAAAGTGAAGCGTGGTGAATCCTTGACTGAGGGATATAAGTAGATAGCAGTGCAGTTTATTGGGCTTGGGCGTGGGCCTAGGCGTGCTAGACACCTTCCATAGCAGGCATGACATTTCCGCCATCGACAATAATCTGTTCATCAACACGCCTCTTGGTATCGCCGTATTCCAGCCGCTTGTAAGTCGTGATACGCGCCTGGTTCAGGTCGATGTCGAAGAACCGCACCCGCCGGACGAACCCGCCATAGCCTCCGTAGCCTCCAAAACCAGCACCGCCACCGTAACACATCCACAGTTGCGGCCTCTTTCTCTCCTCATCGGTAGACAGCATGCAATATTCGTTGGCATGGTCGCTAGAATACGTGTCAGCTCATGTTTTGGTTACGTGCAGCATTACCACTTACTGTCCACAGCTGACCATCACGACGCCCTGTTCGACGAGAGCATCGTGGAACCCAGTGTTAAGCTTGGGGGCTGTTACGCCCTCTCTCCATTCGCCTATAAATTGAGCCTTTGGGTTCCGGTATTCCGGAAGTGGTATGTGTATAAATGCGAGGTCTAAATGAATATGTGTATACTCCTTATGTTTCTTCTTCAGACCGTTTGCCGTCTGCTTGAACCATTCGATCTGGTTCTTCTTAATCCAATCGTAGCCGCTATATTGCCGCTCATCCGGTGAATATGAATGTGAGTCAAGGAGGTATATCGTGAGCGCTGAGTGTTTGGAATTACCCGGAGCAAGCACCTCGACATAGTAGTTCCCAACGCCGTCGATGTCGTCTGGCCCGGCCGCCGATAGTGAGTATGGTAGCTGTTCGATAAGCGCCATCTGTCCAGCTCTTGGCAACGCCCCCTCATCGTCGTGATTGCCAAAAATAGACACATAAGGAATCTTGTGTTTGATAAGCAGGTGGGCATATTTGAAAATGGCCTGCAGGTGGTATTAGCATCTCTCATCAGCAGCGCTCGGGAATGATTGACAAGACCTACCGATTGCGCGTCGGGTGCAGTATCGCCATTCACTTGATCGCCACTAAGCACGACAAAGTCTGGCTTCTCGTCTTCGAGGAGCTTCGAGACGAAGTCGAGAGTTCTCGGGTCTGCCATACAGGGTCCGCCCTCATATTCATCCGGCACAGCATCCCGGCAGTGTCCCACTCCCGTGCTCAGGTGTAAGTCGGCCAGTTGCATAATCTTGAACCTGCCATTATCCTTCACGCGGGGCTGGTGCTTTTGAGGCTCTTCGTAGCTTCCGCGGCGGACAGTGATGTGCGCGACGGGTATTTCGGGGTCGGCATCGAGCAGAAGAGGTGTACCCTGGATTTGCCACCCGTCGCGAGCTTCGACAGCATCGTCGCCGAAAAGCACATCGACCGAGGTAATGGCGTTCTTGGAATCGCTCGCGTGCGGCTTGGCAGACCGAAGTATCCACAGGCCTGCTGGCCTTGACTCCCATCTAGCATCGGCCTCGCCCTTGACGGTGGTGGCGGGATCCAAACGACCAACGGCAACATCTATGACAACCTTGTCATCACCACTGAGCTCCTCCTCCTTCTTCCGCTGGACGTGGACGTAGGCGTGGTACATCCATGACTTCTCCAGATAGAGGTTCTTGTCGATTCGGTGCCAGGTGTCGGGATCTAGCTTGCAGGAGGAGAATATGTTGACCGAGGAGCAGGTGGTTATGGTTACGTCGGTGATGACGAGCCCGTGGTGGTGCTGGGGCATATACTCGTGGACGGCATTGGGTAGGAGGCGGAAATTGCGGTCGAGGAAGAATATGACAAGGAATGCGAAGATGGCCGCGGCGGCAAGCTGGGAAATGGTGCGCACCTTGGTTGAGGAGAGCGAAGATGTTAGCTGCTGCGTGCACAAGCGACAAGCCAGTCAGTCAGTCACTGGTACGGATATACTCACTATTCGTCGCGTCATCATGTCGAGACGGTGCGAGGACGATCAGGTGCCGCTTGGAGAAGCAGCTTCAGGATGATGAGGATGTATGAGTATGAGTGTGAGCACAGCAACGGTGTAGCGAATTGCGCCGCACGCTATTCATCTTTGACCATACCATGCATTGTCCAGCTCAGGCTCGGCAGACTGCAAGAATCCACGAGGTCAGAGGATGTTAGTATCGAGACACTGGGGTGGCAGCAAAGTACTAAGTTAGTAGTAGGTTAGGTAGGTAAGTAGTTAATTAAGCCCTTTAGAAAGGGCGGGTTGTGGATGGTGGATGGCGGATGGTGTGGATGGTGGGTGGTGGGTGGTGAGTGGTAAAATAACTAAATTAGACTGGGATCTGGGGATAAGGAGGAAGGGAAAAAATGATATGGGAGAGACAAGAGAGAAGAGACCCTTGAATGTGACCCGACAATCCGGGGTATCGCGACCCCCATAACTTCCAGGTAGGTAGGCCAGGTAGGCTAGGTAAGTAAGCTAGGTAGGTAGGCTAGAGATTAGGCTCTGACGAGCTATCCCCACCCAGGATTAGCGCCCATCAGCCAGCCTTATCGTCGGCAAATCCTACCTTTGTGGGTACTGATAGACCTTGAGTTAAACTTTTTTTTATACACTAGAAAAGAAAAATGCCTACCTAACCTCTTCAACAGCACCGTATAGCTCCAGCGTCCACTCCAGGAAAGCCGAGCTACCTATTCAATGTATTAAATACCTATCCGCGTTCAAGAGCCATATACACTACCTACTACTTAAGCGAGCGCACCTGCCCCACCTCCCAGCTACCGGTACTTCTTTTTCCTCCTTTTTTCCCCTTCAGCTTCCAACTCAGCAGCACGTCTTTTGTCGCTTTCGCCGGCCGGTGAACCGGACGCAACGCGCGGTTTTTCCAGGTGGTCCTCCCCGCGTGGCCGGTGTTCGAGTCTGGGCCGGCATCCGAGCCTGAAGTCGAGAGCGACGGAGCACGTAACCAAACCAAACCAAAACCCCTTGTCCGTACTTCTAAGTAACCCCTAACCCCCCCAACCCCCAGAACCACATCAATCCATCCTTGCTGTAGATCCGGGCCAGGTCGGGATTTCCCAGGGAAACCCGGCAGCCGTGATGAACCTTACCTAGTTGTTAATGGTTGGATGGATCTACTACTATGTAGCATGTATGTATGTATGTACATAGCTTTCATTCTCGGGATATTCTAACCTTCTACCTGGAACATGTGAAGGTAATATCTCCGCTGCTACAAATAGGTACTACCTAGGTAGTTAGCTATCGCCGCATGCTGAGCTGACATAGTTATCGCAATAGGAGCAACAATAATGAGTTGTTCCCCTCCCTTCCTTCTTTAGAAGATTGGAGATAAATAACTTGGAGCACCGTAATGTCTGTGATATAACACAAGTACTGTACTTAGGTATGTAGATAGGTAACAAATATCTTATGTCGACTACAAATGAGTTATCGTAAACAGATGGGATGGAGTATTCATTACCCGCCCCTATGCAACATTGAGAGCAGCAATATTCGTCTTTGGGTATTGTAATATACTAAATACCCTTAATAAATCAATTTTCGTTCTCGTTTTCTCTACACTATGAACAATACCCGCCATGAAAAGTGCTAGTAGTTAGAAACAAAACAACCAAAAACTAATAGACCCAATCCTGCTCTGCGCATGCGTTCTTTCTCTCTTTCTTAACCTCAACATTATCATCAAGTTCATTATCGCAAACAACCTTCGTAATCCATCAACCCTCGGTTCCTCTTACAACAGTCGTGACTCGAAAGGCTCTAGCGCGCCCCAGTGTCGCGTATTCACATCGAGGTCTAGTAGCTCGTCGGCAGGGTCCCATAGCCTGACACCACCGCCGACGCCACCCGCCGGCATGCTCTTTCTCCAATGGCCTGACAGGCTACGGCTAGGCGGGGTCCCGAACACCTCCTCATCGTCTTCGCGTCCCATCCCGTCCACGCCTCCAATCCGTGCACTCTTTTTGAAGCTGTCGCGTATGCGCTCCTCCAGTGCGTCTTGGTTTTCCGTGTGCACCGAACAGGGCGACGAGTTGTTGTCGAGGACACCAAAGACATTATCGTGTGCCTCCTGGCTGCTCGGAGATCCTTCCAGACCAGTCTCCTTAAGACCGCGGATCCGGGACGTGAAGCGCTCAAAGACGGCAATGCGCTTCTCTGCTGCTTCGGCCCTGTCGCGCCACATCTTGCACTCGCGTTTCGCCTTTCTCAATTGCTCGCTTATGGTACCGATGTCTACGTTCTCGCGAGTTTCCAACTGACGACGTAGCTGAAATATCTCTTCGTTCTTCGTCTGCAAGTGCCTTTGGAGATTACAGATTTGCGAGTGGAGAAGAGAATTACCGCTTGTAGGTCGCGGGCTCTCGCTTGCATTTTGTCGTGGGCTTCCGCTATGCGGAGTGAGACATTCATAAGTAGTATTGCGGGCTCGCGGGGAAGCATCCGGGCTCGGGCTAGGACGAAGGAAGTTCATATGTTGTGCGACTGGAGGCGCTTCGCTATGGGGAACCATCGTACCCAGACTCGGAGGCCTGCTCAGTTCTTGGTCACGTTGATACACCACCCTACCTGGTGACGTCTGTGGCACCTTTCTAGCGGCGGGAAACCCTCCTGTAGGTCGAAGAGAAATACATGGAAATTTTGTCGGCGACCCTTCAACTGCCGAACGAGAATATCTATGGCGGAGATGGGTCCGATTCACCATGAATTCAGGCTCCCTAGTCGGCGTTGATTTCTCGCTTGAATAATTAACATAATTAGCTCGATCGGAGACCTTGGTAGGCGTGTGGACTATAGGCGTCACCATTAGCATTGATGATTTCGCGGGGGGGCTGGATCCGGCGGGAAGGGGTAAGATACCACTCTTTGATCCTCGCAGGCCACCTTGCGTTCTCCCCGTAAACGCTGCTCCTTGCCCAGTTGGCAAGTCCTTTACAGTAGTGTCAAACAGAGCTGCCATAGCCTTTACAGCACCGTCGACTGGCCTCGATGCTGAACGATATGACAAAGGTCGATTGGCGTTTGCTCGTGGGGGTGTCTTAGCTTTGCTAGGACAGCTGGTCCCTTTCAGGTCTGGAGATGAAGGTGCTCCCTCGAATATACTTTTTCTTTCGGGCGACAGAGGAAGAGGCTTTTGTTTTTCAACTGCTCGCTGATCCACTGGTTGTGTCTTCCACTCTGGAGCCATTTGTTTATTATCTGCAGCAGAGAACGTATCACGACTCTGTCGAGGCACTCCGTATATCGTGTTACGCCTCAGCCGCCTTTCCTTTGCAGATTTTGCTAATGAATCGGTGCTAGCCCTACCAGCCTCAGCCAAGGCCTTCCACTTTTCCAATGGCGTCTCTTTTGGCACTGGCATATCAAAGTAGCCACTATCAAGTTTGTTGGAGTACCAAACACTCGGACTCGGCGGTTTTCTAGGTGCCAATATCTCCTTCGAAGGATGACGGCGATGGATAACAAAAGACCGCCTTTTCGCAACACTAGTAGTACTTTTAGGAATAAGCTCCAAAGTCGGCGCTGATAATAGCTTGCTATTATTGTTATTACCAAGATCGAGAGTAAACTCCCGATATCTTGGAAACTCTTCAAGACTGGAGTGATAAGAATGACCTTCGGGGAGTGGTTGCGCGGGTGAAGCTTTTTCGCGTAATCCTATGACCCTCTCATAGGTATTCGAGTGAGGGTGATCCTGTTTATCGAAGAGACGCTTATTGTATCGCGAAACTTCATCAACCCCTTTGCTCTGCACGAGTTGCAGCGCTGTGCTTGATCGATTCAGTTCGCTACTTCGAGCATATCTCAGTGGCCTCCTCCCGGCCAACTGGTCACTGGGTTGAATGAGTTGAGACGTATTACTTCCAATATCTGTGTTTTCTTTGCTTGATTCCTGTTGTCCATCCTGAGCTGGGATGCGCCCTCCCAAGTTCTTTTCTGGATTAGTCTGAACCTGGATTGGAGATGGGTCCTTTGGATCTGTAGAACTCGGCTGGAATATTTTCCATTGTTCTACATCCCCAGCAGAGTGATTGCTTCCCGAAGACTTAGTAACCGAGTTCATGGCAACCACATCATTTGTTGCTGGTCGGTCGTTCTCATTTGTTGGAATGGGTTTCGAGGGAGGCGAAGACGTCCGAGGCGCGTAAATAGGCCCGCTACTGCTTGGAACACAATGAGCTGGCGTTGGCGATACAACTCGAGATTTCTGCCTTAGATCATCCGCAGCACGATTATTAGATGGGCTTTCCTCGGCTGTTGGTGATAATACCCTTTTTGAGATTCTTGCCAGCATGTCGGATGATGACTCAGAGCTAGATGGTCTGGAACACTGTTGGTTGATGGAGAGTGAATCAGATTGATCTCGAAGCCCACCCCAAGACTTCGAATGTTCAATCTCTGCTAAAATCATCAGCAGCTTAATTCTTTAGTAGAAAAGTGGTAAGTAACTTACTAGGAGATGGTGGAGGATAAGCAGGCTCGGGGGGTATAGCTGTGTCTCTGCCTTCAGTTGAAGGTCGAGGATGATTCCAATCCAGAGGGTTCCCTACAGGAAACGAATCAGATGCTGATGATCTCACAGTGCCCCTTTTTACGCGATATCTGATGTCGCCACTGTCGCGCTTTGTCTTTAGTGAGCCCAAGTTCCGCATATGACGGACCACGTCTCTCCAATTTGTGATTAGCATCTCAGTGATACTGTTTGCGATGTGTATTTTGTCTACGCTTTGTGATGTAACGGCAAGTTCTATTTGCGACCTCGTTTTCTTGTGCTTCCGATCCTTTCTTGACCTCGGCGGTGTCACAGGCAACAGGACTAGTCCTGTTGACGGATCTGCCACCTTCATACTGTATGAATTGATCAGACCGCCAATCAGGAGTGGGCCAAAAACAATGCCTAAAGCGTTATATCCCATCAAGTCGGCAGTGGGGAGTGGCCGGCCATCCTCATCTTCGCGGGGCGCATTTTCTGCAGCTCGACCGGCCAGGCACAACAAACCAAACACTGAGCAAATGAGTTCCCTCTGGTACCGGGACCTTACAGTCCCGATAGCAAGGGCAATGAGCCGTGCACGGAGCTTGGTCTCTTTCGTCCGGTTGAGCTCCGGGTCCCCGTGAAACTGGCTGTAGATGGCAACAAGCGCATCGAATAGAGAAAGAGAACCTAGAATTCCACCTGGTAGTCCGGCCAGGAATCGCTTGAACGTAGAGGCGATGTCGTGGACACCACACCTGATGTGCGTGGGGAGGGTCGGGCATCGGGTGGTGCTCGAGATGACATCAGCGTCCTTGTCGGTGCAATAATAGTCGTAGAGAGCGTTGACGACCCGGAGCGAGCCGGGCACGCGAAAAATACCTGGTGAATCCGCTGCCAGGACATGTCAGTCCGAGTTTCGGTCTAGAGCCATAGTCCTATATGCCGACCTTTCTGCACAAGAGCTTGAGCGAGCGCACGGAAGCAAGTTGGCAAGACTAAAGAGCACGGTGCGTACTCTGTGGGGAGGTAGAGGATGCTCTTCCCACATAATCGAACCAAAGCCGTGAGATCCTCATCTTTCAACCCGTCCTTTTTCGGTTGGTGAATGATATTGAGAGTAGCATCGCTTATGCTGCGTCGATGCCGCAGAGTGCGTTGATCGGGGTTTGTGGTTGCACCTTGTGGTAGTGTTCCGGGTGTGTCCTGTCGCAAAACTCGGGAAATCCAACTTCCCCTACGATTAGGAAGGGATTTGGATGCGTTTGCCTGAGACTTGAGCACATAAGTACGCTCTCTCTTAACCTAGACGGGTTTACTTACAGTTATCGAATCTGGGAAGTCTCCTCTTACCAGTTGCCGTATGCCATACTAGTAGTACATTAGCTTCTTTTTTTCCTTTCTTAAATTGTTGTGAGGGTGAGTATATATATATATATATATGTATGTATATATATCAAAGAGGATGTGTGCAAGTAGGAGGTGTGTATAGGTACCTGCTTCGCTAGTTTATTGTACTCAAGTACAAACTCTTCACGATCATCGTCTAACTCCTCGATTTCTGAGTTTATACTCAAATCTGCGCTAGACGAGGCCCAAGTCGTGTTGCTACCGCCTGCATTTCGGCGGTCATGCTCCTCGGGGGACAGGAAACAGCCGGCAGATCGAGACGGACCCAGGACTGTCTGAGGCCCAGTAAACGTAGAACGTGAGAGCGGAGGTCTACGTTCCGACCTCTTCTTAAAATATTCAAAAGGCTGTGAAGGCATTGACCGAGGGGCAAAAGTAGTGGTAGTAGTTGTTGTAGGTTCTTTGCCCTTGGCAGAGAAGGGAACCGGGTAATGATCGTAAGACTGCATCTGGGCTGTAGGAGAAAAAAGAAATGATTTATGATGGGGGGGTACTACTCAAACATGCTGCAATACACCAACGATATAGGAATTTGGTGTATTATCCCTTAAACAAAAGACGAATTGGGTGGGCATACCGGAAGCGGAGTATGTAGATATACAGAGAACTTGAACCAAACCAGACTAGAAAGGAAATAAATAATATAAAACACGACCCGGTATTTAGGGCCCATTGTGTATGTTGTCAGTCAAGGTGTTGTCCTTCCTACGAATAGCAGGTAAGGTACCTATAGGCATGAGCACAGATCCTGATGTCTCCATTGGCTGCGTCAGACGCATGCAATAGACGGCACTTGCCTTATATGTGGTAAGATGGATCGATGCAGACTTAGAGGCATGGCAAGTGGGAAAGAGCACGCGTCGTGAGACATTCTTAGGTACCTACCTTAGTAGGTATGTACCTACCTACATAAGGTACTACCAGGTAATGTACCTAGCTGTGTAGGTTAGTAGGTACTACTTTCCAATTTCTACGCAAGCCACCGTTGATGTCGTCATTGTTATCGTCATCACCAATATGGACCCGACTTCCATGGATGTTCTGTTTACATGTAGGCAGGTATGATACTTTAGATACCTAGTAGGTAAGTAATTAGATATATAGGTAGGTATATCCATATGTGTAAGGACTGTGTGTTAGACAGCGAATCTTTGAATATCTAAACACCACAATCCATCAATCAAGAAAACAAAACACCCACCCAGCCAACCAACCAACCGACCAGCCATCCATCCCATCCACCCATCCGTGGGGCTTTGACCACATTTTGCCTCCGTCGTGGGAAGATAGCTGCCAAATTTATAGACATACTGTCGCCTATGTCGCCCGGTGTCTGATCCCAGTTGTCTACAAATTGTTCATAATCATCCTTGTCCGGGTATTTCATAAGACCAGTAGCCGAAAATCGGGAGCGAGAGAGAGAGAGAGACAGAGACAGGAAATCTAGAGAAATGAGGAACTGCTCCATATGCAATCGGTCACGATCCCCCTAAACACCATACGCCTTTGCAAATGCCCAAGAAAACCTATTACTCCTATGCCCTCCTGCCTGCCACCTTTCCTCTTCCATAGGACCCCCCACCCCCCTTTTCCGTAGCCATGTTTCGTCCAACATTGCTTATATCCTTACGGCGCAGGGAAATACTCCCCCTCGTCCCCATAGAACAAGACATACTTGAGGATATCGGACAGAGAGATGATGCCCTTCAAATGCCAATTGTCGTCAATTACGACTAGTCTGTGAACCCTAGATTGACGAAGCGTCGTAAATATTGAGTCGAGCCTATCGTCTTCCTGGCAAGTATAGATTCCCTGGAAGTCTTCTGGTCTCTTTGACAATGCCTCTCCCACGGTTGACTTGAGCTCTTCGTATACGCCGCCTTTGATACACGGTATGACATCGACAGCTTCGAAGACGTTAAGCACGACATTGTTCTTGTCGACGATGGGCACGGCCGAGATGTTGTGCACCACCATGAGGTTGATGACTTCGAGCACCGAGTCGGACATCTTGGCCGTCGCAAGGTTCTTGTAAGTACCCAGCCCAATTTCTCGAACCGTCTTCTTGAGGAGCATCGTGTGCTGCTCTGTATTGACGGCGATAAATTTGAGGATGCGGTATTGTGTAATGACGCTCACTACGGTCTCGCGGCCGGTTTCATCGTCGGTGTCGACCAAGGGTATGCGGCGGGCGCGGCTCTTAAGCATGCGGCTACAGGCCTCGTACAGCGGTCGGGAGGGATGGACGGAGACGGTCTCGAGAGGAAGGACGCCGATCGCCTTTTCAATATCTACAACAACGAACCACCAAACATCAGCTTACGGATCCCATCTTTCTTACCCCGCATGTTCGCAATTATTTGGGCGACACCGTACCACGAAGGCTACTCAGCCTGAACTTGTCAACGTCATCAATATGTTCGGGAAATTGGCAGTAGTACTGGATGAGGTTGATGTAGTCGGTAGCGGTCAAAAGACCGGCGAATCGCGAGTGCTGCGAATCCCAGAGCGGCGCCGAGACGATCCCTGAATCAAATAAAAGGGCTCAAGAGTCAGGAACTGATCATTAGATCCGGCGCTGGGGCTAACAATACCATTTTGGATCAGAATGTTCAGGCTCTTCTTGATGAGGAGGTCGTTGTCGAGGACGATAAGACGGAAGGAGAGCGGCAGCACATCATAGCTGGTTCTGACACGGAGAAAGTCGCGCAGGCCTTTCTGGAAGATTGCAAATCGGTCAGTCAGTTGGCTGGCTGACGGTGTTTGGCGTTGTTCGAGACAGCGGCGAGGGCCAAGAAAAACTGGATTCTGTGTGGGATGAACGAAGGGGTGGAGGGGGAGGGACGGAAGCGGGTATGGGCGATTGTCATGGTCATGGCCATGGTCATAGCCATTGCCATTGTCATTGCTTTGTCATTGCCATTTGTGAACTCACCAGGCCTTGCATCTGCTCCTCGTCGATGGGACTCATTGGTGTCGCGAACATTGGGACGGTACGACTCCCAGGTTTGGGTCTTAAGTACGAAGAGGGCTGTACGAAGGGAAGCTCGTGACCAATTCTCGGGAACGGTGGCAGGGAGACAGAATCAGAGGACATGGCTATGGCTGCGACGGACTGTGGCTCGTCCGCCAGTTTATTAGACTTTGCAGTCGAAGGGTCATCCATCATTTTCTGTTCCTTGTGCCGAGATAGGCTAAGGTTCTATTCAACGGAAGACTTTAGTGGAACGCCCGTCTCCCCGAGGTGTGTAAATGGAATTGGAGTCGGGGGTACGATTGGTAAAAAAAAAAAGAAACAAAGATTAACACAACAAAAAAAAAACCACAAATAAAGTGGCTTTAGAAATTTAGAGTTCGCTCCGTGTAGAAAACACAAGCTCCAGGTTTACACAAGGAGGGGTGTGAGGGGAAAGAGTAGGTAGGTGTAGAGAGAGGGGTGGGCATCAACAAAAAGCAAGGGGAGCTTAACTATCAGTTAGTTGTCTTGGGAAAGAGAGAGAGAAAGAGAGAGAGATAAGCCCGAAACCACACTGTAGAATTAAAGTAAGTGCGTAGTTTGTCTGGCAGATTAAATACAACAACTTAACCTAGGCAATTCTATCAATAAAAATTGGAAAAAATAAAATAAAAATAAAAACAAAAGTAGGTAATAACAACCAAAATAAAGCTGGATGGCGACGAGGTTGACGATGGTGTTGCCGAAGGATAGACATATATGCTACATACTCCGTACATACTTACCTACCTACTGCTACCTACATACATAAAATAGCTCCCCTCCACCCCTCGTTCTCGTTCCTTGTCAACGCCGATCGACCATGGACACAGTCGTAGTAAACTGGAGCCGGGTGGACAAGCTCGTTTGATTGATCGATGAGGTAGCAGAGCAGGTTCTAGGTTCCGAATCATTATCTGATGCGACTAACCAACCAAAAGACGAAGATCCAAGTGTAGGTATGAACTACATGGTACAATGATTCTACCGGTATTCAGGCTCAGGGTTCCCGGTAGACAACTGGACTATCGACCTGCAGATGCCAAAACCTATTCTTGATATCTGACTTGTAACTGTTCATCGAGGTCGTTAAGACATACAACATGGATGTAGGCTAGTATATTGTACTTACTCACCGACCTCACAACCCACATATTGACATACCTACCTAAACCTAGACCTTTTGATGTTTGCAGTCTCGGCCGTCCCAGCCTGATTGAGCCCCGACAACTATCTCCCTCCTCCACTAAAAGGTGCAGCAACAGAGGTAACACGGTAGATAAGAAAACGAAAAGGTATGTCACACGTTGGGAAACACCAAGAACACTACCTACCTAACCCACTAGTTTCTGCATCGCCAAGTTTCGGAAGGGTGTCGGTCATAAACTTGTCCTTTCTTTTCTTTTCTTCCGATATATTTATTTACTCTTTCCATTTTTTTTTCCATTTTGCTTGGGATGGGGTTAAACAGACCGAACTGTTTCGAAGTAGGTTGCCTATTGACCACTCATCACGAATGGGGTAGTTGAGTCGCATGGTCAAGTTCGCGGGCAAAAGCTTGTCGTCATCTGACATAGGAGCCATGTGTAAAAAAGGAGGGTACATCAGCTCGAAGGAAAAATAAAATAAAAAGGAGGGATGGAGGTCGGGTGAGTAACCGAGTCAGACGGAAGGCAGCAACTTGGATAAGGTAGGGGAGTTGGGATCATTCCGCCATTGTTTGGAACTATAAAACAAGTCCAGGTGATCGAATATTCCCATATTGGCCCTCTCCTTTTTAATTAGTCATTGGGGGGGAGTAAACACATGAACCAGCATGATATGACGGATGTATATAGTACTTATGTTATGGTCAAGGGACTTGGGGGGGGGGGGTAATGTGGGTCCTGTTGGTCCAACAATCGGGTTGGGAATAGCTTCACGTGAAACAGTGCCGCCTAAACTCAACGTGGCGTGGTGCTTGATAAACCAAGGCATCTAACTCATTGGAAGAGACGAGACTGGAGCTCTTTCACATGGGAAACTCCCATATCTAAGTGTACTGTGTGTAAGCCCTCGAGTTGAAAGCTGAGTTGGGCTCGATGACGGATGATGACTGTAGGTCTGGTACACTAGGTACATAACACTGTATACTCCGTACACCTCTATTGAAACAAATAGTGGCTGCCCTTTGCACATAGAAGTGAAGCTGTCCCAAAAAGGCAGGACGAATTGATAATCGGGGGGCAAGTTTATAGACACGCTACGTCAATGTCAGGACGGGGAGCTTCTCGAAATGACAAGCATAACAACATGTGTGTATGTACGGAGTATACCTTGTATGGATATATGTGTGTGTGTGTCTGTGTGTGTGTGTGCTGTGGCGTCTTACATATGGAGTAGGTAAGTAGTTGCAGTTGCAGAGGTTGCAATTGTTATTGCCCTTCCATAACTACTATGTATGTGGGTGGATTGTTGTTGCAGTGATGGGATGTCGCAAGCGTTTTCCGGTGCTAACTACCCTCCATACTTAACCTACATACTAGGTACATTATATAGCTTATAGATAACCGGTGTGGCTAGGCTTTAATACTACCTAAACTACCTCATACTTGTGTAGTGTAAGTGTACGTAGTTAGTAGTGGACAAAAAGAGGGCTCGTCAGGGCATTGGTGATGGTAGTAATCAAGTGAAACTGATACGGGACTAGAGAGACCCGCCAAATCTCCATTTCGTTCGTCGTGACCAACCTCGCCAGCTGTCGCCAAACGAACCTTCGATCATAGGCGAATTCAAACATACTACCTAAGGTCAGGCCCCACAAAAGGTACAGGATACATGGGAACACAGGCCTGCCAGGCTTGCCAGGTTCTCATCGACAGCCCATCCATTCCTCATTCTTTCTTTCTCCATCCATCCAAACCCAGCAAGCCCGGTCCACCCGCCCACCTGCAGTAGCAGCGACAGCCCGCAGGCAAAGTAAAGCAAAGTAAAGCAAAGCAAAGCAAAGCACATCGAAAGCTCGACGGGGAACAGGGTTCATTGTCAGGAAGACAAGACGGCAACGCCTCTTCGACACACCTACCCTACATACGTATCCGCTACCGCCATTAATTAATTACCTACCTTACCTACCTAACCTACCTACCTAAGGTTGTTAACCTACATACATACATCTGCTACTTCTACCTACCTAACCTAACTTAACTTAACTATTAACCGTAGCTCTTTTTTTTTTTTTCTTTCTCTTCTGCCACTTGCAACCCTTGTGCTGTAAACATCCCCAGTAATGTTCAACAACGTCCACTCTCTTTCTTCTCTTCTGATTCCACGACAATACACAATTACATACGCACACCGTCGCACCACCCTCGCTGATGAGGCTTGATACCATTCTCCCCGTACCCGCCTGCGCGTCATAATCGCTTGAATCGATCCTTTTTTTTTTTTCCCAGCTTACCCTATCTCTGGGCAGATCTCCCAAAGCGAGCTCTCGTTTTTTTCTTTACGCCTAACGCCCATCCTTTGCGGATAAGACTTCCATCACCAACAATACTAGTCAAGGATTTCATCCCTTGCAATTCAATCATTTTCTGCTTCCATCCCGTCGTCGACTTCTCCGAACCTGTTATCGTCGAGCGAGTTTTGGAGGTCTGCCCATAGCGATGGGTATCTGCCAGTCATGCTGCGGAGGTATATATAGACATGCAAACACACGACCGTCCAGTTTGGGCCGGTGCCCGGTTCGGCGAATGCTGAGATGTGACAGGGAAATCCCGCGATGGGCTCTATGAGCCAGTTCTTGCCGACAGCGAGCGAGAAGCTGTCGCTGACTTGCTTCAGTATCTCGAGAATGTGTGTTTACGCCTACCGACACCCCTCCTCTCCACCGCTTCTCAGGCTAACCGTTTCACAGCGCGGCGAGACCGACTTCTTCTCCGGCGAACCCCTTCGAGCCCTCAGCACACTAGTCTTCTCTGACAACATCGACTTACAGAGGAGTGCGAGCTTAACCTTTGCAGAGATCACCGAGCGAGGTACGTCATAGGTGCAAGTGTTGATCATTGGGAGGCACCTGTCCCGCATTTATATGTTACTAGAGACCTCCGTTGGCATATCATGTGTCTTGTCACCTACTGACAGGCCTACAGATGTTCGTGAAGTCGACCGGGACACTCTCGAGCCAATCCTCTTCCTCCTCCAGAGCCCCGACATTGAGGTCCAAAGAGCAGCTAGTGCGGCCCTTGGAAATCTAGCCGTTAACAGTGAGTCGACTTCCATGATATTCTATTTTGCCCACCCTCTTGCTTCTTTACTTACATGTTCGTCCAGCCGAAAACAAAGTGCTCATCGTCCAGTTGGGCGGTCTGACACCGCTCATCCGTCAAATGCTCTCGCCCAATGTCGAGGTCCAATGCAACGCCGTAGGATGCATCACGAACCTAGCTACGCATGAAGAGAACAAGGCCAAGATTGCGCGGTCCGGTGCCCTTGGTCCGCTCACGCGGTTAGCCAAGTCGAGAGACATGAGAGTACAGCGGAACGCAACCGGGGCCCTCCTTAACATGACACATTCAGGTATGAATTCAATACCCTCAAAACTGAATCTCAGATTGTCTCACATGTTGCATAGACGAAAATCGTATACAACTGGTCAATGCGGGTGCCATCCCCGTATTGGTTCAGCTCCTCTCATCACCTGACGTTGATGTTCAATACTATTGCACCACGGCCCTCAGCAACATTGCTGTGGACTCGAACAATCGACGAATACTTGCTTCTTCCGAGCCCAAACTTGTACAGTCACTGGTTAACCTTATGGATTCGTCGTCTCCCAAGGTGCAGTGTCAAGCCGCGTTGGCGCTTCGAAATTTAGCCTCGGACGAGAAGTACCAACTCGATATCGTTCGAGCCCAAGGACTCAACCCCCTACTCCGCCTGCTACAGTCCTCCTACCTCCCTCTTATTCTGTCGGCTGTCGCCTGTATACGTAACATCTCTATCCACCCATTGAATGAGTCCCCGATTATTGAAGCCGGCTTCCTCAAGCCCCTGGTAGATCTTCTGGGCTCAACCGATAATGAAGAAATCCAGTGTCATGCCATCTCAACTCTCCGGAATTTGGCGGCTAGCTCGGACCGAAACAAGGCACTAGTCCTAGAAGCCGGTGCCGTGCAGAAGTGCAAGCAACTCGTGTTGGATGTTCCTGTTACAGTACAGTCTGAAATGACTGCTGCGATTGCTGTCCTAGCACTATCGGACCACCTCAAGTCTCACTTGCTAAATCTTGGTGTTTTCGATGTTCTTATCCCTCTAACCCACTCCCCTAGTATCGAGGTACAAGGAAACAGTGCTGCAGCTCTCGGTAACCTATCATCCAAAGGTAAGATTTGACTGGTTTTGTTTCTTTTATGATGTAGCTAACGCATTCTAGTTGATGACTATACTATATTTGTCCAAGATTGGTTAGAACCTAATGGTGGTATCCACGGCTACCTCAACAGGTTCCTAGCTAGCGGTGACCCTACGTTCCAGCATATCGCCATCTGGACGCTGCTCCAGCTCCTCGAATCCGAGGACAAGACCTTGATAGGGTTGATTGGGAAATCGGACGAGATTGTGGAGATGATCAAGCAAATCGCGAACCGACAGCTCGAGTCAGACAACGAATTCGAGGATGATGACGAAGGGGAGGTTATTAACCTTGCTCAACGCTGCCTAGAGCTCCTCGGCCAGAGTATGTCGAAAGCGCATATTGAAGGATGAAGGACGCACTCGCACAAGACGAATCTCGTTTCGAGTCATCAATATTTTTAGGTTACTTTCAGCATCCAGAGCGGACATGGCGGTCATGTGGGGGGAGTTGAAGGCGTATCTATATATGCATGCATTTCTAATGTTTTTCGAGGAGCTGTATCTCTTTGCTTTGAGCCTTTGATTTGGTTTCCTTTTATCCACGCAGGTGCATATCCGTGACGGTGGTTACAAATCACGGATGAGGCGTATTTTTTTGCGAAACCCTGCGGTGTCTTCCCTACACCGTAGCTAGGCTTGCACTCGAAGAGGAGGAGGTTAGTGGTGATGGTAGTGAGGTGTTTCTTTTCCTTTTTCTTGTAAGAACGATTGATGTCTCATTTGTACGCTTGGACGGTGGTGGGGGTTGGAAGGGAAATGGTTGAATCCGGGAAAAAGAGAAAGATGAAGACAATGCAAATCTCCTCATCCTATCCTAGAAACGAGCTCTGTGTGTAATGCAGAATTGCTTCTTTTTTTTTATACTAAAGGAACGAGAACCCCTTAAGTTCATGTAATTAGATTGGCACCCACCCCTTTTCCTTTTTTTTTCTCCTCTCGCGAAGATGATATCCAAGCAATGATAGCTTTTTTGCGGAAAAAAAAATAATGTCTCTTCCTTTTCTCTCGCGCGCGGTTATGTGAATATGCAGTGCGCTTGGTATGTTATGGAGCTCAACTGATCGTCCTTTCAGTACCCATTATGTGACGTAGGGTATGATGTGACGCCTCAGTAGTAGTATTTGTAGTAGTCGTCTACAAATACTAGTTCTTCTATCGCTGGGTTGGTATGTATATGGTTATCAAGAGGTGGTCTAGCCTACCCGACTCGACTCGACTCGGCCGGCTCAACTGGGCCGTGTGAGTGCCTCCGGACGTCGCAGTCCGTTCTCGACCTTAGAGAACCAGTAGAGCGGGTTCCAGCTGTCGAAGGACACCTTAGCCACGACCTTGCCCTTGATCAGGCCCAGCGGCAGGGGGCCGAAGTCGCGACTGTCCCGCGACCAGGGCAGGTTGTCCCCCACGATGTAGCAGTGGCCCCTGGGTACCTGTTTGGGAGCGAGCGGACGAGTTAGTACGGGAGCGGGGGATACGGGACGGAGTAGGCGGCCTCCGCCAAACAAAAAAAAAAAAAAGGTATATATATATATTAAGATAAGCACATTACCTGTATCATACTCCCCGCTGCTGCTGCCGCCGCCGCCGCCGCTGCTCCCGCTCCTCCGTCTTCCTCGTCGTCGTCGTCCTCGTCCTCGTCCTCCAACAACCCGGGCGAGTTGAGCAGGACGTAGTCCCCCGGCAGGCCGACGACGCGCTTGACGCCCTCCTCGCCCGTCTCGACGGGGATCCCGTAGGCGACGCAGTCGCCCACGCGCACGCCCCGCCCCCGCCGGCACCGCCGGTCCGTCACGAACCACTCCTGCGTCGCCATGAAGGTCGGCAGCATCGAGGGCCCCACCCGGCCCCCACGCTGTACCCGTACGTCAGGCCGACGTGCGCGAGCGCCAGGCCCTTGAGCGTCGCGACGAGGAGGCGCAGGGGGTGGCCTAGGAAGGGCATGTTTTTTTTTTTGTTTGGGGGGTTTTTTTTTGGCGAAGGGGTGAGGGTGAGGGGGGGGGGGGATTGGGTTGGTATAATAGAATTGAATAGATAGATAGATAGATGAGATGAGATGAGATGAGATGTTTCTTAGTGTGTGTGTATGTGTGTGGTTTGGTCTATTGGGGAGAGTATGGAGTTAAGCGAGTAAGAGCCATCTTGTTATGTGGATGCTTGGGTGTGTTCGGTGTATCCGGTGAAGTACGAGATGCGTGGATGAGTTTAAAGTGAGAGGTGCTACTTAACTTGCAGTGTGTTGCTACTGGTGAGAATTGATTTGATGTAGTTTACCTAAGTAGTAAGTACTCTGTCACACGAATCTGAGAAGCCCAAACCACATGGTGTGGACCCCACCATCTCGGCTTGGCATGACGCTAGGCTCTCCACTCCACGGTATGATTGGCCTGCGAGAACTTCTTCCCGCTTGCTCTTAAGGTTAAGCAACTCAATTGCAGATCGCGGTGGACAAACTCTTCTTTTTAACCCGTGACGTCGATGCAACCTACCGAAATCTCTTCACAGCAGGACTTAAAACTTACAATACTAGACCACTCCAAAGAAGCAGGGAAAGGAGGGGCACACATCAAAAAATGAGGCACACACGCTGTCTCTGTTCCCCCGCGCGAGCTCTCCACCGGATCTTCCTCCCGGACCTCGCCAGTAGCAGAGGCAATAGCTACTACAATGGCCTTCTCAGAGCGCAGACGGCTCTTATAACAACTGCAGCAGCTCCCGTCGGCACAGCTACGAGACTACAGCAGCTACTCCTACTACATCCTCAACCCCAGCAGCAGCAGCAGCAGCAGCAACAGCAGCGCTGCTATTCCAAGACCAGCAAGAAGAAACACAAGATGAAAAAGCAGACCAAGGAAGCGCAGCCGGCCCAAAAAACCTACCCGACCAACGACGAGATCCCCTGCGAGTGGGTGCAGGTCGTGTCCAGCGAGCCGGGCGGCGCCCTGTCCCCGCCCGAGCGCCTGCGCGACGTGCTGCAGTCGATCAACCTCGAGACGCACGCCCTGGTCATGGTGTCGATGCGGCGGCCGGCGAACGCCGAGGGCCGGGGCGGGGGCGGGGGCGAAGACGACGGGGGCTTCGGCGACGGGGGTTTGGCGTGGAGCCTCGGGCGCGCGCCGGCGGACGCGGCGCCGGCCGTGTGCAAAATCGTGGACCTGAAGGAGTCGGCGGCGGCGGCGGCGGAGGCGGCGCGGGAGGCGCGGCAGCGGCAGCTCGCGACCAAGGAGATCGAGGTCAACTGGTCGATCGCGCCGTTCGACGTCGGCCACAAGATGCGGCGCGTGCGCAAGTTCCTGCTCGAGGGCAAGCGCGTCGAGATCCTGTTCGTGCGCAAGCGCGGCTCGCGGCTGCCCGAGCCCGAGCGCGCCGCCGCCCTCGTCGAGGAGGTGCGCGCCGCCGCCCTGGCCGTCCCCAAGGCCGCCGAGGCCCGCAAGCCCGACGGCGAGGTCGGCAAGCTGCTCAAGCTCGTGTTCCAGGGCCCCGCCGGCACCAAGGAGGAGAGGGCCAAGAGGAAGGGGAAGAAGGCCTGGGAGGAAGAGGAAGAGGATGAAGAAGAAGAGGAGCAAGAGGAAGAAGAGGAAGAAGAAGAAGATGTGGAGGATGAGGATGAGGGAGATGCTAAGAATGAGAGGAGATAGTGAGGTCTCAATAAGTCCCCCCCCCGAAAGGTGATTAGAACAAAAGATAAAGACAAGCTGAGGCCTTTATATGTATAGTTTTTGCTCTGCTGGAACTTATAGATAAAATCATGAGATGAGAGAGAAGAGGTGGAGAATCGTGTTATTGATTTAAAACCAAGCCTGCGTCTCCTGTTCTGCAACGGAACTCTTTCGCACAGCGGGGCGTGTATGAAGGAGCAGTTTTACGACTTAAAAGAGAGGAGCAGGAGGAAAAAAAGGGGGGAGGGAGGTGGATTGCTCGCACGGGATCCATCTTCTCTCTGTATTATAACATGAGGTACCTACCTATCCATGAAAAAAAAAGGGGGAAAGAGAAAAATAAAAAGATCAATTATGTAAAGCCGGTACTAACAGTGTTTGTAATAACCACCAGATTATCTATCTCTTCTCACACGCTCCCCTAACTACTTACTTACCTAAACCTTACCTGGGTAGGTTAGTAAAGTGGTAAAAAATCCCATCGTTTGCGTTTAGAAGGCAAGAATCCCCGTCAGCCATTGTATATGAATACCATGTAATCCTATCATCATTATTCTCCCTAGCCTCTGGGTTTTAATTATCTCATGAAGAAAGAAAAAATAGTCATGATACGATACGGTACGGTACGATACGAATCAACATTCGCAAATTACCGTTTTCGCAGACACGGACTTGGGGAGGTACAAAAATATATTAAAAAGATGCATACTATTGATGCAAACTACTAAGTAGTATCATATTTCTCCCAAGAACCAGGCTTTCAAAGCCTCCTTTCCGGAACGCCGAACCCAGTGAAGTACCACCGCCAACCATGTCCGCTGCCACCCGGCATAATAAATAGGAGTTATATCCCGGCGCTGTATATATGAGATCTCCTTTCGTCCCATCTTATCCTATCCCCCCTGACCCTGGCCCTAGCTTCTACCCCTATCTCCATTTCATCCGATATTTCGAAGTGATTAACCCCGTTCATCTTGAGTTGTTGTAGTGTAGCAGAGAGGAGGGACGAGAATGTGTGCGCTCGCCTGTTGCCGATGGAGACAAAAAAGAAAGGTGAATAAAATATATACGGCGTTATCTTTTTCTTCTAGATACTCAAAAATGTCTTAGTCCTTCATGATGAAGAAGCTCCCACCCATGACGCTGAACACCATGGCTGTGGTCATGAAGCCCGCGGCCACCTTCTCGCCGATGGTGATGGGCTCGAGCTGGGGTACCTTGTCTTCGTACGAGGCACCGGCGTTAACGTTTCCTACCGACGTACCGCCTGTATCCGCCGTCACAGGCCCCGTGGCACGTTTTACTAGTGTGTACTGCATTGCAGACAAGGCGCTCATCTGAGGCCCTACACCAACGAGGCCATCGAAATCCGACTTCTTAGTCCACTGGAAGCCGCACGCTGTGCCCGACTGACCCTTAAACGCAGGCGCACCCGTCGAGCCTGAGCATTGCAGCGCTGCCGCTTCGGCGGAAGTCTGTATTAACGGCGCGATTGTGTCAGCCGTGTAAGGGGCTAGGATCTGTGTCGCCGCCATCCACCGCATTAAGTAGCCTTTGAACGTCTGCTGGTCAACATCACAAAGGCCGAACGACTCGCACTGGTGCTCGACGACAATGCCGTCTACGAAGAAGTATTCAGTGGTCTTCTTGAGTAGGCCGTCTGTGCGCTGCTTCCAGGTATCGTTTCCTCCGGTGAAATTGTACATCACCGCCGCCCCCTGCAAGAAGATACCCGCGTTATAGGTCCACTGTGCGCGGTTGACATTCTTGCATTCCTCTTCCACCCCTGCACCGTCGTAGATGTTGAAATCGGCATCGATGAATTGTAATTCTGTCATCCAATCCCACACCTTCTCGGCCCAATCCGCATAAGTCTGGTTTCCTGTGTATCTCGCTAGCCTCGACGCCACGTTGAAGAAGCAGCCGTTTGAAATCGAGTTTTTGTAGTTGAAGCCGTTGTTGAACGTGAAGATCTGCCACCGTAGTCCTCCACCACACTTTTGTTCGTCCCACCGAGTGACGTATTCGTTGAAGACAGCCTGCAC
Organism: Biscogniauxia mediterranea; assembly: GCA_018398605.1. Classification (NCBI taxonomy): domain Eukaryota; kingdom Fungi; phylum Ascomycota; class Sordariomycetes; order Xylariales; family Xylariaceae; genus Biscogniauxia; species Biscogniauxia mediterranea. The sequence continues at coordinate 968,837 of JAGXTR010000005.1, forward strand.
GAGCGCCAACCACTGGGGCTGATCTTCCGGAGGGTTCGGGAAGTTGTTCTCGGCGGCGGACATGGCCGCCATAGCCCAGAAGCCTTGGTCATCGTTTCCTTCTGTGCTAGTCTGGTTCTCTGGCATATAATCTTGGTCTTTGCCAACTTGGTGAAGCATTGCTTGGGTTGTTACATCGTTATATGTCTCATCTCCAGTGTAATGCCAATAGTCTATCATCGTCCCGAACATGGCGCCGGCCTCCCACCCTATAAAGCAGGTAAGTTACAGCCTAACATGAAAAGGAGGATTCCACTTACAGAAATATGGATCGGGCAAATTGCCCGGGACATCGCCAGTGTTGTTTCCGGTGTAGTATTTTAACAAACCGAAGGCAATCGTGCTGGCCCCCTCCTTGATCGAGTCTACAACCGTCATTTTCTTAGCAGAGCACTAGCATGAATGCCACCATATAAAATACATACCATCGTTGCTGAAGTCCACCTGTATAGCATTTATTACACCTGCCAGCAGGCCTACGGTGCCTGCCGCGCGTAGTGATAGGCGCATTATAAAATGAATGTGTCGAAAGTCGTAAAAAAAAAAAAAAAAAGGAAGAAGAAGAAGAAAAGGAAAGGAAAATGGGTCGTATCCCGTGTGTGGGAGGTCGACGTTGGAAAAGAAAGGAAAGTGAGTCGATTACTGAATGCACATGTCCTCGATCATACAGCTGTCCGAGATGAACGAACGAAGGTTCAGCGGAGGCTCCGGGGGCCCGACGAACGATCTCGTCGTTTGTCTTTAAACCACTTAAGGTGCTATACAAACGGCGGGTAGCAGTACGAGGATAAGTCACCAGGACGGCCGAAGCGAAGGAATAACAAAGAAAGACTCGGCCAGGAGCAAAGACAATGGAATGAAAGGAAAAGAGAACGAAGCACAACACCAGGTCGCCCAAATAGAACAAGAAAGAAGCAAGCTTCGATCTAGAAGCGCCTATGAGGATTAAGCAAAAAGAAGGTAGAAGATAAAATAATAACAAGAAGAATAACGAAAGACCAGAGGCTTCTTCTGGGGTTGTGGTGTCTTCCAGATGCAAGTCCTGCAACAACAACAGGAAACACCACGTCAATGACAATGACCCAGCCAGCTGACTGACCCTCACATACCTAACCAATAACTCGCACTCATAACGGCTGGGGCAGGTGAAGCGAGCCGTCAAGACGCTGAGGCTGTGCTTGTGTGTGCAGACAGCGCGAAAGGTGAAACCAGTCGGGTCCCAGACGATCCGAGTTTCGAGTTTCGCATCAAGGCGGTGATGCACACTAGGCGTCTGTTCCTTGGCTCGCTACAAGTTTAAAGGTGTAAGGAAGAAACGGGAGATCGCAGGGGGGGGGCCTGCACATTTCGAGCATCGTGGTTTGCAGATCACCTCGAGATCTATTGCTATTATTACCATTAAGCGTATCGCATTGTGAGCTACCCAGGTTAGTTGGTCAAGAGAGTGAGTGAGTGAATGAGTGTGTGTAAGAGAGAGAAGAGAAAAGTGTGGAGTAAAAGTTGATGAGCAGTTGGTGTTGATTTGTCTGGTTCGGATCTGAGTTTGGGGCTAAATTAGGGGGGAACCACTCCCTACCCGCTACCCCAATTCCCCAGCCAAGCAGACCGACCCCCTGTCTGCAGGCTCCCGTCTCTTAATACGGTGCTTTTTATATTATTTTTACCAGTCTACATTAAGTCCATATCAATGTTCCTTACATTATGTAGGTAGGTAGCCTTTAACAATAACCAGTCCTTTATAAGCCAGCTTTGACAGAAGGACTTCTTAAACTTATTAATTAAATACAACATCTTTATTGTTTTATACAATATGCTAAAAGTTGATTATATTATAGCCTTAGATAGGTACCTAACCTACCTACTTACATAAGACCCTGCCAGTGGCATGACAGCCAAACATTTACAAGTCGCTTGTTAGCGCCACCAGCTCCATCTAGAACCTTTACAACATACTGCGTAATGCAATTAATTAATTAAAAAAAATCAATTGTTTTAAATTAATCTTTACGAGTCTGTGGTATCTGGCAGAAAATTGAAAAAAGAAAAACACTACGATCTTGGAAGCATAGGCATCCTTCATTAAATGTCACCTCTTAGGTTGACCTCTGCAGATCACCCCCTTTAGGCTTTCCGTTTCTTCAAGGGTGGCTCCTTGCTATTAGCCTCGCCTTCATCTTCACCATCATCCTCTTCGTCCATGTCATCTTCATCATCCTCCTCAAAGTCGACATCGCTGATGCCATCGGCCTCCTGAGCTTGGGCTTTCACAAGGGTCAGCACGGTTTAATCTCGGCAACTGGCACGTGGGTGAGTAGGTAGTCTCGGTCACTTACTGAAGTACTTGATCGCGTTGGGCCAGAGTTCATCACTGATCGCGACAGCCAACTCGTCGCCATCTGGGAATATCTCGAAGGGAAGCATTTCCTCGTCCTCGTCTTCTTCGTCGTCTTCCTCAACTGCTTTCAGTTCAGGAGCCTCGCCGCTAGCGCGCTGGGCCCTTTCCTTTTTCACCTTTTCGATAGCGAGACGGCTCTCCTCGGCGGAGATGTCTTCTCCACGGTACCCGAACCAACAGAAGAATGACACTCCACCAAGTCCAGTAACCTGGATTTTTTCCCTAAGTGCTTTCTGGTCGGGTGTCCACTCTTTGGCCTTTTTGGCCTTCTTACTATCTCCGTTGGTCTGGGTCTGATTCTTCTCTTGCTCCCAGACTTTCACCACCAAGTCCAGCATACCTTGAGTGAGATCCTTGCCGGCCTTCCACTTGATGGGGACGGGTTCGCTGACTAGGCTAGCGCTGCCGTCCTCGGAGTGACGATACCAAAACTTCTTCTCGAGGACCCTGTCCTCGAAATAGTCATTTTCGGCAAAGTCCATCCGGATGGCGATGCTACGAGGATCTCCATCTGCACCATCCTCGATTTCAAAGCGGGAAACCGAGATGGAGGTCAGTGACGACAGGAGCACAGCCGAGTCGGATGGCTGGATGTACTGGTCGATGTCCTGGGGTGCTTGCTCAAAGACCAAGGGCCAGAAGTTGGGGATCTTGGCGATCACCTTCTGCCTCTTCTCATACAGCGGCTTGGTAAGGGCATCTTGTCGGCGGACTAACAAGCGGGTTAGCATGTGCGATGGGGCAGCAGCCTGGATCATCATTAGCCAGAGTCTGTGCACTGACTTATCTCTGTCTCGACATCGTCGAACTCTCTCTCGAGGTCGGCGAGGTCTTCGTAGGTGACGTTGGCTTCCTCGATCGGGACGGCCATATTTCTAGATTTCGACGCTTCAAGTTGATTTGCTGACGAATCGGCCGGACTAGCAGAAATAAGAAAAGGGGGATGACAGATGCGCAAGCGTCTAAGAAGGCTGTGAAGAGTTTTTATAACAAGGCAACACCAAGTTTACGGTAGCTGAGCTCCCGAGCTAATCAGAGTGTCTTGTCGATCAATTCAGTTTCGTCATTGGCTCACGGACCACTTTGTAATCCGGGAGTAGATGGACTGCTTATCTCGGCTAGCCAGATTGATAGATCTACCTACATGATGCGCCTCAGCCAAGTTGATTAAGCTATGTAGGTTACATAGGTACCTACAGGTACTTACGGCAGGTACTTAGGTGAGGTTCTTGCCTGGCCTGTCAGCTTGTGTTAGTTCACATCCAATCCAATACCTACAATTGCCCAATAGTAGTACTTAAGTAGTATGTCTCTGATATTGATGTAAGCGTTAACCTCGGGTTAGTGTGTAGCGAGGGCCGAGACCAATCAGCAGACCTACTTGGAGTGGACTATAGAGATAAGTTAAATAGGTAGGTATTTCTGTATAAATATAACGTTCATGCCTACTAGAAACCTTATGAGCCGACTTTTTCTTTGCCAAAATTTTATTGTATTATGTATACTCCACATTTATGATCCAATAACGAGGGTCTGAAAAATAGCAGCAGACATTGCCTGTCGGATCATCCCCTGTCTCTCTCCTTCGAACCGATGACAAATATACAGCTTCATAAAAAATAAAAGTATCTAAAATCAGACATGAATTCTCGCTATATAGTGGGTTCTTGTAAGGGAAGAGGAGTTCATATAGTTTTCCGTGCAACACCTATGCTTTTACTTAAGCCAATATTTAAATACTACATGACACTCTATCTCTCGTCTCTAAAAGTAGATAATAGCCCTAAAGATCAAGGCGAGAAATGTTTCTGATAGATAGCTTTTATGTATATTTTATCGGGAATAGCAAGAAAGAGCTTTCAAGGGGGACTAAGGGGCATTGACTGATGAAGAAATATTGATGAGAATTAGCAATACCAGGTCTCATGTTTGTCAAAAACTTGAAGTTCAGTGTTGCGATAACCTCAAAAGGTCGTTTCATATCATTCTATAAGCATTGCTCTGTGATACTTGAAGTAGAGGGGCTATGCCTATGTTATGTTGCGATGATATGGAAAATGCCGTAACAATGTTACCATGTCGAGGGCCTCAAGAAAGAGCTCCGCCGATAAAGTATGGCAATAAGTATCTGGTCAATCCCCATCGTTCAGCATTCTCAACGTCCCAGAACGCAAGCAGTAATCTTAAAAAGAAGCATAATAATATCTATCTTCGTCCTCGTCTAATCCATTCTAACAAAAAATAACCCCAAGTGAGGCATTCTACCACACTTACTTGCTAACTCGCCTTTGCAGTCAATCCGCAATGAAGGCCACGCTCTCCTCCGCCACTGTCCTCGGCTTCGTGGTCAGCAGCGCCGGCGCCTTCTCGCTGACCTCTTGCGCTGATATCAAGGACTACCACAATTACGGCTCAAACGCCAACCGCCGCTGTAAGACCTTCCGCGTCGCCTCGACCGGTGGGTGGTACTACTCTAACCTAGCAAGGAGGGCTGCAAGCTCACTGCCCACGGCGGCTCTATCAAGTGCAGCTAGGTGACCTGACACGTTCTAAGTGGTGGGTAGTGACGATGATGAGTTTATACTGGGGAGGATGAGAAAGTGGGAGCTGGATGAATGGTGGACAAATTTCTGTTATTAGAATATAAGATTTCGCCCTACTTGTTAAAAAAAACCTCGTTATTATATAATATTGGATAGATATCAAACACCGAACCAGTGCCATCTAGGTTATGTGATATGTCCAAAAGTCACCGCTGACCCGAACCTCAGGGGCTAGCTCTTCATGTTTTATCATTATGCCCTTAACTGGACTCAAACTATAATTGGAAGTCATTGAATAAATATGGGTTATGTCCCTGGGAACTACCACATAGAATACCACTCCTCATTTAGGGGTATCATTCTTCCAAAAATCGAGGCTTCGTTCATTTACCTGGAACTAGAGTCCTCTAAGGGTGACAGCCATGTAGCTTAACGGCCGTAGGCAAAGCACAACGTTTACAAGTCCTTGTCAGGAAGGGCTGCATCCCCGCCGCGAACCCCATATCTATCTCAAAGATTTCGGTGTGGAGACCCGATACCCTAGACCATTCATTTCTGATTCATAGAGGTTGCAGAGTTTTTCTAATCTAAATAGATTCACCAACCACTACCCGCAGTAGGCCTGTACGGGATGAAATCGCCTGCTCGGTCTCCCCCGGAAAGTGGCGATATAAGATGAATATGAGTTGTGGTAGGGTTACCCTAGTCTCAGGACTCTACGACTCAAGTTCATCGTTATTGATACATACTGATACGCAGAGTTAGGTGTTTGCGTTAACATTAATGTATAGTGGTACTATAGTACCTACCTACATTGCAATATCAACATCACAGTGGGGGGCCTTGTTGAAAATATTTGTAGATATTTAGTACTTACTATAACTTAAAGTAGGGTAACGGATATTCTCACATTGGAAGCGAAACCGGCATAGATATGTACATGTGTCCGATCAATGTGCATACCTTATGTACACACAATTGGCCACCCTATATTCAGTCTATGACCTCGGGAATCGAGCCAAGGAACGAGCATGCAAGTCACGATGGGTCCTGCATGGGGCCTCCCCGCACTGTTACCGCAATAGTGGAGACGCGCTCCCGCCCTACCGGCTGCCTGGCAAACTTTATCTCGAGTATGGATTAAAGCCGCCTCGAGCGGTCGGACAAGGCAGAAAATAAATTTAGTATCTTCCCATCCTCGTTTGTTGCCCGCGATTAAATTCTAGGTATTTACCTACCTAGCTATAGTCAGCGACAAACCCCATACCCGACTATACCGCCTATAGCAGAATCTTGTGCGCCCTCTAATTCACACATCGCGACTGACAATGAACGGCCTACCAGGAGCTGGCGCCGCCTCAGGGCAGCGGACGTACGACCCGAACGACCCCAACATCAAAGCAGTTCGTCCCCCCCTCCCCCCTTTCAGCTCAGATATCGCGATGGCGATCGAACAAGCAGTAATAAACTAACCTGCATATCAGCTCAACGCCATGATGGAGTCATGCTTTGGAAAATCGGTATTATCGGGCGTGATGGGTTTTGGTATGGGTGGGTTGTTCGGAATGTTCATGGCGTCGGTACGTGTTGCTCCTCCTGTCACCTCTTACATCCCCCATTCTATTCAACAACATCCATCCAATTCACCACTTTCCACGACCCGCCCCCGACTAACACCCCCCGCCCGCCCAGATGTCCTACGACACGCCGTTCCACACGCCGGGCGCGCCCGGCGCCGCCCCCAGCCGATCGCGTCGCTGCCGCTGCGCCAGCAGCTCAAGGTGGGGTTCAAGGACATGGGCACGCGGTCGTACAGCACGGCCAAGAACTTCGGCAAGGTCGGCCTGCTGTTCAGCGGCATCGAGTGCGGCATCGAGGGCTTCCGCGCCAAGAACGACCTGGCCAACGGCGTCGCCGCCGGCTGCCTGACCGGCGGCATCCTGGCCCGCAGCGGCGGCCCCACCGCCGTCGCCGGCGGCTGCGCCGCCTTCGCCGCCTTTAGCGCCGCCATAGACGCCTATATGCGCCAGCCGAAAGAAGAGTAGAAAGGGAGAAGCGGGGATAGATATGTGATTTCTCAGGTGCTTAAAATTTTCTAGATCGGGGGGAGGGGCTGGGGATTAAAGGGGAAGGGGGGTTAAAAAAATAGCTGCAAGACGGGGCGAGGCGAATTCTCGTTTCTGCTCTATTCGGATATCTGCATCTGACTGGGATACGGCGTCCCGGTGGTCATGTCATTGCATAGCATTTAAGGCGTTTTTTGGGGTTGTGGGGCAGGTGGTTTCTTGGAATCCATATAGAAAGGTGACGGGCGACATCTCCACTTGGGTTTTGAAAATGAGGACGAAGAACATTTAGACAGCGGATAAACGGGAGGCTACAAAGTAACTCGTTGGAGCGATGGCTAAGCTTGTATTTTTACCGGTATATTTACCTACCCATATACATATATGTATCCCTACTTCGTCAGTGGTCTTGGATTTAGTTGAATCTCGTGCCAGAGAATGTAGCAGAATAGGCCAACTCTTCATCTTCTAGTAGATATTCCTTGAAGTTGAATTTTTTTTCCCCCGATTCTTTCTCACCTCCTACTCGTTCTGTCTATGGGTACTGGCACCGAATCCGCGACCTTACCTTCGGCATCAACTATCAGTCCGGGCTAGACTTAGTATAAATAGCCCATCCTTAATAACCCTAGCTTCACAGACGCATAATTCTTTATCTAATTTTTCGATTTCAATGAGCGTCTCTTTTTGTTGGGAGGATTTGAGATGTAGCTCTCTCTGCCGAAAAGGCGAAGCTAGCCTAACTTAAGATATACATTTAGTGACTACGTTTCTGGCACTTAGGTACCTAGATAGGTAGCTACGCGTGACGGGGAGTAAAACACTTAGGTTAAGACATATCTTAACTCCCCTTTTATACTCAACTTTTTTTTTTCATTCACAGCGTCCTTAACTAGATCCAATCATATATATCAGGTTTCATCCGAACATTGCTCCTATTCATCGTTACAGCGCTCGCTCGCTCGCTCCATAAGTATAACACTATGACGTGTATATATACTTACAACTGAAGAGCTATACCATATGACTCCAAAATTCCGCCTTTTAACGCCGCCTCCCCTTACCGTTTCCTTCTTTTCCTTCCTTTACCGAGCGCACACGACCCACACATCCATCTGTCATGATTGATACCCGATACTCTAAGTAACGTCGTGAAGCCACTAAAAAAGAACCTCCCTCTCGTTCCCGGAACCGTCATACCCTCCTTTTTTATAGTAGTTTCCCCCCGTATTCTTTCCACAATCCCCGTCCAAATCCGCGATATCGAATAGTAAGCCCATTCAGCCGCAAGACGCCTCATAGGGTGATTACACGACGGGATGACATATGACCTCATCCTGGTGTCCCACACACAACCCGCACAAGCTGAACCACCGAGCCTCAAAAAGGAAAAAAAAAAGAGAAGAAAAGAAAAGATGGCAAAATAATACTGAAGAGTCGCCGGCCCTCATCTTCCACAATTCTGGTCGCAGAAGGCTAACCTCTCAAGTCGGTCGGCGAGAGCCGCGACACCAACTCATAACCGTTATGTGGCCCCCCCCCCGGATCGACGGGAGAGAGAAATCACGAAGCCGTGTACACTTCGAAGGACCCAAACTCCCAGTACGCATTCGTGAACGCCTGCGGGTAGTTGGCGACGTAGTCGGTACAGTTGCTAGGGCCTGGAGTATAGTAGTATTATTAGCATGAGTAACTACTTAGGTTCGGTAGGAAATCTCCTAACCATCTAGGGTTACCAAGTGGGTCGGTCCCCCTTCCCCCCTTTTTCGAGGAAGGAAAAGGAGAGTGAGGGGGAGGGGGGTTAACTAGAAGAGAAAAGAAAAGAAAAAAAGAAGAAGAAGAAAAATACTTACAGCCGCTCTCCGCATACACGTTACCGGCCCACTGGCCGCACAGGTCGATGTTGACGATGATGCTCTGGTTCGTGAAGTGGGAGCCGATGTCGCAGTCGGTGTTGGGGAAGTCGGCGGTGGCGGTGCCCCAGGTGCTCGGGTCGGGGGTCTGGGCCGCGATGTCGTCGGGGATGCCGCCGCGGGCGAACTCCCACATGCGGATGCCCTCGTCGCGCCACTCGAGGGCCATGACGCCGCCGGTGGCGTCGTTGTAGGCGGCGCCGTACGAGTCGGCGCCGCCGAGCACGCCGCAGCCGGCGTTGTCGTTGGTCGCGTTGTTGCAGCTGCCCTGGGTGGCCGAGCCCGTCATCTTGCGCCGCACGCCGCCCATCGTGCACCCCGACGTCGTGTGCAGCGTCATCTGGTTGCCGTCGGTCGCCTGGTTGACCGCCTCCATCACGTCGATCTCGCCGTGGTCCGGCCAGTTCGCCGCGTCCACGAGCCAGAGCGCCGGCCACGTGCCGCACCCGTACGGCGTGTGCTTGACGTCGAAGATGAACAGCCCGTTCTCGTACTGCGTCTTGGACTCGACCCGCACCGAGAACCGGCCCGTCGAGGCGTCCGGGGACGACGTGTTGCCCACGCTGGTGTCGACTCGGAGCACGGCCGACGAGTCCGAGGCATAGGTGAGGTTCTGGATGCGCACATGGTTAGTTGGGAAGCACATTCGGCCAAGCAGAGAGGAAATAGGAATCCCCTTACGAGTGACTCTGCCGTCTCCTTGGGGACATAGTGCACGAAACCCTGGGCTGGGTCGTATCCCTCGAAATAATCGAAATTATCAAAGAACGTCGATCCCGAGTCTAAAGGGGGAAAAAAAAAGGGGGGGGGGCAAGTTAGTCGGCGTTCTCTTCTATATTCTACCAATTCGACGGAGAAGTCTTACATGTATCGCTTAGGGAATAGTTGAGTTGCGAATAGTTCGGATACCGGTTCGACTTCGCAACCTCGACAGGAACAACGATGACGATGACGAGAATGATGGCGGCGATGACGGCGACGATGGCCCAGGTCCTCTTCTTCCAGTACTTTGGCTTCCACCACGGCTGATACTGCTGCTGGCTCCGACCCATGTTTGCTCGCGATGCTGAGTACGGCGGCGGTGTTCCGGATAGTAGCTCGACTTGACCGTTGACGTCTCTGACCTGAAATGCAGCCGGACCCGGCTTGCTCGGGTATTGGGCGTCTTGCCAACCCATTATCTATACAGGAAACCTTGGCTCTTGTCGACGTGGTTCTGGGCCGTTCGAATGCTTGGCGACGAATGCGGGAGAGCTTCTGCGCCGCAGAGCCTTCGACTATATACAGGATAGATTTTTTTATCCGGATTCGGAAAGTCGATGGGATAAGGCGAAGGCTTTATCACACGTTATAGCTATCTCTGGAGGTCGTTTCGGGCCGCGGATGCGGAAGATGGACGGTCTACGACTAGTGGCCAAGCTACCAGGACTTGAATGCCTAGCTGTAGAAGGTTTTTCTTTTTCTTTTTGTCTTTCTTTTTTTTTTCCCCTGGCTGTTTGGATCGAGGGATGCCGTTTGGTAACAGTAGAGGAAGAACTCGATAAGGTGGGTGTCGGTACCATCTTATTGGAATTCTCACACTCACACTTGCATTTTACTTATACTCGCTAAGGCGGGCAGTCACGGATACGAGGTGTCCATTCTTTCCCGCAAGGGGGGGGGAGGAGGGTTGTCCGGTCGGTCGATGGTGTGTTGCATACATGCTTTCTGGCGATACAAGGAGAAGGCTGACGCGTTGAGAGTTCCACATTGGGCCGATCTGAACGAGTCCATCAATCCATGTTCTGGGCGTGGGCGGGGGAGTTGTTGGCGCCGGATGAGAGAATCTGCGACCGATTAAAGCATACAAGGGGGACTAAAACAAGAGAGATCCGAGAGCTGGCTGGCTTTGACACATGAAGATCATCGATAACATGTGTTACATGTAACTGATGTTATCTTAGGTAGGTCTGGTATGTACTATGTTTAAACATCTAGAGTTGCAGCCCTTCAATGTTATTAAGAATTGATACTTCTAACCTCTGTTATGTTATGTGCCTCCCTCCTAACTTAGAGTTATGTCAAGCCTTCTAACTTGGAATTGTGTAAGTTAGTTGAGTTACATTTGATGAATTAATGTATCAAGTCTTAACTCTAACTCTCAACTGTAAATAAAAGTGACCAAGGTGGGGTTATGGGTGACGACGCGTATAGTATCCTATACTTACTGCATGTGGTACTACTAAAAGAAAGAAGAAGAGAGAAAAAAGACTAATCTAACCTACAGTAAAGGCTAGTTAGAATACTCGAGACGGGCAATGTTCGATACACCTAGCCCCGGAGAGGATAAGCAAGCAACAATGGGGGCGGGACCTTGCATAGACACAATCGTGTGTCAATCTGAGCTGTTGCGATTGTGTGATGCGATCTGCGCCAACGATGACCGCAACATTAAACAATCAAGCATCGATAAACCTCTGGTATTACCCTTTGGGGGTAAGACTTTTTTTGGAACTTAACGATCCTGCGGGTCCTGCGGCATGCCATACAACTACATAGCCACGCTCTACACTAGCTTACATCGACTAACAGGATAATAACCGAGAGGACAGGAAAAAAATAAGAAATCTCCAACTTTTTTTACTGGGAGAACTTAGGACCTATCAAAGAGGCGAACTAATAAGAGGGGCAAGCCCGTTGTCGTCCTCGTATTCTACATAGAAGCTCTACACTACAACCTCTTACTGGCCCAAAACAGGAAAAAATACCCATTCTGTCAGTTCTGATAAGCAATACCACACACACACACACGTTTAAACAGAAAATCATGTTGCGTTATTCGGTATTCTGCAAGTTAGCGTCATAATCAAGATCCTATCAAGATCGAATTTTATCTACCTACCTCCCCCAAAACATAAAGAAGCTATCATACTTACGTGTACCTAGCGCAGGGAACGTGATTCTTGGCACGCTTAAGCTATGTAGCAGGGCTACATAGTCCTGGTGCGCATACGTATACACGTCTATATTCGAGGGCTCCAAGCCTTTTCGCTTCATCATCTTCAATGAAAAGAAAAAAATGAGAGAGAAAAATTTTTCTTTTTTTCGTTCCTAGGTTGAAGATTTGGTTGATGGATAAAGTAAGTAGGTAGATACATTGATGCTTGAGGGAGGTTGGTTCTAACACATCGCATTTTTTAAACCTACCCACCTCCTACTAAGCAATTCTAACCGATGACTCTACCATATTAGCCTGTAACATTGTACTTAACATCGAGTTTAAGTTTCCGCCAGGTCGACTTATGATGTCGCCAGTGTCAGATGTATAAATGTATTTCAGTATGTACCTATCAATCTAACTTATGTAAATAGGTAAGTAACGTAGGTTGAATTCGGAAACATGCTACAGCATAGTTGAGATATATTTCAAACTTATCTACCTACCTAAGCTATCAACGACGGACATGAACTGGCCAGCCAGTCCTAGAGAAGCACGTCTCAATAAACATAATACCTCCCTAGGTCTGGTAGGTATGTAGTTTGGTATGTAATGTAAATTTAACCGTACGCACCGCCACCTTGCTAAACTATAATCCCGTGATATGAAACACACCTCATTACACGTCCCGAAACATTGGCATGGATAGATACATATGTAGTTCAGCAGGCAAATGCTTCCTTGCTTGAGAGTAGGTAGTGTATAACCCGAACCTAGAGCAAGTAAGCCTCCCTTATTAGTAGCTAGTGATGTATTAATATCAATGTACCTAGGTACATAATATTAAAACCCCCCAACCCCCTCTACATTACCTCTACTCCGTGTGCACACTCACCAGACACATTGACGTTACCTCTAAGTATTCGATCGACCCTTACATAAACCTCATAAACCAACCCAAAGCAAGCTACCCTAAAGCTCGAAAACAAGAACAAGAACACGGACAATCCCGCAATTCTATTCTACCTACCTATCAATTTATGTCTACCTAGGTACCTAGGTTAGTTTAAACTATGAAAAAAAAAACCCTAGGGAGCATACCTATTTCCTCGTCCCGTATCTAAGCCGCCGGACGACGCATCAAATACATGGGGCTCAACGTAACAAACATCAAATGAACAATTAACCTAGGTACTAGATGACCATTCAAGGGAAACCACCTACTACATGCTACTTATAGGCAGGCGAAGCATGGCCACGGGGTAGTCTCTTTCAATTTGGTTAGATAGGTATATACACAAGTGAAGTCCGGCTTGTATCAGCAAGACGCTCAAGAACTCGTTATAGATGTAGATAGGTAGATAAGGGGGGGGTACGATGCTGCGCCTTGTCTTTATAATAGAGAATCGACAAGTAGCTGCCCGGCCGGTCTGATATGATGATAATAGTGATGATTTTGTTTTGTCTCGTTTCGATTGCGCTTGAAACCGAGGTAATGAATTAGTCGTAGTATACACCCACCCGCACCGCGCTATGTCTAGCCCCGTTCCCCTTTGCCATGACATGCTATACCGTTGCTTCACCCTAAATCAATCGTCCTCGTCGTCCTCTACCCTGGCCCGTTTCGGCTCCCTCGATTCGCTGTCCTGCAACCCGTATCCCCTCTTCGACGAAGAGCTCTGGTCCACCTCCGCCATGAACTTGTCCATCTGGAACGGGTCATTTCCGGCCGTCTCCCGCTCGAACTGGACCGGTCCTTCTCGTGCCTAAAAATTTTTTTTTTTTTCTCGTTAGCATAAGTTGACTGTAGCGGAATTATGTGCATTACGTACCTCAGCATCAGCAGTTCCCTTAAATGTACCCCGGCCCAGCGCCTCACCAAATCGGCTAGTCTTCTGAATCTTGGCCATCTCCCGGTCCCCGGCAGCTTCGTCATCGTAATCTTCCATATTCTGACTAGGACGATATATACTGTTGATTGCGTCCTGCGCCGCGAATAGGGGTTTGTCGTAAGGGTTATCCTCGTTGAACCCGCTATCGAAACCACTTGACTGGTTGAATAGACGGGAGTCATACATAGACTCTGCCTGTTGAGTAGGTTTCGCCAAGCCAAGGGCAATCTTCTCGGAAATATCTCGGTTCTGTTCCCGCGCCATGACCTGGATCCGTCTTTCGGCGCCCATTCGTGACTGACGAAGTTTTCGCTCTTCCTCCCGACGTTTCTCCTGGCGAGCTTTCTCTCTCGCCCGGACGTCCGAGTCATCGCTTTCTGAACCGGAGTCCGAATAGCTGTAGCTTCGTGACCGAGACCGCGAATCCCGTGAATCTCTCGAGTCGCGGCGCTTTGAAGCACCTGCACGTTCCTCTCGCGCCTTCTGTGCAAGCGCACGTAGGTTCTCCTCCTTCTGGGCTTTCTCCTTTTCCGCCAAGCGTTGTTGCATGAGTGCTCGTTGTCTGACCTCCTCCCGAGCGTGTCGATCCGCCATAAATAGAGCCTCGGAAAACTGAGCAAACTTGTCGTTGATGGCGACATCCTGCAAACCCCGCCCGTCGGCTGCCAATCGTTTATCTAAAGGAACAGTAAAACCTTTGGGATTCTTCCAATTGGATACGCTAAAGCATAGTTAGCAAGTACTCATAAAGGCCAGAGGAAGGTGAAAATCGGGGTGTTACATACGGAGGGGGAATCTTCCACATCTCTTGGTCCTCGGCCGTTAATTTCCGTGGTGGTGAATGCATTACAGGCGGCGGAGGGCTAGGTGGCCCTCGAGGAATCTTCTTGTGCTTGAACTTGGGTGGCTCCATAGGGTCCTTCTGCCTCTCCACGATCTTGAACAGCCTCTCATTCTTCTTTTCGTTGTTTCCCATTTGGTTCGCCGGTGTGTATCGTACAAAGGTAGCCTCTCGGCGCGAGTTGGTATTTACGTTTTTGGGTTTCTGAGCTGCCACTGCACCGCTGACGAGCGCGGCCAGCGCATTCTTTGTTCGCTCCGTGGTTTCGGCCACCTGCTCCTCGGTAGGCCGCTGTAGATCGATCTCGCCGGCATCGGCGCGCTGCCGGAGGGGAATAAGGTCTTTGAAGCTAGCATGAACTATCCTGCCTTCGCTGTGACCTCGTTTTGCAATCGCGTCGTATTTCACTTTCCCGTCCGCGCCAACCTGTACCGCGAGCGCGTTACTCGTCGAAGATCCCTTCTTCCCCATATCGAGGGGGTACTGGGCGACTGGGATTTCGGGAAAGGCCCCTCCATCGCCGAAGTCTTCCTGCGATCGCGGTCGCCATCCCGATGCTCGTTGCCCATATTTGGGAGGGCCGGTTCGTCGGAGGACAATCTGCGACTCGTCTATTTGGCCAGGTCCAACAATACGAACACCGCGTTCTTGGGCGTGCAGCGGTACATCCTCATCTTCGCCTGTGTATTTGGGTTTGGGCAAAGCCGTTGCGAGCGATGTTGCCATGATGCAGATGCAGTATTTGTTGTTGCTGGGAAAAAGAAATGAACTTGCAGGTAATGAAAGAAATCCGAGGGTAGTTCTGCGAGGCTGAAGTGAAGCTTTGGGTGGGTCCAAAAATAAAAAAATGTGGCTAGATGACTGATTGCGCCTAGGTACATATGCTTGCTCCATTGACCGCGCCACAACCACATATCATAGGTATCAGCCTACATACCGGCCCATTATCTACGACTACTACCCACTAACCTAAGAGGTACCCACAGGTACTTACGAATTTTGTCAAGGAGCATGCTATATGTATCTGAACTGTTAGTTCAATATAATTGAATCGCATATGTCGACCTCAGGGAAGTTATAGCCTTCCCCCTATCTGACATGTCTCATTACATCATATTGATAGTTTGATAGTATCCAGTAGGTAGTGGATGTATTACCTATGTATTAGTGGTAATTCAAAATAATTGTTACTAGGTTCAAAAGATATCAAGTTCCTTGTGCTCAACTATGATCCTGTCTGTCATGGACATCGTGTGGTCGTTTCAATCGGTTCAAAAACAGATGTGTGTCTCTTGCCCTACAACTAATCGTCGGATTCCGGGTCGTACTACCGTAGCGACTCTCTACCCAACCCTCCGTTTTTAGACGCCTATGATACAAGCCAAGTTGCGCAAAGAACTGCATGCCAATTCACGCTTTCAAGCACGCCACAAACCCATGCCCAGTTGTCGCATAAAACTGCACAGTTGTTTATACGTAACCCTTACGCGCTCCCTAGAAATGATCGTGAGCTAGACAGTTCCGACATCTGATGGTCGAGTGGCGGTGCACTTACCTGGAAAAAGAACCTGACAACAAAGACCTGCAGACCGCCCATGCAAATAACCATCATGCATTGGATCAAACTAAAGTTGACAATTCGTCCCTCCGTGCTGCGGACAGTGCTGAAGTTCCGGTTCTCTCGGGTGCGGAAGTATTTCTGGTTCCGCGTGATCGTAGACAACTGACCGGAAATCTTGTATATAGACTCCTCTAGAGCCGACGTCTGCTCGGGGGTCGAGCCTTGCTTGACGGGGATTTGGGCGCGTTGCTCGTCCTCGACCTGTCGACAGTGGTTAGTATGGCGATGTCACAGGAGAGCCAAATAGGGGGAAACCAACCGCAATCTCGAAGTCAACAAACTTCTCCGAGTATGTGCTCATCTCATTGTTGAAGCAGAACTTGTACTCGCCAATCTCGTTGGCCGTGAAGACGAAATCGCCCTGGCGCTCCTTCTCTCCGTCTAGAATGACCTTGTCCGAGGGACCAGTCACTACATAATCGATATCGAAAGAGCCTCCGGATTGGACCTAATAAAAACCCTAGTTAGAAAGGACGAGACGGATGGAGGAGAGAGGAGGGGGGGGAGGGCTGCGTAGAAAGACGTACGGCGAAGTAGAATGCGATCTTTGAACCTATTCTCTCGGGGGCTGCATAGAAGCAGACCTTCTCGTTGGCGGAGAGCTTGTAAGTCAAGGCAGTGGCCGAGACCATAGAGACAAGCCAGGCTAGTAGCCCGACCGAAAGTAGAGTCGTTTTCATGTTGCGTTGCAGCTTGCAAAGTTTCGGGGAGATTGAAGATCAGCAACGATCTTTTGGACAGCTTGTCGCGAGCTTTGGCTGGAACGTAGGAGTGCTAGGGTAATGTACTTACCTACTATGTAAGGGATCCACGGAGTATTGGATGGCCCGATGCAATCCCAAGGATGTCCCTGCAAGTAGTTTATCGATAAAGCAACACGGTACACTAAGTACGTAAGTACTCTAGGCTGAGGCTTCTATACGCTACTGCACTAGCCACATTAGGAGCAGTTAGTAAATTAAGTACCTAAGTTTCATTTGGTAGGGGTAGTTACCTAGGTCCTAGTGTACATACCGTGTCGTCACAGATGCGCGACACTGGCGCACCCTTCCTCGCGGTCTTGATGCTTACTTTCGTCTGTATGTGACGCTATTATTATTTAGGGTTTTCCATCTTGGGTTTTATACCTTCCCGTCCCTTCCATTAATTACTATAACCAACAATCACAACTAACTTACCTACCTACCTACAACCTATCTCACCACCACAACCTTCACCACTACCACCACCTATCACCCCGTGTCTCCCTCTTCCTTTATCACTCTTGCCATCATCCACATGCAAATTTAATACAAAACACTCTTGCGCCTAGTAGGCAGCTTGTTTAACTTATGAGCCGAGCTAGTTTCGCCTTGTCTTATCCCCCTTAACAGAATCCCCCCTTAAGCTTCGCTAGGCATAATCGCATCATGACCTCGCGAAGTACAACCACCGCCGCGGTGGCATCTACAGCCATTCGACTTGGCTCTTTCGTGTTTTTAAGATGGGTAAGACATCACTTTGCCAATTATGCCACATTGTTTTTTATGCTAACTCGTTTCCCCGTAGGTCGCATTCCCTGTAAGTCGTCGCGGCCGCAGCCTTTGCTTATGTGTCAACCAGCGCGACACGGACTAACCAGCGCAGCCCCTTCTCCTCGCAGTCTACACTCTCTTTGCGATCTATGTCCCGGCCTTTATTTCGAGCTACTCTACCGAATCAAAATATGTGCTTGTTGACGAAGTCGATGTCGCCATTCAAGACAAGGTCTTGAACGAAGACGAAATTGCCAATGGAACTGCAGACGAGGCTGTCGTGGCCGAACAGGTCGCGGTTCAGGAGACAGTTGCTGTAGTGCGCAAACCGTCAAATCCCTTGGTGACCTTGCTTAAGGGCACGCCGAGTCCCAACAGTCTGATCCTCTCGGCGCTTACCTTTTTGCTGAATGTTGCTTGTGTCGCCATGGTCACTGACATGGTCTACTCTCCGCGATGGTTCCACCCGAGTCATGACCTTTCCTTTGCTCGCGTTGGATACGTCTCGGACAGCGAGGCCAAGCTGCTGATTAGGGAGCCCGATCAGTCTAAATTGCCCATTACAGTTCAGGTTCACATCAAAGACGCCCAGGCATCTTTCGATGGCCCGGTATGGAAAATTGACCGTGCTGTTGAGTCGACTAGCGAAGATTCGGACTACACTTCTGTTATAACTATTCCCCTAAGCCGGGCTAAGCAACAAGTATACGAATGGGCAACTTCAAACAACCACTCTGGCGAGTTTACTTCTGCCCCCAAGCCAGGATCTATGCCAGACCTGTACGATGGCAAGTTCACTTTCTTGTCCACTTCATGCTTCGTCCCCCGTCTTCCGTACAATCCTTTGGACCACCCCCTAGCTTTCCCTGGAATGAAGCACCTAGCTCGGGTTCTGCCAGGTCTTGGGGCTCAGTTCATGCTGTTCCTTGGCGACTTCATCTATATCGACGTCCCGAAGACGTTTGGCTTCTCGGTTGAAGACTACCGACAGAAGTATCGTCAGGTCTATGCCTCGCCCGACTGGCCAACTGTTGGCCAGAACCTCAGCTGGATCCATGTGCTAGATGACCATGAGATCTCAAACGACTGGGACTCCAAGTCGGTTGGTATCTACCAAGCTGCGGTAGACCCTTGGACTCACTACCACACTGCTGCGAATCCTCCAGTAGCTAAGAAGGCTGGGGCTACCGTGGCTCGCGCGGGTGCTACCTATTTCTCTTTCACCCAAGGCCCCGCTAGCTTCTTCATGCTTGACACTCGTTCGTACCGCTCGAAGAATTCCGAGCCCTTCGATAGTGAGAACAAGACGATGCTAGGAGCCGAGCAACTTGAGGATTTCCTCGACTGGTTGCGCCGACCTGAGCCTAAGGGAGTCAACTGGAAGATTGTTGCTAGCTCTGTGCCATTCACCAAGAACTGGCGCGTGAACACCAAGGACACCTGGGGTGGCTTCCTCGCTGAACGCCGCAAGATCCTCGAAGCCATGTGGGATGCTAGCGAACTTAGTGTTGGCGTCGTGGTTTTGTCCGGCGACCGCCACGAATTCGGCGCGACGGCTTTTCCGCCGCCAAAGGATAGCAAGTGGTCTGCGAACGCGACGGTGCACGAGTTCTCGGCCAGTCCGCTGAACCAGTTTTACTCGCCCATTGGTACATACAAGCAGACCGATGACGAGGATGTCGAGCTCAAGTAAGTCACCTTACCATTTCTTCCCCCTCCCCCTCCCCCCCGTAAATACCTGGCGAAAAACTAACAACCGCTGTAGGTACATCAACACTGGCAACTCCAAGTTCGGCGCTGTCACCATCGAGAAGCTCGCCG
Organism: Biscogniauxia mediterranea; assembly: GCA_018398605.1. Lineage (NCBI taxonomy): Eukaryota > Fungi > Ascomycota > Sordariomycetes > Xylariales > Xylariaceae > Biscogniauxia > Biscogniauxia mediterranea. The sequence continues at coordinate 988,399 of JAGXTR010000005.1, forward strand.
AGGGGGACCAGAGCAGCTTGAAGTACAGAGCGTTCATCGACGGTGTAGAGGCTTGGAACACGACCATTCTATCCCCGGTGGGAGCGAGTCCCGTCCGTACCGGCGGCGGCTCGCTCTGGGACCGGTTACGTGGGCTTTAAACATGTTGTTTTATCTTCGTTCGGGTTTTAGGATAGCATAGCATATTGAACAACCCCCAACCTTCTCTTAGGGATGTGTATGCTAAACACTCAATCAACGGCTGGGAAAGAAAAGGGAAGGTTGATTAAATCGAATTGGCGTTTGTTGGAATCTTCCTCGCGTGTTTAGGTTATCCTAGGAATATATATATATATATATATACATGTGTACTGCTGTTCAATGCTATTTCGGCAGCATGACAAGTAAATATAGGTATTGAGAATAAAAGAAAAATCTCCTTAGGCTTGGGTTTTTTTGGCTGGTTTATTGTGTCCAGAGGGCTGTTTACTGGTTATTGACCAGGAGCCAAATATGACTAGGTGCGGAGTGCTACGCTCTGAGCCCGCGCAGTCTTATCAAGTGTTGTGATGGATGCTTCTACATATGAACTAGTTGTCCAAAAAGGCAATCAGCGTACGCTTTTTGCCCTGCAACATCAAGCCAGTAAACCTCAGGAGTAAGATATAGCAGCGCAGTGTTTCATTTCATACCCAAAAACACTAGAGAGACCTAAATCACATGAAAAGAGGGCAGAGGGGGGGGGGGGGGGGGGGGGGGGGGGGGAATGATACTTGCTTCTTAAAGATATGTTTATTTTGTTTACGAAGAGAAGAAAAAAAAAAACCTCTAAAGCTATTTCGTCTCTAAATATTTAGTTGTGGACGTATTGACGCTTATATCGATACTCTCTCTGTTCTCTCTATCATAAGATGCAAAACCCCCTTATTATTATTTTCCATTTCCATTTCCACTTCCATTTCCTTTTTTTTTCTCCCTTCCCCCTTCCCCCTTCCCCCCACATCCTATGCCCTCTACACGCACTTCCCCTTACTACTACTCCGCGACGGGACCGCGGGCGCCGACCCCGACCCCGACCCCGTCCCCATCCCCCCTCCTCCTCGTCCTTCTTCTTCTTCTCCCGTTCTCGCTCCCGTGCAGTTCCTATGCCGCCGCCGCCACCGGTGGGAAGAAGAGCTCGGGCCCGCGGGGCACGGGTGTTGGCGTTGGTGTTGGTGTTGGTGGTGACGGATCCCCAGGGCATCGCCGTCGGGCTCCGAACGCGATGATCGTGGTGGTGGTGGTGGTGGCGGGCGGGGGCCGCGGGGCGTCGGGCGGGCGGTTAGTGTTGTTATTGTTGTGGGATCGGGGTTCGCGGCGGCCCGTGAGCGGGGTTCGTGTTCGTCTGACGACGACGACGACGACAACGACAATGCATTGTCCTGGTGTCTCCTGTGCCGCGGGGTCTTGCGGATGGTCAGGGGCCGCGGGATCGCCGATTCGTGCCATCTTCTGCTGCGGTCTGGGTCTGGGTGGTGCGGATCGTGCTCTGCGCAACAACACGGGGGTTGTTCCACAAACGGGTCGGGCGCGCTCGCGGGTACGGCTATCGTCGGTCTGCTTATCGGGCTTCGGGGGGATGCGGATGCGGACGGGGCCGGGTTGCAGACGCGCGGAGAGGTCCTCGGTGTGACGCCCAGGTAGACCGGGGCGGGCGGCTGAGGGGTTCTGCATTCGGGTCCCTTGCTCGTGGACTTGGGACACTTCCCCGGGCAGTGAGGTGCGGATGGGTGCTTCTCGCAGAGGTAGATAGTATCGGGATCCCGTAGCTTCAGGTATAGGCCTGGATTGGCGGCGACTAGCTGGCTCGTCCCGTCCGGGACTTCAACCACCCCGACGTAGAGACGCTGGATACTGTTCATCACCCTCGCTGTGATGGACTGGGGACTTTGGCTAGTTTCGCCTCCCCCGCGAGCCATGTTATAAATCCTAACGGGCCCGGCTCTTGGCGTATGCGAACCCGTGGGCTCGCCGTGGACGGAGGTGCCAGGATGGGGCGGCATGGTGTTTCCGGAGGCGCTGGGGGGTAGATCAGGATAACGGCGTGGCTACGAATATTGTTAGTGGTGATCGGATTGGAAAAATTCTCTGGATAAGCAAGGCCATGATAGATGCCTGCCGCAGTGTATCGGGCAACTATTAGGAGACACTCGTACCTCATGGGTTTGGTTGGCCAACGTGGGGTCCAAGCCCACCGCTGTGCGCCTCTGCGTGGTATCCGAATTATTGACATGGCGAAGATGTGAAGAGTATTGCGGGTTATGCGGCTGAGCTAGATGGCCGTTCGGTAGAGGACGCCTGGTCAGATGAGGTGCTCGCGGAGCAGGAGACCAGGTCTGCTGAGAGGATACCGCGTGTCGGGTGTATGCATACCGAGGAACATCAATATGAGTTATAATTTCCGGTTGTGCAGCTCCACCCGCTCTCGTGGACTCGCGATGTTGTCGGGTGGAAGATGACGGTCTTCCTCGACCATCGTTATGATTTCCTAACCCATCCCAGGGATCACCGTGACGAAGTGTCTCGGCGCGGAATGTATCCGGAGAAATAGCTCTCTCTTGTAGGTGATCGGGAACCTCTTGTTCATGATGTATAAGTCTCGACGCAGTAGTAGTTCCTGTATAGGAACTTGGTTTCTTGGTGATGGTAGTCCTCATGAGTCTTGTCCCTCTCCGAACAGTTCTAGACATCGCCTTCAAAGTCTGACAAGCGTTTCGTAGGGATGGTTCTGGTCGGTCTGGGCAGTTGGGACCTCTAGTTAAGGGCGGATAATGCTTCTCATGGTAAAGATATATGCCACCAATACAGAATAGTAAGAAAAATGCCCCAAGCATACTGGAAATAACGATGGTCGCTTGTTGTGGCACTGGTTTCTCGTACGCAAGTGTCGATATAAGAATCGCGCCAACCGAGAAAACGACAAGAAAGACACAGCAGAAGGGGATGACTTTGTATGTTATATCTCGTACATAGTTAGTATTATGTTTGGCGTTACGTTGGATTCCATCCTGTCCTAACTCGACATCATCATCCCCTAGTCGATTAACAGCTCTTGTGTTTGTTGCCATTGTGGTACGGCCGAGCGAGCAAGTGCACGAATTGGTGCTAGTTCGAGGATAGAGACACTATTTCATCGGTATGTAACCTTGGGCTCCTTGTATAGCCTTGTAAATGCATGAAAGAAAGGAATTTCGACATGCCTAGAATTGTTGTGTAGATTCCTCACAAGTCCTAGTACCGGGAGTCTACAACAATCGTAAACAAAGATAGACCCTCCGAATACTCGAAGAAGAATCAGATAAAATGATATTTTAAGCCTTTATTGAGAGTATAATCTTCTGTTCAATTTAATATATGAAATCCTTCTATGCTCCGCCCGGCTCAAGTTGGCCACCCGTATTTTGGTCGCGAGTAATTTGGGTGGTGAGGTGTTGAGCGAAACGATGGGGTTCTACGGTTGCTGCTGTTCCAGAAGCTAAAGGATAAAGGCGTTGCTGGTAGTTCTGTCGCACCTATAACTTCTGGGACAGTGTAAGAATTTATCTTTGGTGACAATTGAAGATTCGATGGACGCCAAGGAGGGAGCCTTGACAGTTCCTCAGGCGATGGCGGTGTTTGTTTCCGGATTATAGAGTATCGTTTCCAGGGATTCGCTGGTTGGGTCCTTGACATGCTCCTATGAGAAAGTGCCGAAGGCTTCCCCCTTGGTGAGAAGGGAAATGGATCCCATGTAGTCGAAAGTAATGGCGTCGAGTTACTATCAATGCTTCTCCTTCTTTTCCCTCCTATCCATCGACGGTATGATAGGAGCGCAATAGCGACAAACAAGCATACACCAATAATGACTCCAACCCCTATCCCTATCGTTTTGGGAGATGTTGTAAGTCCATGGTCGGATAAAGGCGTGCTTGTAACTGGTATATTTGAAGTGGTTGGAGACAGAGATGGGATGATAGCTTGGACTGAACTTGTGGAGGTGGGTTTGGCAGTTTCAATCAATGATGTCGTAGAGCTAGTGCTGGAAGATATCCTTGATGTAATCAGTGATGTTGTGTATGAGCTCTGGGATGATAGAGTACTTGGAGGAACATTGGATGATGCCACGGGAGTTGATAAGGTGGTGTTTGTAGTGTTGGCTGTTTCTATTATGCATGTCTCTTCTCCATTACATCGGAATCCGAACGGGCAGCATGTTCCTTTCCCACAAGCTGGGAGTGGTTGTGATAGATTCGTGGTGAATATCTCGCTTTCGGGAAATGCTGTGACATTTTGAAACTGTATATCACAAGTTATAGGTTGGATCACCGAGCAACTCGATCCCCTAGGACAGCAAAGAGCGGTTGTGCTACCTGCTAGAGCGAGACAGGTTTGCCCGCTCTCGCAGCAAAAGTTCCCTGGGAGGCCTTGTCCGCAAGGTAGATAGTCTCCTTGGGGGCAGGACATGATTCTAGAACCGCACTAATAGGTATAAAAATGAGGCTTCCCCTACTGGGCGTGATGAGGAGAGGGGCAGGACTTCAGTGGTATGACCAAAGAGTAATACACTATGATATAGAACTAAAGTATCAAAATACCTTGACGCTTATTAGAAAGCAGTTGAATGGAAGAAAGGTGGAAAGCCATCTTTGGCTTGGCCCGCGAGGCACTTCGCAACTTGATATAAAATCATATTGCTCAACAGCAACAGTATACCCGAGTCTGCCTTGCAATAACTCAACGTCTCGAAGCCAACAGTAATAATAGCATTAGTTGTTATTTTTTGCTGTCGTTCTCTGTCATGCATATCAAGGTACAATTCGTAGGATACACTCACAGCAAGCGCTTGGCCGACTAATGCTGCAATCAAGATGGTGCATTTGCCGCATCTACAACTAACAATAACAGTAAAGGTATGTCTGCACCACGCCACGAACTCTAATGCGAAGGATTGGGGATAACATCGAATCGCCAAAAACACTTCCCGTCGGCTCGGTCATGAGCTATCAGATCTCAGCTAGAACCCGACGAGCTGTTCGCCGGGGGCCCGAGACTGGGTCGTGGGATGAGGCTCGGGTACCATGGGTACGGTACTGCTACTCTCAACTAACCTCAGGTAGGCAAAGCACTTGGTAACCATTCTAGACAGTAGGGTTGCTATCACAGGCGGTTAGAAAATACTTAAATAGGCATCATCATACCCGGAGTTGGGGTTCTCTCGGGCTTACACCGGGCGGTTTTGCAAACATCGGCGAGAGCAACGAGAGAATCGGGACACTCCGGCGGCAAGCCAACGACAACGACTGGCTAGATTGGAAGTAATGCAAACAAGGGTCCTTAGGATTCGGACTTTACCTACAACCATGGCCGTCTCCGTTCCCCCTCCCCAGATGTGTGGGGTTTCCCATTGGCCAATTGTATAGTAGGGTGGTTTAAGAGGTTGGTGTTGCATGTCGCGTCTGTTTGGGACCCTGGAAACTCCAAGGGAACTCCAGGGAACCCCAGGGTTTAAGGTGGGTGAGGTTCGTGTCTAGCCACGAGCTATGACGGTAGACTGCATATGTGGCTGTGCAGGTTGCGTATGTACATACATAAGTGATACATAAGTGTCAGTAGTGCTTACACACACACTTTGCCAAGTTGGAGAAAGTGTGGGGTATCAGCGGGCGGGGTACGGGTAGATACAGCAAACCTGCCCGAATCATCCTCGTGGGCTAGACCATGTCATACGATATTATAGGTTAACCGTCGGGATCCTTAAGTAGGAGGTAGTAAGTCTCCGAGTTTAGACGTTTATGTATTAATGTTCCAAGTTATCAGAGTACCAGACACAACATTGAAGACACAGTTTCTCCAATTCCATCAACCTGTTGACCTACCTGATCTTACTTTCCACCAACTTGCTTTGCCGAGACTCAAAATGGCCCTTCGTCTTCGAGGCATGGCGGGATCCTGCCGTCAACTGACGAGACAGACAGTGACAGTGACGTAGGATATAACATTGCGCTGATGTAGTACCTCTTGTTAGGAATCAGTACTGACTGCGCTTACAGACGAAATTGGGGACCATCGTATCGCCACTACTCACAGGCACGCCCATGGCACACAAGGACCTTAGCGACAGTCACAGATAGAGCGCCCATCTCTGACAGACCAACTGTCTCGAGCTTGCCTGGCTTTCTCAATTTCCAATATAATAATAGGGACGTCGATGTCAAGCGGACGAAACTGTAAGTAAACCACTTAAGTTTGTCCCTCGCGGCCAACGGCCAAGAGCCTCCCATGCCTGATCCCACGAATCATTGATGATAACGTTTGTAAAAAGTCCGAATCTATGGCTACGGTGCGTGGCCCCTGAAAGTCCAAGCCCAACACGAGCAAGCTAGCTCATACCCCTCTCTCGTAGTGACAATTGTCGCTGTAGCGCATGTGTAAACCAGGATACGATGCAGAGGAACTTCAACTCGTTTGAGGTAAGTCAAGGTGTGACATGTGTCACTAGCTACTTGCCTACATACTCATGGCTCATGCTGAACTATTACCTAGTTGCCCGAACTAATCCAGCCATTACGCATCGAAACAAACCAGAAGGGAGTCAAGATACACTGTAGGACCCAGAATCTACCCAACGGTTATTGTTGTTGTTATTGCGCATATACTCACTTAAGCAGGGTCAGAGACTACCTCTCATGAGAGCTTTTATCCCTGGGACTTTCTCGAACATTACCTAAAGTTCGACAAGCGAAGCCCCGAAGAGGTTGAGTTAGTTCTGACAGCGAATTCCCTGAAATCAAAATACGGTTGGCACTTAGCTAACGGGGTTCAGAGTTAAATACTTCGGAGCATACGGACACCTGGATTCGTTTGTCAAGAGTGAGGAAATAGCCTCCAATGAGACAGCAGCCGTCGGCCGTCTGACAGATTTGATCGTACGTACTACTCATGCCACCCCCCCTTTCCCTAACATGCCCTCTATCATTCGTCTAACAACTCCGGACAGAGACGCAATGGCTTTGCTTTCATTACGGGAGTTCCGTTCGCGACCGCAGAACCCACTCAGAGACTGTTAGAAAAAATTGCATTTATTAGACAAACCCATTATGGGGGCTTCTATGATTTCATCCCAGATCTTTCTCTAGCAGACACGGCCTATACCAACCTACCTCTCAGTGCTCATACTGACACGACATACTTTACCGACCCTGCCGGGTTGCAAGCCCTTCACCTTCTCTCCCACGTAGGGCCCGAGACGAAAAACGGTCTAGGCGCGACTCTTGGAGGAAAGTCTTTACTTGTTGATGGCTTCTATGCCGCTGGGCTCTTGAAGGCCGAAGACCCACAAGCATACGATATACTGAGCAGTGTCAAGTTGCCGTGGCATGCAAGTGGCAATAAAGGAATTACGATCAGTCCCGACAATTTGTACCCGGTGTTTGAGAACAATGAAGTCACCGGTAAGTTGCACCGCATTAGGTGGAACAACGATGATCGTGGGGTTGTTCCCTTCGATGGTAAATACACGCCATGGGAATGGTACGACGCAGCAAAGAAGTGGAATGAGGTATTGAGGAGGAAGTCGGTTGAGTACTGGTTCCAGCTGAGACCAGGCGAGATACTGAGTAAGCAAGCCTTTTCGGTCCATTCTGTGACTTTGTTATTGACGATATCCCTTGCAGTCTTCGATAACTGGCGGGTCCTACATGGCAGAAGTGCTTTCACTGGTGTAAGGAGGATGTGTGGCGGCTACAGTAAGTTCACGACGGCCTGCATTAGGCGATTTCCTATCATTAGATCAACATGAGCTAACAATAGCATCTTCAGTCAATCGGGACGACTTTATCTCGCGTTGGAGGAACACAAATTACGCAAGGGATGATATACTGAAGCGAGTAATCGGTTAGCTAATCCGACTCTCGGCACACCAATGAGAGTATGGCCGGTTGGGTCGGGGGGCAGGAGGTTAGGGTCTGTCCATCCAAGTCCCCTCCTCCGACCAGCTAGCCAACAGCCAGCTGAGACTGGCTGAGCCAACGGCTCTGTGAGACTGGCACCCACACATGTAAAGAGCCTACTGCAGGCAGACAAGCCATTCGTGACGCTTGGCCATTCGATGTCTTTCCTTACTAACCCCACTGACGTGGACTGAGGAGTAAACGAGGATGGGTACTATTTGCAAATTCACCAATGGAGTCAATGGTTGCAGGAATTTACTAAACAGAATGAATACACTAAAAGAGACAGACACGAGAGCTCTGTTATTCGCTTATCTGACTTGTCTGACCATGTGCAGTGCCTCAATATTCTAGTTAGCTCATATCCAGCGTACTCTTTGCTGGTCGTCGTTCTAGAGGTCCTGGCATTCCAGCAAACTGACATCCTTGATTTGAGCCTTTCGAATAGTAATTTATACTGCCTACACCACTTGCCAGCAAGTAATCAAGAGAGCAGATGAGCCGACAGGTCAGGGAGGTTACGCACACGTAGGTAGATTACCCCAGGTGAACCTGCACAACTCCACACTCCCTAGACGTCATTTTCAGTCCGCTGTCTCGTTCTCCATACTACTCCGGCGGTATCCGGTTAGACGTGAGAAGGACCTGCATTCTCTTTTGGGCAGAGCTTTTAGGTCCTAGGTTAGTATATAATTTGCATCTCCTATGCCTGTAATCCCTTTTCAGTCGCTAGAGGGTCTTCTTGGGTCATTTATTTTCCTATTCACTGACCACAGAACAGGTTTTTTTTTTTTTACCTCACCGTTCTGTTTCTTATAAGCTAGATCTACATAGTATTTCCCCATTCCTCCTCCGAGCCGCCCCATTCGCCTTTTTACACTACGGATCTACGGATCTAATCTACTGCTATTCCAGGCGTCAAGATGAGCGACATGAAGGGCGGGGCTTTCAAGCACGACAACATGCCGGCTCCCAAGTCCGACTTGGTAATGCCGCTGTTCTCCCTCAAGGGCAGGACGGCGATCGTGTCGGGAGCCGGCTCCGGCATTGGCCTGGCCATCGCCCACGCCTTCGCCGAGGCCGGCGCTAACGTGGCTATCTGGTACAATAACAACAAGAAGGCGCTCGAGAAGGCGGCCGAGATCGAGGAGAAGTACGGCGTAAAATGTGAGCGAGCGAACTAGCCGGAATTCCCCCCCCCCCGGCGCGGGACCTACGCAAAAACCCATGGCAGCGCCCCATCCGTCCCGTTCCTAAGTATCATCCCCCACGACCAACGCCGGGCAGGAGAGCTAACGCGGCAGGGGTGGGGGTGGCGCGGGGAGGACAGGCAAGGCGTACCAGGTCAACGTGACGACGTGGGAGACGGTGCAGGCGGCGGTGGACGAGATCGTGGGGGAGTTCAACGGGCGGCTGGACGTGTTCGTGGCCAACTCGGGGATCGCGTGGGACGAGGGGCCCTTCCTCGACGGGTCGATCGAGGGCATGCAGAACGTGCTCAAGGTCAACGTCGAGGGCACGCTGTACGGCGGGCGCGCGGCGGCGCTGCACTGGCGCCGCCAGAAGCGCGAGGGCACCGCGCTCGACGGCTCCGCCCTCGCCAACTACTCCTCCGGCAGCTTCATCTGCACCGCCAGCATGAGCGGCCACATCGTCAACGTGCCCCGCCTGCAGATGGCGTATAACGCGTCCAAGGCGGCCGTCATCCACGCTTGTATGTATGCTGCTACTACTACTATTACTGTGCCCACACAATCTCTCTCCCCCCTTTTTCCCTTTTCCCTTTCCCTTCCCCTTTTCCCTAGGCTTAGTGCTCTTCGGCAAAATCTCTCCCCTCCTCTTAGCGAAAGAGGGGAGAGGGGGGGCGAAGATGCGGTACCTATGCCATAGACGGATTGGTGCGACTTGTTACTGACGGGTCCTCTCTCTCTCTCTGATTTCCGTAGGCAAATCGTTCGCCATCGAGTGGGTCGGGTTCGCCCGCGCCAACTCGGTGTCCCCGGGCTACATCAAGACGGACATGTCGTCGTCCATCACGCCGGAGACGAGGGAGATTCTCAAAGACAAGATTCCCATGGGGTATGTCGTCGTTCTTTTACAACCCCCCCCCCCCTCTTCTTTTCTCTTTTCCGCTCGTGTTTTCTAATTATTAACCCTTCCTCCTCTCCCCCCCCCTTTTTTTTTGACAGTCGCGAGGGCGAGCCTGGGGAGCTGAAAGGCGCTTACCTCTACCTTGCCTCCGACGCGTCGTCGTACACGACCGGCACCGACATCCTCGTCGACGGAGGTTACTGTGCGCCGTAGGAGCGGAAGAAGAAGAAGGAGGGGGGAGGAGGATAAGACGCTAGTTAGGAGCTTAGATACGAGAAGGGGATGCCTGCAGCTACGTACTACATCGTTACTCCGAATGTTACCCCTCGGAGTGGGGAGCTATCTATCAAGCTACCTACTATATCTATCTCTAGCTAGGGAGGCTTATTTAAATTTAGAAGTTGGATATTTGGAAGTTTCTTTTTTCTTGTTTTACAAGAAAAGCTAGCGACCCTCTCCATTAATACACCTATGCTATATATATATGCTATCGTTATCAGGTATTCATTGTGACATCCATCCACATGCTTACATCTTTTTTTTGTCGACCTGCCGTCAGAGTAAGAGCAAACAAGGTAAGATGTAATATAACTAGGTATGCATTGATGAATACATACGGATATAAACATTTCTATTCTGAGAGAGAAGGGGAAAATTGAAGAAGGGGGAATTTCCTCTTATAGAACGCCCAAAGTCATCGCATCATAGGTAAGAATGAAGTAAGTTCCCGTCATCAGCGTAGTAGAAAACATTAGGCACCTAGTGTCACCCAACATCAAAGGGTGTGTGTGTGTGTGACTCGGTATCTGCAGCTAGGTACATAGTCACAAGAAGCTTAGGTAGTACCTAGGTATCTATTAGTTTTTACAATTCCTGAATTGTATATTGCGCCTTCAGTCAGCTCTGTCTTTTCCATGTTTTGATCGTAGGCAGCCTCCAGTGGAGGGAGGCCTCACCTAGGTAAGTTGCATAGGCAAGTTAGTATCTAATATCATAATTACCTAAGGGTATGTTCTTTTTTGCTTGGTCTGAAGTTGAGTTAGTGGCCCGGGCTAAGTATTAGTTGCTGATTAATAGTTGTTCGTGTTGAGGCCTTAGGTATCTATATACATACAAACTAGGGGGTTTTTAGGGGGTTTTTATCGTGCAGCGGTCAGCTAGGTGAGTCGTTGGAGGTGGGTAAGTAACCTTAGATAGGGGACACCTAAGATTGATGGATCAATTCATGTTGTATGTAAGCCAAGTATGCAACTAAGTGCTTGAAAAATCAATCCAGATCCAGGTAGGTACGGCTACATAGATACATACCCGCAGGGCTTACAGTCTCTGTACGTAAGTGGTGAGATCCCCCTTTAATAAAAAACTGGGACTCGCAGTTACAAGCAGGACTATCAAACCAAGCCAGACTTTGCTAGCGTAGGTAGGTACTCAGTACTACATAATTTGGTACATACTACCTGGCGCCGTCTAACCAGTCTCCTTTAACCTTACCAACAAGACCATCTTTTGAAATGAAGAGAAACGTATTCTCAAATAACTTGTTCAGCCTGTCGGTTATGATTATTTATGGTTAACAAACTAGGTACCTAACCCCCGGAATTTGATTTAAGTACAGAGATTAGATACTTTAAAGAGGGCTGATGACATTCGAGGTTATGTGCATATGTTACATAATACATACTATGTATGTAGGTATGTATATACCCTAAGTACATGCAAGTACCTTATCCATCCAAGGACCCGGGTACCCCACACACAGATTTGAAGGTAGGACCTAAGGAGGTAGAGGTATACTACCTACCTAGTAAGCTTTAGTTAGGTAGGTCCATTAGGTCCATTAGGTAGGTGCCCGTCCGAGGCGGGTGAGCCCCGGGCTTTGGAAGTTTTGTTCCTCGTGGTTTCTGCTTTCGCCGCCCAATTCAATCAACCACTGCCACCTCCCAATCTTCAACTCCCTCTCTCGTGCTATCCTTGTCCTTGCCCCTCTACCACCTCTACCACCTCTACCACCACCACCTCCATAAGAACAACAACAATAACAAAAACACCATATCTTTCCCACCCACTTACCCAACCAACGAGAACGAACCAGTATAAATAAGCTAGACACACCAGAACACATTTCGACGTCCGTTCCCCCTGTGCCCTGTGCCCTGTGCCCTTTACACGGCGCAACGCCCACCGCCCACCATGGACGCCGAAGGCGAGCAAGTGCCTGCCAACACCCCCGATGCGCAGCGCACCATACAGGTCGACAATGCCATTCGCGCTATCAAGGAGAAGAAGCCACTTCCCGAGATCGATTTCAGTATCCATACCATGGAGGACGGCACCCAGGTGAACACGACCGAGCGGGTTTGCAAAGGTAACGAACACCCCCTGTTTCTTGTTTCTTCACCTGAGCTGGCGTCCGCTTGCCCCGCCTCTGTCACCACTACCACCACCGCCACCACCGTCATCATCATCATCATCATCACAGCTGGAAGAAAACACTGACCAAGCAACCCCAACATGTACAGATGTCCAGGCCCCGGCCATGTTTACCCCCACGGATGAGCAGTTCTTTGAAGACGAGACCCATACCAAGCCGAACATCACCTTTCTGAAGCAGCACTTCTATCGCGAGGGCCGACTGACCGAGGAGCAAGCCTTATGGATTATCAAGACCGGTACCGACCTCCTGCGCACCGAACCAAACCTCCTCGAGATGGATGCTCCCATCACCGTGTGTGGCGATGTCCACGGCCAGTACTACGACTTGATGAAGTTGTTCGAGGTCGGTGGCGACCCCGCCGAGACCAGATATCTCTTCCTGGGCGACTATGTCGACCGGGGCTACTTCAGTATCGAATGCGTGCTGTATCTGTGGTCCTTGAAGATACACTATCCGAAAACCCTCTGGCTGCTGCGCGGCAACCACGAGTGTCGTCATTTGACCGACTACTTCACCTTCAAGCTCGAGTGCCGGCACAAGTACTCCGAGGCCATCTACGATGCCTGCATGGAGTCTTTCTGCAGTCTCCCGCTTGCTGCTATTATGAACAAGCAGTTTCTCTGCATCCACGGAGGTCTGAGCCCCGAGTTGCATACGCTAGATGACCTACGAAACGTGAGTTGCTAAAGCACAACCCCCTCCCCCTCCCCCTCCCGGCTGGTCCTCTCGACCTCGCGGTGAGAGCTAACTTTCTCCCTAGATCGACCGTTTCCGCGAGCCGCCAACGCAAGGGCTGATGTGCGACATCCTATGGGCCGACCCTCTTGAAGACTTTGGCCAGGAGAAGACGAACGAGTATTTCATGCACAACCACGTGCGAGGCTGCTCCTATTTCTTCTCCTATCCTGCTGCATGTTCCTTCTTGGAGAGAAATAACCTGCTATCTATCATCCGGGCGCACGAGGCACAAGATGCTGGCTATCGAATGTACCGCAAGACCAGGACTACCGGCTTTCCAAGTGTTATGACGATTTTCTCTGCCCCCAACTATCTGGACGTATATAACAACAAGGCGGCCGTGTTGAAGTACGAGAACAACGTTATGAACATTCGTCAGTTCAATTGCACACCGCATCCTTACTGGCTGCCCAACTTCATGGATGTCTTCACCTGGTCATTGCCTTTTGTCGGTGAGAAGATTACGGACATGTTGATCGCAATTCTGAGCACCTGTAGTGAAGAAGAGCTCAAGGAGGACACGCCCATGTCAACGTCGCCCGGTCCCCAGTCGCCTCCACTTACGGGGCCCTTGGCGGACCCCGAGTCGGTCGAGGCCAGGCGACGCGCTGTCAAGAACAAGATCTTGGCCATTGGCCGTCTCTCGCGAGTATTCCAGGTCCTCCGTGAGGAGTCGGAGAAAGTTACTGAACTTAAGACTGTGTCTGGAGGTAGGTTGCCTGCGGGTACTCTGATGCTGGGCGCCGAAGGCATCAAGAACGCCATTACAACCTTCGAAGAAGCCAGGAAGGTCGACCTTCAGAACGAGAGGCTACCGCCCAGCCATGACGAGGTGGTGAAGCACCAGGAGGAGGAACGCCAGCAGGCACTAGAGCGCGCTTCCTGGGAGGCGGAGAACGACAAGAAGCTGCAGACCCTATCTAGGCGACTCAGCACGTGAGTTTCCTCTTTGCAGATATTTCCGTTCAGCTGATGGCTCTCGCTAACTGCATCCTAGTGATCGCAAGCGATGATGATGCGGGCACGACTGTATACTAGCCTGAGCGTCCAGGTGACGAACAACCATCGATTAGACATCTCGATTGATACCACTTATGTTGGTAGTCTTAACGAGGCCACCTTTTCCCAACATCCCATCAAGACGGCATTTTGGCAATTTCTTGGGTGATACCAATAAGCCATGGCTCTGGGCGTTCTCCTAATTAATTCGAAGATTGTGGAGCGTATAAAAAAAGGGAGAGGGGGGAGAGGGGCTCGTAAAAGGATGGTTTCACGATTATGTGTTCGGCGGCCTCCTCTAAGGGGGCCAGCATAGTGGATACTAAACCTCTTGTTTATCATAAACGGAGGTCCTGACAGAAGGGCGCAAGGCGAGATAATGAACATGAATGAGCTAGAAAAAAATGCCTATAAGCATTGATATGCACATGCTTTCCATAAAAACACCCCTTCCCATGCATGTATTTGCAACCATTGCTTTATGTATCTTCGTGTGGAAACCCTCTTTTATGTTCCCCGTATAAAGGTCCTCTTGTGGGCTATTTCTGGCAGAAAGCTCGTGCTAACCCCAGACTCTACATGCTCTAGCCGCTCTTGGATTAAGTATCGTGGACCTGGATTCTGATTTTTGGCCTTTCTTCTACTCTCCTCCAACTGCCGGGTAAGTATGATACTTTGGTAAACAAGGCCTTCATCGTGCTTTTTGGGGATATACAGTTTGGATGGGTAGATCTGTCTGCTTGAAAATCCTCACACACACAGAGACATGAGTTTCCAAGCACTCAGAGGCTTCTAAATCTAAGTTCCCCCTATCATTTGATTCCAGGTATATATATATATGAATATATAGAATATAGAACGTAATCCTGTATATACTTACTCTCTCTCTCTCTATAACACTTCTACAGCCTAATGACTTGTCATGACCCGAAAAGCGAGAATGCAACCATTCGCCATCTCTTCACGACACAACAATACCGTATCTCTCTCTCTCGTACGGGAGGAAATCCTCCAAGTCATCCCAACTGCTCGTCGGCCAGCTCAGCGCGGTACTACTACTGGGGAGCGAAGTATAAGACCACAGTAATCTGTCCGGAAATAATTCTTATCTGCTCGGGGGGGGTAAAGGGGAGGCTTTTCTCCTTGAAGTTACCCTGTGCTGGTTTTCTCTCTCTCTCTTTTTTTTTCAACCCCGTTAAGTAGCGTCGTTATGTATAGATCCCATAAGATGGCCAGCCTTATAATTAGGGAAGCTAAATTTTTAAATCGAAGCCCAGGTATTAGGTAGTTCCTGATATACCCGAACGACTTCAACGTCATTGGTCGGTGACCTTTGACGTGCTACAACAGCTAACTACCTACAGAAGAGCCAAGTCGCCGTGCCCCCGTATTCGGTTGATCCAAGTTAATCTATTCCGCCGGTGACCGCCGGATCCGTTAGGTATACTGTACATATTTCTATCATAAGTTCCCCACCCCCCAAGCGCTGTGCAGCTCGAGCAACCGACACCCGTCTTATCAAATCTACCCCGAGATACCTTATACCTAGTATACCTACCTATATGCCTATTGATATAAATAGGGGGGCAAAGTTCCTTTCTCATCTCCCTTAGAAATCAACCCCCCCTCTAAAATTAGAGCTATTTCTTTCCATAGTAAAAACCTGCCTACCTAAGCTCGTAAATCTATTTTATAGGTATACCTTCACGATATCCCAAATAATCACGAGCGAACAGGTAAAACAATGTCTACCACCGCTACCACCAAACTCGAGCTCCGCACGGCGCTGGGCCCGGTGTACCGGGACGTGCTGCCGAACCCGCCGCGGGACTGCACCCCGGACGAGATCCCCGTGATCGACCTGGGGCCGCTGTTCTCCGCGTCGCTGGGGGACCGCGCGGGCGTCGCCGCCGCCATCCGGGCCGCCGCCATCAACAACGGGTTCTTCTACGTGCGCAACCACGGCATCCCGACCGAGACCATCGAGCGGTGCCGGCAGCAGATCGGTAAGTCCGTCGTCGTTCGTCGTCAAAAGTCCATTACATCTATATCTACCTGCCTATCTATCTAGTACCTACCTATATACTTCAGCTAACCCACCCACCCCCCTTTTTCCTTCTACCGTAACCTAAGTGCGCTTCATGAGGCAGCCCCAGGCGCTCAAGGACCTGGTCGACTCGCACGCGCACAGCCGGTACTACAACGGGTACCTGGGGCGGCGGCGGGCGCAGATCTCGCCGGGCGAGACGGCCGACGTGCGGGAGTCCTTCACGTTCCGGTACGCGCCGGAGGACGACCCGGCGCGGGGGCCGGGGGTGCCGCCGCCGACGGCCGACGAGGCGCGGTGGCTGCGGGCGGAGCGCTTCGTCTGGGACGGCACGGCGCACCTACCCGGTTTCCGCGAGGCCTGCGTCGCGTACTGGGCGGCGTGCCTGGCGCTCGCGCGGCGGCTCGTGCGCGCCTTCGCGCTGTCGCTCGGGCTCGGCGAGGGCCACTGGGACGCCCGGGTCACGTGCCCCGGCGCCGACGCCGTCTTCAACTACTACCCGCCGCGCAGCGAGGACGAGGCCCGCGGCGGCTACGTCGGCCTGGGGAGCCACACCGACCTGCAGCTGTTCACGCTGCTGTGGCAGGACGAGGTGGGCGGGCTGCAGGTCTTGACCAAGGAGGGGCAGTGGATCCGCGTGAGGTTTTTCTTCTTCTTCTCTCTTTTTTTTATTATTATTATTATTATTTTCCCCCCCCCCTCTCTTTCTTTCTCTTCTTCTTCTTCTTCTTAATGCTTACGGTAGAGGTATGATAAGCTAGCTACTGTGACGTACATGAATATTTGGTTTCTGGTTTTAATTCAACTAATCGTTTGCGTACGTGAGGCAGGCGCCCCCGATCGAGGGCACTCTCGTAGTCAACATCGGCGACTTCATGATGCGCCTCTGTAATGACATCTACAAGTCGACCGTCCACAGGGTCACGAACGAGTCCACGCGGGAGCGAGTTTCCATGCCCTTCTTCTTTGGTACGTAAAACAACCCCGACAGAAAAAAAAAACAAAAAACACCACACCGTACCCCTTTCTATAATGACCTCCGTCACTTTCTGATGGATAGTACCTAGGTCTCAACTTCAATTGTGTTGAAGGAGTGGTCCCCTCGTGTACATCTGAATCTAATCCACCACGATACGAACCCATCTCGTGCGGTGACTGTAAGTCGTCAATGCCCCGGGCTTCCCACTACACCCATCATCCCTCTAACAGTTTCGGTGAAAGGGTGTCAGATGAGATTCAAAATGGAGAGAGAAGAGTTCCTGAAGACGGAAGAGGGGAAGAAATCGGCCGCCCCAAGTGCCGTTGTCGTGGCCATGTGATGCGCGTCTTTTTTTCCTCCTTGAAATCGCCCGTTTTTCTCTCCCGGGGGGGGCCTTCTTCCAATATTCGTAACCGCCCCCGCCCCCCATTAGTATCGTGGTCACAGAACCCTTTGGATAAGCTCGATCACGTCGAAGAAGGCCTCCCGGTCGGGGCGCAGCTGTTTGATGCCGAGCCCCACGACCAGAGTACGGCGCTCGTCCGAGTCGCGCCTCGCGATGTGACTGGCGATCTGGACGGCGTAGAGTTGAGCCAGGGATTCACGCTCTTGGCCGCCGCCGCCGAGCAAGGTCTTTGGTGTGAGATGCGACATGGGCAGCAGGCTGGGGTTTGCTAGCGCCATATCTATGGAAGCAGACGAGGGCGCCGAGAGTGGTACTTGGATCTGAAATTTCGGTTAATACAAGACAGTTTTGCTTTTTATTTTATTTTTTATTTTCCAATCTTTGAACTGCTGCTCTCTTGCTGCTTACCCACTGCGATAATCTTCCTTCTTGGGATAATGTTACGAGTATCTTGTCCGAGAAGTACACGGATGAAGCTTCGGTAGGAACACCGTCGATAGAACCAGAAGCCTGCTTTGACTGAGCCGGGAAAAGCTCCTCCATTGCTCGGTCGTCACTCATGATGTTGAGCTAGCCAGTATAGTTGGATAGAACAAAGAGAAAATCACGGCAAGAGTATAGCATTCATGTATAGGATGGCTGGTTTGAAATGGGAGATTGATGTTGGAGGGGAAGTATTTGATGTACCAATTGACACTTAAGGTTACAGAGTACATAGGTACTGCATAGTTGACATGCGCTAAGATTTAACCTAGTCTGGTATTTATTGTAAGGTTGGATCAGAAGGTATGTACATACGTAACTCTTGTCAAGCCCCCGCTTTTATACAACTATGTATGCCTACTAAACCTAACCACACTACATAATAAGGTTAACTTGCGCCACACCTTCCCAAGCTTCGTGTGGCTCAATTACCCCCTTATCACATTCTTTTGCCTTAAACGTCCTCATCCTCAGTCTTATTCTCGAACCGAGACGCCCATATCTTCCATAAAGTTGAAACCTCCCCTTACAGGACCGAAGTTATAGCAAGCAGTAGGAAGACAGGCAAGCTCCTTGTTCTACCTACCTAATAGGTACCTACTACTCACCAACCTACTACTGTTGTAGCAGTTCCAGCTCCCCAATCTCTTCGATATCCCCCCGATCGACAGTCATTGCGTCGATCATCCCGCTCTTCCGCTACATGTATTGCCAGGCTCTGGTCAGTTCAGATACTACCTACGCTCCAATTCTCAGCGAGCGTGGTCCACTTACCGCATTTGCAAGTTGCTTGACCTTGTCCTTGGCCTCCATAGCACGTTTACCAACCTCTGTGATCTTGGCCGCGCGCTCTTTCTTAGATAGGTTCTTTGCCCCTAGCAGGCTCAACTTGTCCACTTCTTTGACGCCCGGAATGATGTGCTCGGCTGACACCTCCACGTAGGTGTCGGCCATGATCTTTGCGACTAGATAGTATCCCTTTAGCTCCAGAGCCTTCATCTTCAGATCCTGCACCGACGAGTCAGCTAATTACCCAGGTACGCTACCGTAATGGAAGAGGCTGGCGCTAACCTCAAGCTTCTTCTTTTTCACTTTCTCTTTCCGTGCCCTGGCAGTTTCCGATTTCTCCTGCTTTGCCCTGTCTCCTAGGGCTTTTGTTGTTCTCGCCGTCGTGGAGAAGGGGTCCACTCTCGACCAATCCATGTCTTCAACGAAATCTGACAACTGGGTAAAGAATGCTCCAAGTTCGTCGAGCTTTTCGCAAAATCCTTGCAAGTGCTTCACACACTCCTCGACAACTTCCTTGACCTGGGTCTTAATGGCCTGTTAGCCCCTCTGTATCGCAGACCGATTCCGGGTGGCTCACCATTGTGGTCTCGGAGCTCAGAAGCTCTTCCAACTTGAGCTGCATGGCGTTGAACTCTTGTGTCGTCTTGAGATCTTCTCGCAGCCGATTGTTCAGTCGGTCTTCGGCCTCAAACAGGGCCTGTTGAGCCATGTGAAGCCTCTGAAAGCGCATCTCGGTGCGAGATATCCCTGGATTTTATTAGACTTCCACCGTGCGTGTTTGGGGCACCGGACTAACCACTGGTATTTCGTCTCTTTCCTTCCTCACGCTTCGGACCAGTCCATTAGCTTTGAGCCTCGAGCCTCGCGGCGATTTGGCCAACATACCTCTTTCCGGGCTTCCTCCGCCTTCTTAGCGGCGTCGATGCCAGTAGCAATAATATTGCCGATCGTCGTTTCTGTATCTGTGACCTTCTTCCGCCAGACAGGTCCGTTGTCGTTTACCGTCTTCGAGGTATCGGAACCTATGTTCCTTTTGTATTTAACGACCTTCTTGATTTCTCGGGCTACCTAGAGCACGCGTCAGCTCTGGGATATTTGTCAGGGTCTTCTGTGCGCTTCCGGGTACCTCTTCAACCGGCTTCAAGGCCGCGCGCACCTGCATAGACACGGCTGTGTGTTCCTTGACGAAATGTTCTGAAAGATCTTCAATCTGATTTAGTATGGACGGAATATTGTTGGTGGGCTGACCCGACAAGGTGTCCCAGTTTACGCCCGCGTACTCATCAGGGCCGACGGTCAGAAGCCTTGCTAGCTCGTGGATGACTGGAGCAAGGCGTTCGGCCATTGCGTAACCGCTGTCCTGTTGCCCGAGAGGATCCTTAGGGTCTGGAACGTAGTACGCTTCGGAAGAACTGTGGCCGCCGGGAGGACGAGCGGCGGCAGTTTGAAGGACGGTGCCAATTGGATTGACAAAGAACTTTACGGTACTTATGGCGGTTTCAACTAGTGCGAAGCCTAGGTCTCTCCATCCTCCTACACACACGATTAGCAGACGTAAATCAAAGGTAGTCTTGGGAGGCCGGACCGCTTTCAAGAGACTTCTCTGCTTGTGTATATTCGCGTTGCCGGTGTTGGAGCTGGTCCCTATATTGCTGTGTCTGCTGCTTGCTCTCATCGACGAGGGTGCTCTTCTTATCGACAGATAATTTCTGTAGTTTAGCCTGATCACTGAGGTCCTTCTTTTTGCTCCCCAGATCATCTAGCGAAGTCAGCCTCGCCGTAACTGATCCCAAGATATGCGGATACCCCACCGTCCTTTTCCACGCATGCTTCGTAAATAGCTTTGGCATACTCGCTCCATTTACTGACTCTGTCTCTTAAGGAGTTGGTGTCTTGCATGCAGGCTTGAGAACTTCGCTTCAATATTGCGAGCTGGTCCGGAAGATCTAGTTCGACCAAGTCGTCGTCTTCGACATCCTCGAGAATCATGTCAATCTGCCAGAAATGTTAGCCATGCTATGATATTTTTAGTAATAGGCCGGAGCAGACCGTCCCATCCGGCTCGCAAATAGCTTGAGCCACCATCGAAATTTTCTTCATCTTGGCCTCGGCATCTCTGAATGTGTTGCGGCCAAGGTCGGAACAGTGAACCAGGTTTGCCCTTAAAGACTTGCATCTGCCAATAGATTACTCTCTGGGTCTTTCGGGGGCTTAGGTCCTTCTCTTGCACTTACTTTAAACCAGCATTATCTGGGAACATCAGCAACGCCGCCAGGGGGTCTGATGCAAGAACAAAGCACTGGGCCAGACGTCCAAGAGCGTCAGGTGCCGCGCCAAGCAGTGCTCCCCAGTTGCTTTGGCCCAAAACACTTTGTGCCACGGAGCCGACGAATAGACTACGACCAGCTGCGGTCCTGATAAGACGGATCAGTTCGGCGCTCTGTAGGCCCTCGGGCACTTCCGATGACCCGTCTCCTGAACCAGAGTCATCGGCCTCCTCTGCTCCATTGGGACCGTGGCCGTGTGCCCGAGCATCATCGTAATCATCCATATCTCTTGGGTCTCCTGTCTGGTCACTATGTAGGGGAGATGGAGAACTGAATAGCTTGCCTGTGTTATCAAGAAACGCTGCCTTGAAGGATAGATTTTGAGTCTAACCTCCTATATAGCTGCGTGCGAGACCAAGATATGCCGCGCTTTGTATTTTCTTCCATGTTCCACGCCATCTAGATTGGAGCCTGATCAGGAAGCAGCAGGCTCTACGAAGAAGCAGGCTCTACGAGCAAGCAGGCTATACGAGGCGGGGCTCATGGTTGAAACCCGATCATTCGCTCATGCTGAGCGGGTCTGAGACAGTAACATCTGCATCGGGCCAGATTCATCAGTAAATGCTACTATGCCTGACGAGCCATCATATATACGCGCTTTTTACTCCGAGTCCTTTGTGTAAAATCCGTAATCCACGGGCGGCTAGATGAGTAACACGTCTCTATTGGCCTTGCTTCGGCCATTGACGGAGAAGACATGGCCAAGTGAATTACAATAGGTGGACAGTTGAATAAGACCGAGAGACAGCCAGGCCGCAGCCCAACGGCTGTTTTTGTCGCCATGTTATCCGAAAGAGGACTTCAAGTCGCGACCTATTTCTGTGGTGACGAAGCACTAATAATCTACTCTCTTTTGTAACTCGGGTGATTTGAGCAACCTAAGTAACCCAACGGAGAAAAAGGCACACAACATCGCCTCTGCATCTAGGACCTACCCCCCCTCAAAAGTATCTGCACGATGGATCTTGCTCCAGAACTGCAAAAAGTCCAGGAGCAGATGCAGAGGCTCCAGGACGAAACGGGCGACTTTGAAAAGAAGTCTAAGATCATGATCGACCACGACCAGGCTGCCATGTTGGCGAGTTTGCAGGCCAGTGCCGAATCAGTCAAGCAGACGCAGAAATTTCTCGAGACCAGGCTGATCCAGCCGGCCGCCGCCAACACCGAAGACAAGCCCGATGCAGGGGAGACGGCAACCTCGCGGGCACTCGTGCGGCAGTATGCGAAAGACCTGAGCGCCAAGTCCAACGACCTCTGCAAGGCCGCCGGCACCGCGCTCAGCAACGTGGAGGACGTCAAGGCCAAGTGGGACGACTTTGACGCCGAGGTGGGCGGGCTCCAGGCCCGGATCCAGGCCCTGGCCGAGAGCAGCCAGGCGGCCGTCACGAGCGCGGAACAGCTCCTTGGGCAGAAGGAGCGCTCGATCCAGCAAGCGAGCGAGACTCTCAAGGCCCACGAGGCTGAAATACAGCGGTTGAGGGAGCAAGTGGAGAGAAGTAGAAGAAAACGAGGTGGGTTCCTCGGGGTAAGTGCCGTCCCCATCCCCATCCCCATCCCCTTCGATATGCCCCCCCTCCCGCGCTCCGCGAACGTTAATCTAAACTAACTTTTATAAAGGGCCTCGCAGCCAGCCTCGTTGTATCTGTCGTATTCCCCCCCGCGGCCATCGTGGCCCTTCCGCTCGCTGGCGGCTCGATGTAAGTATATCCTCCGCTTGCTCCCCGAAAAAAAAAACCCCCCCCAGGGGTCGGTCGTTTCGTTCTAACAACACGGGGTTGGGGGAGGGGGCCCCC
Organism: Biscogniauxia mediterranea; assembly: GCA_018398605.1. Lineage (NCBI taxonomy): Eukaryota > Fungi > Ascomycota > Sordariomycetes > Xylariales > Xylariaceae > Biscogniauxia > Biscogniauxia mediterranea. The sequence continues at coordinate 1,011,431 of JAGXTR010000005.1, forward strand.
ATGCTCTTGCGCAGTGCCGCGGACGTCGAAGTATCCGAGACCAAGGACGGGATACGAGGGGTGGAGGCGCAGCTGCGCTCGCTGCGGTCCGAGTCGGAGACGCTGCGCGCGCAGAAGACCGAGCTGCAGGCCGCCGCGGCCGAGGCCCGCGCGCTGCAGTCCCGGTCCGCGGCCGTCGGGCAGAGGAACGGCGCCGCCCGGGCCATGGTCGGCGAGAAGCTCGAGACGTACCACGAGTTCAAGGTCGCGACCGACGAGTTCGGGGCCGCGACGCGCGAGCTCGCGGCCCGGGCCGAGGCCATGGAGCTGGTCGGCCCCTCGGAGAAGGCGCTGAGGGAGACGGTCCGCTGGATCGTGGGCAGCCCAGGCGGCGGCCGCCTGGGGAGCCTGCGCAAGCTGCTGGAGCCCAGAGCTTCTTCTGACGCCGGTGGAGGTTCGCAATAATTCCCATTGTAGGGTTCAGACCTAGGTAGGTAATTGTGGCAAGTCGAGTAGTAGGTACTTACCTAAGCAGGCTAACGTCGGAAAGAAAAGGGGGGAAGGAACACTCCTATTCTATTAGAAGTAGGGGATACCTATTTTCAGATAATTTTAGTTTTCCTCTTACAAGACTGAAAATAAAATATAAATTTGTCGCGGAGTATATATATATTCTTTTACACGTTTATTCTAGCAAGCATAAGCGGTATCGCTTTTGCCAATAAACTTGTATACCTAAAAAAATGATAATTAAATTCCGGTATTTATTATTACAATCCCGCAATGAATTCAAGGCGCGGAGACTTGATTGATATTTATATTATATCGCTTTTATGTCCGGTGTTGACTTGGAGGCACATGAGAGCATGTATTCGAAGCGTAAGTGGTCCGTGAGGGAAAGGGGGTAGGAGAGCCCCCCCCTTTATAAACACTAACCTAGACGAAAAGGGGCTTCGGATCCTCCCGTCACTAGTCACTACTTAGCCCCCTGGTCACGTGATCCAGTCTCATATTTTGTAGTCTAGAAACTCCATTGGAGAAAGGTTCTTCGCGCAGTTATACCAAGCAGTAGAAAATATAAGTACAAACGCTGCCACATTTTTAACTTGATATTAAGCACCTCCTTATCCTGCTTGCCTAATTACCTAGTCTTCCCATTAAAGTGAATAGTCGTAGCCATCATATGTCATTTTAGTCCTGTTCACACTTAGGTAGTAGGCGATGGCGACATGAGAGAAAGAAAGCAAGGAGGAGTTGTTGATGTCTCACCAGTCATCAGCAATCAGCGGGTGAAAACTCCCAATCATATGCCGGACCGGGTTGTCCTTGATGAAGCGGTCTTTTTCGGACAGCCTCCCTCTTTTATTCCGTGGCCGCCTCCATACCCCCTTCTTTCCCGGTTCGGCATATTGAACTGTTACTTTACGGATTATGCCAAACATATATGGCTCTTTTGCATGGCTAATAACATACTCGCGGATTCTATTAATATTTGTAGCATTGGTTTTCATTATCAAGGGCTTTAAGATAAGACGCCACGAGAGTAGAATATCACGGAAGATGAAACACATAATCACCTTTCTGCTCTATACCGCGGACTACGGAATGTCAAAAGTATCGTACACACTATTTTTGTAGGCAATATCGGACAATCATTGTAGCGCCCCTATGATGCCGGTATGGTTGGTATGTGTACCGACTTGAATTTCAAGCCAGTCGGCCTTGAAATTCTGATGTCCTATTGAAATTTTGCAGGATACGAGTGCTCCTAAATGGAGCGCTAGTAGACATTATAACCATAGGAAAACTAGGAATGTCAACATATATCAATATATCTATACGTAGGTACCTAGGTAGGTAAGTGCCCCCCTCCCCCCCCCCCTGAAAACGAGTTACATCCCTTTCTTCCCTTCTGTTTCTCTTAACTCCGGTGTTACCCCTCTTAATAATTCATGCGTCTAGATGGTGCGCCATCTATCTATGTATACAATAGTAGTAATAATTTCATGCAAAAAAAAAAAGGTCTGGATCATCTAATCGCCCATGAAGCTCATGTATCCTATGCATGTCTATCCCCTCTAGAGAGAAGGAAACACGTACTCGACAGCGCTTGCCTGACCAATTCTTTGAATACCAACCCGTTAGTACCCAGGGTATGACGGTGGCATTCCTGACGGCTCGGCCGATGAACTAGACGGCAGAGCAGGCGGCTGAGCGGGTGCAGTGGACGACCCGAAACCAACTAGCTGCGTTGCCTTCAGCATCATCTTAGGAAAGTACTGTTGGATGAACGACTCTCTGTGTTTTGTTAGCAAATTCATCTTTTCAAGCCTTATGAATTATCTATTTATGTTACTTACGTATAGTAGCTGTGGTCCGAGTTATGGGGCTTGATGATATTGTGGGCTAGCTCGTGAGCAAGCACAACCCACCACCACACAGCGGCCGCTGCTCTGGCATCGCCCGACGACTGGCTTGCGTGTAGTTGGATGTAGAACCGCAAGTTGAAGAAGATACTGCCGTCGCGATTGAAAGCTATCGTGCCACCGGCGTCGTCGTAGAAGACATGCAAGGCAGACTTTTTGATAGAATACACATCCCCGACATCTTTTAGAAGTGACGCGAATGTGTTGATCGCCCCGTGGTTCGAGGTCAAAAACTGGCCGGGATCGAAATTCGAGACCGAGTTAGAGACGAAAATACGCATGCCGTTTGACGCTTCGGCTATGAACGAGAGGTTCTGCCCGGCTGTATCGTCACAGTAAGTCGCCTGCTCTTTGACCTCCCTCGTCGAAGGCGGGGAGAACAATTGCGAGGAATCGTGGGCACGCGTTGAGCCGATAGCATTGAGCAGGTTCTGCTGGATAATTGCAGGATTTGTGACCTGGCCATCTTTGCCGGATTTAGACCCAGATGGTCCCCTATCAGGGGGCAGCTGAACTGGTTCGGGATTTGGCTCGACAAAATTCTTGAGCTTTTCATCAGCCTCGTCAGTAGTATCGAAACCAAAACGTTTGGAGAGGCCAGAGAAAAGGCCTCTGCTTTTCCTATTTTGTGGAGGCTGAGGCAGCGAAGGTGGCGGCGGGCCATGATCATCAGGAGACTCGAACCCTCCAGGCATGCGTGGAGGAGGAGTCGTATTCTGTTCTCTTGCTGTGACGGCAGCATTCTCATTCTGCCTTCTGAATTCTTGCTCTCTTTCCCTAATCCTAGCTTGCTCGGCATCCAACGCCTTGCGTCTTTCCTCCTCTGCTATCCTGGCTTCAGCTGCCTTGGCTCGAAGGATTCGGTCGACATTATATCCACGAGATCTCAAATCTAGTAAGTCTAGTTTCAAGAACGGCTCAAAAAAGAAATAGGCTTGCTGGCTTGGTCGGTTGAGAATAAGCTGGCACACAGCCTGCCCGACTTGATACATATCGGGCCGCGAGGATTCGGAGGCCACGTAGAGGACCCATCCACTGTTGTTCTTAGCGCTCGCTGCTGACCTTTTCTCTGTATGTGTCTGGCTCTGACTGCGAAGTGATCGTCGAAGTGCGACTGAACGCACGGCCTCTACTGACAGGTTCTTCTCAAGCCATTTCGCATCATGTTTGATGGCATCACGCGTGTATCTTGCATATTCGTGTATAAAAAGCTTTGATCGTTCAAGGACGTGTTTCCTCAGCCAAAGGGCGCCGTCTTGCTTCTCACTATGAGGCCCAATTCTCAGGTCCTCTTGGACAATGGTCGAAAGTGTCGGTGCGCCCAATGCCATATAGAACGATTCTAATGTGTCCTCCTCAGGAGCACACATCAAGTGATCCTTGAATAAGCGATAGCTGATGTAGTCATCTAGGATAACAATATTTGATGGGGCCGCAAGCTGATATGACCTGACTGCTTCTTCTTCCTCTTCGTTTTCGGGCGCTTTCTCCTTCGACGAAGTGCGGATTTCTTTGAAGGCTAGAAGAAAGGGCGATGCCTTCATCTTCCTCCAGAGATCTTTGTCTCGCTTGATCGTAGCCATATCCTCTGCAAGGAACCTCAGAAGATTCAAGTACTTCTCTGGGCTTTGAAGAACGCTTAGTAATCTTGCCGGCTCACCCGCTGCCAACTGAGCGATCTCTAATTTGGTGGGTTCAGTTTTTGATCCGCAGGCTGATAAAAAGGCGTTGGCGGAGTTTCCAAAATCTACAAAGTCGAATATCTCTCCGTACATCAGTGAACTTCCAAGGTAACAATGCCGAGGACTCAAGTGAAGCACATGGCTAGACTTAGTTTCCGAACTACTCGAAGATCGAATGCTTGATAACCGCGTTTTCCGTGTGACGGGCACGATAGGGGCGTCGCGAAGTTTGGTTATGATGGCGCTACTCAGGTCATTCACGCGACTTGCGAAGTACTCAAATACGAGTACTGCCTCCCCACGGGATCCAGGAGGCCGCTTTAGGAGACGCTCAACGCACTCCTGGATATTTGGGTCTCTAGCCACCCCGAATTTGTTGGCATGAGAGTGAAGCTCTCTTTTTAGGATATTGAATCCCAGAACGGCAACAGCATCATTGGTGAAACATCCAGATGGAGCTACGAGTTGTTTGGGGTTCCCTTGCAGAGGAAGGAAGGCTTTAGAACTCGAACTGATGTTGAATGCTGCGTAGCCATTATTGAAATGGAAAGAAATAAAGTAGTTCATGGCGTTCTCTCGCAATAAGGGATCGGATGAAGCCATCATTTCTACTAGTTCAGGGGCGGTTGGGTACGGTCTCAGGCCAAGAGCAGAGAGAAACTTCGCTTCAGTAGAACCGGGTTGTAACCCTCCACTTGGCCACTGTATGATTTTGAGCTCAAGAGCCCGAAGTGGCTTCTTGGGCTCGAAGAGCTCCGAGACCTTGTATAGTTGAGGACTTGCTTTGCTTGATTCTAGGCCGGGTGGTCCTGCCTCCGCTGGGCATATCCGGGATTCTTTGAGCTTCCTTAGATCGTCACTTGGAATATCAGCACGAACCGATGCCAAGTATTTGATGAGTTCGACGTGGCTCCATTTAGCATGTCCAGCACCTTCGGCTTCGGGCGAAGGGTTTAGCAAGCGGTTGAAGATGGTCTCAAGGTCGACAGTCTTTCGAACGCCTATTGCGGAAAGGAATTTATCCTTCAGTGATGAGCATCCTTCGATAGTTGGAAGATCGTCAAATAACTTCACGGATTGGAAGAACGATTCGGTTGGTTTTCTCATCCCTAGTTTAGTGGGCATGACAGTATGAGCCTGGAGTATTGAGATAACAGTATTCTTCGAACTTTGGCTCAGGCTATCCCAGCCCTTAGACAACACGGTCAAAATCCGAATTGCAAACTCAGGTGATTTGGTCATGTTTTCATTGTCTGCCCTGTTCGATCGTGTTTCGATCAGAAAGCGCAGCCAGGGAACTATTTCCAAAGTTTCCCAACCGAGAGCTTGCAACTCCTGTGCAGTGCAGTTTTTAGTAAACTCGAAGGGCATGGTTGTCCGAGGTACTGGCAAGTCTGTCTGGATTTTATTAGGACTTAAGTAATTCCTGATGTGGGCTAAAAGGATAATCCCGCCTTGCTCGTTGCCGTCATCGTTAACTACAGCAACGGCGGCATCAAGGAGACGATCTTTGCTGGAAGGATCAAGTTCGCCTTGGATAGCTTTATTGGCAGCCCATTTGATGAAACTGACAAGTTGGGTCTTATTGAGAGGTTTCCCGGCCAGTTCTGTGCGCACATCGTCCACGGTTATCGGCATGAGTAGATCAAACTCAGTCAGCTTCTGGACAAAGCCTGTATCTTTCAGCTCCGGGGGGATAACAGGAATTCCGTCGACGAACTCGGCCAACTCCTTCGATCCAAGGCGAACTTTGTTGGTAGGGAGCACGCCCCGGCTACTGTAGATATCTATGGAGGGCTTCTTATAGGAAGTCCAGAATGCTTCTTCAATAATCTGGGATACGTGGCCGCTTGGTGTCGAATCGCCAAACGTGAATGCTTTCAGTAGATGCAATGCTTCAGGCATGTATTTAGACGTCTCTTTCGAGGTTATGCCAACCCTACTGTCTTCAACGGCTCTCTGCAGTTTCATCTGTAGTTCAGCCATCTCATTAGAGAAGGCAATGCGTGCCATGATACCGGCCGCCCGCAGCATCTCGATATTCCACGTTCGCACCCATCTCGCGTTCAGATCGATAGCTTCACGCTCGACCGTAGGAATGACAGAGGGGGCGGAGATATGCATACCGGCACCCGTAGTTTGGGTAGTCGGAAATCCAATGAAGATACGGCCGCCTCTCTTGCTTGGCAACACTGATGCGAAAACATCAGTGGCCTTGGAGACGGGGCTAGAAAGTTGTGAGCTTTCTGAGGCCTGTGTCTCATCATAAGATGATGTGAGGATGGATAACTTGGCCACTTTCGGAGGCGGCTTCTTCGTAGCACGCTCCAGTTCTGCAGCAAAACTCCCACCCACGGAGGTCTTGATCGCCGCGGTGGTTGCCCGGAGGAATATGCTCGATGTGGACAGTGCTGTTATGTCTTCTGAGATAGCTTCTTGGACGGCCTTTTCCTCCTTCGCTGCTTTAGCGTGCTTTGACGAAGTATTGGCTGTTAATCTTGAGAAGAAACTCCGCAACGACGGCATTTCTGAGTTACCAAACCCATAGGCTTCATTTTTTGCCGAAGATGCTACTTGGGGCTTCCATCCGATGGCGCTCATAAAGGTGGCATCGATCTGTGCGCTCGATTGATCGACACTTTGTATTCTCATGAGCCGGTCTTTGGTAGTGGTCTCGACGTCTCTAGACAGAGCAACATCTACGCTGGGACTGGCCTTCTTGTGCAAGGCAAGAACTCGGTAATCATCGATCCAGAACTCGATATGTTGAAGAGCCACAAATGTCAGACTAGTGGCTAGAAACTGGCTAACTGATAACAGGTTGGGCAAAGTAGTTGTTGTGTTTCTATAATCTAGAACAAAAGCCGTATCCGAGCTACGCTGGTCCTCGGGGAGCTGCAGTTTTCTCGTAAAGAGTGCATTGCCTTTCCAATAGAAGGCCATGGCTTCATTCCCCGAGCTAATAAACGGCTCCTCGCAATCAGCGAAAACGCTGTAGAATCCGACACCAAAGGCACCGATCTTGGTCTCGTCTGGGTTGCCTTCGGCGATCCGCTTGAGTCGACCCCAGTCCGTCTTTGTGAAGGGTTGGCCATTGTTCTGGACAATCAGCCGGCGGAGAGTGTGGTTCGCAATAACGTGCTTCAGGATTTCTGAGCGATCGGTTGTTGGAGGGAGGGGGACTTGGGTCGAAGGCAAGGTCTCCCATTTGATCTTGACGGTGGTAGCCTGAGCATCGGCGGCATTCTGGATAAGTTCTCGCAAGGTTGTCCATTCTCCCGAGTATCGAGCAAGGACCTTGTCTATGAGGGCTCTGGTGTCGACAGTGACGGCTTCCTCATCTTCGCCGTCCCGCAGAGCTGCGGCGCGCAACCTTCCGTAATCCATCTCGTAAGTGGTCCTTCTCAGCGGAGCATTATCATGCGTCACTATGAGCGAATGGACCAAGGGCTAATACTAAACGAGTGACTTCGAGCGTAGGGTGCTTGGTGTATATTGATTGGACTAGGGGAAGAGTCGTTGCATGTCCATGGACCAGCCGGAGTTGATGGTGGCGGTAGGTAAATAGGTAGATAGCCTAGGTTAGAGGGCTTCCGAAAAAGGTGTCGCTTCTAGAAAGAAAAGGGCCGAAAACAAGGCGATCTGGGTTTTATTCCGGAGACAAAGATGACAGACCGCCTATGACTGGGCTTAGTCTATGTCGAGGTTCGGTGGATGGGAGGTTCGTTGTTGTGGTTGTTGTAGTTGTTGTTGATGATGATGCATTTGTTTCGCCTCGGATTCAAGGGTCCCCCAGATCAATCAATGCAGCAAGAGTACAAGGTACTTACCTAGGTCAACCTACATGTAACGCATCTGTACAGTACATAGCGCCTAGGCCGCAGCTTATCTCCAAACTCCACCAAACTCCGATGTCAGGTGTTGCTAAAGCTTAAAATACAATACCCCCCACGCTATGTATTCAGCAGCTGAGCAAGTTCTTTCTAGTGTACCTAACCTACGACCTACAAGTAGTGGACAGAACCATATCACCGGACCCCCCCCCCTCCTTCTATAAGAGATACTGATCAAGAAGAAATGGTAGGGTATATTTTAGGAGGTTGTAGGAATGATGCAGAGCTAAGTCTCTAGTACTGCAAACGCTACCAATTTATAGGGGTGCCACATTCCCCCTAACCAATACCGACATATCTAAGGTTTAAAACTTATCTGGCAGAGGTGAATACTAATCAAAGATGACTCAGACGCTCAAGATTACAAAGAAGAGGCAAAACCTTCTCACAAGCATGTGCGCCAGGCATGTACACTACACTAACCTAGGTTATGTAGGTAGATCAGCTTGTTTACTATGTACCTAGGTAGTTGTAGTCGTAGCTCTATTATTAGACAGAGCTTTTGCAATGTAAGCAAGGTGAGACTAGATACGTAGTAGGTAGGTAGTTATCTCTATTCCAGCCCTAGGTGTCTTCCCAGTATCAAGGTAAGCCCCCAACTTACACATCATACTTCATATCCTCGGGCACAATATCCAATTTCTAACCTTAAGCCCATCTCTTATTACCGGGCTTCCTCATCGATGGTGCGGTTGGGGACTCTTGCTCCGACGTCGGTCCCGCGATCTTGTTCTATGACTTTCTCGACCCTCTCCACGCCGGTCCAGCCTCTCGGGGCTGCGACTGCGATCACCATTGTGCTCTCTTCTGTGTCCATCCCTAGACTTAAATGTATCCCGGTCGCGGTCGCGGCTGTAGCTCCTCCGCCTGCGGTGCTCGCGCCTCTCATCCCCATCGTCTCTTGACCTATGCTTATGTGGCTCATCTCTCCTTCGCGGTGACCTATCGCGGTGTCGGTGTCGGTGTCGATCTCGGTCTCGGTCTCGGTCTCGACTCCGACTTCGGCTCCTGTGCCTTTTTCTATGTTTTCTCTCCGGGTCTTCGTGACGCCTATTGTTCAACCTTCGGTGGCTTTCATCTGCGTTTCGGCTGTCCTTCAATACAGCCGAGGCGCCCTCTTCCCCAGCACCCCTTCCCTCACCAACATCGATATTGTTTGCGCCGGTGGCTTTCCTCTGTGGGGGTGGAAGTCCTAGCGCCCGGGCGAGCGCATCTTCTTCTATTTCTTTTATCCTCTTCAGCTCCTCTTTTCGCTCTCGCGCTGCTCTCTCCTCCTCGGTTTCTGTGGATGATGCAGCGGTCGCATCTGGTTTCGCGTACCAGGAAAGATCGCGCCCTTTCTGCCAGCGACCGACAGGCGCCTTGAGACTGTGGCCAAGGTAATTTTCGCGATGGTTAGAACTGGCAACATCGTCCCAATTGAAATTGACACCTCCACGCGACCCTGATTTGCGGATGCTCGAAACGAGATCCATTCTTCCGAAGGCTATTCGCTATCTGATATGTGTGGGTGGAAATTCGGTATGTCTTCAGGTTTTTTTGCGATGCGGTTTGGATGTAGGTACGATACGTATGTGCTGTGAATGGAAATAAAGTTGGAGAAGGGAAGATAGACGCGCAGATAGCACAAAACGTAAGAATGGGCCATATAGGTTAGGTGAATGATGAATGGTGAATGGTGAATGGGGATAGGTATGTACAAGCCCCACCCTAAGTATTTTAGTGCATGGACATCCCTGTAAATTGACGTTTGCTTCCGACACCGTACTGTATGTACTTAAGGTTAGCTAAGTAGTAAGTACCTCTAAGTATGTAGGTGCTTCTTCAATTCCAGCCATCCACTGTCCACTCTAAACCATTCTAACATCTTCATCTTCATCTTCATCTTCACTCCCTCCACCTCTACCTCCACATCTCCACACCTCCACACCTTGCAGAAACTCAACATCACGACGGCCTCTTTGATAACACTCCAACCTCTACGAGAAGATGACTGCGAATAACGAACCTCCCTTGGACGAGATCCAATGGCGGCATCCGCAGCTGGCCCAGTCGATGCAGGGTATCCATTCGAATTCGGTGCTCTTCTACTTTGCCGAGTCGCCTTTCTTCGACCGCACCTCCAACAATGCCGTGCTTGCCAGCCAGGCCCTATTCAACCCAAATATGTTCCACCTCATCCAGACCCGCGAGTCTTTCGAGGGTCGACTGCGTGAGATGTCCGGACTCGAGTTCATAGTCGCGCAGGAACCGGCTGAGATGGCCCCGGGTACCGGAACGGGCGTTTGGGTCATTCGCAAGCAGACGCGCCGCAAGAGAGAGCCGGAGGACGAGATTACGGTCCATGCAACGTACTATGTTGTCGGAGAAAACATATACATGGCACCTACGTTGGCACAAGTCCTTAGTTTCAGACTGGTACTTTCCCCCATTCGCTGCTTTCTACCTAACCATCGGTACAAACACGTTCTGACATTCCCGGTATAGACTACGATATCCTCGGCACTTAGCCGTTGTTTCCCAGCTGCAGACGAGGCAAGGACGTGGTCACCGGCTTTGGGGCACTCGTATAAGACAACACCGAGCACCACGACCCCTCGAACGCGAACCCTCGAATCTAGAGGGGCAACGCCAATGCCTGAGAGCCAATCCAGAAGCAAAGGCACCAGTGGTATGATTGAAGCGAAGAAAGCCAACCAAGCGGATCCCAACTCCCACCTCGCCGAGCTTTCTTTTATGGTGCATATGCAATACGGAGGGGACTATATGGATGAGAATCCGATCACCGGCAAGCCAGGAGAATTCCACTTAAGTTCGACAGGGAGAAAGGATAAACTGCAGATTCCGGTCCTCACAACATCATTTAAGAGTCCCACCACGTCGTCAGAGCCGGGTAAAAAGGACACCAAGGGTGACAAAACACCGAAGACACCCACGGGCATGTCCAAACCGAAGCGCAAGAAGAGTAAGACAGGCCAGACACCGACTTCCTCATAGGAGAGTTCTCAGTCGGGTAAGAAGTCCAGTCGCAGGAAAACCAAACAAAATTAGATCGTGCAGCAGTCGTTCCCTTTCAATTTGCCACAGGTCTAAGGAGCAGGCGTTCAGAGTTAGGAAAATTGGAAAAAAGGCAAACTTGATACCCGTCTATCACAGATATATGATAGTCAATCTTATATTATTTATTTCTGCGAATCGCCACTTCGGTCAACAGATATCACGAGTGCTATTAGTCTAATGCGACTAAGTCGATTCTGACAGCCCTTGGAAATATATAGGAGAGCCATAGGAACCCAACACTTTTTTCATCCCGTCTTCTAACCATTTTTATCTAGGACGAACGAACACAGCTTGGTTGAAAATTAATCACAATTCAAGCCAACAGGTTTGTGATATCAATGTACAGAAGCTCCCAAGTGCCAAGATATTTGATGCAAGATCTACTTTGGATCCAGGGGGTTGCACCACTGTAGCGTGCGACTGATAACCCCCTTTTCTATGGACCACTGACGTGACTCAAGGCACGCACTTATGTATGTATTGGGGATTACCAGGCAGCCCAGTAGGTCGTCTCCCATGAATAGACATTGAAACCCAAGAAACAGTTCTTTCCCAGAACATTAAGCAAAGGCCGATTGCGTGAAAATAGCGGTGCTTAAACTTACACCGAAAATTTTGCAGTCTTGGAAATGTGATGTCTGAGATAGCCTCCATAGCAGTCTAGGTATTCAGGTGGTATGCATTTCCGTAGCTTAGTCCCTGTCGTAGAAGTACGAGGTGTGAATAGCAATGCCTACGCAGTCTACACCGTTGTCTACTGATCTGGAATGTCTCATAACATATATCAAGCATCTGATAGGCTACCTATACATAACAATACCACGACTTGCAATTCAAAAGTATAGCCCTCTAGACTGGTCAGCTCCGGACAAAGTGCCAAAGGGCAAGGGGCAAACACACCTTGAGGACGAACATGCATACAGCGTGGATGCATAAGGAGAAGTAAACTCGACACAATCAACATCACCAAATACATCGAGATTTAATCCAATTAGAATCCTAGGCCTAAATAATGGCTCATACTCAAGAGAGAAGAGAGTCCGTTCTATTTCACGGTGAGCTACGCGGAAAGGGGTTAAGGTCTGTATAAGTAAAGAACCATGGTGCGTCTATGGCAGACGGATACTTTGATGAAAAGCATCAGTATTTCTCTAACTCAACCTTGCTATGAAGAAAAAGGTAGGTAATTAAATTACTATTGATATACCAGGTAATTTAGCTAAATCTTCATTTCAACACGTCTTAAATCAAGGATCTAGTTGGTATCAATATCCCATCATTCGCAGTTTCCATTTGACTCTTCAAAACACCAATAAAAGTATAAGTGAATTAAGACTACAAGGAAAACATAATTCGATTTAAATGACCATGAACTTGATTGATGTCTAGTCTCTTCTTAAAAAGGGGGGATATCAGATTCAAGGTAAGTTATGGCTCAACCAACTCCCAGAAACCCGTGTATATTGATACATCAACTTGTCAACTACTTATTCCACTGACAACACCTCAAGAACACCTGTCTTTTCCACTTCACGCTTTTAATGTAAGATACCTATCCAGATTCTCTTTACTCTAAACTTAACACTTTCTTTTTTTCGGGAAATTCGTACTATCAATTGGATTCGTGTCTAGATTCACGCCTCTATACATACGTAACCCCTCCAAACCATGTCACTCCATGTATTGTAGAAACAGACACGTATAATCAAGTGTATAGGAGACATCTGAGAACTCTAGAAAGGAATCTCAATCTAATTCCCCCTTGCGGGAAGCATCGTGATGCCCCTATTAATTAGGAGTATCATGTCACTCCAACCTCCTCACCGATATACACCAACCCTACAATATAGCTATATCAGAGCCTACCATGTAGGTACCAGTGTGGTTTAATCTTATAAGAGATGAAACAAGATGGACACAAGCGATGTTACTCAATCGACCCTACGTCGAACGGGCGTTACACCGAAAAGGGGGAGAGAGAAGACTCTGAGATTACACGGACGAGAACTAAATCTTACTCTTTTTGTTTTATTTTGGTTTATGTGTCTGTCCACCACCGTCCGTCATCTTTCTCTCCTGTGCCGCATGCGATTCGCGTAACAAATGTCATCCCAATGCACGTAAGCCCTCTCTCCCTTTCTCTCTCTCTCTCTCCTTTCCCCTTTGATACACCGATGTTATGTACGTTCGAACCAGGATATAATCTCATCTTCAACAATACGTCTATACCTGGCCTGACCTATACACCTATCTCTTTTGAGCGTTATGGACCTTTTTTCACATCTTCTTTTTCCCTTTTCTTTTCTGATATGCAGTCAGGTACCGCGCAATCCCTCCCCTTTTCTCTCCACATTGTTTCTATTATCGTTCCATTACATACTTTGATCTCCGTCTTCGTCATTAGGTTCTTTTTTTCATGATGTCCCTTGCTTGTACACGCTCGCCTTGCATACGTCTAATCTCTCCTCGTCTTAGTATCGAATTCTCAGACTCAACATCTCAATCCTAAACCTTGATTCTACCACTTTCGAACCCCCTTAGCTATCCATTTCTCCCACACACCTTCCATCCTTCTCTACGAACTCCGTACGCAATATCCTCCCCTCACCCCCTATTATCTCTTTCCTGCGTGCTTGCCAATCTCAGATCTATTCCCACACCTACGTGCTTCTACTACCTTCTCATGCCATCTTCTCAGTGCCGCATTATGGCGTCGCCGCCCCCTCCACCGGGGGGCAGAGGAGAAGTAGCAGCAGGGGTGATATTTTCCTCGCCACCGGTGCCGGGCTTCAGTCCTCGCTTGAACAGTGGGCTTTGGAGCACGCGGGACCAGTCATGCAGCATGGCGGTGTTCATCTCGCTCTGCCGCACCTCCTCGCCTGCGCGGGCGCGCATCTCGGCCTCGTACGCATGGATCAGGTCCTCCTGCGAAGCGTCACCTCGCCGTGCTAGGAGCTCGACGAGCTGACCTGCGTCTGCGAGCGCGTGGTTGAGGCCCTGGCCACGTTCTGTTACGGTGGTGGTGGGGAATAGCATGTATTAGTGAGACGGACTGACGGATGGTTTGGGGGAGGGATGTCAGATGTAAGTCCGGGGCGGGAGGTTTCAAGGGAGGGGAAGTGAGCGAGTGGGGGACAAACAAGGAGGTTATGTACCCCCACGCCCGGTTTCCCCCCCCCTCTCCCCCCCTTTCCGATTCTGCAGCAAAAGGGAGTAACAAAAAAAAGAAAAGACGACAACGCAACGCAAATAGACCCACAAGGATCTCTATAGGCTACAGGAGAAGGAGGAAGAAGACGCGAAAACTTACGATAAGTCATGGGATGCGCCGCATCCCCAACAAGCGTCACCAGGCCCCCGTGGTTATCCCACGCGTGCTCCGGCAGGCTGGGATCCCAGTTGGCGACGCGGCTATAGTACACCTCCTCGTGGTCGTCGGCGAGCCACTCGTAGCAGCTGCGCAGCGGCTCCGCGAACGACCTGCTCCTTTCCTTCGCGGCGCGCAGCCACGCCGCCCTCCTCCTTCTTCTCCTCGCCTCTTCTTCCGCGCCGCCGTCACCCCCGCTACCACCACCATCATCATCATCATAATCATAATCACTACCGCCGCCGGCGCGCTTTCCCTCCTCCTCGCGCGCCAGCTCCTCGGGCGTCAGCCGCCACGAGATGTAGAACGTGAAGCGCCAGGTCTCGGGGCGCCCGGCGTCGGCGGCGTCGAGCACGCCCAGCATCCCGACCATGCCGTCCGGGTGCAGGATGATGCTGAGGACCGGGTGGAACGCGCGCAGCCACAGCGCGCGCTCCCGCGAGAACGTCGCGTTCACGAACGTCGCGCCGAAGGGGAGCCGCTTGAGCGCCGCGGCGGCGGCCCCCGACGACGACGGAAGCAGCAGCAGCCGACGCACCGTGCTCCGCGAGCCGTCAGCGCCGACGAGCAGGCGGCCCGTCTCGGCCGTGCCGTCGGCGAAGTGTGCCGTCACCGTCCCGTCGCCGTAGGATATGCGCTCGAGGCGCTTCCCGTACGCGATGTGCAGCAGCAGCCCGTCGCCGTCGCCGTCGCCGTGGTCCTGTTCCTGGCCGGCGATCAGCGCGCGCAGCCGCGAGCGCAGGAAGCGCCGGAAGTCGCCGGACGAGGGGACCTCGCTCTCGACGGCGCCCGTGCGGCCGTTGAGCACCTTGACGGGGGCGAAGGGCCGGCCGGCCGCCGCCGGGTCGATGTCCGCGCCCGCGTTGCCGCGCGACCACTTGCCCGGCCCGACGAGCGACGCGAGCGTCGGCACCGCCCAGTGGCAGGCGATGGCCCAGTCGCGGGGGACGGAGGCGCCGCGCGGGGCCGACGCCAGGGAGGCGTCCTTCTCGAGGACCTTGTAGGGGATGTTGTTCTTTGGTGGGGGCGGGGAGGGTTGGCGCCAAGGGGAGAGGCAGGCAGGGGTTAGTTTTAAGGATTTTTAGATATATAGGTAGGTAGGTAGGTAGGTAGAGAAACCTAGGTTAGGGGGTTTGTGGCAAATACATGGAGAGGAAGGAATTGGATGGTGAGCTATTTTGGAAGACATGAAAGCGCTTCTCTCTTACATTGTGTAATCCGTGAGCAAGAGCTAGGCCGCAAACCCCTGTGGACGAGGAAGAATAATAATATTGTTAGGATTTGCTATTACATCTGGGGGCGATAGGTAGGTATTATCCTATAGTTGCTGGTGCTCTTACCGGATCCGATGATGAGAACGGGCAGTTGCGCATGTTCGCTGCTTTCCGGCATGTTGGTTATTGATTACCGTGATCCGAGCAGCTCGAAAGTTGACGACAATAGCGATGATCAGTCGGTTTTTAGCAAAGAGGAACAATGGGATGGGAGAAACAAGCCCCCTAAATACCTAGCTATCTTATTACTACAAAGCGACGAAGGAGACTCTCTTCCCCCCTTTTCTTACTGTCGCGAATAACCAATAGAGAATGACATTCGCCAGTGGCATTCACCGTGTCTTTGGAATCACGCCTTCACCGCTCAAGCTAAACTAACTATATAACGGTTGCAATATTCCTCACGACCCAGTCAAAACCGCCCCTACCCCCTGGCACGTTCAAAAAGATCCTCCTCGCAATGATCTAGAAAAATCTATACATAGTGTATGTATACTAGTTCCTGTCCACAACTTCGCGCGAACTGATGGCAGGGGTAAGTTTATTTGCCGAGCTATACACTACAGCATGGAAGCAGAAAGAAACTTTTTAGTCCCTTTTCATCCTGTATCCTGCTCGCTGGGTCGGAGGCTCCTACACTAGGTATAGTTTGAGGGACTAGGTTAGCAATCTATGATGGAGCTTAGGATGGACGCGGGCTGGGATGTTTTGGACCCTGGACCGCACGGGAGATACATACCTGACACTGCACTAGGTATAAGATAGCACACTGATATCGAACGATGGATCCGCTACAGATTTTCGGGGAAAAGAAATGATGCACAGGGGCATACATACCGTCACGATGGGCTCGAGCTCCCCCCGGCATGGTATCTTTACGTCGGGTCCGGGATTTCTTTTCCCTCTTCTCCTGCATCACTAATAATAGAGTTGTTACGGTTTACGGAGATAATCAAGGGGGATATGGGGTTTAGTGTAAAGATAACCGCGAGGCTTTAGTTGAGCATTAGCAGTATCAATGTATTGTCCATGGGATTGCCTACCTAGTCTAACTAAGTACCTAGGTTAGATAGGAGTTCTCTCCGACAGAAAGGGAGGGGGAAAAGATCCATGTCGTTTGAACTAATTCCTATGACACGTGGAAAGCAAGACAACAATAGCAACTAATGCGATGTTTACTCTTGCTCTAGCTTCCGTTCTAGTATCATCATGGTCTTTACTGTAGTGTATGAAACTAGGTAGACGGTTTCTCTCTAGCCTTGATAGCAGTATGTACGTGACTACTTACCTAGGTAGTCTCACCAAACCTGGTTTACCGATATCTGCGAAATCACCAATCTGACAAAACTGGTTCCGGCGCAAGACATACACCCAACCGACCGGCAACCGACCGTCAACTTCTGCTTTTTTTCCCGCTTGGCAAAGGTCGAGGCGCTCTCACTGGCCCCTCGTATTGCCGGCAGGCAGGCAACCCTTTCCATTTTTGTCTCGTTTCTTCTGCCTCGTTGCCTTTTCCCTTGCCTCGTCCCATCGGTCTACGCTTATACACTATACAACCACCCAATACGCGAGGTGAAAAGGGCAAATAGAAAAGAAAACCGTGCCGTAGGCAGCGCAGGCTGTGTATTCTAGCTATCGGGCCGGCGGAGGCTATCCCGTCTCAACTGTTCCAAGCCACCCCGAATTTAGTTGTTGACGTCTGACGTGGCGTCCTCTTTTTGCTTTCTATGAAATTTGCTCAGCTACCTGCTCGTCGTAGGACATAAGTTTCCCCCTTTTTAGTTTTCTAGGTTCTCTTTCGCCAAATGTCTACGCAGCAGCAGGACGGAAAAAGAGAGTTCAGCGAGCCTCGAGCTACGGCGATGGCAGGCTGCGGTGGCGGAACCAACGACAAGAAAAGAAACCGAATTGACAACGCGGGAAACGAAAATCTGCAAATGAAAAATCTCGTGGCAAGGCAAGAAGAGGAGAAAAAAAAAGATACGTAAATTAAAAAAGCGGCGTGATCTTTTTTTTGTCGCCGTTCTTGTTTCAATTCGTAGGTAGGATTCCGAATGACTGACCTACTACCTCATTGTAACGTAGTAACCTAGGTATGTAGGTAGCATACCAGATAGGCTATGGCACGCCTTTTTTTTGATTCTCTTCCCCGCGATATCGTGAACGAGAGAAAAACAACGACATTAACAGCTGACTAGACTCGTAAAGGACGTCCTAGACGAGCAAATAAAATAAAATATAGAGGTTAGAAAAAAAAAGACTATACCGTGTATCCTTTTAGATACGGGGTCTCTTCTATTAATTTTTTTATCTTCGCATATACTCGTGATTATTTCTTTTCGTTTCTGTTGCGTCCACTATTCCTCTATTGATGCGGAGACCCCCTCCCTCATCGTCCTCTAACCCCCCGTCTCATCCCACCGGATTTCTTTCTCATGTCGTGCTCCTGCATCGAGATGCAGCAGGTAACCCTAAACGAAAATAATGATAAAATAAAATAAACAATACAGAAACATGCTGAATGCTCCCTCCCCCCCACCAAGACCACAGGGTGTAGCAAAGTATGCATCATGATTCTTGAAATAAAATAACAAGAAAAAAAAAACTGGATTATGTACTGTACTTTGCTACCCTACCTAACACTAACGATCCCCGGCATCGTTGTACGGCAGCAGCACGTGGTTCTCATGTAATTGTAGGTGGTTTAGTGTAAAAAAGTACCCATTCATCACGGTGTGTAAGTACCTAAGTATTCTGGAATCTCAGTTAGCTGGCAGGGAGTATAGGTAGTATACCTACCTACCTAACCTAGTCGTCGTAGTAGTGCAGTGTATATACATGCATAGACGACGGACGGTCGGTTGAAGGATCCGCCCTCCCCCTTCTCCGAAGATTAATCTCGCCTACTTACTTACATAGGTATTGGCTCTTTGGCAAGAGAACAAAAAAAAAAGGGCGGGAGGTGGGATGGATTTGGGGGAAGACCTAGGTAGTGTACATATGGGGGAATGACTGGGGGTGGGAGTCAGGATGATCTCGGCCTACGGATCCGCTTCCGGGTCCTTGGCTCTCTCAGCTTCACTACCTAGCTACAGTATACCAAGGAAGCCCCTCCCCCCCCTTCTAGTACCTTAGCTATGTAGGAAGGATGCCGAGTCACTCGACCCCTTATCTACCGACCTACGCTGCTTCGGTGTCCGTTTTCTTTTTCTTGCGACAGGTGAAGAAGACAAAAATAAAAATGAAAGCTTTTCCCCACCCCGTGAATAAATAGTAGTAGCACCTCACAATTCAGACAACCAGAGCAAGGCAGATAAAATCCCAGCCAGTAGGAAGGCACCTAACTAATCCAGGCGGTGGCTTTCCGAGCGGGCCAATGGCCTGCGTCCGGTGCCTTGAACCTGCACAACACAAGAATGCCTCGCTGACTGCCCAGAAGGGGCCGATCTTTGGTGATTTTGGGGGGGGGGGGGGGGGAACGGCGTGGAGATGGGGAAAGAAGGGGAGGGGGGATGGAGGATGGGGTTGTTTTAGGTTGATGAAGAGTCGTCGTTATAAGGCCCCCATTTTGCCTCCCTCCCTCCTACCTTGAGTCAGACAGTGTATAGCAGCCAACTGCATCGCATCAGTTGCATATACCACTGCTGCTAGCGGGGAAGGCAGTGAGAGTTTCGAGAGGTGATCATATACTATGACACAGACCGAACGTATAATTTTTGGGGGGGTTCCAGCGGAACACAGCGCCACTATGTTGTAATTAGTGCCGAGGGCTGTGACCTGCCGCCGTATAAACCGTATTAGGTCTCTGCTGTCTCGTCCTTGTGCAATGGCGACAGGTCCATGCATGAGGTATGTGAGGCCCATTTTCTAATGTTGGACAGATCTTATGTAGACATGTAGTAGGAAGATAGGTAACCTAGCTTGTGAAGCCTAGTGTTCCTATGTATTTCTGTGAGCTCCTCCTCGACCCCGTGGGTCCCACTTAGACCGAGCTCAGGTAGGTCTTTTTTGACTACATCGTGTTTCCTTTTACATTCAACCTGCGCCAGTTTCACCGAACGTCGAAGCCTTGTTTCGTATTTTCCCTCCTCCCTCTCCGAGACTCTTCTTCCGCCCTCGTGATATTTTATTTTAGGTTATGAGACTTTCCGAGACGACGCGGTGGCTATTGGAGTTGTACGAGATCTCATCCTCCCCTTGTGACTGGATCCGAAAGGAAATGTGTACCTACATATGTAGATATGACGTGTGGGACGAAAGAGAGTTCTCAATGGCTCTCGATGGTGAAACATAACCCATAGGAAAACATGCCGGGCCATCTCGGGGACAACTGCTTCCTACTGAGAGGTGCCCAGGTTGCGGCGTGAGACATGTGGCTTCGGCGGCCATAAAGAAACTGCCGAGTACGGACTCAGGCAAGGCTGATAATGACGAAGATAAGGAACGGGACGAACAATGTCACGAATTCCGACATGGACCGGCGCGCAAAAAGCGAGCTCCGCCTACCCGCGCAGGACTCGACACGAGGACAAGTAGCTAGCTGAAACTACCTAGATGCATTCTTTGGGGGTCAGATAGGGCACGCAGGTGGCCCGACGACCTATTTACGACGTATACCTCGTTTTGCTAAACGTTGTCAATAAGGTCCTCTGCTATTGATGTTTCTGTTCGCCTTCCGAGCCACGATTGGCCAGCCTCGTTCTAGGCGAACAAGAGAACACGGCCTAGTTCGTTTCAGGTTTCATCGAATTGGGGGCCAAAGGCGCTGGTGCCTGGGCCATCATGGCGACAGAATGGCTCCGAAAGTTGAAACGCGATAATAACGAGATGCGTTCTTGCGGGGTGGGGGGCATGATGTATGGGCGGATAGTTCGGTTCGGTCTGGCTTGACTCACACGTAATTACAAAGCTAAAAATTGGTTGAAGTGCTATGAGAGACTTCAAGTTGGGAGCAGCAAGTACATCGGTACCTAGATCTCATCTTCGAGAGATATTGCAAAGGAGTCGCCGAGATGACTGGTGACTATACTATTTCATCGAGGGAGGCATTGCGCGTAAACGTGGAGACTAGATCCCTGCAAGAGTATATTCTAGTCTACATCAACCCATTTTAGTATGTAAGGATATGGTAAACATATCAACGCCTTGTACTTTCAGTTGCCTAACCACAGCTTTACATCGTATATGTTGATTGGAGGTACCTGGCTATAATTGTGTCGTGGGCTGATCTAAGAACGGTATAAGATAAACAGGGTCAGGTACCTGTACATACTAATACTGAACTGCCCCGCACCTATAGGTAAAAACTGCATGGTTAGAAAGGTCAGCATTGGTACAGGCGCGTAGGCAGGGTAGGATGCTGTCATTTGGTTAGAGAGAAAGTGAGTGAGATTAAAGAGGAAACGAGGTGAGCACCTTAGTCGTAACAAGGCAGAGTGGACCTGGAGTAAACAGATAGGTACTTGGGTACCTAGCTTAGCTACACTAGATATTACTGTAGGTAACTACATAGGTAGATTATCCAATATACATCAATGCGGAACTTCAGTATAGATAGAGACATTGGTGATGATGATGATGATGCTGATGATGATGGATGATGCTCTAAATTCAGAATCACCCTGATTAAAATAAGATTTCTGCAAGGACCAACTGTTGACAATCGAGAGCAGTGATCGGTGTGGGGGGAGGGAAGAAGAATGTAGAAGAAGGGGAGGGTATAAAAAAAAGAAAAAAGAAACCGGGTGGCTGTGTGGGTGCCAGAAGAGCGGGTAGCTTATACGAGCAATGATTGGCTGATAAACTGAAGTTTCGAAGAAAAATAAGAATAATATTATAACACATGTATTTAAAAATAGAGATCCGAACCCACTGACGCGGGTGCGGTAAGCGCTAAAACGAGTCCCCTAAAAAAGAACAAACACTGATTGGAGCCGCCAGTCTGGTTATGGCGTCTTGGCGCGCGTGGCAACCCTGTGTCTACAACACAAACACGGTCAACCCTGTAGATACCATCCATGGATCTTGATGATGGTTATTGGTGGTTGGGGAGCATGCCTGCTGCGTTCGACAAGCCAGGTATCATCAGTGCTGAATGGCAGATTCTGTTCTGCATCTCGATTCGCACATGGGCATGGACATCATGGGTCGGTTGTTGTGCCCCATCTCCCCCCCTTTTTTTGTTTTGTTTTTGATCTTGCGCTGCAGGAACTTTCAAGTCGCATTGCGTACGATGCCGATGCCACCCCAAAGTCCCCCAATGCTGGGTCCGATTGTCGAGTCCTCTCCCACCCGGTGACCTTATCCTAACCGGGTACACGAGGTAGACCGGGTTCAACCTAAAACGTGCGGCGTTGGCACACTCGGCACTAGACATGCGGGCATAGCCATCAAAGAATGATGAACGATGAATGCTGATGATAGGCGATACAGGAATGACGAGTGATGATGATTGATCTGCTCTATACTGCTCGGACATGGCGACCGATATTGATTTCTCATCAGCACTGAGCCAATGCTTTAGTGTAGGTAAAGTAACGGCTAGAACATTAACCTACCTAGTAGGTAGTGGTAGGTAATCAATTAGATGACAAACGCGAATTGAGTTAATTCTGCTTGTTATACCCGATAGAAGCGTTAAACTCTCACCGGCGGTGATATATATGTACCGATCGGACATAGGCAATTGACTGCATGTATCACTATTATGAAATGAATCATTATGAATTAATTAGAAGTTGGGGGGTGGTGGTGGTGGTGGTGTCGACTCGGCACTGACCGAATGTATCGTCTTCAACATTTCCGCTTCCGAGGCTGTGGAACCCCGTCGCACATACACAATGCAACGCCGTTATGCCGTGAGTTGACAAGTTTAGAAGTACCGAGTCATATCGGAGAATAGAGATACAGAAAAAGAAAAACAAGAACCCATGCTCTTGCAGCAACGGTGCCTTGCATCGTGCACAGCAATTGTATCATGTACGGCGAGAACGGTTGATTGACGGAGGTCGGGTACAATGAAGACAGGATAGGATGGAATTGAAGTTTCTCTATGGTCTAGGTAGGCTGTTATGCCATTAGATTGGCTAACCCCCCGGTTGGTTACCCCCCGTGGGCAATTCAGTGTTGCAAGTCGGAATAAACATATAGGTTAGATCCCTTTCATATGACTCGCTAACATCCATTGATACGACTACACTAGGTTAGCTTAGTTGGCTAGAAATCCGAGAAGAAACGGAGAAACAAGCAAAAGAGAAAACAAAAGCAAGCTACGGAATGATTAGTAGTATAGAACGACAAATGACCTCTGAAAGCCGGACTCGATCCGAACAATTGATCCCCCAAGGGCGCGTGCCAAGATTGGCGCAGGTACCTGCCTACAGAACTGCATACAGGCTACCTACCTGCTTGACATAACTTGACGCATGTCAGATTTCGAGAAGAGAAAAATAGGATAGTGGGTATTGATGTACATCAACCTATGTATACCAACACTGATACCTGATACCTACATCCAGTCATAACCAATTAGCATAACCAACTTAGTACTAGTAGTATCTATGTAGTGTAAGACAAATACCTAACCTAGTACCATGACCTACGTGCTAAACCCTTAATAGGTTCAGACTAATACCATATGCAAGTCAGGACTATTTGATTTACCTTACCTAGGTACCTAACCTAACCTTTAGTATGTACAATACCTCTCTCTCTTACTTACACCACATAACCACTACTTATGTCAATACACACAAAATGTAGTCATCGGCCAACCGTGCAGGGCACTGCACGTTAACTCAGCCCTACGACCTATTGATAGCCCCCAAATTTAGATAATCGCAGGGGTCCCCTGTTTCTTTGTCGATTGTTCCATCCATTCTTCCATGTATATGCAAGATTCTTCATGGATAACACTTACATACAAGCCCGCATTGCCTACCGCATCCTATCTTGAGACAAGTAACACCACACACAGGCACACACAGGCACACACACACACCAACACATGCTGCTGACCTTCCCCCTGCCCCTTTCCCGCAGGACCGTATCGCTGGATTCTGATCTATACCTAACCTAAGTGACGGGTTACTCTTAGAACCCTAAAACGGGTCTTGCAAGCCTCCCCCCCCCCCCCCCCCCCCTGCTTTCCCATGCAGCCATGTGCTTTGTTTTTGGAAACTTTTACAATGTAACCTTGCCATGTGTAAAGAACAAGAAGTACTTTTGCGCCCACCCCCAAGGAAGTACCTCTTCACCCCTGCACCAACCCGTCGAGGCTCTCTACCTACCTGGCTTTCGGTAGGTAGTAGGTATGGATCCTTTCGGTTGTCTCTGCCTGAGGCTGATGCATCTACCTGGCCCATCGCGCCATAACCAACTAACCGTGATGTATGGTATCTCGGGTCAAGGTTGCAAGGGGGGTTGCAAGTCCTGTCAGCTGGGGCTAAGCGTCTTTGACGGCAACCAGATCTAGCAAGTCTGATGAATAGCCTATACATCTCGTACGAACCCAGCCAGATATATAAGGTCCTCATCACCTCCGGAACCTAGGATATCTATCTCATCATCAACTACAACAACAACCACTACAATCTCATAGCTTCAAGCTTCTTTCTTCTACTATATAATCATCATATAACACCAGCATCTGTACCAACAACTTTCCTGCTATCTTCTCTCTGCTCAGCAACATCTAGCACCAAGCACCAAGCATCAAGCATCCTCCATCCTTCACTAGAGCTCACAAGTTAAGAATCTGAGCTTTGTACACTATTTTCTTTCATCAGCTTCACCAAACCTACTTTCAACCAACCTAACATCACAATGGCTGCTTTCACTCTTGCCACTGGCTCCGAGACCATGTCCTTTGGCCGCAGCGGCTACAACAAGGACGGTGACAACGAAGATGGCCAGCGCTGCTTTGGCCGATCCGGTTACAACAAGGACGGTGACAACGAAGATGGTCTGCGATGCTTCGGCCGATCTGGCTACAACAAGGATGGCGACGATGAGAACGACCAGGGACGCAGTGGTTACAACTAAATCCACTCCCTCGGAGACCTAAGGGACAATCAGCTTTCCAAGCTGGACGTCCAGGCTACCACTGCCTCGACACACACCCGAGTCCTACGACCGGGTGGCTAATGGCTACAATGTATCAACATCGTCGTTTCCATCTTCTTTGTCTCAGCATCGCACCGGCGTTATACCAGATATTTCTCTCAGCAATTATACCAACACCAGCATCACTGGATGTACGATAAAGACTTGTACGAATACCCCGGCGGACCCCGGGGAAAGGGGACCAAAAAAAAACTTCTATAGACGCAAAGATTTCTTCTGCTGGCAACGGCACCTTGTAACATTAGCAAATAGCATTTGGGAAGATACTTGATGACGACGGGATGATTGCATATTAGATGGAGGTTCAGGGGGATTGATATTTTCTTTCCTTTTTACTTTCTTAGATCTGTTAGTGTTTTGTACTATTATCAACCCAATTTCAATCATTTTCCTACACAAAATCTACCGCAACCGGTTAGCAAACTCTCTCGTGAATAATCAATGGAAGCAGAAGGGAAAAAAAGGACTTACTTTTCGAAAATGACGCCGAGGATCTCCTCGATATCACCAGAGTCGCCACGGCCTGTAATCCGTCCAAGACAGCTAGCAGCGTAACGGAGATGCTCCGCAGTCATTGTGATATCTGCGTCAAGGCCGAGATCCTCATTCTCAACCCCCCGCTCATTCTCGTGGCCAATGCCTCTGGCAATGTCGACATAGTCCTCTAGATGACCTCTGCATTCTACCAGAAGCTGTCTCTGGCGCTCAGTAACGCCGTGTAAGTCCTGGAGAGCTAGAGGAAGTGATGTCATGTTCTTGAATGACGAGACCAACTGATCTGCTACCCGTCTGACTCCACCGGGATCTTTCTGGTCAGAACCTTGAAACGAGGCAGCCTTACAGGATATGACGATAGGTTGTGTAGTCTCGAGACCAGTAGTCTTCTTCAGCACCTGGTCCCTGAAATTGTCTAGGAGAGTTTGGAGCTCCTCCTTGGAGACCATGTCCGTCTTGTTCACCACCACAATGCGCTCCTGACACTTAGCTGCTAAATCTAGGGTTTCCTGGTCATAACGGAGCTCATAGCCGCCTGACTGGTTTTGTTCGACGGCCACGAGAACAATGATTACATCAGACTGCACCGCCTTGGCTCTTGCTCTGCGGATACCTTCCTCTTCAACAGGTCCTAGTTTAGCGCTTTTCTGCCCGGCACTTGAGCAGTCATGCACAACATCAGCCCTAAATCCGGCCGTATCTGCAAACGTACAGAGATAGCCGCGTATATCGAGGTTGGCCTCGACTATATCACGAGTCGTACCTGCTTCTCCCGAGACAATTGACGCTTCTCGACCGACTATCTGATTCATGAGCGAGCTTTTGCCCACATTAGGCGGGCCCAGGAGGGCAATCATGATGCCACTACGTAAAAGCTCGCTTCGTTCACTTGCCAGTTCGTGCATTTCGATACTTTTCAAGATTTCTTGAACCAGTATAGTCACATTACCTAGGAGAGAAGCAGGTGATTCGTCAAAGTGTTGATCTTCTGAAAAGTCAATGAGCGCCTCCATCTCCGCGCGAGCCTGCAAGAGCTTGCGGCGCCAGTCGTCATAGGTGCGACCTAGAGAGCCGGATGCACCACGAACGGCGGCACGTCGCTGCTGCTCGGTTTCAGCCGACAGGACCTCGCTAAGGGCCTCTACTTGAGCCAGGTCAAGTCGGTCGTTGAGAAACGCTCGCTTGGTAAACTCACCCGGCTCGGCGTACCGGATACGTCCTGTGCTGGCGCATCGAGGTATCGCCGACAAGACAGCTTTCACAGTTGCACTCCCCCCATGCACGTGTAATTCCAATACATCATCCCCAGTGACTGTCTTCGGACCTGGAAAGTAGAGAACGATGGCCGCCGAGTCGAGCACGTCAGACCCACCTGAATCCGGGTGATATAACTTTCTCACAGTGGCATAGCGAGGTCTCAGGGGACCCCTTTCTGGGCATAGTCCTTGATAGATCTTACCACAGTTCTCTTAGCAGGATTCACCTCACGCTATCGAAGAGACACACCTACGTGTTCGCAGGAAGGCCCCGAAGCTCGGATGACTGCTATGCCGGCTTTACCTACGGCTGTGGACAGTGCATAGATAGTGTCATCCTGCTGTCTCAGGAGAGACCTACTCTCGGCAAGCTTCCCACCTCCATTGGGCCTCGCAGTCCCCGCGGAGAAGGACGCCCTTGCCTCCCAGCGGAGCGGAAATGCGCGAAGGGAGCGGGCCAGTGGGAAGGTCTTCCGGCATAGGAGCTCACATGCCGTCGCACACTTGATGGCAGTGCGATGCATGAGCCGAGCCTCCACAGGGTCCCTCTTTTACCAGAAGATACCCAAATGCGGGTAGGATCCAGAGGCCGCGAGGCCGATCTGCCGATAAGAAATCTTTTATTAGAAGAATTATGGGGAGGGGATTCGCGGATATCCGTGGAATGTCGACATGGAAGCATGCAAAAGAAAAAAAGAAAAAGAAAAAACATGCGATAGTGAAACAGTTATAGCCTGTTCGTTCTGTGCCATTAAGAAAGCTACCTGGGAAATGCTATGCATATTTATCTCGTTTTTGATTGGTTCACTTGGGAGATCCGCTTTTCTTTTGTGGCTGACCGCCTTGACCGCCTTTAAGATTTAGGACGGCAGAATCTTTTTTTTTTTTTTCCTTACCCAAGTCCCAGACTTCCTGCAAGCTCGCCGCCCCTCCAAACCATTCGCCTACTCTCAACCGTATCTATCATCCACACACATCAACAAGGCGCTAATTGCCCAAGATGAGTGACGAAATCGTATGGAATATAATAAACCAGAGCTTTTGGGTCAGTATTTAATATAATTCAGGTTTAATGCTGAAAATACCATGCTAACGTTAGTCTATCCAGTATGTGATAGTGCATTTTCGCCTTGATACAACTTGATCCTTTGGGGAAGTATTGAATCGCATACTGACGGATAACAGCTCCTTCAAACTAAAGTAATACATTGCTTGTCCAGAAGCTCTGATGTGGGATTGTTATATTGATCATTGACTAGAACGACGAAAGAGAAGACCTTCTGTCGAAACGAATACAATGTTACTGGACTATGTAACCGACAGAGTTGTCCTCTGGCCAACTCGAGATACGCCACAGTCCGCGCCTCGGCGAAGGGAACGATTTATCTATACATAAAAACAATTGTAAGCTGCTCGGCATACCTATCTATCATGTCTATTCTAATGTGTCCTAGGAACGAGCCCATATGCCGGCGAAGCTAGTAGGTTTCTCTTCTGCGTGCTGCATGGCTAACTCTAACATGACGGGTTCCAGTGGGAAAAAATCAAATTATCTGCGTCCTATCCCGAGGCGTTAAAGCAAATCGACCAGCTCCTCCAATTCTTCCCCCAGTTCCTGATCCACAAGGCCAAGCAGCGAGTCACGCGGTAGGTTCAACAAGCTGTCTGTCTCAGTCTCGAGGCTACGGACTAACCCTCCCGAAAGACTTACACAGGTAGCCATACGCACCAGACGTCTAGCAAAGGAAGAAGCCCGCCTAGGTGAGCGTATCGTACCAAAGCTAGCGCCCAAGGTCAGACGGCGTGAAGAGACCCGTGAACGAAAAGCAGAGGCGGCAGCCAAACTAGAACGCTCAATCGAGCGCGAACTTCTGGAACGTTTACGACAGGGAGCTTACGGTGACCAACCGCTCAACGTCAGCGAAACTATCTGGAAGAAGGTTCTCAACGCTATGGAGCGTGAGGGCGAAGGTATCAGGGACACGGACCTGGACCAGGGTATTGAGGAAGACGAGGACGAATCCGAGGACGGAGAGAGAGAGGTTGAATACGAAGAAGAGGAGGAGGAAGATGGAGCTGTTGAGTACATCAGTGACTTTGAGGAGAGCGAGGATGACCTTGAGGATATTGAGGATTGGCTGGGAAGCGAAGAATCAGACGCAGAAGATGTATCCGAGGACGACGAGAGCGAGGACGACGAGAGCGAGGACGAATCGACGAAAAAGAAGTCCGCGGCAGCTGGCGACAAGAGAAAGAGAGGCCAGGACTCTAAGGTAAAGCCGAAGAAGGTTATTCGCCGTACGGGTAGACCGGAGATGGAAGCGGTGCAGGAATTCGCCCACGAAAGGGCAGAGCTCGAGTTCTAAAAGTGCATTTCTTGGAGCGGGTATGATTTGTTAGGTAACGCAGAGCTTCGCAATTGCTGCCTTAATTTTGATACCCCCAACGCTACCTTAGGTACCTACTACTGGTAGTATACCACAGGTAGATAAGATAATATGGAAAGGGTTGTTAATCTATTGGACAATGGGCGACGTGGTGCGACACTGTCTCCCTCATGATGATGCAGATTTATTTGTGTACCTGAGGTTTGGTGCAATTCCCTGGCGCATAAAGGTTGTTTGTATGCAACGAACGAAGCGGGGCAACTCCACTATAATTATGCGTAAAACCCCCCCAATTCACCCCAATTTCTTAACACAAGACCAGTAGAATTAGCCAACCTTCCCCAGTCAACCTCCTTAGCGACTTTTCCAATTCCTTTTCATCCCACACAACAGACGTCAGCGAATTCGCAACCAACCACACCGTACCACATACCTGTCATATACAACATAGCGCCAGCTTCTACCATTTTCGAAGAACCCCCGTAGCGAAAACCAAACCGAAAGCGAAAACCTCAACCACTAACCCCTAGGTAGACCCTACTACCACACGCGTCTGTCTCAGAACACGTTCCCGTCGCGGACTGTTCCCTGCCTAAGGGACTCGGCAACATGTCGAACTGGTATAGCAACATCGTCGGCGCGACCACGTCCAAGATCTCCAACCTTCAACGATCATTCTTGAGCAGCGAAGCGGACGGCGACACGGAGGACGACACTCACGTTTGCAGGGTACTTCGCTCTTACTACATCGAGAAAGGACGGCCGTTTCCGGGATGGCTACCACCTGACCCTAAGGCTCCTCCGCCGGTTACGCCCGTATACTCGCAGCCCGCCCAGGTAGGATCGCGATACGGCGGTATGGCACAACAGCCCCAGACTGGCAGTTTGAGTTCGCTGTGGGACAACAATCCTGTCTCCCAACCCCAAGACGCACAGAGCTTGCGGAGGGGCCGCGGCGCGCCGCCACCATTGCGAAATTTGGATTCTAGAAATAGCCCGTTCCGGAACTCGGACCCTTCAGCAGCGGACCTCGGGCGAGAAGATGTACATGCAAGACCGCTCCCTTCGCAGAGAGCAGGAAGTTATCAGAGTGGCTCGGCCCCGGTCAGCGCGGGTGGAGGCTCAGCCCAGGACAGGTTGAAGCAGCGATTACTCGGAGGCTCAAGAACGGCCAGTCCGACGTCGGCTGGGCCGTTCAACCCGCCCGCGCAGAGAGGTGGAGACTACGAGGATAGGTTCGCACCCGGGGGCATGTACGATAACGGCAGCCGGGGTGGAAGCGACAGGCCCTTCATGGGGGCCAATGCTCCGTGGTCGAGCTCGGAGGATTTCTCTAGCTCCGGAGGCGGAGGACGGCTCGGAGGCCGACGGGCAGGGGGCCTGCCCAGCGGTCCTCGGATGAGATAATGGTTTGGACTAGCCAGAAGGAACGGACAGTCCCAAGCGACTTGTACTCCCAAGATGCTGGCATCGAATTCTTTTTCAAGCTTGGAGTTTGGAGTCAACCGTATCTTCCACTGCGACAGCATGGGTGGAAGATACGGAAAATCAAGAGAAGAAAAAGGCAAGGAGTTGTTGGCGTTCTCATGATGAAGCCTTTCGAACGCAACTACGATCACACATCAGGGCGGGGAAGAGCCGGCGACGACCAATATAAGAGTCGTACTCATCACCCACCCACTTACGACTTTAACAACATGTACGTGTACTAAATGGGACGGGCACTTAATAGACAGGCATGGTGAGCTAGACGTTCAGCATTCCGCATTGAAGGAGTTGGAGAGTTGGGGAGTCTTTTTGCACAGCATGGGGGGGGGAAGGGAAGGGAGAAGGGAATCTAGTAGGTAGAATACAAGAACCATATACATACATAACCTAATACACAGTCTTCATCAAATATACGTACAATACAATACAATGCAGTACATACAATTTGCCTATTGCATTGCAGTGGCGAGTGACAACTGGCATTCCCAGCATGGATCATGATAATTCTGTTGCCTAAGTACGGCGTTGGTGTTGGTGTCATCGTTTACGTGTTCAGGGGGTGCTAGGAGGTAGTGTAGGTAGTATGTATGTATCACGCAGTCTTTGTGGCTGGGCAGGTGACAAGTTTAGCAGGTATAGGGCGGATACCAGCAAGTATCGGTACCAGAGCGACAGTGTTTTAGGACGGCATTTTACGGCATCTTCAAAGTGGCAGTACCGATGGTGGTCCCCCTCCATGCAAGTGCTGAACAATGAGCTCACGTTTATAGGGTGGGGTGGGTGCCTTCCGACTTACAATTCAACAACGGTCCCTGCGACTTTTGATGCTCACATGTCCCGACAGCTGCAGTAAAAAACCCACCAAGAGTGGCAGCAGCGTCCCTCATTCCGGAAACTTACCTATAGGTACCTAGGTTAGTATTACCTACCTCCTACCTCCTACCTCCCTACCTTAATTCCTTTTATTCTTTTTCTTTCCTCTTTCTTTCTAAATCCCATGATAAAACTTGGACCTCATCATCAACAATTACCTACTAGTTTTAGGCATCTCTTAACTGTTGCAGCACACCATCTCATCCCACCTGATCGATCCATTGACCCGAGAGCTGGCGATGACATCAGGTTCCCCACCAGGTCAAGCTAGCTCACCAACGGGCAGCTTCTTCGCTATGAGCGATGACGAGGAGGGTGAATATGAAACCATCACGCATACCGAATCCGGCCGAGGCGTCAAGCTGCTATTTTCCAAGAGCAAGGTCTACATCCATCCCACACCTTCGGCCAAGGACAACATATGCGGTTATGTAGCCCTGCTGCAGCAGAAGGGCCACCACGGCGGCGAACGCCCTTCCTCGTCCTCGTCCCGCGCTTCCGAATCCCCGGCCTCGTCTGACCTCCTGCTCGCCTGGCTCCCGGAAGCTTCTTTAGGCGAAGCAGCAAGCATCTACGTAAAAGTAGACCTGACCGACGGCGATTCTCCCCCGAGACAGAGCTATCTTGTACCACCACCTCCTACGGTCACCACCCATCGAGGCTCCATCGGCCACTATGCCTTTGCGATTCCCGTCAGCGCAATATACTCCCTTCTCGTGCGGCCCCCAAGTCTAGGGTGGTGGTTCGGATCCCTCGTCATCAACACCAGGGCCGGGGACAGCTTCCCAGCCCTGTTCTTCCACGACAGCGAGTGTCAGTCGACGATACTACAGAAGAAGAAGCGAGCCAAGGAGAGCTTCGACCCCTTTGGTGAGAATGGGCAGATGTTCTGGGGAGGCGATGAGGTGCTCCGCTGGCTGAAGCGCTACGTTCGCATCGAGAGAAGCGGTGCGGAGCCGAATATCTATCTGGTTGAGCCGACGAAGGAGGACAGTGAGGCCTTCGGCGGGAAACTGACATCCAGTACGCCTTCTACAATCGGCCGCCAGGACAGTTCGCAGGGCATATCAGCGCGAGGTGCCGCGGGGGCATCGCCCGCAGGCTCGAGCCGGCAAGGCCACGATGCGGGTATGGATCCGGTCATGAAGTTTGTGAAGGAGACTGGCTGGAACCTTATGGAGAAGTTCAGCAAGGTTACCACGTTCACGCGGAGGACGGCGCAGGACATCATCGAGAACCCCAAGATCCCGCCCCAGGTGCGCAAGCTGCTGCGGAACCCCGAGGTACAGACTATACAGGATGAGTTTGACAGCGCCAGGATATACCTAGCGCGGTGGGCAATGGGTATTGCCGAGCAGAGCGAGCGCGATCGGAGCCAGAGGATATGGACCGCGCGCGATGTCATGGAGATGGAGGATACCGACGTGGGGGAGTTTGAGCTGCTAGAGACAACGAGCTCCATGTCGCTCGAGGAACGGAGGAGGCCCGTGACCCGGAAGGAGTGGGACAGCTTCTTCGATCCACACTCTGGCAGACTGGCGATCACCGTGGATGAAGTCAAGGAGCGCATTTTCCACGGGGGCCTAGACCCGGACGAAGGGGTGCGCAAAGAAGCGTGGTTGTACTTACTCGGAGTATACGACTGGTATAGCACGGCTGAGGAGCGAAAGGCACAGATCGCGTCCTTGAGAGATGAATACGTGAAATTGAAGGCGTCGTGGTGGGAAAGGCTGGTAGATCTTGGTGGCGAGGGAGAAGAGGGAGAGTGGTGGAGAGAGCAGAGGGCAAGGATTGGTAAGTTGATTATCGACCATATAACTTCACTACTTATATATGTGCTTACGTTGGCTTTAGAGAAGGATGTACACCGGACAGACAGGACTGTCCCTATATTTGCTGGGGAGGACATTCCTCATCCGGACCCAGACTCCCCCTTCGCATCCGTGGGGACGAATGTCCACATGGAGCAACTGAAGGACATGCTCCTTACCTACAATGAGTATAACAAGGACCTTGGCTACGTCCAGGGCATGTCCGACTTGCTCGCGCCGATCTACGCTATCATGCAAGACGACGCCATTGCCTTCTGGGGCTTCCAGCACTTTATGGACCGGATGGAGAGGAACTTCCTGCGCGACCAGTCGGGCATGCGCAACCAGCTCCTAACGCTCGACCACCTCGTGCAGTTCATGGACCCCAAGCTGTACGCGCACCTGCAGGCGGCCGACAGCACCAACTTTTTCTTCTTCTTCCGCATGCTGCTCGTATGGTATAAGCGCGAGTTTGGCTGGATGGACGTGCTTCACCTGTGGGAGGTGTTGTGGACCGATTACCTCACCAGCAGTTTCCACCTGTTCGTCGCGCTGGCGATCCTCGAGAAGCACAGAGATGTGATCATGACGCACCTACAGCACTTTGACGAGGTGCTTAAATACGGTATGTTTCTTCTTTTTACCTTTACTTCTGCGTCGCATCATCTTACCAACCCTGTTACTGAGAATGGAATACTAATATTGCACGCTAGTCAATGAACTTTCGGGCACAATAGACCTCGAGTCGACGCTCATCCGCGCCGAGGTCCTGTTCCGGCGCTTCCAGCGCCTCATCGAAGCCATCGATAAGAAGCAGAACTTTCCGGCGCCGCGTCTGCTCTCGAGCTCGTCGCCATCACCACCTCCTGTGACCCCTTCTCCCTCAACGGCGG
Organism: Biscogniauxia mediterranea; assembly: GCA_018398605.1. Lineage (NCBI taxonomy): Eukaryota > Fungi > Ascomycota > Sordariomycetes > Xylariales > Xylariaceae > Biscogniauxia > Biscogniauxia mediterranea. Next base: position 1,045,438 of record JAGXTR010000005.1, read on the forward strand.
CAGAGACTAATACTACGCCCCGAAGAAATAACGGCAAGGCGCCTGAGGTGCAGACTAATAATAAGAAGACGATCACACCCGAGCTGAGGCAGTTGCTCAGCAAGCAGGTCGAAGTGCTGCCGAAGAAGGTGGGACAGAAGAAATGAAGCTAAGGTAACTAGGGTAAGGTAGACTGGCGAAGGGGAAAATGCGAAGTGGAGGTTTACACTGGCGTGTATGATTACCTAGGTATATAAGGATAGGAAATGTGGCACATGAGGATGGAAGGCGTAATGTAAATGTGGTCGTGGTGTAGGCATCACGGGACATGGGAGGAAAAGACGGAGTCAGAGAGCGTGTATAGGAATTTAAGTTCTATTCCACACACGCGCGCCGGAAGTGCATATACACGCAATACGTAAGGCATGGTTCGTTATCATACCTGAGTAGGTAGACATACAGACAGGCAGAGCCATACAGAGAGCTACCGGTCGGCCTTCAGGGGGTAAGGGGCACTTGATTCTAGGTTACATACCTGCTCAGGGGTATGTGTATAGGGGGGGGGGGGAGGATTTAAGGAAGTGAACAAGAAAAAAAGGAGAGATTCATCATGGACGTATTTTATGAGATATCGCAAGGATGAGATATATATACAACACCCCCTTAGGTTAGGGGAATTCAACATAACATACCTACCTACATACCTAACCTTGGTAGTCATACTATAATGATAGGGGGGGGGATCACTATTAATAACGCTTTTCCACGTCTTAAATGTTTTACACCAGTTGCTGAAAGAAACCTGATATTTGAAATCGACTAAGTTACCTTTGCGCTTTCATGCAAAAAATATAAAAAACATTCCCGCCATCCCTCTCTTACCCCCCCCTAAAAAAATCCCCCCAATAATATGATACAAGGTTGATATAGCCTAGCCGTACACTAACAGATAAGAAGATAGACAGACGAGTCGCCTTATCACTTTCCTTTCTTGCCCGTTTCGATTGATATTATCCGCTCCCCCCCAAACAAAAGAAACACCCCCCCCGAATTTAGAAAAGGGCCTAGACGTAGGACGGCGGGCCTGATCTATTCTTGCGCCAGAGAAGCCTAGCTCTGCTACACTAAGCTGACATATTTCAGAGTAGCTTTTCTCTTTCCTTCTCATCTTCTTTCCCTTGTGGCAAGGAGGGGGGGAGAGAAAGAGAAAGAGGAGGTATGATCGTCTCCATCCATCTCCCGTTTTCCGGCATTTCCCCCGGGGACCGGATAACTTATCTCCCCCCTCCCCCCCCCCCCCCCCCCTTCCCCTTTCAAGCGAGAAACCCCAGGGCCTAGAATTCCTGCTCCTCCTGGAAGAACATGCCGAAGCTGATGATGGTGCCGTAGATCAGCAGGCCGCCGATGATGCACATGACCATGGCGCCGATTTCGATGAGGTGCGAGTGCGCGAGGACGGCGGGCAGGGCTGTGGTTGTTGTTGGAGGTTAGTCTAGTATATTCTCACATCCCATCACATCACGTCACGCTCGCGCGTTGCAGATGATAAACTTTTAGAAAACAAGAACCCCCATCCTTCCCCCCTCCCCATCCGGAAAGGAGGAAGAAGAAAGAGAAAGAAAAGGTAAGGAAAGAGAGAGAGAGAGAGAGAGACGTACCGATACCCATGACGACGAGGAAGCCGGTGCAGAAGCGGCCGAGGTCGAGGACGGCGTTGCCGCCCGAGCTCTCGACGAAGTCGTCGGGGTTGGCGCAGCGGCCGCAGATCCAGTTGGGCAAGGGGGCGAGCACGTACGTGGCCACGACGAGCAGCGGGTAGTAGACCTTCCACAGCGCGCACGACAGGATCACCAGCAGGAACCCGACCGCCAGCACGAACGACAGCGCGATGATCGTCTTGAGCCCCGCGGACGGCATCATGGAGGGCGAGAGAGAGAGAGAGAGAGAGAGAGAATGGGATGAGACGGGGGGATATATAGGAAGGTTGTTGTATGGGGGGTGGTAGGGTAAGTTGAGCACTTCTTCTGGCTTTCGCTTCTTTTTCTTCTTCTTCTTCTTCTTCTTCTTCTTCTTCTTCTTCTTTTTCTCGCTTTAGGGGACCAGAGCGAGTGCGCGCGGTGAGCTTTTTCTCGGGCGCGCGGGTGCGAGAAAATGGTGTTGCGATGTTAGGTCCGGCTGTTCGGGTACGGCGCGCGAAATGATGGATGGATTTGATCTTGTGATTCTATTTATATGTGCTGTCGGTCGCTTTCAATGTTCGTGTTCTATTAAATCGGAAAAAAGAAAGTTCGTTGTCGGGTAGTCGAGGTCGTCTCTATATTCGGAGAGTTGAGAATGCGGAGGGATGGGCGAAGTAAAGCCGTGGTCGTGGTCGTGGTTTATGTAATAGAGATGATGATGGATAAGGTAAGAGGTATGTAGGTAGGTAGTAGTGTAGTAGGTTAGTAGCGGCCTGACTAAATTGACGGTGCCTTCGGATAAATTGACGGTGATCCACCCACACTAAACCCGATATCGCTAGTCAGCCATGATACCCCCCACTAGGTACAAAGTCCACAGAATTGGAGGTACTAAAATTATTGAAAGTTATCGCGTCGCGTAGGTAATACTGCTTCCTTCACCTTTTACCACAGTGCAACCTGCATTTGAATGAAGCTTCTCGCACAACTCAAATGGATTCCATTGCCGACCTTTCGTTGTTATTAAATAACGATACCCCCCCAAATAACCCTGGTCCAAGGGGGGGCCTCTTGGAGACGTGGAATACTCACATATTGGAAGTGATTGAAGTGATTGAAGTGATTGAAGTGATTTGCGACGTGTGGTTCTCACTATAGCGAGACAAAATGGGTACCTAGATTCCTACGGACTTTGTACCTGGTAAGGAGTGCTAGAGCTGACTAGCGATATTTGGTTTAGTGTGGGTGGATCACCGTCAAACTATCCGAAGGCACCGTCAATTTAGTCAGGCCGGTTAGTAGGCTCTAAGTTGCAGGATGTTGTCGTCAGCCTTGGCTCCTTCTGCTACTAGGTACCTACCTATTGTTACCACCGCTGCGCGCTGCACGCTGATATGTACATCTGGGCAGTCCTACCCGCTAGCGTACATAGGTAGGGTCATAGGTAGTACCTACATGTAGGTACTACTTGCCCACCTGGAGAGCTCGAGCCACAATTATTTAAGGCATCCCTGTAGTGTAACAGAAATGTGGCTGGAATTCCCCTCGTCTCTACCCCCCTGCACAGATCGGTACGTACCTATAGTGACTTTGTTACCTGGGGATGCTGTACGGTGCTAACCCCGAAAGGGAACGGGCATTGACGAAGCTCTTAAGCTGCCTTGCGGATTTGGGGGGGGGAAGGGACCTTACCTAACCAGAGCTTCTATCCAGCCTTGCCTTGCATTCCGTTTCCCACCTCTTCAAGTTCAACCTTTACTATACCTCGACCACGACCACAACGTCCTCTCCTCTATAAATCACCCATCAGCTTCTCATACTGCCAGACCTCCCCTCTCCTCCCTCCCCGACGCCTAACATACCAATCACGAGCCTGCCACCATGTTCCGAAACAATTACGATAACGATTCCGTCACATTGTAAGCTAACCTACCTATCTACCTATGACCTAACTATGCATCCCGGTTAGCAGCCCATATGCTAACAGACTTTGCAGCTCGCCGCAGGGCAGAATATTTCAGGTCGAATATGCCGCCGAGGCCGTGAAGCAGGGTTCAGTAGTGGTCGGTCTGACGAGTAAGACGCACGCAGTTCTAGTCGCTATCAAGGTACGGAACCAACGAAACGAATATATATAGTTATATATACATATATACATGTGCAGTAGAGCTGACTACGGCGGGTTCTTGGTTATCTCTAGCGGAACGCAGAAGAGCTATCATCGTACCAGAAGAAGCTGTTCGCCGTAGACGAGCACGTCGGCCTAGCCATCGCGGGGCTCACATCGGACGCCCGTGTGCTGTCCAACTTCATGAAGCAGCAGTGCCTATCGCAGCGGCTAACCTACGACCGCGCGATGCCCCTCGAGACGCTCGTGTCGCTGATCGGCGACAAGGCGCAGCTCAACACGCAGCACTACGGCAAGCGGCCCTACGGCGTGGGCCTGCTCGTCGCCGGCGTCGACGAGACGGGGCCCCACCTGTTCGAGTTCCAGCCCAGCGGCCTGACGCAGGAGATGCTCGCCTGCGCCATCGGCGCTCGCTCCCAGATGGCCCGCACCTACCTCGAGAAGAACCTGGACAAGTTCGCCGCCTGCGGCCGCGACGAGCTCATCCGCCACGGCCTCCGCGCCCTCAAGGAGACCCTCGTCCAGGACCGCGAGCTCACCCTCGAGAACACGAGCGTCGGCGTCGTCGGCCTCAAGGAGCCCGGCAAGAAGGCTCTCGAGCCCTTCAAGGTCCACGACGGCTCTGACGTCAAGGATTGGATCAACAGCGTCGCCGACGAGGCCGAGGCCGAGGCGACCGCTGAGGGCGAAGGCGGCGAGGGCGTCGAGGGCATGCAGGTCGATGAATGAGGGGAGTAGCTGGGCTACGGAGCGGTGCATGAGTGAGTATGTGTGGTTTCAGGACGAGCTTTACGAGAGAGGGAGACAGAGAGGACAGGGAGGAAATAAATGACCGATATGGTTGCATTTCTGTTTCTCCCCCTCCCCCACCCAAAGTGGCTTAAAAAAAAAAGGGGGGGGGGGGGGGAGGAAACATGCCGCGGGTAAGCGCCCATCCCCGAGGGAAAAGAAAAGAAGAAGAAGAAAAAAATCCACCCTCTAGATGTACAAATAGATCTAGGCAACCAAGGCGAAAGATGAAGAATAAGAAAGAAAAAAAAATTAACAAGAATTAACAATAAGGAAGCATAGAAAGAGAAAAAAAAATGGGGGAGGGGGTGAGGGGTGAAGGATGTAAGTTGCAAAGTGAACTGACTCCCTATATCAACCAGTCCCATCACACAACAATGTTCGCGGGTCAGAAGAAAGAGGTAAAGAATCACTGCTACACTTGAGGCGTAGGTCGGTAGGTACTTGTAGTAGGTATTTCTCTTTTTTTTTTCACTTTTCTTTTCTTTTCTTTTCCTTTCTTTTCTTCTTCCATTTCTTTTTCTCTTGATTAGGTACCTATAAAAAAATAAACCCCCAAAACCCCCCTAAATCTCATCCTCCTCCTCGTCGAAGTCGTCCTCCCGGCCCATCTCGTACAGGATGCGGCCGCCGCCCCCGCCGGCCCCGACGTCGGTCTGCGCGTCGAAGTAGGGCAGCACGACGCCCTCGCGGTCGCGGCGCTGCTTCTCTGTCAGCCCGAGGCTGAACGTCGTCTCGGGGGGCTCTTCTGCTCCTGTCCCCGCCCCTGCTCCTGTTCCTGTTCCTGTTCCTGTTCCCGCATCCTCCTTTCCCCTTCCTTCGCTCGGGTCCCGGAACGCGGGGTGGTCGGATAGCAGGGCTATGCCGGACGTCGCGGCGATGGCTCCTGCTGTCGTCGTCGTCGTCTTGCTGTTGCTGTTCTTCGTCGTCTTGATGGATGATGATGAAGGAGGCGGCACAAGCACAAACTTCTCGGCGACGCTGCGCCCGCTCCGCCGGCGAAGCTCCATCTCTAGCACCAGGCCACCACCACCACCACCACCACCGGCCACCACATCTTGTACTACTACCCCCGCTTGTTCTTCTTCTTCTTCTTTTCCCCCTTCCTCGCCTCTTCCTCCTTTCCCCTTGCCCTTCAGCCCGACCAGCACGCCCTCCCGGCCCTCCGCGAGGCCCCACCCGGGCTCGGGGCGGCTGAGGTCCCAGGCGCGCCGGCGGGCGGCGGCGTGGCGCAGGCAGGAGACGCGGAGGACGGCCGTGGCGAGGTGGGCGAGGGTGGCGAGGGGCGGGGGCGCGTACTCGGATTCGGAATACGCGGATGCGGGGGAGAGAGACAGGGGCACGTCGGCGTGGTAGACGGCGACGAGGGAGATGGCGGGGGAGGGGATGAGGCCGGAGAGGAAGAGGGGGAGGGCGGACGGGGAGGTGGCGCAGAGGGGGTTGAGGACGTCGATGATTAGGAGGGTCTCTGGAGGAAAGGGGGAGAGAGAGGGGGGGGATGTGAGTTACTGTTGAAGAGAGGGGGGGAGGGGGAGCGGGAGGGGAAAAAACGTACTATGTTGGTGGCCGGCTGCCCCGGAGGGGTAGTGCGCGGTGATCTCGGCGCGCAGGGCCTCGGGGTCCTACCCCGCGCCCTGACGAATATGTCGGCGTCGGCGGGCTTCCGGAGCGTGGCGAACGAGACGAATATCACTTTGCTCTTGGATATCTATGATGAGGCAGAAAAGAGGGGGGGGGATTATTTTAGTGCCATGTCTCGCTTATTACTCATATATATATATATATATACGGACGATAACTATCTAGGGCACTAACCCGTCCATGGCTTATGCGAGATACGTGAAATAAATGTGACGGCGACAGAGGAGAGGGAGGGGTCGGGTTGGATTTCGTATAGTGCAGATGAAGAACATTTAAGGGGGAGGACTAACCTTGGCCCTAGTCATGAACTCGCAGACCACGGGCTTCGCGCTCTGTTCCAGAGTGTCGAGGACTAGGGTCAGGGGGCTGGCGCTATCGCGCAGGTTGAGTAGTTTCTGCAGCAGGAGGAGCGCATGCGATCGCGCATGTTGCGACTGCGCCGATGACGGCATTGTCTGGTGAGGATCCTCGTAACCCTAGGTAGGTAGGTAATAGATGCCGGGCACCCAGTCAACTCATGTAAATGAGTGGATGGGTATGTATGTCGGGTATGAATTTTCAGATAATTTTGAGTTGCGGTATGGTTTTCCGTATAAGTAAGAACCAGAAGGTGGTTTTTTTTTGCCCTTTCGAGAAGCTGCTTGTAAGTCTCTTATTGCGTCTTTAGATAAAATCGATGTGAGTGGAAGTACGGGTTAGAGGTTTACTAGATTGGAACTTCAGAGATATAATTGAAATTCTTACCCGCATTTTAGCGTTAAAGGCCCCTGCAATGAGGTAGTACGGGCTTAGTGCCAATGCCTTTTCCATAAAATTATTAGGCTCGGCTGTGTTAATGATCAGTCACGTGCCTTTAACAACCCTTAACCGGCTCAACTTGTAAGAATTTCTGGATATTCACATGGAAACCCAACCAAAAGTATAATATTTATAAGTAGATTTATATGAGTTACGAACGGTGGTTAGAAGTTAAAAGAAGGTCGTGGCCTTAGCGGGACAGTGACGAGAATCTCGAGGTCCTCTCGGACAAGCAAGCTTTTACCTACTATGCCTTGAGCCTTTTCTACTCGAGGTTAAGAGTGCTCTGCAGAAAACAAAAAAGCCACATCATAACATAAACCACATGTCATAACCTATGAAACAACCGAGTATAGGTAGTAAACCAGATTGCGTAGCCGAAGCGTACCTACGTGTCAAAAAAGAAAAAAGGGGGGGAAAAAAAGAAGGAGAAAGGGCATTCCATTTGCATATAACACGTCCGTAGTTCGCGAAACCTTGCGTGCCCTGTCCAGTCCACCGAAGAAAAGAAGAAGAAAAGAATCCCGCCGAAGTATACCTAGAATCTCAAGAACAGCTATCAAAATCACCTTACCGGGGAAGCAACGCCAGCCCTTAAACTCCAGACTTTCAAGTACCGTAGGGAGAAAAGTCCAACCGTACGCCTCGTCGTTCATATCTTACATTCCCAACCAAATCCCCTCCCTATCATGACCTTACTCAGCGGCACCCAACCCCCTACTGGGAAGAGAGAAAAAAAAACAAGAAGACTGAGTAAACCCCTTATATAATCTCGTGAAACCTCGAGTCTCTAGGGGGGCTCCGGCCTTGGCTCGTCACAGTCGATGGAGTAAATGTCCTGGTTTGTCTCGGGGGCGTGAGTGGAGTCCCTGGCTGTCGGTCCCTCGCCTCGTCGCGGAAATACTCATCTTCGCTCTCACTGCTTAAGGGCGAGACGGGTTCTCTCTGGTGGCTCAAGGTCTGGTCATCTGAGATTGCGCGGCGCACCACGTTATTCTGGACCCTCCCGGCCAATGCGACCGACTGCATGCTACGATCGTCGAGACTTGTCGAGCGACTGTTTCCCAGCATACCCGAGAGGGCTGCGCCGCCGATAAAGCTCTTCCTAGATGGATTCTCCTTGAACCTTTCGTCGACTAGAGATTTCGATCCCCTTGAGAAACGGGTCTTGAACCAGGTTCTAACTCTACCGGTTGGTGATCGTTCATTAGGCGACTTTGGCCAACTGTCTTGGGGGTCACCACCTGCTTCTCGTGGAGGAACATGGTGTATTTGTGGGAGGGGTACACGGACAGGTTGTCCACTGCTATTTATGGTAACCAATCTTGGTGGCTCTTCGGGATCCTGATGGTTTTCTTGGTGGCGATTAACGGCCAACCTCTGCTTTTCGACCCGAGCAAGGCGTTTCTGTTCTGCTTTTGCGGTCTTTTCTTCTTCCTTCTTGGCTCTAGCCTCTTTCTTCTCCTCGGCTTTCCTCTCCTTCTGCTCCTGTCTGTCTTGGTCTGCGTCTAGAGTTAGCATGACGATGATACAAGGGACAAGAATGTCTGACCTCTCAGTTTTTTGGTGATATCCTGAATCTCCCTTTGGTGAGCCTTTTCGATATCCTCCTCCTCCTTCTTCTTCTCCATCTCTAGTCGTAATTCTATCTGTCTTGCATGCTCCTTCTCTGCCTTTTCATTGATCTCATCCAGAACAGGTCGGACCCTTCGTTCAGCAATCGCGTTGATTTCTTCTCGATCCATAAACCTTCCAGCACCAATATCAATCATCCCGGACTTCTGGCTTCCGCCACCAATGGTTCGGGACTGCGCCGCAGCATGCGCTTTTAGCTCCCATTGGGTCAAGGTAGAGGGAGGTATCATGCCCGTTTCGGCCGTTATCTTCTCATCCATTCCCTTCAGTCTCTCATGAACGTTTCTCTGGGCTGCTGCCAGCAGTGCTGCCTGGTCTTGCTGTCGTTTGACCTCGTCGACCTCAGAGAGCTTGCTGGAAAACAAAGACATTTGCTGTCTTATTTGTTGCGATCGCTTGCGATCTTCGATGACGGCACCGTCGCTAGACGACCTTTTCCGCAGTTTACCCCTTACTGAAAAAAGGTGCATAGGTAGAATACTCGTCCCATAGTACTCGAGATAATCTCGATTACTAGAATTCCCTTCTTGCATCTTGGCGAGACGAGCCTGAGCTTGTTTATAAGCTGCATCCTGTAAGGTAGTAACCTGGACAGGCTGTCCGTCGTCGCTGATACTGCTAGATATATCTAGCTCATTTCGCGATGCAGTAGCACCAGCATGCTGTTTCTTGGCCTCAATCATACGCTGTTGTTGACTATACATCTTCTTGGCCATGGCTACAGCGGAGGCGTGGAGCACATCGGCCCTCTTTTGTTCATCGACTTCGCTCTTGACTGGGGGTCGGTACGTGAACATTTGCCTGGACATGGCAGTATATGGAGTAGTGCTGCCTTCTTCACTTGGTCTGGGAGAACGTAATGGCCCATGTGCTCGCGTTGCAGCAGTTAATGCGTTGGCAGCAGCATTTGCTTCATCCGGATATGATTCCTTCGGAGTCGGGTTGGATTTGGCCCTCTGGCGACTTGCGACAGCACCCTTGGCAGCAAGCACGGACTTCTGCCGCTCTACCGTGTCTGCGCAAACGCTGCGAGGTGTTGTACGATCTGACTTGAAGGCGAGGTTGGCTGCAGAGAAGCCGTAATCGGTTGTTGAAGGCTTCCAGGCAGCGGCGCTCTTTGCAGCCTGTGAAGCAAGTAGAGCAGCCTTTGCTCCGTAACTGCTGGCGACAGGCTCCCGGGAGGGCGCTGGTTTGTAGTTATTTGCCATCATGGCTGGAGTTGAAGTTAATGCCCAAGCCGACTTGTCCGGCGTTGCCGGTATTGTAGTTTTATTGTTGGTGCACCACAATCCAACTATTGTAAGCAAATCCTTGGGCTGGGAGGCCTACCGGCAAGAACTGGACTGGGTAGGTAGGTAAATATTTGGGTTCTGTCTGTGGGAGTGTCCCTCGAGGGACTGAGAGAATGTCAGTGGCAGCATTGCGAAATAAGAGATGGGGAAAGGTAAGGTTTGCGACTTGCGACTTGCAACTTGCGACATGCGATTTGTGGTACAGAGGCGGCTTACCTGGCGACTTTGAAGCGCGTGTCGTCACTTGGTGTTTAGATGGAGTGTCTCATTGGTTGCCGGGCTGATGGGCTGGGAGACTATACTAAGATCGACATAGACAATAATGACAAGGAGGATGGTGAGTTCTTGCTAGCGATGCAAGATGGAGTGATCAGCGCACACAAGTTCGGATCAAAAGAATAACAAATACATAACGTGGGGTTTTGCTTAGGTTGGGTCAATAGCTTGAGGTTCACTATGTAGGTAAGATAAAGTCCTAGGCTACCTGGGTAGGTGTAGGTTCGGTACTTAAAGATGGACTAAGTAAGGTGGGAAGACCTATAATAGGTAGTGTATTGTACTAGCGAAGGATGTAGTTGAGAAGCATCAATGTATAGCAACATCTGTGGCTAAGAAATATTATTAAAAAAAGGTCAAGGAACAAAGGGATTTTCCATAGCATATATACTAGGAAGAAAAAGCCTACCTAGGCAGCTAGGTTAAGAATATGTAAGTTTGGATACATCAACGTCTAGTGACTTGAAGAGATGATTGCTACATTGAATTTGAAATTTAGAAGAACTACAGGTACTACAAGACCTATGCCTGTGTATGTCTGTGTACGGTATCTATCTGTCTGTGTCCAGCATGCTGCTTCCTTCTCGTGTATTTAATCATCTACATAATTACGTCATTGTCCTCCCGCGTGATAAGGTACTTGTAACCTATCTACAAAACCTGTAGCCTGTCTACAAAGCCTGCACCTGCTAACCTTAGTAGACCCCCTTAAAGCCCCTGCACCCACATCGCTAGAGTAAATAGACTTTGGCACTAAAACAGTGCTTTGATCAGTGGTAGCCGAAGAGTGCATCAATGGTAAGCATCATCTAGTGTAGTAGGTTAGGTACACTACTAGGTTAGGTAGTTAGTTAGACCTGTGCACTTTCGACCAAGATACCTGCTTGTGAATATAGTAGTTGGAAGCTACTGTAGCTCGTGCCATGTCGATCAAGGTCTCAAAAAAGTGGAAGTTATGCGGGGGTGGAAATGGTTCCTGCAAGCTGCAGCTGGCGGTACGTACTCTGCCACTCTGCCACTCTGTCACTCTGTCACTCTGTCACTCTCGGGTCGAGAACCTTGTCCTCATCATCCCTGCTCCTGTATACACACCATCTACACTACAACTTTGCCTACCTAGTACCTACCTATCTACCTACCTACATAACCTACAACCTACATATCTGGATTCTGGATTCTGGATTCTGATTTTTGATATCTGATTTCTGATTTCCAACTTTGAATATTCCTTCACCTACAAATGTCAAGATTCCCCCCCCCCCCCCCCCCCCCCCCTCCAATACTACATACTAGGTATGTAGGTTACAACCTTCCAACCCCATAGCTGGTCATGCGGTCTTGGTGGACATAAATTTAGGTACTTTTGTACCTAGTTGTGAGCGCACCCTCTCTCTCTCTATCTCTCTTCAACCCCGATGTTACTTCACAGTGAACCTAGACTTGTTTTCTTCTCGTCTAGGTTACAGGTTCAGTATTCTTGTCAACAGTCTAGTGATTTAAGCCTTGTTTTTTGATACCACCTGTACTGGCATAATGTTGTGCAGCTGAGTACAGCTAGACCCAATCAAATAAACTCAGCGCGTGTCAATGTCGTTAACGCGTCTGTGAGCCAGTCCCGACAGACAGACGTGGGGTGGGGTATAACGGGCAGCTCAATTAGGTATTATCTTGATAAGAGCTTATCGACAGGGAAGACTGGAGTATCTGCATATATTGATCTTAGGTTAGGTAGGTTACCTAGGTACCTACACTAATTCCTACAGGGCTACCACTGTTGTGGCAACTCTTCGACATAATCCTTCCATCCTTCACTCTCTTTTCCCTTTTACCTTTTCTTTTCTTTTTTTTTGTCGTCTGCTTTGCATACCTAGCCATGCACCAAGTCGCACTGGTATTGTCGTGCAACAGTTACACCCTCACACAGCTACACCTTCATATGACCACAAGTCCCTACCTAGCTAACCTGTGATCGGCGCCAGCATCATGGGTCGGCTCTCTCGGCCACGGGCTATGGCCCGTCGCCCCAAATCTGGCATGCAGGTTGAATATGCACAGGTCAACGGTTTGTGACATGTCTCCCATCCCATGTTTGTGATGACAGTGTGTGTACTAACCCAACACCATTGCAGAGCCCTTCCCCAAGGCACTTCTCGAGTTCTTGTTCGCACTACCCGCTGCTGATGCTGCTGATGCTGCTGCTGAACGTCCCCCAAAACGAGTTCGAGTCGTCAATGTTGAGCCGATAGTTGTCGCACGGGAATCACTCACCCTCTCTAGACCAACGCAGCCAGACATTCCTGTAGCTAACAGAGACGGCCCAACATCCTATGCAAACGTGGGCCAATATCTCAAACTCAACTATGACGAGTCCGCCCAGACCCTAGACGTCTGTTCGCACCCCCAATCTCAGTTTGGTGCTTTCAAGTCTCGTCTATCTCTCGGCCAATCTGCATTCACCCGTCAACTCTTGACAGTACTACAAGTAGTATCCCGCAGTCGTGATGACCCAGCCGACGAAGGCGCCCTCTGGGTTGCCACCAATATTGCCATAGAACAGGATGGCGATGGCAGCACTGATAGCATTCATTTCACCTTTGAGTTGAACTGGAATCCTGCTTTATATCATTTGCGTACTGTGGCTCAACGTTCCCTAAGCCAGCAAGTTCTGGACACCTTTGCGTCGCCAAGTCGTGATCATGGCAACACCACCGAAAAGCTCTTACCCCAGGCTTTCTATGAAGCAGCATTCATGCCTGATGAGAGCTACCCAGAACTACCATCTGATGCTGTTGTGGGGCTCAAGTCAAAACTATACCCATTCCAACGCCGAGCCGCACAGTGGCTGCTGATGAGAGAAGGGATGAAGTTTAGCACCGATGATCAAGACAAAACATCGCAGCTTGTACCTCACTCAACACCCTTGACCTCCGATTTGCCACTCTCGTTTAGGTTATTTCAAGATGCTGACGGTAAGGCAGCCTACATTAGCGATCTTTACCATATCGTGACCAAAGATATCAGTCAGTTTCAGCAATTAGAGAATGGCCTCAAGGGTGGAATTCTTGCTGAAGAAATGGGATTGGGCAAGACTGTTGAGATCATAAGCTTGATATTGATGCATAAGCGCCCCCCGTACCCGCCTACAATTGTTAATCCCCATACAAATCAGGAAGTACGACCAACTGGGGCCACCTTGGTCGTGACGCCAGCCACACTGCTAAAGCAATGGCTCTCTGAATTCGAGAAGCATGCTCCCGACCTTCACGTAATAGCTTACTGGGGCGTCAAGAATTCTAGCACCCGCAAAGGCCAGAGTCCGTCCCTTATTGAGTTGGCAAATTGTGATGTCGTGGTCACTACCTACAATGTCTTACAAGCCGATATTCACTTTGCAAAGTCCCCGCCCGAGCGCTCCATGAGATACGAAAAGCAATACGAACGATTACAGTCCCCGTTGACCCAGCTTTCTTGGTGGAGAGTATGTCTAGACGAGGCTCAGCAAATCGAAAGCGGGGTTAGCAATGCGGCCAAGGTTGCTAGGTTGATACCCCGAGTCAACGCCTGGGGAATTACTGGCACGCCGGTCAAACAACATGTTCAAGATCTATGGGGTCTACTACTCTTTCTTCACTATGACCCTTTCGCCTCCTCACTGGCTATCTGGGATAGCTTGGTTACAACCCACAAGGAGTTATTCCAGCCACTCTTCAACCGGATTGCCTTGAGACACACCAAGGTGGCTGTTAGAGACGAACTGACCTTACCTTCTCAAAACCGCTTCGTCGTGACCATGCCCTTTACAGCTATTGAGGAGTCGTATTACCAAGAGCAGTTCAAGACTTTGGCACGAAGCTTCGGGCTGGACGCATCTGGAAATCCATTGCAAGAGAATTGGGATCCAGATGACCCTTACATTGTAGATCTCATGAAGCGTGCCCTCTCTAAACTCAGGCAGAGTGTCCTTCATCCGCATTTAGGAGATGAGCGCGGCCTAGGGCTTCGGAAGGATAGGCCCCTTCGGACCATCGAGGAAGTGTTGGATATCATGATCGAGCAGTCGGAATCCTATATCAGAGCTGAACAACGAGCATATCTCCTCAGCAAGTTAAAGAAAGGCCAATTGCTAGAGGGTTCGCCTCGAATCAAAGAAGCCCTTGCTATCTGGGAGGAGGTGCGAAAAGAGATTCAGCCAGTTGTTGCAGAGTGTCGTGAGCAGCTCAGCGTAGAGCTCGAGAAGGCCAAGCAAAACAAGGATGCTGAAACAGTTGAGGGGGATGACGATAATGATGATGATGATGACTCTCAGGATTCTGAAGACTCTTCAGAGAACAAAAACAACACTACAAGAGTTGGAGAGTGCCGACGAAAGCTCCGGTCTGCACTAGACGTTGAACACCGAGCAGTCTTCTTCATTGCCACTGCCCATTACCAGATCAAGTCAAATAAGGACATGACCCAACCTGGCTCTGAGGAATTCAAACGCCTAGAAAAACTAGAGGCTGATGACTACGAACTTGCGAAGCAACTTCGTAAGGAAATGCTACAAGATATACATACGAAAGCTTCGTCTCTCATGAAAAAGATCGCCACGCGGGCGGCATCGCAATCCTTTGTCGAGATAGCCCCTATCAAGTCTTTGAACATTCACGGTCTAGAAAGTCAGGCGATTTTGGAAAAGTTAGAGCTTCTCAGGGGTTACCTTGACGAACAAGCAAACTTACTTGATGAATGGCGCGAGCAGGTCATTCGACTATTACTCCAGCCTCTGGTCGATCAGGAAGGGGAGGCGGAGATTACAGGTGATGAATACGAGGACTCAACAAAGATACAGGATGATCTCATGGCATATACACTTGCCCTTCGAGCTGTTTTGGGGGATCGACAAGAGTATATCTCAGGTTTGAAGAATGAGCGTGTCAGATACGAAACCCTCAATGCCATAAGACAAGCGAAGAACGGGGAAGGCCATGCACCAGAGAAAACGTTAGCCTTGCTTGACCAACGTGAAAAAGTCAAGTCCCCAGTACAGAATTTTTCTCTCCGTGCTATCGTGGTAGAATTGAGAGAGCTAGCAACTAAACTCCGACATGAGGCTGACCAGCGTAACGATCGTGCAAGGATCGAGCTAGATATTGTCCAGAGACATCTAGTGCTCATCCAGAAGCAAATCACCAGTCAAAACAAAATCGCAACCGCCTTAGAACGGGAATTGGATCAATACACCTCGGCCATGAATTCTCGCGTGGAGTTCTACAAACAATTACAGGGTGTATCTGATACGGTAGCTCCTCTCGAGATAGGACTCAATTCTGAGCAAGAGCGTGACTTGATAATACGCTCATCTTGGAAAGTATACGAGTCGGAGGAGCGGAGTGCACAACGAAAATCGACCGCTGTGCAAGCTAAACATCGATACCTTCTTCACCTGAAGGACGCCGGCCAAAATTCAAATGAGCCCAGAACCTGCGTTATCTGTCAATCCGGGTTTACCCTAGGTATTCTCACTGTCTGCGGTCATCAGTTCTGTAAAGGGTGCATGTTGCTCTGGTGGAGAGCTCACCATAATTGCCCTCTGTGCAAGAAACGGCTCTCCTTATCCATGTTGCACAATATCACGCTCAAGAAACAAGAACTGCGACTACATCAGGAACAGTCGCAGAGCTCAGGAACAGCAGTTTTGCGCAACAAGTCCAAGAAACCAGGTATATATTCCGAGTTCAATGATGCCAAGCTAGATGCGATCAACAATATCGTGCTTGATGGGCCGTCTTTCGCAACCAAGATTGACACACTGATGAAACATATATTCTGGCTACGCGATGTAGACCCTGGTGCAAAGTCGATCATCTTCTCTCAATTCAAGGGCTTCCTAGATGTGCTTGCTAGGGCTTTCAGTGCCTATCGGATCGGGTTCACGTCTTTTGACAACACGGGCAGCGCCGTCGCAAAATTCAGGCAAGAGCCGGGCATTGAGTGTTTCCTTATGGATGCCAGAGCACACGCAAGTGGTCTAAACCTCGTGAACGCAAGCCATGTGTTTCTGTGCGAGCCGCTGTTGAACACGGCATTGGAACTCCAGGCGATCGCCCGAGTAGATAGAA
Organism: Biscogniauxia mediterranea; assembly: GCA_018398605.1. Taxonomy (NCBI): domain Eukaryota; kingdom Fungi; phylum Ascomycota; class Sordariomycetes; order Xylariales; family Xylariaceae; genus Biscogniauxia; species Biscogniauxia mediterranea. The sequence continues at coordinate 1,061,756 of JAGXTR010000005.1, forward strand.
TTGGCCAGAAACACGAGACGACCGTCTGGCTGTATCTCATCGACGGTACTGTCGAAGAGTCTATTTACAACTTATCCGTGCGCCGTAGGCTGGAGCACATCAGCGAGACGAGCAAGGGTAAATCCAAAGAGACGACCCCGGATGTCTCGGACCTGAATCTCGAAGCTGCTAATTCGATGGAACTCCAGCAAGCTTCCCTGCCGAAGCTCATGGATAAGGAAAAAGAGCTCGGCGAGACGGTCGATAAGAATGACCTCTGGGAGTGTCTGTTTGGGCACATAGCTAAAGGTGACAGCTTACTAACCGCGGCCGAGGACGATGAGAGGATGAACAATCCTGCTGTCATGGGCTTCCTTGCTGCCGAAGCAGCTGATGAGAGAAGACAAGCACAGGCTGAATCGGAAGGTGCAGCTAATGGAGAGGCGTGATTTACGATCCTTACATGATCATGTCTATACCACCAAAATACGGATTCTATGGCATACTTGGAGGATGGTGAGGCTCGTTACAATATAGCATTGCGTAAGGAGTTTAAGGTTTGATAGATACCCTTCGGAGGAATCGTACATAGGTCTGCTTGTCGTCAAGTGGCTCCTGGATCATGACTTCTAACGAATCTCATTGGTTTCAGCATTGGGGAATTCTAGGCCTACGGCATAGAATACATGAGTCGTCGGTTTAAGATACGTGTGATAGAGGCAAGTTCATAATCATCATCATGGGCTTAAACAATAGATAGATGCCTTGCTGAATTAATAATAAATATGCCACCCGGGAGGCGAGTAAAAAGGAGTTAACTTGTCTTTTAAAGTTAATAGGGGTTTTTTTTTTCTGCCATGGATGGGAAGAATACTCAAGTCCTTCGTCACCTGCTTACCCTTTTAGAGTTCTTTCGAGGTTGATCTAACAGGTCGCTGCATCATGTGTCAGAGATCACGTATCAAGACATTAATTTTCAGTAACGAAACAAGGCCAGAGAAGTAGTGCCTGACAGGATCATATCTAGCTAAGCCCAGTCACCGAGATGGAAAGGAGAGAAGGCGAAGAAAATAGAGAGGCTTTATCACTCATGATTCACAGGGCGACCTATGAAACTTACTTCGCAGAGCGAGCCTCTCTCACCTTTCCTTCCTCCGCCCATCCTCTCTATTTGCACTTACACTCACACGTACACCGACAAGTCTCGTGCAAGAGAGATTCGTTCTGAAGACAATCACAATGATGACGACAGGCAGAAGAACCGGGATACCTACCCGATACCGGGATTCTGCTGTAGCTTAATTTTGTCTGGTAATTTTTTTTCTTCTTTTCTCTCCCTGGGTGAGGCAGCCGTCCCAGCTGATGGGTACGCAGATACGGTAGATACGGTATGGATGGTATCATCCGGGTATGGTTACGTACGGCGCGGGGGCCGGGGGGGCACGAAACCAGGCTCGCTCTCGGTTTATTGAATCTGTACCAAAATAATACAAAGAGAGAGAGCCCCCCTCCCCCAAATACCCACAACGTCCACTTTATCCCCCCCCGGTCGACTTGATCTGATCTAGATCTGGTTAGCATGGGCCGAGTAACCGAGTTTAGGGGGGGGTGGGGAGGGCTGGATGGATAAGAACAGGGGTGGGAAAGAGAGTCATGTACACTACATATGTATAGCCCAAGGCAAGGCGAGGCATGACCGGGGGAGTCGAGGATAGGTAATTGAAAGAAGAGTGAAGAAGTGTTTAAAGCCAAAACAAAACAAAAAAGTCCGAGTGCTCAATGGATTAGATCCCATACATACATTATTACATGGGACGGGACACATTCCCATGTCGATGAGATGTGATAGAGATGACCGGGGGGGGGCAAGAGGAAAGGAAGTGAGCAAGGGGACCACAGACAAAAGGACATTAAACTGATGTATGTACCTAATAGCTACGTATGTATGGATTGGATGTATGTAGTGTAGACATGTAATATCAGATCGCCTTCTGATCAGAGCAAAAGTAAAGTAACCCTTAACCTAGCCTGCCTACACTTACATAGATCAGAGAGATGGGGGGAGAGTTTCCTCCTCCCCTCCCTCCCCGGGTGAACGACATATGATCATCATCATCATCATCATCATTGGACCGGTCACGTCGCCGAATCGCCTCCTTCCTTCTTCTCCTCGTCGTCGTCGTCGTCCTCCTCCGCTCGGATAGGTACTCCGCTCCAAGTTCCTCCCTCCCTCTCTCTCATCTCTATACGCATCTAGGTAGGTACTTACTCTCATAATCATAATCCGAATCTCCCCGCCCACTTACCTGAACTCGCTACCAAACAACCCTCCTCCCCCCCCCCTCCCGCCCCCCGCCCTTCCAAACCCCGAAATATGTTTTTCTTTTCTGCACCTTTAAAATTTTTTCTTCTTCTTCTTCATGATCATGAAGCCCCTGACCCCCGCCGTCAGATCTGGCTCCCCCCTCGCATACCCTACAATACATGTAACTAGTATCTATACTACCTAGGTTTTCGGCTGTAAGGGGGGGAGGGAGGGCTGTTTTTTAGGGTACCATAGTTGTGGATATGGAGGGTGGTATTGGGGGAGGGCGGCGGAGGAAGAAGATGCCTAGCTCCGGACCGGGGTTTAAGAGGTTCCCGCACGCCGAGTTCAGCCTCTCTCTCTCTTTTCTCTCCTTTTCTCTGTCTCTCGCTCTCTCTCTCTCGCACTTTGCTGTTTAAACCTGGTGGAGATGAAGATGGGTATGTATGTATGTACATTTGGTCTAGGAAGGTTAGGTTGGGGTCACTGGTACTCCGGCGCCAGGTCGGGTTGGATACCTAGGTATTTGGTCTATCTGAATCCTTTTATACGCATGTATGTTTGTATCTAGGTATGTATACAGGTATAGGTATATGTATAATGTACGTGGGTAAAGATAATACTTCTCATCATGTGAAATGTATGTCTTGATCTCTTTTTTTTGGTTTTCTTTTTTTTCCCCATAGCCACAAAGAGAAAAGTCGTCATTTGCAGTGTTTTTTTCCCATTCGTCCGAGAACGAAGGAACTGAACATGTGGGGGGAGGATACGAGATAAAGGATTATCATAGGTAGGTAGGTTTTTTGTTTTTGTCAGAGGGAGGGAAAAAAAAAAAGGTCAAACAGAAGACAGGTATTAATGACATGAACGGATGGACGTTTTTCATTGGGTTCGTATGAGTTCATGTGATTTCGTTTCACTTTTGCTTTTTTTTTCTCTCTTCTTCCTGCTTTGCCTCACTTTTTTTGTTTTGCATTATTTCCCTTTTGGGGAATTTTAAGAAGGGGGTGGGGATGAGATGAGATGAGATGATATGGGTTGGATTGGGTCTGGGTCTGGGTCAGGGTGTTGCGTCCCGGCAGGTCGTCTCCTCTCTCAAGCGATTGCAACGTCACAGTAGCGTCAAAGTGTCTTAACCAAGATGTATTATATGCAGGGACGCAACGGTTCGGCTCGGATGGGAGAGTGGAGGCAAGGGGGCGTGGGGAGAATTAGAAAAGACAGATAGACAGATATGTATATATGCTGACAAAATCAATATATAATAAGCGAGAGAGAACATTGGTGCTAATAGTAACTACTCCAACCTAGCGAGCAGTCAATCATTGATATTACTGCTGTTAGCTATATATATGTTCATATACTAGGTAGTAATAGGTACATTGATTGACCAATATCAACTTGAGCCGAGAAAAATCCCCTCAATCCCCAAAACCTAACCTAGTAGCAATCCCACGTGGGCGAGGCGTTCTCTCTTTCCTTTTTGTCCACTCTGGCGTGAAGATTTCAGCTCCTAGTTGCAGAGCTAGCTCAGTCTAGTTCAGTCCAGTCGCCCCTCTGGTCCAGGTTGGGAGATAGGGTGAAGGTGACGACAAGGGGCGCGATGGGTTCGCGGTCCGGCTAGTTGGTCGGCCGTTTTCTTTGGTGTCTTTTTTTATACAACTCTCCTAAATAGGTGTCTAAGTAGTCCAATATTCTGCGGAGGAAAGTTTGAATAGTTAGGTATCAGCTGAGGATATAGTGGCTAGCCAATTGGACTATATGGGGTACCCTCAGGACGCTACACTATTACTACTACATAGAGACGCAGCGTCCAATGCTTGTGGTAAGCAGCTCTAGTCGTAAGGTTTATGAGGAGGGGGGGGCAGTAAGGGGAGCCAGAAACAGAACGCTGATGTTCGAGGCTGCGGTCGAATTGAAGGTCCTTTGGGGCCTTAGACCGTCAGTAACCCTGGATTTCTGATCAGTCTCTTTTTCGTCTTTCAAGCTGCGAAACGCAAGTCACCCGGGTCCAGATGATCCATATCCCCCCCCCCCCCTTCCCCCATTGTAACTTGTTGATCTACAGATCAGGTAAAATGTACCGGTACGTCAGCTAGTTAGTCGGACCGTCCAAGCCTTACCTGGCTATTTTACCTCTGAGGAAAAGACGGGGATAAGGGGAAGGTAATCAAAAAGAAAATAAATAAAACAAAGTGAAGCGTCGATTCCATGCTCGGTAGGGTCAGTGATGAGGTCTCGAGCCTCCCTCGACGTCGCAATGGCGGGGATTGCCGCCGCCCTCCTACCTCTCGGGCACTGCATATAGGTGAACCCTGCCTATATATCATCTATTTTGTGTCGCCTCTTTGCATGACGCGTGTACTACCTATAGAGATCGATTCAGGGCGGCCAGGGCGACTCGAGGAAAAAAAAAAGAGGCGAGAGACATAAGAGAGAAAGAGAACATGTACATATACGGATACCTATATAATTCATATAAATCATGTACATATATAATTGTATATCTACCTAGGTACATACCTACCTACCCAGGTAATATATGAGGTTGTGATATATGACAGATCTGTGTGCGAGCCTATATTACGATACGTTATAGGTCTATTAATAAATATTTGGGCAAACTATTGACAAGGGGCCGGGGGAGGGGGGAGGAGAAATTAAAACAAACCAAACAAAAAAAAAGGAAAAGGGAAAAAACCCCCGAATAAACTTACTTGGAGCTTTTTTTGCTTGATCGTTTAGGCCCCGGGACTTGCTTTTGCTGGGCTTGCTTGCATGAACAACAGCTACACCCAATAACACTCTCACATCGCATTGCCGCAACGTGCCTTCAGCCGCAGAGTTGTAAGCCATTGACGCACACGCGCGCGAGTAAAAACGCTTGGCATATGAACGTAGGCGAAAAAAGAAAAGAGATTAAAAAAAGGGGGGGTGTTGTGTGTATTGAGGGAAGTGAAGTGAGACGTGGGTTTTTTTTTTCATTCTTTATTACTTCGTATAGAAACTCGGCTATAATGTAGGTAGATTGTATAAGTCCAATACCGCGGGCGAGTTGTGGGCTTGGCAAATGAGTGGAGAGAGAGAGAGATAGAAGGAGACGGAGAAAAGAGGCAAGTATAGGCGAGATTCTATAACAAGACCCGGGGCTGGCTCTCTCCCACGAGGCTACCCGTCAATGGATAAAACTGGCTCGGGATTCTGGGGCTTTTTGGTGTAAGACACTGGAATAAACTTACAGATCAGATTTATCATTCGTCATCAAGAGTAACACCATGGTGAGCAAGCTTAGCTTGGCTGGCTAGCTGAATAATAAGGGGAGATAGCCAGGTAAGCAGCCTTGTCTCGTTTAAGGCTGTTGAGTGAGTACCCGATTTGGCGGTTTACTGTTTTATTTTATTTTTATTTTACCTATGGAAAATAAAAGGAGAGGAATCAGGCACTTCGTGAGACTTGATAACACAGGGGCTAGAGTAGGTACTGCTTCTATGTACCTTTAAGGGTGTGTATGAAGAGCGAGAGAAACAGCGCGCCGCGATATTGATATTCTGAATTGGTGGAAAGAATGGACATGCCATGTCATGCTGTGCTATCTAATAATTCCTTCGCTAATACACGAGATATTATACCATACACACACCACACACAGCTAAGTGATTCGGGCCATTTCTGGATTTCCCGGAGTAGATACCCCAACCCTTCCCCCCTTGCGCCGCAGAACAACTCTTGGGTTGTTACGGGAAAAATAAACAAAAGAGACCCTTTAGAGGGTTCATGCTCCCCTGACGTAAACATGCCCAGGTATCTGACCAGCCAGTTCCATACAAGGGGTAAGAGCGAGAGAGAAAAACAAAAAGGGGGGAGGGGGACTAAAGAAGAAAAAAAAGCAAAGGTGAAATACAACAACCATCCACCCATCTATCCGTACAGAGTCCATAACCTTTACCCTTTAAGTAAGTAGTCCAGCCAATTAAAGAGAGTGGTAGAAAGGGGGGGGGATATAGGTTGGTAGGTAAAATAGCTAAGCGCCCGGCGGAGGGAGAGTCTAGAATGCTTGGGACAAGGCCGTATGAGGCAGTCCTAGGGTAGAGAAAAAAAGAAAAAAAAAACCGCCCGTAATAGAAAAAAGGGAAAAAATAATAATAAGCATCTGCGTGGCTTTTCCTGCCACTGGAAAAGCAGCAGCATGATACGGCCACACTTTTTCGGTGTCGCTGAGAGAATTTTTCCGGCTTTGTAGCCTACCCATATATTGGGTAGCTGAGCAAATGTATAGGTGGAAAGGCTTTTTTTCTTCTCCTTTACGGGATTTGTCCTACCCGTCACCCCCCTCCTCTTCGCGAAAGGGGGGGACCGGTCAGGCTTGCTGAGACGAGGAGCCATCCCCACCGCCGGTGCCGTAGTCGTAGTAATATGACGATGACTGCTGGTGGTGGTGGTGGTGGTGGTGGTGATGGTGATGGGGGTGCTGCTGTTGCTGTTGTTGGTGGTCGTCGTAGTATTGGTCGTCACCGCCACCACCGCTGCTGTCGTGGCTGCCATAGCTGCCCGCGGTCTGGGGTTGTTGGTGGGCATAATAGGAGGAATAGTATTGGGCACCGTCTTGCGTGTAATCATCGCGGCCGCTGCTACGCCTGCCCTCGCTCTCGTGGCCCCGTGCCACTACGTGCCTCATGCTGATGCTACCCCAGGGAAGGCCTGTGGGATCGCCATCCTCGTTCCCCAGGTCGTCGGCGTTTGGGATGTGATAGCTGCTTCCCGCGTTCTCCTGGTTGCGCGAGTCGCGTTCCGCTTTCTCTTTTTGCTCCTTAGCCTTCTCTCCTGTTTTGGTGGCAGACAAGTCAGTGTTCACGCCCCTTTCATGTCATCGCCTTTCTTGATTGGGTTAAGATGGTGTGGTCTCATACGAAATTTGCGCTGCGCAATCCGATTCTGGATGCGTCTCCTCTCCTCGGGCTCTGTAACATCGGTCCAGTCCTCGGTCTTGGACTTGGCCTTCTTAGACGAATGCTTCTTTGAGCCGGAATCCTGGTGCTTGGACGAACGGGATGACATTGTCTCTTTGGTTTCTGTCTTAGTCTGCGTGTCAGATTTGGGGGTTGAAAGAGGTCGTTTCCCGAGTCGTGGAGAATATATAGGAGAGGAAGAAGATAGGGTAGCTAGTTGATGACTGCGATGCTCCTTGGTCTTTGGAGATGAATGGTCCGTGTTCGCCTCTTCTTGAGTCTCGATAGTTGTCCTTGTATAAGATGATAGTTCTCGAGTGTCTTGAGTCTTAGGCATCTAGTAATGCGCAGTGAAGTTGAAGTTTTAGTCTGAAAGCTCAAACCCCCCTTCTTATATTTATCGAGACCGGAGCATCGAGCAACGAGCGTCATTACATAGCCCGGGATGATCTCAATATCTTCAGGGCGCATCGCCCTGGTTGACAAAATGTAACCGTGAGATGGGCAAAAGAGTGAGAGTATTGACCAGGGTTTATTCTGCACGGCGTGATCACATTGGGCGACTGAAGGACTTCTGTTGCAGTGTCAGAGCACAAAGCTGAGGCGGAGACCTGTATCAACGAGGCTTATGATCTTCACTGCTTTCAACTAAAACATGGTGAAGAGAGGTGTCAAGTCGGCAAGAGAGTGAAGGCTAGAAACCGAGTACAACAAATATGTTACAGGACGGGCAAGGAGATGACAACGGTAGCATTGTTGACTGAAGCCACAGGTACGGGTGCCTACTGGCGGTGACGCATTGATCGATAGTTAATACTCAGATCAGGTAGGGCTCTCCAAGTAGAGAATATAGCCAGGGCTGTGAGTGACATGGGCATCATAAATATTCGATACCTAGGTAGCTAGTGCTAGCGAGTGTGGGATAGGCTGCAGGAGGTCAAAACTACCCGCTACCCAGAATAGTATCGTGTATGGAACCCAGCTGCTGCCGTCCATCTCGAGATGATCCCTGAACGCTAATGTATCCAGTTCAGTCCCGAGGAGACAGCAAGTAGGTAAAGGATCTAAGTGGTCACTAGGGTCTGAGAGCCAACGACCAAACTCCAGGCTCCACGCCGCAGACAAACCTCGCAACCAGCAGCTACTTCCGGAAAGCGAAATACGACCTCTTGTTTAGTCTACAATGGGCAAGACAAGCAGAGAGAAGGCAAAAGCTATTCCCCTTTTCTGATTGGGAAGACTTTTGTTTTTCTTTTTTTCTTTCTTTTTCATGATCCAAGCGTGGTTAAGGGGGGGGAAGGGGAGGGGTGGGATGGTGGTAGGCATCGAACCGGCAGCTTGGTCGAGCTGGACTTGGTGCCCCTAGCGCAGGAGGGCAAAAAAAGCCACTATAGTCTGCATAACGTGGCAGCGTGGTTGCTAGCCTCTTGGTCATATTCCGTATGACCCCAAGGGCGTTGATTGAAAACGACGAACGCCAAGATGACTAAATAAAAGAAAAGGTACTGGCTGGCTCGCTACGACGGGCGACGTATTCCGGCGAAGAAAAGACATTGACATGGTATACCAGATAAACGAGGCTGATACAGCAGGAATGTATCTATTCAAAAGATCCCATAGCCTACCATTCACGATCGCCAGATAAGATCTGACGACCGCACGGATGGCACGTGGAGAGGTCGAGTTTGAATGACGACCGATCTCCCGAGGTTTCAGCTGCCCTCTTCACAGAACTGATAGGCTGCCTCTGAAAATCCAGGGCCATACATGAACCAATAAACTGACCCGGGGACTCGGCGTGGCGAGCGCGAGTGGGTTAGGTAGCCCATTGTCACCTCGATCTTAATACGGGCATAACCATGATCCCGGGTCTGAGGCCCAGAGTGAGGAAATAGACTTATCTCTCCCACGCTTCTGGACGGGAGGTGGGGGGGGGGTGTGGTGTGTCCCAATTTTGATGGGGGCGGTTTCTCCCATCCTCTGCGAATAATCATCAATGTATTTCCCACTCCGACTTTTCCGTCACTAGCAGCTGAGCACTAGCCCATTCGTGTCCCGGTCTTGTTTGAATTTTGCCTATGTCACTAGACGAGACCACCAAGATAGAGATCTGGATATAAACCCAGACTCCAGATCGACAGGTCCGTGGTTCAGCTTTTCCGTGCGGCTGAGTAAAGTAGATCTACATTGGACACACGAAAATCATCCTGGTCTCGCAGAGATACCGAGATCCCGGCACATCCTCCCCATGTACGTATAGTAGTATATGTATATGTATACGTATGTATCTATGTACGTACTTTGCCAACAATTTGCGATGGCGCTGTCAGTGTAACCACATTATGGGACGACGGATCTGTGCCATACGGGGGAGCCTGGCATGATCTTTTTCCCCTTTACTGAAAATTCCCGGCAATAGTAGATTGGCGAGGTTGGCGCCTCATGGGACGACGGCATATATGGACAGAAGCCAGACACATGCTATACGCTATGGACCGTATTCTTAAAGCCTCTCAGGTGCCAGCCCGAACGCATGTCTCGCCGTCAGGCAGCCACTGATATGTCTAGCATGTGCGGTGGTGACATTTGAGAACCGTTACCTACCGTACGAGACGCCTACACAGCACCACCGCACGGTGAGCGTAGGGGTTTGAAAAGGGCACCGAGTAAAGGCTGACGACAATACCACCAGGGAAGATACGCATGACCAGCCTGACGAGAGCGTGTAGGATCGCCTGAAACTTCAAAAAGTGATGAATTATGCCTTGCCAAGATGCATGCATGTTAATACTTGAGCCCGTCCCATCTTGACCCGAAGTTTGGAAACTCGGCAATCTACCTATCCCCTATAACTAATAGTTCGCACGCCCAGGAGGATGGAACCCTGTCATTACAGTAATCCCCATATTACGAAGGAATTGCGCACATCTATCTTGGTTAGTTTAACGCAATTGCAGGGGTGTTGTGATCCCCAGTCACTTTGTCGGAGGAAAGATCCGTTGAAGCTTTCTAAATCGCGGCTCCTTCAACTCTCATATATCCAAGGGTCATCTTAAAAGTGAGTAAGAGGCACAACTGCTATGTCTCACATTTCCTTGGCTGATAAGTTTTCCGCGGTCACGGTTCTGATGTAGTGAGGATTCGGTTTCAAGCGCTGTAGGTAGTACACTGACAATGATAATAACCGTTGGCAACAGTAACGATGTAGGTAACACCCGACCTTTTGTTTGGCCCCGGGATCTGGGAAAATCGGAGAGAATATCTATTGTGAGGCGTGACTCAGGCAACCAGCGGCTCGTCTCGTGCCTCGCCGATGATCACTTTCGAATCCGAAGCCTTCCAACTGGGGAAAGCTCAAGGATGGCAGAAGCAAGGGTCCGTTGTTTAGCGGGAAGAACGTGCTGACCCTCCTTCCCGCCCGTATCCACTCAGTTGGGTACAGCCCATGGGACTTATGATGTGATGACTGATGGATTGCTACAGGGGAAATCCTTGACCTGTTCCATTCCGGCCGCCGGGCCCCTGGAAGCGAGGCGGGCATGCTGTAGGTTGTCGACACACGCCTCGACCAGACCGTCCGAGACACAGTCGTATCACCATAATCTCGAACTTCCTCTTCCTGCCCATCTCAATCATCACAGGCCTGGGAATGTTGAGTAGTTATCTGATTACGTCTCCAAGCTCGTCACATCTAAAATAGGAAACGATCGAGTTGCACGTTCATTATATGACATGATCCTAATGCTGCTCGACGGCCAAGTCACTCACTCGGCTATTGATGGTTGAAGAGAATTACCTGGTTGGAGTAGAGTTGCTGCATATGGTTATCGGGTGCTCGAGCTGGAATATCGAAGAATACCGAGCCCTTCGTGCCGAGGATAGACAGCAGACTGCATGACTACTAGATGACATCTAGTTTCAATGACGACTCGTGTAATAGAGGATAGTCGAATCGATATCGGAATACCTACCCACCAACACCGTTTTGACTACCATTCAGTTTGAACGGCCTCAGAAGATAGTGCCTCCATTAGTTGCAGGTAGAACTCTTCACCATGTGCCTTGACAACGTGGCTTGTCAACTCGCATTAAGCCGTTACAGGTATTCTTCCGAACCGTTGTCCCCACGAGAGCACCGTTAGAACCCCATACTATTTCAGAAACGAAAACGCTAACGAAATAGTACGCAGGCCGAAATCGGCGACGTCCGCTAGACTTCTACTATCGTGGTGGGTTTTCCTGGCTAATCCACGCCGTTTCTGGGTATAACCATCTAGTAGTGCCTGGTTGTGATTTCATAGTCAACGCCAACAGCAGGTTTTTGTTCACTCAATGTCGTATTGTCTAGGAGCCAACCATGCCTTTTCAGGAGATGGTGTTTGTTGATGGCATGCATTAGCTAACTGTCGGAGTTGCGAGCTAGATCATGATAGTCCGTCGGTGAGCCCGAGAGGTAGCAGTTTCACATGGTACAACACTCAAGTCCATACATGGCCCTTTCAACATCCCTCTTGACCTGATACCAATCGGCTCGCCTTTCAGCGAATTCATATACTTCTTCGGCACGGAATATCCCACCAAATCGGTCCCCATCGGCAATAATGGTTGCCATATCCTTCGCATCTCGGGCATCGATGAGATATATCTGGCTTAGCTCTCGAAGGGCTTTGAAATATGCGAGTAAGTCCGGGTTTTTCAGTGTACGTATATACTCAAAGTACATCGTAGTATCCGCAATGAGCTTGATTGCCCCCTCGGTGCTAACACGCTGTCTTTTGATATGCTTGCATATAGCCGTGAATAGACGCAACCCAACCTCGCTATTGAAAACATCTAGCATTGTCTTCTCCGTGCTCCCTGTCAGCATTTTTATATGTGAAGAGACGAGATCAGTAATGCGCCTCGCCGTATTTGTTGGACCGATGTCTTGATCCTTTATAGCACCTGTTTCTTGTGACGGCGGTGGAGGATTGTAGTCGGAAGGAAGCTGGGTCGTCGCACAGAGATATTCGACCTCATCCATGAGCACGTCGATGCCTTTATTGAGACCGGCTGCTACATTCTCGTCCAACATCTGCTCGAATTTCTTTTTAGCCAGCCCGGCTGGGTCCATGAAATCATTCCGGTCGGCAATTTTCGGGGCAGCAAGTTGCTGTTCATAAAAGACATCGATCATTTGTGAGATGATATCGCCTACGTTGACCAGCTCGATGAACATAACGAGTGGCGCTACCCCTGTCTGGTTATGGTCACTAATTTCGCGAGGGTTGTAGCGAGACAGGTGATCCACGGCTTTGGTAAAGCCATTTTTCACATGCTTCTGACCTAGAACTTTGAGCAAGGCTATAAACAATGCTTCACATTGTTCTCTAGCTTCCTCACCAGCCTGGCCGCCTAGTCTGATGAACTTGGCCGCTCTCCCCAGGCTCGTCCTGGCAGTATGAACAAGGTTCAACGCAACCTCGATGCTGAAGAGACCTCTAATCCCTTCGAGCCGATTTGCCATCAAGGCGGCCTTCGCTTTGAGCTCATCATTAGGTGCTTCCGAAGGTAGCGGACTTCCCGACCGTTCATGTGTTCCGCTAACCGCGGGGGACTGGGGCCGAGACGACCCAGGAGTACCCGGAGGCCGGAGCGTGCCTGTGCTGTTCGTAGACATGGTTGACGTAGGTCTGCTGCTCCCAAAAGCGTTGGGGATGACTGTGACAGGCATCATCACAACTTTTTTGAAAGAAGTCAAGAAGTCGTTCTTGTCAACTTGCCGGTTGAAATTCCCCATATAGAAAGACTCCACAGTCGCCTCTTGTTCTGAAAGCTTTTGCTCCCAATTATCAACTTCATGTTCTGCGTGCTTGACGAAGTGATCCAGCTCTTCCTGTAGGTATAAGTCCAAGTGCGGTTCGAACACTCTCAGAGAGATCTCCTTGGCATGGTCTTCGAGCGTTCCGGTTGAGCCCTTGGGTGGCTCTAAGGTTTGTACGAACTGCATGCACTGTTCGAAGAGGCCCGACACGGCTTTCAAATAAGATGTCATATCCCTGTCATGAGTTTCGTCAAGCAAGGGAGTGGCGTATTCCATGATGATATCTTCTCGGACTTTATCCACAAATGACCAGAAGACAGCTCCCGCGTCAGGAAACATACGGCCTATTATATCACTCTGCTTGTTGAGCTTCCGAGCAAGACGCTCGAAAAAAATACGCGACGGCTCGAGGTTGATCTCATCGTGAACAGCTTGATTGATGCAGTCCCTGGGGTTTCCGAGAGCCTCGCGGTCATTGAAAATCGGATGTTTTTGGATGAAGAGTTCCATGGCCGCATTCCCGCCGTTTAAGAAATGCAGAACGTGTGCGTACCTCCGCATTCTGCCATCGACATCCCAAAATTCGTAGCCTTGCTCAAACTCACGCAAGACGGCACTTTCGAAAATGCTCACCATGTGCGCTAGCCTCTCTTCTCGTTCGAGCCAGCCATCGGCCCAATCACTTTTGCCGAACGTTTGAAGATTAGACAGCATCTGTGCCTGGCGCTCGGGGTCTCGGAAAACCTTGAATACGATGGGCTCAGTATGAGACTTTGCCCGAGCAAGGTCGAAATAGAAAGGCGCCAGTGCTCCATAGATCTTCCCAAATTCCTCTCGCGCATGTCCTCGTATACTTTTGGCGTTTTTGAGAACCTCGAGGAGGGCAGTGGGATCCTCAAAGGGGGACCTGGACTGCGACGGGTTCAGGCTCAGCGTTTCGAAGCCGGCAATCTTGGCTTCAGTCGCCTGGGCAGCTAGCTTGGCGCGCCTTTCCTCCTCTACCGTAGCATCGAATATGGTGGTGCTTCCCTGTCGCCCGGAGATGGAGCCCGAGGCACTATGTACACTCGCTTGTGCGGCGGCATCCCGCTTCCTTTTAATAGCTTCGTCGAACCTTTTCCTCGCCTCGGCCTCATTCCATAATCCCATGCTCTTTAATCTTGCCACCCATCGTGTGTCATCGTAAACCATTTCACGCATCCTCGAAGAGGTTCTCGCAAACCGAAGCAGATCCCGGATGGGCAGATAATCGAGGATAGCTACCAGGATCTCTATAGCAGAAGTGTCAGGTAAAGCACCCGATAACTCGTGGGAAATAAGGGCATTGCACTTACCGGCAGGCAAGGCCGTCTTGGTCTCTACAATGGAGGTTGCTCGTAGGGTGCTCAGGATGCTGGTCCTCGGCACCGCGGCCGGGTGGATTGATCGTCTGTAAGTCGACATGGCTCCGGGCAGGTAAGACGAAAACAAAGATGACTCTTAATGTACGACGGTAGGAAAGTCAGGTTGAGTCATACAAGTCATGGTTGTCCGCGTTACAACGCGCATGAAGGGCTCTGGCTTATTTGGCAATTTCAACATAAACCATGCTCCCTTTGGTGGGAATTATAACATGGGAATGAAACGAAAGGATGGGCGGTGATGGATGGAGACAATTGGGGCCGGGGGTCGGGGTGGGACGAGGAACGGCAGGCAGCTGAAAGGGGTTGTCTGACGGGTCGAACCAGCAGCCAAGCCGTGATTTGCCAAATTAACTTTACACCGCCTTCCGGGGCCCCGCGGCAGAATTCTTTATCGAAAAAATACTTTGGTACTTATAAGTAGTACATTATGTAGAGCTATGGATTATGTAGCTACCTACCTACGTAACCTTAAAAGCTTCAATTGGGACTTGCACTAATATTTTTTTTCTTCTCATCATTGGTGGCGGTTGGAATATCGTAGATAGTATCTCTTTATCTACACCACATATTCGATCACCACTCCAATAACTCAAACCCCCACGCGCCACGCACTAATTGCTCATCGCAATGGAGGTCGATCAGGGTTCGCCTGAGCACGAAGGTACTTTTCACCGTATTCCCTCATGTTCTTGATATTGCCCTGCGCAAAGCAGAAGACCCATTAACCAAGCTGGCAGAGGCTAAGCACAAGGGACAGAAAGACCAGCATGGCGCCAAACACGAATCCTTCGACAAGCGTGAGCAGCGACGCATACGCTCGCGCCGCCGCGCCGAGAAGCTGGAAGCAAAGGCCAACAGGCTGATGGCTAAGGCCCAGAAGGCCCGCGACCGTGCCGACTATCTCGACGCCTTGAAAGCCGTAAGGACTATGTCGCTAAGAAGTCCCATCCGCTCCGGTTACTAACTGTACGTAAAGAAGGAAGACGAGGTCAAGGCCAAGCTATCTCGCGAAGGCGCTGCGGACTCCGACTCCGACTCCGACGACACGTCTAGCGGGGAGACTGCCAAAGAGAGAAAAAAGAAGAAGAAAGACGAGGAGCTTCGAGAGCGTGTTCTCGACCAGATAATGGAGGAGGAGCTCGGTCCGTCAATCACGGCGTCCGGCCGTCACCTCGAGAAGGACGAGGTGGGCGACACGGGGAAAAAGAAGCACAAGAAGAAAGAGGAGAAGAAGGCCGAGAAGCGCAAGCGGAAGGCGGAGGTGACGGAGGAAGAGCACAGCGCGCAGGACGAAGATGCCATGGACGTAGACGTCGCCGAGGAGAAAGCCGGCCCGCCGCCCAAAAAAAAGAAACAAAAGAAGCGCAGGACGGAGGACGCAGTGGTGGCTGCCGCCGCCGCCGCCGCCGCTGACGATGAGAGCAGCAAAGTCGAGCCGCGGACGAAGGAGAAAACGGCAAAGAAGGACAAGAAAAGGAAAGAGAAGAAGGAGAAGAAGGACAAGAAAAGAAAAGGGACAGAACGCCAAGCTCCACCGACGAGGAGGAGTCCGAGTCCGAGTCCGAGTCCGAGCCCACGCCAGCCACCGAACCTACAGCGGCAGCCGCCGCCGCCGCCGACAGCGGAGAGCAGTGGAACGTCTCGGCCCTCGAGGGCAGCGACAAGCGGAAAGCGAAGTTCGTGCGCCTCCTCGGGGCGAAGAAGGCGAACCCAGGAACGGTCGGGGCCGGCGCCGGCGGCCACGCGCCGTCTTCTTCCAGGACCACCGACATCGCCCGGGTGCAGGACGACCTGGAGCGGCAGTTCAACACGGGCATGCGCATCAAGAACGAGGGCCAGGGCCACAGGAGAGGTCTGGGAGCGTAAAACCGCTCCCTACTAAGCTTTCACTCTAGGTAGTTGTATAATGTATATGTAACCTAGGTACCCACCTAATAAATTAAAAAAAAAGGGGTGAAGGGGTGCGGGTTTCCACTATGTAATGTAGTGTAATATCATCCACTTCAATCAATATCCCCTATAACGCGGCAGCACGCACGCGCGCACACCACACCACCTACCTTGCCTTTCCTAGGTAGGCTTTTACCTCGACTACCTCCCTCCCTCCCTCCCTCTCCCCCTAATAAATGAGAGGAAATTCTCTAACTTAAACCTAACACACACAGAGAAGAAACGTCAGTCAGTGAGAGAGAGAGATTTCCACAAAAAAAAACAGTAATAAAATAGGTACCTACCTAACTTATATAAACTCACGTTTGATTTGTATGCGCCGAGGTAGGTAGGTAGGTAGGTAGGTAGGTATTCAAAGTGTAAACTTATATTTCCAAAAAGGATGGAAACCCCCCGAAAATAGAATCGTAGCACCATGACATCCGCAGACCGGTGTAATAGAAGAACAATCAAACGGCTTCTTTTCAGGAAAGGGAAATAAAACAAAATAAGAATAACAATTCGGCGCGTAGAGAATTCCCCCACTCCCCCCCCCCCCCTCTTTCGACTGCTGTAAAGAAAAAAAGAATAATAATAAAGAAAAAAAAATTTAACCCAGATATGCATGTACACTATACATCTCGGTCCATCCTTTGGTGAGATCCCACTGCCCTACTCTCTTGCCCTTGTCTCGTTCGTTCGCTCGCTCTCTATATCTGCCTCGGTGCATACCAGATCCCGTGCTTCTTTTCGAGTCTTGCCCGTCGCCTCCTCGTGATATGCTGTCAAGCCTCTGCTCTCTTCCAACCAAAAACACGATCTACCTGTGGTTACACGGTAAAAGCAACCCGCCCATGTCCCATATCTTTTTTAATATAACAGAACTTCCGCTTTCCCCCTTCCCACCTATAGTTCGGTTTGTCGTTCAATGACCAGACAAACACGCCGAAGATTTACAGGCCCCCCCTTATCCTCCTCCTCCTCCCGCACCCCCTTTTTTTCTTATAAAAAAGAATTCGGTTTTTTTTTTGGCTTCAATGCGAGCGAGTTTTTCTAGCGGAAGAAGATGCGCGAGATGACCTCAAATACCAGACCGCCGAAGACGACAAAAGCGAGTATACCTAACACGCGAAAGAACACGTTAGCCCCAATCTCTCTTTGTTTCATTCATTTGCCCCTCGCCTCAGCCAAAACATGCCGACCAGCCAACCCCTGTCCGTTCTCAATGCCTATGAGGAGCTGTATCTAGGGCGGGCGCGGAACGGGAAGGATTTTGGTGGTGACCACGATGTAACAAGAAACAAAACAGGGTAGGGGGGGGATATGGAAGGAAGAAAAAGAAATCTTACCAAGCCAGAAGGGGGAGATGGGCGACTTGTGCACATCCTTGTTCCGCTTCTTGATCTCGTTCTCCGACTTGCCCCGGCGCGCGTCCTGGTCCTTCGCGAACTTGGCATTCCGTCTTCGCTGCTCGAGAGTCTGGGCCTGTCGTCATGGGTAACGGATCTTGTCAGCCTCTTCTTTTTCCTCTTGGTTGAACTTATTGGGGGCTTGTGTTTGTCCTGGCAACATACCATTGTTTCGTTTCGTTCTGTGTGAGAGAAAAGTAGCAGTAGCTAGAAAGGAGGAGGGGGGATGGAAACTAGTGTGTATGAATCCCTCCCGGAGAAAGCAAGTTGACTCCTTCTTTTTCGGGATTGCAATTAAAAAGACAAAGGACAAGGGCAGCACGGGTATATAAATGGATAGATAGTAGGTAGGTAGGTAGGTAGGTTATAGGGGATCCTATGTCGCGTGTCCGTGTGTTGCGTCGCTACCGGGAATTGAGCCAACTTAGAGTGCAAGCAAGCTCTGAAGGTGAAGGATTTCTCTCTCTCTCTCTCTCTCTCTCTCTTCGTGGAAAAGGGAGATTCGGCAGGTTTATATAAAGCGAGACAAAGGTCAACAAGAAGAGCAAGTGACAAAGTTAAATGGATTCGAGTTGGTTCTGAGAACAGATTGTAGTTTACTAAGTTGGGGGACTAAAGTCGAGTTGAGTCGGAGAAGAAGAGGATGAGGTAGGTAGTAGGTAGAAATGCCACGAGTTCGATATTACCCATTGAGTGGTGGTAAGTAAAGTAAAATAGTAGTAGGTTAATGGGAAAGGTAATGGATGGCGAAGCTACTCCGGTACCTTTTTAGCTTATGGACATGTGTCTGTAAAGATGCGCAAGGGACCTGCCTGTTTCAATGACCTGCCTATGCAATAATAATTCCGTCCGCCACGCGCTTACCTTGATAGGCCTATTTTAGGGGTACTTCCTCTAGCTCGGCAGCCTTGCCGTGGGCCGTTCACCTTGGCTGTTTGGGTCGGTTGAGGTCCCCCCATCCAATGGATCTGTTAGGTTCTCCGCATTTATCGAGCTTAGCAAAGCCACACCTAGGTATTGGTGATTTCATGCAAGGAGTCAAGCCACATTCCGACGGGCCTGTAGGTACTTAGTTCCTAGTACCTTTAGGTAAGTTAAACACTTTTGACTCGGTGATAACCTCGAGAACTCAACACCAAGAAATCGGGTTCGTTCCAAAAGGCTGGAGAAGAAGAAGAAGAAGAAGACAGTTAACAGAAAAAAGAAAGAAAGAAAGAAAAGAAAAAATCATAATGCTTCCCCGGCCAATCCTAACCCAACTCGCGCCGCTGCGTTCCCTAACCGCCCGGCACCTTCGCCCCGCGCCGTCCTCCTCTTCTTCGATCTCCATGCGACAGACCTGGGCGCGCTTTTCGTCGCAACAGCAGCAGCAGCCGCCGCAGCAGAAACAGCAGTCTCTCAATGCAAGCGCACACCCTTCCCTTCTCCACCCTTTATCTCCCTTCACCATATCTAACAAAATCCTTTTTAAAAAGGGCAAATTCTACGCCACCTTCGGCCGGCCCATATTCAAGACCATCCTGATCGCCATCCTCACGTACCAGTTCGCGTACTACGCCTGGATACGGCTCGAGCACCACGAGATCAAGGCCGATATGAACGGTGAGTGAAGAGCGGCGTAGAATTTTAGGGATCGCAGTCTGCGCAAAGAGATCAGCACAATTCTACTACAGCCATACATATACCCATCTCGAGGAGAATCATTGCGACTAACGGGGGCGGCGGTTTTTTCCCCCTCATATATTATACAGCGACGATATTGAACCTAGAAGCGAGAATCGTACAACTAGAGAGAGAGCAGCAATCATGACGAGAGAGTGAGAGAGAGTTTCACGCTTTCTCCGGATCCGAACTGGAGGGACGCCATTTTCCCTAGCAGGCAAGGAGGGAGGGCAGAGAGACAGCTGTAGGGTACGTGCACCCTAAGATGCCATTCTCTTAGAGGCATGACTACCTATCACGCAACCACGACCCACCGTCGTTTCTATATCCACGATATTCTACGATCTCGTCACGGCGTGTCCCATTGTTCCTAGTGGCCGGATAGGGGGGAGGGGAGGATTGAAGTTGACCTTTTTTGTGCCCCAGAGAACAAGCTGTCACGAGTATCGGACGTAGCACATGATTGTATTCGGACGGGGGGAAATGCGAAAAGAGATGTTTCGTTTCGTGTAGAATTTCCCAAGCCGCGAGGCGTGTGAGTAGGGCAAAAAAGGTGCAAATTTATATCTGATTCCAAAAACTGGAAGAAACAAAAGCCCAAGTAAAGTTATAAAAAACCGGGGACAGTATTACACATGTACGGCCAAAGAACGCCTATACCAATGCCGCGCTACTCTCTCTAATTCCTTGTTCCACTCAACCCTTTTTTATTCCATCAAGAGCAAGAAAGGAAAAGGAGAAAAAAAACATTTGAAACATAAATAAATATATAGTACTCAAAAAGTTTCATCAAGCCCCGGCGCCGTCTTGACATGCTCCCAAGAAAAAACAAAAAGGACCCATAGACCGGGATCTTCTTCCTTTATTTCTTCCTAACCCCCTAGGTCAAGATCATAATATAAAGGCTAGGAAAGTGCTTATTATCCCGATCATCACTGAACATGCCGATATTACACCCGCGCCGCTTTGGAAGTGTGCAGATCCAGGGTAATTGCACGACAGGGTGCCGTCATTTTTGCGGAGACCGTAACTCGTATTGAAGCCGAATTCGGAATCCGGTAGCGGGCAGCTGAATCCCAAGGAGGCTGGGCAGCTCCGGACAATCTCGTAGCAGACATCGTCGCAGGGCAACAGTTCTTTGTAGGGACCCGGCTGGACTTCTGTGTCGATCATCGAGTTTCGAGACTTTGCATAGGCCGTGCGGTTTCCGTATAGGTCCCTGATCTCTTGGGACACAAACGATCCATTGGGAAAGGGGGCGTTGATATTGCGCATCTGCAGAAAGTCCCTATCTGGCGATGAGAAGTCCTCACAGCGTGGTATGGCTACCGAGCAGAGCCAGTTTTTATATGCGACCTTGCAGTCGTCGCAATTTTTCACCAATGAGTACTGCTGTGTCGGGGGAGCCTGGCAGGGCACCTGGTCCAGACTCTTCTCGAAATTGCTATACATGGTGAGGGTATAGTTCTCGTAGAATGCTGCAAGGGCGGTGCCATTCGGGAAAAGCGCCGGATTGCCAGGAACCGCATACTGCGTCTCATCACATAGAGTAAGGTTGAATATAAATGTACAAGCACCATCTGCAGCGACGATATTAGTGATCTGCTATCCTCTGGTAGGCAGGCTAGACTCGGTATGCTTACTAGGTTTCGTGTCAAAGGGGGTCGCCTTGAAAACCACTGCCTTTCCTGCGGTAGAACTGAGTGCTCGTTTGCGGGTGCTGGTGCTGGTGCTGGTGCTGTTACTAGGAGCGAGGGCCAAAATACCCGAGTATTGAGAACTAGCATTGAGACCAGAAACGTAGAACTCTTGTCTCGTCAAGTTGTCATTGCTGCTCTTTTTCATGCCTATACTGATCGGACCGCTTCCATCTTCCAGCAAACGGATTTGTGCCCAGCTACTCAAGCCACAGTACGAGTTTCTTATTCCGTTGAGGGCTACGCTGTTCCTATCTTGCGCAAACATGACGTACGGGGCGGTTTCAAGCACTTCGTCCGGAGTGCTGGTCAGATTCTGCGTCCTCAGCAGCGTCGATGACGCATCGCTGTCAACCCAGATAAGATTGGAATCCGCTACTTGGTCGTATGCGTGATAATATTCATCGGTGGATACGGCAACCTGGAAGTTATACTGTGATCCAGAACTGAAGTACTTGCTTGATACTTCAGGTGCAGAAATACTGAGATACACATCACGATCCAGAGAGGTGTTGAACATAACAGCACCCTCGTTGAAGACCAAAGTTTCCTGAGCATCGTCGCTTTGGCCGGGGCCGGGAGCTGTGTTATCACTCGTCGTTGAAACATACAGGGTCAGCTGTGGGGGATCCATGGTTGTCTGGTCTGGGGAGATGCGCCCAGGCTGGTCGCAAGTATTTGCAGATATGTATAATGTACTTGTAGAGGCGGCGCGGCGCACTGTTTCTCCATCGGCCACCGGTTCGTCATCTTCAGATTCATTCAAGAGCATCCGCAGCTCTAACGACCTGCTCGGGTCTTCGGTCGACCTGCCAGAGACCGAGGCTTGTTCAAATACGTAGGTCAGGGTATTGCCCGGCAGGATGTTACTTCTTACGGGTTCGTCGCTGTTTAGTTTGACGGCACCGGATGCTCTGCCTATAATGCTACGATCGAATAGCGCAAAGTCGGGTTCGTAGGCGGGGCTTCGAAGTTCTCGAGGGACAATGGCCTCGTCGTCTTGGGGTATGGTGTAGGACCATGGTTCCGAGCCATGGTCACTTGGCGTATAGTCCAGTTCAGCAGCAAGGGCAAATTGAGGAGAGAACAGGAGCAAGTATATGATAAACAGTAGACAGGAAGCTATCACAGAGGCAGCCAGCCGGGACTGCAATGGACTAAGCTGCATGTTGAGAACATAGCCTTTGATGAGGAAAGCTGGGGAAGGACTGCGATACGGAGGCGAGCGATCGGTCGGCCGGAACGAGGGACTTGTTAGGTGGGTAGTGAGCTGGGATAGTTCATGCTGCTGGTTAATGAGTTGTTGAAGTGGGTAAGCTGGTTTGGAAGTAGGTAGGTAGATCTTTATTTCGGGATATTTCTCTTTCCCTTTTCTCCTCTCTTTTTTTTTTTCTGTTCGTCTTCTTGCTTCGTGATATGTGAAAAACGAACGGCGCTGACTTGGGGAGGGCGGGTTGGTGGTGATTGGTGTAGGGTCGAAAGGGGGTTCGACACAATCCGACTCTGCGACGTCGTGGGGGGAGCAGAGTTTCATAAGCCGAACCATGTCCAACACGAAATGGACGGTTAGCGTGCAGTGTACCGTATTTAAGTACCTAGTGCAAGCTACTAGGTTAAGGCATAGACCCGTAAACTAGGTATGTACGTATGTAGGTACACTACCTACGCTACATTCTGTAGGTACCCCGGGGCCCTTCATCTGCATAAGTGGGGTCTTTTCTATAAGCCACACGTAGCTCGATTAGTACCTACTACTAGGTAGTTAGTAGAATACATTGATACACCTCCCGCTACCTATAAGATGTAAGTATCTAATCTAACCAATGATTGAAGAGGCTAGTATCCCTCAAGAACAACTTATACTACTAGTGTCTACTTAGTATGTAGTTCAATGTTCTAAACCTGAATGTTAGGCTAAGTAGCTTGAGGTAGGTCAACTAATCAGCGTAATAGTATTTCCCCGAACATCAATCAATGGAAAAGAAAGAAAGCGATTCCCCCAACCATCTGTTCCGGTTCTCGCCTTCATTCTTATCCGAACCAATGCCTATAAGTCTTTTCAATACAAAAGAAAGCCAAGTCTAGTTCCAAGTCTCATTTATTCTTCTCCTCAAGTCAACACCACCAATATATACAGTAGTAATGAGATAGGTATATCCCTTCCACTTGTTGGCACTGCTATGGCTTTAGGCAGCAGGCGAGCTCTTATGTACCTATGTAGCCACGGGCCAGGCATTGACACCGCCCGTGGTGCGTGCATTGCGTGCGTGTTGTTTATATGCTTGCTTACTTAGCCTGCTTAGGTACATAAGATAGGTAGGTAGTAGGTAGCAGGTAGTAGATATAGCAGGTAGGTTAGACTTCTTCACCTCTCTCACCACCTAATACATACCTACCTACCCGACTACATATTGACCTAGTTACTGCGCCTTGCCATGCACTAGGGTAGATTCAAAACTCTTCTTATTAGTCGTGGCTGAGCGAATCCAATCAATTACATAACACCGCCCTATCAATAACATTGAAAGTACAAGTTTACTTCCAGATGTCATAACTGGAAGCATGCCATCGCACCAGCAACCCTCTAACCTACCTCTTATTAATCAACAACCTTTAATATAATAAAAGCCGCTTACTACTTACTTACCTAGCGGTATGGACGACACCAGTGCCCAGACACACCGGCCCCGGGGTCCGCGTTTGTACCACAAGAAATCGAGAACCGGATGTATCCGGTGCAAGCAGCGTAGGGTAAAGGTACGGATAGCAGCATCGGTCTCGATATCGTGGTTCTGCGCTGTTGGAGAAAGGCTACTAATGGCATTACAGTGCGATGAAGGCCGCCCCAGCTGTGGTGGCTGCTCAAGGCATGTAGTTGAGTGTGTATATCCCAGTCGAGTGGTTTCGTCTGCAAGTGGGAAACAGACGCCTGTCGACCAGGCTGAAAACAAGCCAGCTCCTGATTCAACCATGACCACGAAAGCTGTCGTCTCCCCTGATGCAGGGACGACGACAGTAGTCGATGCGACTTTGCACCCAAGTGCAGTGGCGCTACTAAGTCCTCCTACCGGTGACGCACATCTAGTGAACAGTTCAATATGTTATCCATCTCCCAGTTCATCTAACCCCATGCCCGTGGATGACAGTTCTGAACCCGACCTGGACTTACCCGAGGGGGCGTGGAGACGGTTATGGGAGCTTCGGCTACTACACAACCAGCATACCAAATTGGCACAACCTTTTTCTTCACCCCAGTCTCCGGCGATCCTCCAGATGTGGGGTTCCGATATCCCAAATCTCGCTTTGGTGAGTAGTTCAAGAAGTCCTTCGTTGCCTCTCACATCCTACGTGATAAGGTTGTCTACTGGGAAACGTTTTTACATCTCAAGAGAGAAAAAGGGGGGAAGGAACAACAAAAAAAACCCCCCATGGAAATTCGAATATAGAAACCACTAACACCACATATATTGAAGTGTATGGCACAGAAACATGGTCGTCGCGCTTTGCTTTATATCACGTTCGCCCAGTCAGCTCTCAACCTATGGACTAGAAGTACGGACAAAGAAGAGCGAGCGGAGCTTGCCAAATTACAGGCAACCTATCAACTCATGTGTAGTAAGGAACAACGACGTGACATTGATGAGCTCTCTCACGGAGGTCCCCAACATGCCGACTATGTCTGTTTCACCAGCGTCAAGATCTTGGCTCATTCCCTGGCCCTAGTTCAGACTTTATCCCTAGATCCGTGGGAGCCTCCCACGCAATGGCTACACATGGGACATGGGGCCGGCAAAGTCTTTGAGACGGCGAGAAACCTGATCAAGCCGGACAGCAACAGCTACATACAGACGTTCATAAACAGTCCTCCCGATATGCGCAACCCGGCGGATCTGGTATTTAGTGATCACAGCCCGTTGGACTGGCTTCTTGAGCACCCGGCGGGCCCCAACTCTGCCGAGGCGCATGCGGATCGCGAGCTAGACGACCAAAGCGTGCGGTCTGTGTACGAGCAGGCCCTGTCATACACCTGCAGCGTACAGAGAGCGATCGACCGGTTCGAGCCGCAGTACGCGATTGTTCGGCGGTTGGGGGGCTTCGCGGTGTGGGTGCCGATCGACTTCAGCCGATTTATCGAAGAGAGGAGACCGAGGGCGCTGGTGATCCTAGCACATTTTATGGCCCTGTGGCTCGATCACGAAGACGTCTGGATCATAGGGAAGGCCGGAGAGTGGCAGATTAGGTGCATATATAAGGTTTTGCCTCTGAAATGGGCCTCTAAGCTCGACAGCCTATTTGCGCGGTTCAAGCCCTCTAGGCCGCGGTGACAGTCTGTCGGTACGACACATCAGAGGGGTTGTCGGTCATACTCAATCTTAGCCTTGATGGCTTGACGATTGTATACAAGGCTGAGTTGCCCAGTCTATCCCACGGAGCATGATACACGGGCTCTTTGACTGCCTAGTTCATCTTCAAGTTGCAGCGTCGAAGGCTGATAATTACAAAAAGCGTATGAGTGATGTACACTGAAGAAAAACATCATACCGGCCAGCCTCGAGCTTACCAGTCTCTCCAAATCTCTCGGTCAAGTCTATTATCAACGACCCCAGCTCTAATTTCCTGTATCATGCCAAAAGGTGATGTGATTTGGGGGCAAGGCTACCTTAGGGTCACAGCAAAGACAAAAACGAAGCATACAAGGCTTTTTATGAGATCAGTTGCCAATCCAGTCGTTACACCATTATGGACCCCCCCCCTCCCCGACTCTCATCGCCTATATTACTCTTGATCTGCTTATATATGCACGATTTCCAATATTGATACCCTTGAAGCGCTTTCAGGCAGCCTACCTACTCTATATTATAGACTATACCAGGAAGGCTAGATTTATATTCCTTAATTTGAGAGGGGGGGGGGGGGGGGGGGGGGGGTTATGAAAAGGTGCTCTTAAGTCGTACAAAGACATATTATATGAGCTGATTACCTCTATATTTGTCCTGGATGCCACCCACCTACTTCCTAAGGTACATCCTCGTCACGCTGACGGGTTCCTCTAATCAGGATAGAAGAGGATGGCGAAAAAAATATGTATATGTTGGTGTTGTGGAGGATGTGCTTGTTAGTGATAATGATGTGGATAGATCAATCGGCCCATCGAAATGAAAAATGAGGCCGAAAATGGAAATCGAAATGGAGCGGACTTCACCCTGTGGATGATAGATGGGAAAATAAAAATAAATAAAGTACGGAGTACAAAGTCACTGCAATGGCTTCAAACCGTGCATCCACCACCTAACCCTCCCCCCATGCTCGTTTCAAACAAGGGGTCGAGTGTCCTTGATTGGGCTACGCGGTAGCACTCGTTTAGCCCATCTCATCCACTATCAAGTTGTCAGTACCATCGATACGTGGGAAGCGGGAAGTGGGAAGTAGAGTAGAGTAGATAGATAATAGGTTAAGCTAAGTTGGTAGTAGAGAGAAAGGGGAGATGACTGGAGGGATAAGCCTACAAATCAGATTTATAGGTTGGACTACCGACAAGTGATTTGTCCATAACCTTGGGACAAGGTTAACGTGGCTGCGTGGCTTTGCGTACAGCGCAAAGTGCTTGGTGCTGAGCTTATTGAGCTTTAGCACCCCGTCTTTCCCGCTAAGGAGGTTACAGCTGAAGCTTGATAGGCCCGGGGCGGACCTCAGGCGGCTCTCCAATGCCGTTCCCAAGCTGTTTCAGGCGTGCGCCCAGCGTACCAGGCTGTTGCAGTCCAGACGTTATAGTGTGGGTTTCCGAAGCTAGGAGGAGTAAGGTGGGTAAGTCCTTATAATAATAGGTAGGTCGGGTACATACTAACCTAGTAGGTAGTAACATTAAAGTATATGGTCTTCTTCTTTTTCGTAACCATATATTTATACAACCAAGTCTGTCTTGCTATTCTTTTTCTTTTTTTCACCTTACCCTTCTTCTCTCACTCACTCTTTCCTCCCTGTGATAGTTTGTGTGTGCGTGCGTGTGTATGCATATGTTTGTGTGTTGTTCTTTGTGTGTTCCCATCGTTTGACATATGTATTGAACATCAGCACCTGGCTCTTACCAGACTTACCTAACCTTACTTGACCCCTCCTCTCTAACAAGTACCCAAGTCTTTCCTTGTTGGTGTAACTTGGTCTTCCTTATACCCTTTTTTTAAGTGCTGATCGGCTGGGGCTTGGCAACATCAAAAGCCCAGGAACCCCCCACCATTACATTATAACCACATACTACCACGTACCACCCACTACAACTACAACTACAACTACAACTACGCACCTCGTACCTCACACCTCATACCACTTATTACCACTCAGTTCTAGTTTCTGTCCAGAAGGAAACAAAAACAGAAACAAACCCGAAAAGAAGAAAAAAATCACCATGGCTACGCGACCGAGTCTGTTCACCAGAGGTCTCTCCTCCCTCTCTCAGAGCACCGACGCAAATTCCCCCAGCGTCAGCTCGCCCGCCGAGCAGCGCGACGATGCGAAGCGGAACTTATTCAAGACCATGCGACCTCTGCCTACCCAGCACTATTGGCACGTCTACTTTGACAGGTGAGTAGCGAAAAGAGCTCTCGAGCAGCCTCTCCTCTTTGTCCTATCACACATAGCTAGCTACCCGACCGCTAACCTTGCGAAATCCCCCCCACCCCACAGGCAAGCGAAGGACCAGCAGAAGTCCACTGACGGCAACTACCAGGCCTCGTTGGAGCAGCTCGGCACTAAAATCGAGTCGGTCCAGGACTTTTGGCGCTACAACAACAACACCCCCGTCGACCAGATCAAGATGCGCGAGTCCATCTACCTGTTCAAGAGCGGCTTCAGGCCCATCTGGGAGGATCGCCGCAACATCCAGGGCGGCAGCTGGACCTTCCGCGTGCCCAAGAGCTCGGGTCCCGACTTCTGGACGCGCATCCAGCTTATGGCCATTGGGGAAAAGCTGCAGGAGGCCCTTGACGAAGGTAGGGGAAGGACCCTCTCTCTCTCTCTCTCTCTCTCTCTCTGTTGGCCATATCACAACGAAAGAGTATATGTATACAGAGCCCGCTGACAGTAAACCAACAGGCGATCAGATCTGCGGAGTAGGGCTCTCGGTGCGCTTCAACTCGCACCTGATCTCGATCTGGCACCGCGACGCCTCCAAGCAGAAGTCTATCGACGGCATGCTGCAGGCCGTGCTGGACGAGCTGCCCCCCGAGCTAACGCCCAAGCCCGACAACTATTTCTACAAGAAGCATTCCGACCATGCTGGATTCAAGGCGCCGCCCGAGCTGCAGGCCGTCCTCGACTCGCAGAAGAGAGCCCAGGAAGCCGTCGCCGCTCAGGACGCCGCCAAGGCAGCCCCAGCCGCCGCGCCTGCGGAATGAATAGGTAGTTCGGTCTGAATAAGGCACGACGTGGCATGGCATGGCATGGAAGACAACAAGTGACGAAACCCCCGGGGACTAGCTGGCAGGCTGATGAAACACCTGGATACGAAAACTCCCGCCCACTCCTGGATGAAGGACGGCAAGCGGGAAACACAATCACAACTAACCTAGGGGATGGATTTTACTGCTACAAAGTTCACAAATCCCCTATGAGAGAAGGGAACCTGACTAAACATCCCTATCTTATCCTCTCTCTCTCTCTCTCTCTCTCTTCTCTCTCAGCATCCGTAACAGGAAACTTGGGAGGAAATTCTTTAAAGACAAAAGGGGGGGAGGGGGGAAGAAGGAGAGAGAGGGAGCAGGAGAAAGAAGATAGGCAGGTCGGGATAAAATAAAAAAACACACACATAACATAGCTACCTATTTTTAAAACCTAGAATTCGAAAAGAAAAAAAAGACTTGGGGTAAACTCTAGATAAGCTGTAAAAATATATATGTAGCTACAGAAGGAATGAGAGAATACCTGTGGAGCTATGTAGCTAAATCATTGAATATTGCTATTCCGTCATGGGGGGACATCTTTGTCTCCATTCTTTCCGGGGTTTGATTTTGATTTTTGTGAAAAAAGTGAAAACGAGGATGCTGTGGATTAGATGATGTGAATTTTCTTAGGTAGGTTTTTCTTTCTTTTCTTTTTTTTTTTAAACAGCGTCCCGAGTAGTTATAAAGCTATACACATCTACACTAGAATATAAAAGGCACTTGCTTAATTAGACTAACCTAGACCACTTTTCCCCTTCCTCCTTCACATTCTATTTTCATCATCATACTACCGTGTGGGTAGGTACCTAGATAGGTAGGTAGCAAACATCCATACACCCCTTCCCCCCTTCCCCCCCAAAAAGCCTTTCCCCCCCCCCCCCCCCCCCTTTTTTTTTTTTTTTTTTTTACTTCCACACGCCCGCCCTCCGCATGACGTCCTCGAACTCGGCCCTGGAGACGCCCCTGCCGACGCCCGCGCCCCCGTTGGCCTCGAGGATCATGTCGCGCAGCAGGTCCTCGTCCACGTCCTGCTTCAGGGTCATGGCGACGCGCTTGAGGTGGCCGAGGGTCAGGGTACTACCACTACTACCACTACTACCAGCACCTCCACCCGTTCCCATTCCCGTTCCCGTTCCATCACCGGCGCCGGTGACGAATAACCGGAAGGCTTCGTCGATCTCGGAGGATGTCTGGTTTCGGTCCTTCGGGTTTGAGCGAGAGGAAGACGAGGAGGAGTGCAGCTTCAGCGCGCAGATGGCCAGGAAGGGCTCGAAGGCCGCGAAGCCCTCGTCGTCCGGGTCGAGGATCGAGAGGAATTCCGCGAGCTCCGGTTTGGATGGGGGGAGGCCTAGGGCGCTGGATTTTATTTTATTTTATTTTTATTTATTTGGGTTCTTTTTATTTGTTGTGGCTGGCGGTGGTGGTGGATTGGTTTATGGTGGACGAATGGGGTGAATAAAGTGTGAGTGAGTGAGTGAGTGGATGGGGGGGGGATGGAAGATGGTCATTCTTGTATGAATATTACATATATAGGTAGGTACATATATATTGTAGTGAGTGAAAAGGGGAAGGGGAAGGGGAAGGTGAGGTTGACTACGAGACGACGCCGATTTAAGGGAAAAAAAAGAAAAAAAAAAAGACTTACACCATAGCCCTCCGCACGTCCTTCGTCGGGATCACGCCCTCTTCTCCATCGTCATCGCCGTCGCCGTCGCCGTCGCCGGGCTCGGCGAACAGCGCGAAGGCCTCCCTGATCTCGCGCTCCTCGCGCGCCGAGATGTTGTGCTCCTTCGCGAGCTTGGACCGCCGCTCCTCCTCCTTGGGCGGCGAGCCGCTGTCCCCCGCGGTTGCGGTCTTGCGCTTCCTTGGCGGCTGGATGGTTTTTTTTTTAGAGAGAGGTTAGCGGATTAGATCGTTATTAAGAAGGGAGGAGAGGAGAGTGTGAATGTTGAGGCTGCTTTACCATGGCTGGGTGTTTATGTGGGGCGAGACAGGTAGGTAATTGCGGACTTGACTGAAGAGAAATGAAGGGGCGTGGAATCTGAAGTAGGTAATTAACTTAGTAATTTGGGGTTACCAGTTAGATGGGTAGGTAGGTAGGTAGCTTTGGTTTTTAGTTTTGTTAAACAAGTGTTTGACGCTTCAGTGGTTGTGGTGGTGATGATGGTGATGAGGATGATGTTAGTTCGGTGAAGAACGCTATGTACCTATGTATGTACTATGAGATGTAGTGGGGCCGCCCTGCTGCAAGACTTATTGACGTAAGTGGTGGGTGGGTTGCGGGTTGTCCAGTTGAATTGAATGGATTTGATGGGTTATTAATGGAATCGAGGCTCTTTCTTACCTAGTTACGAGGTTTCAAGCCTCACCACGGAATCCGAGACTCATTAGAACATCCAGGGTTAACTTAGGAAGGCACATTGATATGCCGTCTTTATGTAGCTTTTTACCGTGCTATCAAATACTTATTTTGACTCTAGATTGATCCAGTAAAACATCAACGACAAATATGGCTGATCCAATATAGCAAGTTGCCATTTTAGGTAAGTCAGCTATACTAGAAGAAATCAATGCATATAACAATTGATATTCTTCATTAAGAACTTCAACCCCCTAACCAGCACGACTCCGGGAGGGTTCCGCCACGACGGGACTAACACTGTATCGAAGAATATGTCTTGAGTTAGTACTGTCTTAGGTGATAGTGTCATGTCTTATCTTCACATGCATTCGAAATTAATTATATTAATAAGAAAGAGGCTTGCATCTTCGCAGTGTCCTGCCTAGCGTCTGGTAGGTTCAAGACATGTAATGGTATGCATGGTATTATCGCTGCCCATTATATTGGTAACCAGAGGCTCAACCATCATCATCATCACCATCACAAACTCCTTAGGTGGTCAGCACAAGGCCCCCCTCTTTTCCTTTTTTTTTTTTTTATATTTTTCTTTTGCCCTTGAAGTGTTGATTTCAGCACTTCCGGAACAATACACAATCATATGTTCGACAATCTCAATAACTAGGTAGGTAAGTACATATATTGAACTGAAAAGCACACTTCAAAGCCCCGACTTGGCACGGCTGCGGTTGTCTCACCTAAAGACACTTTGTATATTAGTCCCTACTATAAGTGAGTCAAAATTCCCCCAATGGCCCAGTCGATCGGTTCCGGCTGAACTATGGGGAAGAACATTAGTACCTTACGGTCTAAGACAATACCACGTTATGTACCTACCTAACCTAGGTATGTACGTGTTTCTTTTCCCTCACATCAGCCTCATGGCCCCCGAAAAGTAAGACTCGCTAGCCTAAACCGAGAAAGCAAAAATCTGCGTCTGCTTCTGCGTGGCGCTCAGTCGTACGACTACTTCCCGAAACGGATGGCAATGCAGACGAGGCTATGGCTGACTATGCGGCTCGGGAAGATAGACAAGTCAGGTTTCTGGGCAGCCAGCAGCCTTCTTCTACTGGAGAATCATGAACCAGCTGCTTCTGACTAAGCAGGCCGGTTGTTCGTCAGTCAATAGGTAGATAGGTAGGTAAGTAGGTAAGCTCGAACTAAAGATAGCATACTCGTGGCTTGTAGTATTGCAATACCATAGGTACTATCTCATGGGCAAGACACAGCTGTGAGGTCATTATTTACCTACATCAGTACGTGACGCTTGTTATACCATCTGCTGGAGCCTTGCCGAGTCGTCGATGATTATCACCATGAACTTTACTTTATAGAATATAACCACATACTTAACCTAGCTGGTATGCAACCTGCATGTTAAAGAATATATTATCTGGTGCTTGGAACTCCCAACCGCCTCCAGTATACTCTGTTTCTTACATATTACCAGTTCAGGAGGCCTCTCGTCAGACGAAAACTAGGTTATGAGAACCTACCTACATGAGCAGTTGTCAGGATCAAGTCAAAATAGCTATATCTACCGTTTAGTATATCTCCAACTACTTACCCTTAACTCTCTATCAGGCAAAACCGACAGCTCCCTATGTATCTAGTGTACATCTCCTCTTTTAGCTTCTACTATACCCCCCATTCTTTCTGCTTGAGCAAGATTACCACGGTACGTACCGAATAATACAGAGCTTACCCTACTTACAAAGCGCGCGAGATCCATATCTATCCAGCCTCACAGGTCCAAAATAGACGCCTACCTAGGTACATCATGACTACAGCTGAATCTCAATGGAGCACGCACAATATACCTAACCTACTACTCTTTACAAACCCCCATATATATTACCACGAACAAAGCCCCGCCATTTATACAGAAAAGCGGTTCTCAGCGCTATATGACTAACCTAGTATCAACGAAACCTCTCGCCATCTATCTATCTATACCTACTAAGTAAGGTTAGGTCCAACACCTTATCCATAAATTGATCAGTGCGTCAACAATATTGATGTTACCTTCGTTTAGCTAAAGTTCCAAACATCCGTAAGTACCTCCTACTGCCTATATGTAGCATGTACGCACGCACCAGACACAACGCACAACATACCTAGTGTTTCGCCTCCTTTTCGTTTTTGGTTCGGGACGGGCACTAAGTCTAACATAGACTAGAACTACCTAACTGAAAAGGAAATGAGGAAACCTTAATGATCTTCTAACATAATATGTACTATGGCGCCATTCAAGCTTACCTGTAGGAAATACTTCCATTTTATAATGAGAACTTAAAAGAGATACGTATAGACATATCACAGAAAAACTTATAATAAAGAAAGTTGTTACGATAGAACTTGGAGGATTGTTGTTCTTCTTTCCTTTTTTTCTTTTCTGTTTTCTTTTTGTTGAGTGTAGAGATACAAATCGTCGAGTTATAGAGTCCGGTAGTGAGCAGTATTTCCAGCATCAGCTACCCACAAACTCCTCCAACTTATATGTCCGTGCCCTGGTCTCTGTCTTTTCATGCTACCCAGCACGAAAAAAAAAACTCCAATCGCCCATAGTATCATTGCTGATTTTATCGACGTTCCCATCCCGGAAAAAAAAAAGCAACGAAAAACAATTGCGGGCGTTGCCATATTCCTCCTAATCATCCCATCCCTCTTAAAGTCTTGTGTTCAGCAAGAAGAAAAAAAATGTTTGATACCTTGCTAATGCCCAAGTCAGGAAGGCCAAGGTATGAGCACAGGGTGCAGAGCTGGATTTCGATTACTCCAGAGAAAAGCGCCTCGTTCCCATAGAATGACCTAACTTAGAAAACCCAAAAACACCCAAATTAAAGAAATAGAAAAGACGATGAGCAATCCAGAAAAAAAAAGCCGAGGGACCGCTCAATGGTGGTGATAAGTGAACGACGATTCGGGGGGGCCCAAGTGCTAAGACCGATCAAAACCATCCGAGATCGCCGATATAACGAGACGAGACGAACACCCAAAGCTCTAGAGCAGCATTGATGGATATATGCTATTACTTCGGGGTTGCCTCATGGTGATGGTTGCCGGGGGTGAGGGGAAAACGTTTTTTTACTGAATTCCATAGCGGGTTCGTCCGGAAACTGTGAGTAACAAAAGAAATCCATGATGCTGAGGAAAAACCAGTGGTATCAAAGCGCAGACGCCATTTCGTGATGCTTGCTTCGCCATGCAGTTCAATTCATGAACTCGATGAATGATCAAGTAGACATTATGCTGGTAACGCCGGGGGAGAGGGAATGAGATGCAGCAGAGACATGAGAGATAGCGTACGGCCGACTATTGCGATGCTGCGACGCACCAATGTCGATGGAACGCCCAAGCGCTCTTCTGGCACTCCTTGCTACAGTACTTTGTTCGGCGGCATCGGCGGCACTTAGCAAATTGCCGCGTGAATTCCTCCCACTTGCCACACTGGTAATATGCGCACTGTCGGATGCCACCTCGGGTGTCGTCTTTGCGGCAGAGATTCCGCATCACAACCCCAGCCCAGTATTGCATATCTGTACTATGATAACGTACCGTGAACTTCTCTACTAGAGGGAAAATGTTGAAGTCATTCGGCAAGAGGTACTCTTCTTCGTATTCCTGCTTGCCCAATGATTCCATCGTGATATCATCGCCATCTAACAATTGCAGTTCTTTCCCGATCTTGAGGCGCGGGACTAGATGGCTCTGCTGAAAGTACGACCGTAGATTGCAGTACTTAGAAACGTATGCGAGTAGTTGAAGCGACATCAGCACATCTTCTTCCCTCGGCATCGCCGCTAGCATTTGCGGATTAGGGGGCAGCGGCCGATCCAAGAGGTAACGGGGCAAGCTAGTGTGGTTTGGCAGAGAAGGCTGAGGAGTCGGTACAATGGGTTGGTTGGGAGATAGACCCATCGGGGGTCCTTGTGCGGGAGTATTGTTGGGCATGCTACCATTCATGGGAGTTCGGTGGGTGATGTTGAAAGTTCCAGCATCAGGAATCTCCGACACGGTAGGTGTAGTCAGATCAAGAGCAGTGCCCGCTAGCGTGCTGTTTCCTTCGTCCATAGCAATATCTTGAAAGCCGACAGCAGGTTGTATATCGGACGCACCAGACATCTCGGCATCTTGGGATTCGTCCGACTGTACACTGTCGGTATTCATGTCATCCGCGTCGGTGGTCGAGTTCTGATGACGAATGGATGGACGTCTTCGGGACCGTCCGTTGGGGCCTAGAACCGAAGCGGGCCGTACCGTTGGCGATCGAGACTGTGGCGGAGGCAATGGTGTCGTTGGAGAGGCCGGCTGGGACGCTAGGCCGGGGTGGAAGACGGGCAGCATAGATGGCAGCCGGTCAATGTCTCGGACAGGACGGATGAAGCCATCAATCGCCTCCATCGTGGGAACAGCGGTGGCCAAGGGCTGGACGGCTCTTTGGCTGGAAGAAGGAGACGCAGCCGCTTGGCGGTTCTCATGCCTGTGATGATGATGGTGATGGTGGTGATGATGGCGGTGGTTAGAGAAGGTGGCCCGATCCAGAGGAGAAGTGGTGACGGGAGGCCTGGCTGGGCCAGCCTCCGCGTTACTCGACTCAGCCGCAGCCGGAGGGTTAGTGAATGTAGCAGCAGTGACATCAATCGACGGCGGCGGTGCCTGCCGGCGGAAAGGCCTCTGTTCAAGATCTAGACGGCCCGATCGGTTGGTAAAGGTGGATGATTTGGTCGAAGAGTCTCGGTGGCTGTGGCTGCGGTGACGATGATGATGGTCGGCAATCTGCTTCTGTTTGGCTTCCTCGGCTTTCTCACGACACTTTTCAATGACTTTGATATAATTGTCAAGAATGGTGGCGATAACAGGAACCATGTCAGCTTCGACTACCCGAGTCCTCACATTCTCAGTCCCACGAACACCGATGTTCACCACGCACTGGAAGGCGAGGTTCCACTTCCACATGTCCATCATGTCCTTGCTCCGACCTTGCTTGAGTATGCACACCAATCTCTCGATTCCTCCATCGACGGTCAGAATGTCCCGGATGCGAGCAGACGAGGTGGTGAGGTATGCGAGATGATTGAGAGAGTTAATCAAGGGCAGGGTCGAGGTGCAGTCCAGGGCTCGGCGGTCATACAGGGCAGTGGTGATGCCCACCGAAGCCTTGTTGACATTAGGGATGCTGAAGTTGACTTCCCTCATTTTGATGATTGATAAGACGGGTTGCTTTGCAGAGCGAGTCCGGATGCGGCGTCGGAGAAATTAGGAGGCCCAGCTAAGTAGCAGCAGAGAAGACCAGAACTCGTGACGGGGCGACAGGTGATGTTTTTTTTTTGTGTTGCTGTATAGTAGTATATAGATATGATTGACGAGACGCAAGAACCCCTTTCTGACGATGATGGGGACGAACGCGTTTGAGGATTAATGCGCAAGACCAATGCAATGCAAACAGAAATGATGAAAGGGTTGGGAGGGCTTTTCTTCCCGTTCTGTAATGGTGTAGCAAGATTCGGAAGTCGGTTGCCTTCACAATGCGTAATCCTGGTCGGAGTTTTTTTTTCTTGATCCCTCTGTCTCTCTATACCCGGCGCGGCTATCAAATGAGGAGGCAGGATAGGATAGGATAGTCGGCGGGTGATGCTCCAAAGATGAAGTAGGCTAACTTGAATTTCCGATTCGGTCCTCAGGGTGTATCTGTCGTGCGTTGTGATCTAACGGTTGGACGAGAAATCTGAACCTAAAACCAGGACGCTCGACGATGGCCGTGACTCGTCTGACGGAATTGCCCAAATGCCTCAAGACTACCCCGTCCACCCGTCTTCGGTGAAATGCGATAGAAGGGAAAAAAGGAAGATAAAAAAGGAATGGGATGGAGGCCCGAATCTCCAGCGCAAGGGTGTCTATGGTAAGAAGAAACTCTCCATCAACGTAGATGGAAATGGGAGATGGAAGTGATGAGGGAGACTTCGTAGGGTGAGGAATGCGTGTCGGGTCGTGCGAAGACGATGGATGATGATGGGATGGGATGGGATGGGATAGGGTGGATGGTTGGTTGGTGTATCGGAAGGAGAAAAGAGTGGGAAGAAAAGTCCAAGAGTGGACCGTGTGAGAAAAAAAAAGGCGACCTTGAAGGGGGGTGTGCCGACTAGGGGGGAAGGGCTGCAAGTTCGGCCTGGTTGGGTCTCTCTCCCAAGTTCGGGTCCAGTGTTCACTGTAGCCTCCCCCAAGAGTCGGGTCTGGCCACTAGGTAGTGTAAGGTTAGTTAGGTGTCGCTGATGCCACTGGAGGGCGGGCTTGGCCAGGGAGTTAGGTAGGTACATGTCTATTCTGCAGTGGCAGAGCTTATTTCTGTGGTTGAAACAGCCTAAGCCAAGGTACCTACCTACTCTATTCTACCCGACTCTACCTACATAGGTTAGTATGTACTTACCTATGACCTACGTACTTCCTCCAAGGGCTATGATAATCTACACTAGGTACATACCGAGGTAGTAATCTATTAGTATACTCGATGCTACTAGCAATACCAGCTTGCCTAGCATACAGCGCAGAGGTTACTAAGGTCGATATCAATTGTGGCAAGAAGGGGATCACGGCCTTTCCGTCCATTGATGTGCTGTTCTGTTCCTATCCTGGTCAAATAGAGAATAAATAAAGGATAAAAATAAAATCAATCACCAGTTTATTTTATCAAATGAGGTTGTTGTGCTGTTCAATCTCGTTAGTTTGTTCATCAATGTACCTGGGTACCTAAGTTAGTCTTTTATTTTATTTTACACTACTTGCATGCAAACCCCGACTGCCTACTACATTACACGACATTGATTGATACTTCTTATTGATTTGTTTAACCATCGCAAGTATAGGGGTAGAGTGCATACTACTGGAGGTGCATCAATCAATACTCAGATACCTCCCTTTTATTGTCTCTTTGATAGTGAATACCTACATGCAGATTTGCACCTGGCAAGAAAAGAAGAAGAAAAGAAAAAAGGAAGATAGGCCTGTCAACATGTTATCATATTGAATAGATAGGAACACTACAACTAATGCTTGTCCGCATTGACGACTCCACGGGAATACCAGCAAGTTGAATACCTCAATCCCACCGAAAAAAAAACCCCCCAAAGCAAAACCCCATATCCAAGGGGGATAAAACCCCTTGGTAACCAATTACCAGCCATTTCTTTACATAGGTCATCCTGCATACATATATATGTTGACTGCTATGTATGTAGTCCAGTGGTCAGTGGGATTATTTGGACGAATAGCTTCACTGGTCAGCGTAAAATTTTATCGCTCTTGTGGGTTTTGGGCCTCTTGGCATCCGAGTGACCTGACATCAATCTCGTGAGACTTGAAGCATGATTCAGCAGCTTTAGGTATGTATGTAGGTATATACCTAACTTGGGCACCTGCATATGTATCTCGCTAGGTAGTTGATGTAGGTATGTGGTGAATCCCATGTAAGTTGTTGCAAGATGTTTGGTCATCCAGGTCGTTTCTTCTCCTTTTCTTTCCTTTTTCTTGGGGGGGTTGTCAAAACCGGAAAGGAAGATAAGAAGTCCCCATCTCTATTGTCTGTTTTCTGAAAGACTTGTTGGACTCAAGACAGATGCGGTCTGTTTAGATCGTGACCTAGCTGACCTACACGTATTGATGGATCTGACCCAACCCCATCGGGGTAAGGTAGAGGCAAAAATACGCAATACCCTCCCGCGTTAAGCGGTAAGTGACGGTGATGTGGCAATGGTCCGTTTCGAGTTTGGACTTTTTTTTCTTCCAAGTTTCGCTAACCTCCGAACCATAAAGGTATTATTCATGTACCTCGTGCTATGTATGAAATGTTAATCAATTGCAAGACATAACATCTTCTATTGTATCAATATGCACAGTCCTGACAAAGGGCATCTTTTTCGAAACTCTAGAACAACCTTATTTCGCAAGTGGCGTTATTGTAGATAGGTAGATGTGTATGTACTTATACATGCTTTTACTACGGGAACCTAGGAGAGAGTTGGGCAGATACCCGACCTACCTAGTACATTAGTAATGTAGAATACATGCTTCAAGGTTCTACACCACATCTTGAAGGGAAGACAAACTTAAAGGTACCTGGGTACATACCTACGTAACTATGTACATAGGTAAAGAGGACTTAGCAGTACGGCCCCCCTCCCCAACCTTAAAACCAAGGTTACATCCAACCGTTGGCCACGACTCCGCTCCAATGATCCAAGCCTTACCTACCTAGCACTCAAGTACCCAAGCACCCAAGCACCTAATCACCCTTCGCGAACAGTACCTACTAGCAATACTACAAGTAGCAGTAGAAGAGAAAAGACAAGGTAGCAGTGCGAGATACCACCTCGACCACCATCAGTAAAGAATGCAGTACTTAGGTTAGCTAAGCAGAGTCGTCCAAGCCAATCCAATCCAATGCAAAGGCAAGCCAAGGGGTTGGCAACAATCATCTTGTGATTCTTGGCCATCGGGTCAGAAATGCACAGGATAAGGGGCAAGAAAAGAACAAAAGAAAGAGGCAGACAGCTAACTAGGTAGGTAGGTACACTATGGTAGTTAGCTACCTTCAGGCTTCACACATACCTACTACCTAGTATGTATATACACAGCAGAGAACACGTCCGTGTGTCGAGTCCCGTCTCGCTGGCACCACTGGGGCAGCACAAAAAGATCTGTTCTCGCTACCTTGGCACGTCTCTTTCCGAATTCGAAGACATTACCGAAAACGAGGGCTGCTTGCCAGAACGCTTCGACTATCCGGAGGTCAGTGCAAAGAGCTTAATCTTCCGAGACAACCTCTTCGTCGTCTTCCCCAGCCCGTCCGGCCTCCACCTCGCTTCTCAGGTGGACATAGGCAGGTAGGTCTGGTACACTAGGTACATAGTATAGGGAGGTGGTGTGGGTTAGGCCGGAGAGGGATTGGTACCTTAATAAGATCGGCACCCCCGTCTACACATCGATGAGCGAAAGTGTGCGTGTTGTGTGTGTGTGTATGTGTGTGTATGTGTGTGTCCTGGCTTGTCGCATGATCACCGATTATACCTATAGAACATCTCGACTGCCCTCTTCCCCTCTCACTTCCCACAACTCGCGCCTCACGAGCTGTCAGTGCCACTAATGCAAAACTCACCACAACCCGGCTCTCGCCGGCCTATCGCCTGGGACGGCCAAGGGTTCTCAACCTCGGAGGCTGGGCGGAACCCTCGCAATCCGGAACAACATGGAAAAAGAAAATCCACAGTGTTCGGGGTAGCATCGAGATGCACGCAAGGCACACACTACTTATGCTGCTCGTCTGGTCTCGTCACAGATGAGTTCACGCTGGCCAGTTTTCACACCATCAAAAAAATGCCTTAAGAGACCCATAGTTCCTGTGTGGACAGACGCACTTCTTTTTTATTATGAGAATCACTCGAGACTAGTACGGGATGAAGAACGTACAGAATGATTCGCGACGCCTATGTATGTAGGTAGGGAAATAAGTAACTTGGCTAGGCTCAACCGTCCCGAAAGTCTCAAGGTTCGGTACCTGCAGCCGTGGATCTAGGGGCTACCAAATACGATACCCGACGAGAAGGGCTACACTGGGCTACCATCTAACAATATCAAAAAGATCCTCACAAGTATCACGAACATCTAACGCGGCATCGAGTCTTCGCGCGAGAGGAAGACAACCGCATGAAACACACCATGACTTTGCAGTGCAACACTTTCATCATACATCATTCGAGTCGGGAAGATTAAAACAATAGTGTCCCCCCAACTTATCTGATCCTATAGCAATACCGGGCGCTCTCAGACCCATACGTCATATCTCTTGCATTCGGCGTCCCATGGACTGCGCGAATGCGTTCATTTCAGCCGCATAGTTAGTAGGTACACAGAGCATTCGGATCCAAAGATAGACAGACGTATACCTCCTACGATGAAATGAGATACCTAGGTTAGCTGCCTAGGTAGGCGTATAGACTGTCGTGGGAGCGGGCCAGCGACGACCGCGCGGCTGAAGCATTATGTGATCCACTTAAAGACCTGAGAAGTGATCCTTCGGTCTACCAAGACGAGGTGCTACGTAGGTAGGTTAGACGAAAGGATCACCGGTGGACTCGTCTAACTACCTAGTGTAGGCTGCTGCGAAGGACGCGGCTACAACCTCTTCATTTTATATGTTATATCTGGTGTGCTTCCTCAGTGGCCGATTTGACGCTCAACCGGCGAGTGACACTTTCGTTACCACGAGATATCTTCGGCCATTAAAGGGCCTCCGGGTTCACAGAGGATGATTGGCCTTACAGGCGTTCGCTGCCGCCCCTGCAAGCGCTTACACGCAGTAGCGTCGACCCTTTTCCTAATCGGCTCCGGCTCGCTTGACAGGCTGTGGTGTCTAGGTATTCATGCTGCTATGTTATGCCATGCTATGCCATGCCATGCCATGCTACCTGCCTTACTTTGCTCACCTACCTAGGTACGCATTCATTGCATGCAGTCAGCCCAGCCATCCCGAAATCGTCTCATGCGCGGGACGTGCCTGGACCGGGGGGTCACTGACGTCGGTGGGGGTGGAGGGATTTCGAAATGAGCTGAGCAGACAGAGAAATGGGTACTAATAGGTAAGGGAAGGGAGTAAATTTATATATATAATGACAAGGGCCTTGCGATCAGACCTCATATATGCCCCTGCTGCCCTGCCTAGCTAACGGTTATAGAAAACAAATGCGGCGTGCGTGGGTAAGACTTATAGATGAGACAGGGTTGGCTAGGGCCCCCAATAAGATAGATTTGGGTAATCTATAGAAAGAAGAAGGGAATGGGGGAATAGGTATGTACGAAATCCAATCTCCCATCTTCTCGCCAACTCCCCCAGTAGGTAGTAGTATTACACTACATACGAATGTCTTCTCTCTCTCTCTCTGTCTCTCTCTTTCTCCCCCCTGTCTCAACTTAAAACTGCTTACTACCACCCATTGAGCTCCATTCAGCCGCTCCCGCTCGGGCTTGCGCGCGTACCAATTACGAGCTCCATTGCCCATTTGAACCGCGTTTCCTCTTGTTTCTCGCTTCTACCCTCGTTCGTGGTGCAATATAGTAAAATAATACTATATAACATGCCCACAGTATAGTCAAGTTTGGGTCGAACCACTCCACCAAGTATAGGATCATTACACTAGGAATATCGAATCCCCGGGACGGAAATTTAGTATAGTTCTGGTGTAGTGTAGTGTGGTGTAGGTACGACTACCTACCTACCTACATACACTACACTACGAACGCGTAGTTTTTTTTTACCCTTGTCCATTTCTTTTTCTCATTGACATTTTCTTTTCCTTTTTTCTTTTTTTTTGCTTTCACTCTCCCCCCTCATGAACGACGATCCCGCTCGCGTAAATTAAGAGAAGGAGGGGGTGATGAAACCCCGATCCCCTCTCCTTGCCCTCCCCCCCTTTCTAACAGATTAGAAAAGAGAGAATGCATAAACACAACCAAAAAGAAAAGAGAGAAAAAAAGAAAAAATATGTATGTATTCCCCAAGAGGCGGACAAAACGTGAACGGATCTCGATCCCCCACGGCGCACGGACGAGGGGCCGGGCATAGATAGTACAAGGAGGGAGGGGAGAGGGAAAGGCAGAAAAGCAATTGAAACGACTTGAAAGTCTATAGGAGTAGCTACTGTACCTAGTATAACACGCCGAAGATTTTTTTTAGAAGGGGGGAGAAGAAAGGAATAGTATGTACCGAGCAGTTCCCGAATCAGCTGCGATAAAACGATAGATAGGAATGGGGAGGGAATATGGGGATGAAACGTCTTTTGTCTCGATCAAGAACTCTTTCTTTCTCATCCTCTGTTCCTTTTTTTTTTCGACTGCCGAAGAAAGTCTCCCATGCCGGCCTACATATGGGAATATACGTATGTAAAATGCCTTCTAAGTAGGTAGGCGGTCGGCCGGCGGTTCGGCCCTTGTTACCGGTGAACATGAGGGAAAAGAGATACGTAGGTAGTAGACCTGGTAATAAGTCCATGCAGGGGGGAAACAGTATACATACATACACACATACGTACATCTACATACATAGGCCTGTGGGTATTGAGGTATGTAGTAAAGCTGTCAGCGAGTATCATAGCAAAGAGAGAATCCCATTCAAGAACTTCTACTACGACTACGAAAAAAAAAAAAACCCTTTTTGCACAGTACCGGATTAGAGTAAACTAAGGTAGGTATGTATAATGATGGAATATATCATGTGATGGGTGCGTTGTTCCGTTTCAGATCTCTCTCTCTCTTTTCTCCTCGCCTCTCCTAATAATGGATCCCCCCCTCTCCTCCGGCTTCTTTTTTGTACTAAGTACTAAGAAAGAGGTCATGTAGGTTAGTCGGGTGCATTGATATCTCCGAAGAACCAATCCACTCGTAGGTGTCAGACGTCGTCGTCGGACGGATGCCCGCCCGTCCTTATCCCGCCCCCCCTCCCCTTTCCGACCTCGGCCGTGCCCTATTGGCTGTAAGTGAACCGGGGAGTATAGAGAATTACCTAATAGGCGACGGATTACCTACCTAGTATAGGTACGTACATACATACATACTTGCATACTACATACAAGACATACATACATACACACAATGTTCGACCACTGCTTGAACCGCGTTTAGTCATCTCTGTATTTCCTGATATATACACTACCTACCTACCTACCTAGCTACCT
This sequence comes from Biscogniauxia mediterranea, assembly GCA_018398605.1. NCBI lineage: Eukaryota > Fungi > Ascomycota > Sordariomycetes > Xylariales > Xylariaceae > Biscogniauxia > Biscogniauxia mediterranea. Next base: position 1,105,445 of record JAGXTR010000005.1, read on the forward strand.
AACTCTTTCACATGTCTACATGCGTGCGTGGGTGTAGGTAGTAAAGTCACGACGATCATCACCGATTACCTACCTACCTAATTCTCTCTCTCTCTTACGGGAACTAAAACACCAACAGCAGCAAACAACGACAAAGCGTATGCGTATACATATACATATATATGCAAAGCACGGCATGCATATATATAAGATGATCCGGGAAAGAAAGAAAGAAAGAAAAAGGCCCAATATATAAGATGCCCGCAGAGTAGCAGAATGTGGGGAAAGAGGAAGGGGAGTGGAGTGGGAGAGAGGTCCACGATCATGATAATTTGATTTTTTTTCTTCTTCTTTTCTTGCTTTACATACATATTATACGAACACAGACAGTTAGCAGCAGCAGCAGCAGCAGCAACAACATAAACGAACTTACCTACCTACCTACCTAGGTACCTAAAACTCTCCCCTCCCCACTACCATAGCCAAAACCAAGTTTTTTTTTTTGTTGTTGTCTGAACTTACCTACTTTACATGAACGAGGAGTTTGATATCTGCAACAGGTATCAGTCATTTGAACACGTACCTTACCTTTACCTTACCTTACCTACCTACCTAACCTAGCAATTGAATGACTTGCCCCCTTCTCCCTTCCCCTGAAAGGCTCGACATACATACATACATACCCAGAAGAAAAAAAAAAGAATCCCTACCAACTACCTACCCGCCTTTTAACCTACCTAGCGTTACATCATATGCCTAACCTAACCTAGGCATCGTCATCATCTTCTCTTCTCTTGTTTGTCTCCGAGACATTTTGTCTTTCTTTGGAGGGAGATTTTCGGCGATAGTCAGTCAGTCATGATGATGATGAGATGGAGAAGTCAAGAAAAAAAAATGGGGGGCAGGGAAGGGAAGGGGAAGGGGAGGGAAGATGTGTCTGTTCTCTGCCTTTCCCCCCCCCACACATAAAGAAAAGCCGGGCCGGCATGTGATGTGTTTCTTTCCTTCCTTCTTTCTTTATTTATTTCTTTACCTAGACAAACAGACAGATAGATAGATAGATAGATAGACAAAGGCAAGGCAGCCCAGCCAAGGTACAAGCTTACCTAGGAGGTGATGTTGGGTTAAGTTGGGTTGGGTTGGGGGTTTTTTTCCCCCCCCTTACCCGGACGAGCCGGCCCGGGGACGACGACGCATCGACACGGCGCAGGGGAAAATTTTTTTGGCACTGACCTTTGCTGTTGCGGAAGGCGGGAAAGGGGGGAAAGCGAGTATGGGGTATGTATGTATGGGGTATCATATGAGAGAGGATATGTAGTGTATAGTGCAGGCAGTGGAGATACCTATGTAGGTACATAGGTGGCATAGGGAGTTGGTGATTTTTTGATACCGCCCTGTTTGGCCTTGCGCTATCCCCGTCTGCGCCCCCTTTCGGTGTGGGTTTGTCTGTTACAAGCTCTGGTTTGTGTGCTGAGTGAGTGAGTGAGTGAGTGGGTGAGGTCAGTATGTGAGCCGAGTTCCCACAAGCAAGCAAGCAAGCAAGCTACGCCCGGAGGCCTATGGGTTAGGTTACCTAGGTTATGCTCCTTTAGTAGGAGTATATCGGTATATCGGTAGGTAGATAGGTAGGTAATCATCGCTTTTAGTTGAGGACGGAGGGGGGGACATGGTTATGAACTCCTTGTTGTGATGACTATGGCTTCGCTGTGAGGAGGACCCTCGATGTTGATATCATCGTGTCGTGTTTATTGCTGGGATACTTCTGGTGATGATAGAGATAATATAAATAACTAGATATATATATATGTGTAACACCTATGAGGTTAGACGCCGCGAACTCCCCCTGATACGTAAACACATCGAGCTACAAAAAGAAAATCTTTAGTGTTTGCTATATCTCCCCTTAATACTCTTTGTGGCTCTGATTTTGCAAAGTCAGGAGGAGATGGAGCTACCTTGGAAAATGGGCCTTGAGCATTTCGAACATCACCAGTGAGTTCGCTCCTGAGCCAGAACGTGGTATAATGGTAATGTGGTTAGTATTTCTTTCCTGCGTAGGGATCTTAGTTGTTAGGGGTAGCAAGCTAGTACGGCATCATTCTGGCGTTCCTGTTAGGTAAGTAGGCAATAGAGTGTTTTCGTCTTTATGCCCCAGATACCCCAACGTTGAAATGTCATGAGTCCCCTTTCCAAACCAATATTGGGGTGATTTTTTTCAGACCGATACACGCTGAACCTGACAAGCTGCTCAGCTTTACCCCCTACAGCAGCAATATAAACACATATATACCTTCTGCCAACTTCCAAAGCAGTAAGAAGCCAGTCAAACAACATGCCTGCGTGTAGTTCAAACTACCTACAACCCAACACACAAATGGTCAAGCTGTTATGTAAACGTCCAGTTCAACGTGTTAGAGCCAATACCTACCTACTCAAGCGCGCCTGTCCCTGTATGAGGACGCAGCTTATAGATATTAACTAAGTGTGGACTGTCTGTTTTACGTACCCGAAGTCTGTAGACGGAGCTGTTTCGAGGCGGCAGCAATACTATCATTACTTGTCCACCATCAAGTACCACGTAGAACTCCCACAATAAGGAGACAGGGGTATAGCCGCAAAAAAGAAAAAAAATTAGGTCAGATACCGCATTACATTCATTATCGTATAAAGTTCTAAAAGTATACATCCATCAATCCCGTATGTAAGTATAATAAGAGCGGGCATTCACATCACGTACACGCGCACGTACGCACCTCACGCACGCACACGTATTAACCCCCCGAAAAAGGTAGGTCTTTTCAGCGACTCTCTAATCACCGCTGATCTTGGCGTGTCTAAAGTACTTCATGCCGATCCAGGCGACGACGACCCAGACCCAGGCCATGATGCAGGTGAGGATGAGCAGGGCGGGGTAGTATCCGACGATGGGCAGGGTCGGGTCGTCCTCGAGCTCGGGGGGCGCGTAGGGGGTGGTGCCGACATCCCAGGCCCAGCTCCAGACGTTGAGGCACGAGCCCATGCCGATGACGAAGACGAACCACGTCACGACGAGCACGACCCACCCCCACCACTCCGTCTCGCTGTAGTCGTGGTCCTCGTCCACCACCGCGGTGGGCAGGGAGCCGGCCGCCGCGGCCGCCGTCAGCCCCTGCAGCGAGAGCGGCGACTTGGCGTGCTTGATGGAGCGGCGCCGCTGAATCGAAGTCGATGACGACCGGCTCCGCAGGTAAGGGGCCGGCTCGGAGGAGCCGGAGGAGAGGGATGCGTGCTCGGAGGGGACGCGGACGGGTATGGAAAGCACGGCATCTTCTTCGTCAGTGGTAGTGTACGAGATGGTCGGGCTCGGCACAAGGGAGTCGTGCTCGGAGGTGGGAGGGGAGGGTTTGGGGAGGGCGGCGGCGGCGGCGGCCTTGCGCGGCGCGTAGCCATCCATCGAGGGTCGCGGGGTCGCGTCGGATATGCCCAGGCCAAATCCGTCGGATGCTATCATGGGGCTTGGGAGCGATAGATCTGCTGCTACTGCTACTGCTGCTACCGCGTTGGTAGATGAGAGCTTCGGGAGGGCTTGGGTATTGTTGGTGGTGTCGAGAGGGAGGGGTTTCATCTCGGTGCGCTTCTCGCGCGCGGCGCCGCGGCCGAGGAGGGCGACCTTACGCAGGGAACCCTTACGCCTACGGGTCTTCTGCTGTTGGGATATGGCGGCGAGGGCCCGCGGGGGCTTGCTGGTGGGAGAGGGAGCATTTTGGGCGGCGGGGGCTTCGTCGTGCCGCGACTCGTTTAGACTCGACCTGCTCTCGGCGGTGCGCAGGAAGGGGAACTTGGACAGGATGCTCCCTCCAGAGCCGCTCCGCTTACGGGCGCTGGGTGTGTTTACGTCTGGTGAATGGCTCTGACTCGGACTCGGACTCGGACTTGAACTCGGACTCGGGCCTCTCACTTGAGCAGGATGTATATTCTCCATTTAGGTTGAGGTGTTGTTGTCGCGTGTATATGTGTGTGTGTGTGTCTGTGTCTGTGTGCGCGTGCAGGAGGAAAGCTGTCGCAAAAGACTCGGATCGCATCGCAAGTGTCAAGGATGATGATGATGATGATGATTGATTGGTTGATTAATTGATTAATTGATTAATTGATTAATTGATTGATGGACAGGTACTCATGTCACGGGAGAAATAACAAGGAGAGCTTCATGTTTGAGAAATCCATCGAGTTTATGCAGCTAGGTCGAATTGACTATCAACGTTCTTCTAGTGTAGAGGTGGTGGTGGTGGTGGTGGTGGTGGTAGTGGTAATTGTGTAGGTTAAGTGTAAAGTTTAGTTGAGGTACTGTAAGAAGACAACGTGGTTCTGGGGTTTGGGTTTGGTTTGGGTTTGGTTCTGGACCTGATGCATGGATGTTCTAGCGTAACCTTAGGTGATTGGGTGACTGCCATCTTTGTTAACCTACTGTACCTGCCTACCTACGTTGTGTAAGACGGCAGTTGCCTCCCACACACAGACATTCCTGGTAGGTTTAACCTACGGTAGGTACCTACTGTAGGTACATCAATACAATTGGAAGTCCATTGTGCAGATGGTCAACCTAAAACCCAATCTTAGAAACTTACAACATCAACGTCTCAAACAAACAAACAAACCAACAAACAAAAAACAACACACATCGTCGCCGTTGCTGTCGCTATCGCCGTTTACGGAAGCGAAATGATTCCAAGACGGTAGTGTAGTTCTCCATCTGGTTTTCTCCTTTCTTTTTCTTTTGGCATCCTTCTGGATCGGGACAAGCGCCAGGCACAGCATTCTCCAGAACTGACAAATGATCGATGGCGAGAGCTACTCTAGCACCACCTCCCGTTTCCATCACACCCACATTCACTTCCGCACCCACCACATCCACATCCACATCCACACCCACACCTATCATCCGAACTCCAGCTTCTGATCCAGATTCGGATTCAGATGAACACGATGACCGTATAGATCTAGATTGTCTGCCCCATCAACCCTCCGCCAACTCCTCCCTTCTCATGCCCTATGATCCCAACCGTCTATCGCCCGTGACCGCATCCTTTCATCCTCATCCCCGTCCCCATCCCCATTCTCATCCCAACCCCAACCCCAACCTGCTAAGTCCCAACATGGCCTCTAGCCATACTCATACTGATGCTGCTGCTGCCGATCCCCTCGACATACCCGCCGTGAAGGCCCCGAACCCCTTCAACTTCCAGACCCAGGTTATATCCTCTGGTCCTGTGAAGCCCAGCGTTGGCCAGCGTCGCGGTCACAAGTACAAGCACTCGAGCATCAGTGCCCAGCACCACATCTTCCAAGAGCCCCCACCGCGTCCGCCCCTCGCCCTCCCTCGCGACCTGCCCGTGCCGACGGTGAGGGAGGCCTGGAAGTCCATGTCCATAGACCAGCGCCGCCGTCTCTACTGGTGTATGTGTCATCTGGTCATAGCCTGTATAGTCTTCCTCTCGGGCCATGGCTCCCTTGCCATGACCGCCCTCTCCCACCTAGTCTTCTTCGACGTCGGCTCCGCCCTCATCTGCGTTGCCGTCGAGGTATTGGGCAATTTTGAGGTGTGGAAACGGAGCAGCCTACGCCATCCTTTTGGCTTAGAACGCGCCGAAGTCCTCGCCGGCTTTGCCTTGAGTGTCTTCTTGATATTTGGTGGCTTCGATCTCGTCAGCCACAACCTGAAGCACGTTCTTGAGGACCAAGGTCACCATGCAGCGCACCACCCAGATCCCCACGAGGGCCTCGAGCCGAGGGTTGCTATGGGCAGTCTGGACATGCCAAGTCTAGCCGCTATCGCTGCAAGCTTGGTCAGCGCCTACGGCTTGAGGAACCATGCTCGGATCAGCAAGCTCATGCGCGTGAGTTACCTAGCGAGCCTGCCTAGTGTCCTATCCAATCCTTTCCACTTCTTAACCCTCGGCACCTCGTCCCTCCTAGTCCTCCTCCCACTACTGTCCATCCCTATCCACATAATTCTCGACAGTACCATCTGCGCCCTCGTCGCCGTGTCCATGTTCGTCCTCGGCTTCCGCTTGGCCGTGGCTCAGGGCTTCATGCTCCTGATGAGCTACAGCGGCCGCTCCTCCACCTCGGCCACCTTCAACTCAAACAGCAACAGCAAGGGTGGTGGCAGCAACAGCAGAGAGCTGGGTGTCTCGGATATCGTGCGCGAGATTGAGGAGGAGCCCAGCGTCGCGAGGGTCGAGGAGGCACAGTTCTGGCAGGTCCACTACGGCCTCTGCATGGCAAACCTCAAGCTCTGCGTCACGAGCGGTTGCGACGACGCGGCCCTCAGCCGCCTACGCCTGCGCGTCTCGAGCTTGATACAGAATCGCCTAGGAGAGGGCTACGGTAAGGGCGGCAGTCTCAGGTGGGAGGTTAATCTGGAAATGAGGTCCTAAATGGGGAAAAGGCAGGAAGGAGGGAGGGGTCGGATTCAAAGGCTTGGATTATGGAAAATTCACATCATCTATGTATTTTTAAGCGTCTTGTTATTATTTTGGGTCTGGAGTCAAGAAAAGCTGGATGATAAACGACGATGGTTACCTACCTATAGATTCTTCACAGAGACATACACTCACACACGCATATATATACCATAAGGAGTTCAAGGGAGGTGATCTGATGATGGATGGATGGATGGATGTATGGATAGGCGCATTTTTCTTGTGGGAGGTAGGTGGCGTTGGTATGTATAGAATACGTATATGCCAGAGATATCCCGATAGAAGTCCAAATAGTATTTTGGGGTTTAGGGAAGGTAGATCATCTGCTTTTTCTTACCACAAGTGTTGCATGTATGAGTGTGTTCTTCACCTTCCTCTTGCGCTCTCTCCGTTTGAGTTCGTCTCACTTTTTCTTCATGTATACCTATCTACCTAGGTACCTAAGTTTTTTTTAAATCAGCGGTGTGAGGGAGACGTGCTTGGGAAAATAGGGGAAGGAGATCCGTCGAGTAGGTAGCTTATCGCGAGGCCCTCGCTATCTAACCTAAGTGGTGGCGGGCTTTCTTCTCTCGCTTGTAGGTTGGTCAATAGTCTTGATTGCGGGACCTTTGCGTGCGCAGCGAGAAACAGCTACAGCTACCGAGACAGACATTTGGGTTGGGGGAAGGTGAGGGGAGGGGAGGGGGTTTCTTCTGTCGTAGATACAATGGGAGATTGAATCGATGATTCTGGTGATTGTTTGGCTTCAGGAGGCGAGAACTTGGACTTCGGATCCTGCGTATCGACGAGCGGAGAGGTTTGAGGTTTGGAGGAGAGGGAGCATTAGGAAAAGGGGGGGGGGGGGTGCTAGGGTTGTCCGAGAGTATGTGTCAATATGCTGTTTGATAATAGATTTCGAGTTCTACGTTATTTTTACCTACCTCCCTTTTGCTGTAGTTTCCTTTTATGTGAAGGTGCGGATGGTAACAATATACGACGATGATGTAAGCTTTTAACGGTTCTTACTAGGTTAATATATGAATTGAAGCCCAGGGTAAGGTTAGTCCTCACGTATAAGAGGGTTTCGCTCTTTCTCTCTGGCTTGGTATAATATCTTACCTCAATATACTCCCCCGGAAAGGGGAAGTATGATTAGTTACTACGAGGATACCTTATGGATGATGCGAGTCTAGTCATCTGGAAAGATAGAGAGTAGAGCTCCTACGGTAGAAAACTCGCAAAACAATCCCAAATGAAGAACCTCGTTGCCATTGACGATTGCTCCCCGAAAATCTCGGAGTCACTAATATTATAACAGATTGGACAAGCTCTCAAGCTGACTTTGTACCCATATATATATATATATCTTCCTAAGGTTGGTTGTTTATGGGTTCCAGGTCCTTTTAACAACGAACGAGGAGGTCCACTCGAAGTTTAAAGAGAGTATATGGGTACTGCGATGTTTAAGCACGGCCTTCGCTCGTACTAAACGACGTGAAGAGTTGCCATCCGAGAACTTTTTATGCTTGTTTGTCCGTTATAAATGTACCTGCTAAACAGCGTATCTTAAGATAATTTTCCAAGAGCTAAAAAAAAAGGGGGGAGGGGGGATTGATATTTAAACTTGGAGGAGTTTAAACTCGTACGCCGTTAGGGGGTAATCACAACATAACCAGTCTCCCTCGAATTGTGAAACTTTGTAACGGGTTTAAAATGTCAGTTGATGGGTAGAGGATATGGAAGAAAGGAAGGAGATGTTGGTAGGTCGAATCCTCTAGGGGTTGGGGTTGGGGTTGGGGTTAAATGTATGTTTCAAAACATGCATTAGGGGGGTGTTGAGGTTATAATCCGAGGAGTCGTTGCTCGTCTGGTTCAGGGGAATATGGGAATCAATATTTGTGAGCTTCCCCTCCTTTAAGTATATCAAATGGGCAAGGAAAATGGGAACAGCTTTAATATAAAAAAAACATCTAGAGCGTCTACCCTAAATTGACGTAACGACGCCCGCGATCAGAAGTTAAGTTCTTGCTCGTGTATCAGGCACTTTGATGTATGTCGGAGCGGATGACTCGAAGCCTTAAGTGCCGTGGCCAGAAACTCCCTTCTGCCCCTTATCCCCCCCCCTCTCTCCTTTTTAGTCATAAAGACACGAGAGTTCACCATCACCAATACCAACATATATACCTATGTATGGGTACGGTCAACCACCGACTCGGGCGCGAGATTCATGTACGATACTAGCTAACGAGGTCCAGTATATTAGCTCCCTGTAATGATCAAGGTTACATGCTTCGTCTTGAGGTTTCCTGGTAGGACCGGTGGATCGCAGCGTTACGAAGGCTCAACCCCCCTATTATATATAGGTGGGGCAAAATTGATATATAGATGACGGGAAATACTAAGTGATAGGTATTTTCTTGGAGAAGGGGGTCGGAGGGGAGGCGGTTGCTCGAAGTTTCCGGCAGGGGGAACGACAAAAAGTAGAGTAACTAGTAGGTCGGAATCTACGACCGTTATGACAACATGAGAAGAAGAAACAAAAAAAAAAAGTAAAAATCTTGTGATACAAAGCTTTGCACGCCTTTCCTAAATTTGTTGCACTGATGATATAAGGCTCAACATAGGTAGCTATCACTTCTGAATCCCCAATCCCCAACCCATTAATCTCAACATTAGCCATTCCCTTCTCCACCACTCCCCCCTTTTCCTCATGTCACTCAGTTGACATAACTGGCTGCGTATGTGTGTGTGTGTGTGTGTGTCACGGATAGGAACACAAGATAGAGAGAACAAAACAATGATACTTAAACATGTGAATTGTGCATAGCAAATCGGGGATACTTTCTTCTCTAGCTGATAATAACGCTAATTGTCAGACCCCGAGTTCATGAACAAGTATGTGGGAGTGGTGTCCCTTCCCTTCTCTCCTCCTTCCAGTAGTAGTCTCTGGCCTGCTAGCTAGCTAGATATTAGAAGGCGGAAGATGTAAAGGAGTGAGAGGACAGAGTAGGTAGATAGATAGGTTCAAGGAGTCATCTTGAACTGGTACTCAGTATCTGAAAATTGGTTAACCTAGATTACTACTACCTAGCTGCCGTTAAGGGGCGGGGCGGAGGGGAGGGATAGGACCTCAGGAGAAAGGAAAAAGGGGGCGCAACGGTCAAACGATACTCCGGTATCTAAGCACACAATCAAATCTAGTACTTAACTAAGTACTACTACCTTTTAGGTTCTAACAGCCTAGGTTAGATATAGATACCTACAATGATGTAGACGGATAGTTAAAAAAAGTATTGGGCTCTTAGCAAACCCCCGGGGGGCAAACCTACTTGATCGATCCTAGGTATCTATCTTTCTCTCGGGTTGAGCTGAGCAAAGTTTTCCAAGAAAAGGTAAAGGTCATCACTAAAATCACTCCTACCTAATATATCTACATACCTACCTAACCTAGGTACTTGACCTAGACTTTAAAAAAAAGCATTAGGTAGGTAGTAATAATAACCTTTTTAGTTGAAATCCCATCCCCTCATGCATGACATCAAACACACACTCACACACACTCACACACCAGATCTCTCTCCCTCCTTCGCCTCCTCTTTCTTGTTGGGGGTAACACGAAATATTCCAAGACACCAGACACACACACACACATGGACGCATAGAAGAAAGAGGCTTTTTACTCTTCTTCTAACTAGTCCCCCCTGTCTGTCGGTCTGTCACATTCAACCATTAATTCTTTTTTTGTACAAACTTTTTTTTTGATCAAACCAAACCAAACCAAAACCAAACCAAAAAAAAAAAACCCCTTGCTTGAGCTGCTGTGGTAAATTCCCACCGAGAAGGCAACAGAAAAAAAAAAGGAGCAGGGGGGAAGGAAGGGTCGCGGGCCTCTTGGGATCTAAAATCTCACTCCGGTACCTTTTATGTCTATGTGTGTGTGTGCGCGCGTTAATGTGCCATATCATCATATACACATACATATAATAGGTACTCTGCTAAATTGTCACATAGTGCGCGATAACTTTTTGCTTTCGGTAATAAAATGGTGGTGATGACGATGATGATGAAGAAGAACCTCGTCTGCGTCGGGGCATGTTACCTTGACACGATCCTGAGGTAAGTTTCTTTTATTATTATCATTATTACCTATTTATTCCGTTAATAAATTTTTTTTCTTTTTTTTTGAAATTCCCCGTTGCATGGGGGGACACGTGGGACAAAATGGCCTGACTCATATTGGAAAAAACAAAATAATAATAATAATTGCCTCCCTCTCACCGCATTGCAGCGTGCCTTTCTATCCGGAGGAGGATTCGAAATTACGTGCAACCAACCTACAGGTCCGTCGAGGGGGGAACTGTCCCAACACACTCCAGGTGTTCCAGCAACTCCTGCGGGAACCGGATAGAAACCATAGCCGGCAGCAGCAGCAGCATCATGTCAAAACCTACCTGATCTCGTGCCTGCCCTCGAGGGACGCTCCAGCGACAGCGACGATTTCCGAATCCTTTGGGCCCGGCTCGGCTGTGGACCTGTCACGGTGCATCTACCGTGCAAGTAGCAGCCAAGCTGCAAGCAGCTACATTCTGCGCAGCGAGGCCAGCGGGAGCCGCACACTAGTCAACTACACTGACCTACCAGAGATGACGCCGGAAGAGTTCGTCATGGCTGTCGATGATCTGGGTGACGATACGTGGTTCCACTTTGAGGTACGCAAACAAGAGAGATCGACCGCAAACAGGCGAAAAAAACAAAAGGGGGCTCCCCTTTGGACGGGGAAACTGGGCCTCCTTTTCCCTCTCACTTTCTTTCTCTAAGACATACATGCACAGGGACGGATCCCAGAGACGACGTTGCAATGCATTCGATATCTTCGGCGGTCAAAGGCCAAAGCGGTAGTGAGCGTTGAGGTCGAAAAACCGGGCCGAGAAGGACTAGAAGAGCTGGCGGCTGAGGCGGATGTCGTCTTCTATTCGCGTAGTTGGGCCGAAGTATGTTTGTCTTCTTTTCCCCCTTCTCTCTCTCTCTCTCTGCTTGCTGAATGAACACACATCCGGGAAGGGGAAAAGGGGGGGCAATAAAAAAAGAGTTGAACAAAAAAAAAAAGGAGGCACGCGATAAATGTGTTGACAACAAGATGATATAGGACAAGCGGTACGAGAGTGCTCAGCATTGCCTGAGTGCCCAATCGGGCGTGGCCCGGCGAGCGTAAGTTGCATACATGGCACCGTGTCGCTAAAACGATGCAGCACAGCGGGCTGAGATGAGAAAAAAATGGGGAGTGCATTATAGGTCCCATCTCCTGTGTACGTGGGGATCGCAAGGTGCATCTTGTTTATCATTACCCAGCGAGAAATCTGTGTCTTGCCCGGCGACACAGCCGGGACAGGCGATTCGCGTAGTTGAGTATGTTAGACCGCTTCCACAACCTGCAAGAGACGGCTGAAGGGGTGCGTATATGTGTGTATGTATGGATGGGTTTGTGCGAGGGAGGGACGGAGGGGGGAACAGAGAAGTTTCTCTTTTTTTCCCTTCCCCTCCCTCTCTTCTCCCCTCGTTCAACGCCCCCCCCTAAAGCCTTACTCATGCAGAGAAGAAAAAGAAAAACGAAAACCAGAGGAAGGAGAAGACAGGATGAGAGTAATGTGTACTAACTATAAGGACATCCCTGCGGTTAGCACCGTAGGAGCAGGTGACACGTTCATCGCCGGGATGCTTTTCGGGCTGTTGTGCCACACACGGGACTGGGACGACGAGAAGAAAGTCAGGTTTGCTGTGCAGCTTGCCACCTTGAAGGTGCAGCAGGAGGGATTCGACGGCGTTGGAGCCGAAGTAGCTAGGTTAGAGTGTGGCGTCTCATAAGCACCGGGACGGGGATTTATTTTTTGCTGAGTGATGTGCAAGGGGGGGGAGAGAGAAAAAGGGATTCTTCGATCATGACAAGCGTTCACGATCGTGTGACGGGGAGAAGGGCTTACCAAAGAAGAAAAACCAAAAATAAGGGAAAATGGGTGGGTAATCTATAAAGCATCCTTTTTAGGAATAAACCTCCATTGGAATAATACGATGATGATGATGATTCGAAGCTAAGCAAAGCAAAGCAAGCTCCTACAATACCGTTGCTGCTGGTGGCTGCTGTACGCGGGGTTTTTTTTCTTTCTTTCTTCTTCTTTCTTTTCTTTCGATGATGATTATTGCATGGATTCGATGATGACTCGTAACGACGCATCTCTAGCGACCCATGGATTCAGGGCTTGGGACAAGGACGGGAATGACCCTTTAAGGGCCAAGGTGTTGTTATTGTTGGTGTCACATAACGAGGGAGAGGGGAAAGACCGGGCGAGACTTGGATGATCGTCTGCAACAACAGCCAAATGGCGCACTGGCCCTTTTAGCATCTGTATGGAGTTATGTATAAACTATTGGTATCGACTAGGTTAGGTAGGTAGTGTAGGTTAGGTATGTAGGTAGGTGGTGTAGGTAAGCCAAACGGCATAAAAAGGAGAGAGGGTCTGGGGTTACAAGGAGCGGTGAGACTACATAAGTCTGTGGATTGGGTCCGTGAGATGGATGGTGGGATGGTGGGATGGCGGGATGGCGTGAAGCATGTGAGTGTGAGTGTGTGAGTATGTCTGGTGTGAGCGAGTGTGTGTAAGTGCGGAATGTAGATATGTACATATGGAATGATAATAGTAGTAGAGGAGGAGAAAATGGTGATACCTAGGTTAGCTAAGAGAGAGTGAAGAGCGAGGGCGGGACGTGACAAGACATCAAAAATCGAAAAAGGGAGGGGCTCCATTTCCGTTAAGGTACGTATATTAATTATCATTGGATGGTGAGGTGGTGATAGGATGTATATAGCATGTAGCATCAATGTAGGTAGGGACTTATAGAGTAAGGTAGGTAGTAGCTTTGTATGTTAATACGATGAGACTTATAAAACACTAGCTTAGTAGTAGTAGTAGTAGTAGTATATTTAACGTTTTATGTTTTATTTATATTAAAATAATAAAACGGGTATAACGACAACGGTTTTAATTATTTTTGTCTTTAAATAATATGTAAAAAAAAGTGCTTTATAACTAAGCTTTTATTAAAAACTTATTTGCTAACTAACTATTTTATGCTTTTATGCTATTTAAGCATAGCGCTAAAAAGGGCGCAAGTAAAAGGAAAAAAAGAGAGTACAGAGTATTAAGCTTATTGGTGTCGGCGGTGTTAACGCCGATGTGTATATAATGTAGTATAGTATTATTTATGTTATTAATTATAACCTTTATCGGCGGGGGTAAAAGGGAAGTAAGTTAAACTTTCATTATATTAAGGCCTTAAAAAAGAGGCTAGTTGCGACGACTATAGCGGGATTTGAACCCACGACTTTAGTATTTTATATTAAGGTAGCCAAGCGCTTAATCACTGCGCCATGTGGCCACTAGCCTAGTAAGTTCCATTACATGACACTGATGTATGGCACGAGTTATGGCTGGTCTGGTCTGGTACATCAATGGGTACTATACATACTTGACATACTAGACCTAACTATGGTACATGGTTTGTAAAGTAACTAACTAGGTTAACTAACTATGTATGCAACCGACTCACTATAATCCATTGGGTTAAGTCTGGTACCCGGCTGTTAGTTGACGACGATATCAATGTACCCATAGTTGACACAAGTCGATAGACGTACTGAAACTACCCTGCTGGTTAGCGGTATCAATACTAGTTAGTATCAATATTGTACATTGACAGATAATAATAGTGTAGTGCAGTAGTATGGTTTCTGACTTGCCCGTGTCTGTGTACCTGCCTAGGCCTGTCTATCATACCTACATACATACAACATACATACATCACACATACCGGGGGGGCATTTAATCAATCAATCAATAATCAATATCTGCTGTGCTGTACACATATGCGGCCATCTGATGCAATGCGATCGGCTAGGGCGCCGGAGCCGCCTCCTCTAGCACCCTCAAGTGGATGTAGGTAGGTAGTCGTATGTCAGTACTTGTAGGTTTATATTTATGTATATGTATGTATGTATGTATGCATGTAGTAGCCCGAAAGATTGGGTCATGTCTGCATCCTCTAGGAAGAGAAGGAGAGAAAAAGAAAGGGAGGGGGAGGCAGGGAGGAAGAAACGATGCATAGCGTACTTTAACGCAGGATTGTGCATCTCAAGGGCAAACAACAATCTTTTTTTATTTAATATATTTATTGATTACTATTACCTTTGACAAGGGACGGATTTCACGGTCAGCCATAAGGAGATCATACTAACCTAGGCTTTCAGGAGAGAGGCGGAGAGGGAACAAAAAGGAAGACCAACATAATACGTGTAATAATCCCGGCACTTAGCTGCGGTACACTAACTAGCGTAACCTAGGTATGTAGGTTGATGAAGAAGGGCTATACACTAGATCGTATACCTATACCCGACTTATTGATGTTTGTAAGTGACTAGAAGACGTATCAAGTACTGTATGTTAGTATAAATTGATTGATGTACTATGTACCACATGCAATGTATAGAGTAGATATATGGATGCGTCTATACATTGATACACTTGATACTAGTAATCAACCCCCCTCCCCCTTTCAAGGAGCGTTACATGTACCAGCATAGATACTAGGTATACTTACGGAGGGCAGACCCTCTTCTATTGGTTTCAGCAGGTGGTTTTTTTTTATTCCTTTTCCCTTGCTGTCGTTGGTCTAAATCTATATTACCGTTCCACATTTTCTTTTTTTCTTTTTCCTTTTCTGTGTTCATCTTAATTCTTTCTTTTATAATCCCTTCATCTGGCTGTCGGGCTGCTGATGCAACCCATGTGAGGCTTTTCGACCATCAAGAGACATCCCATGGCGTGGAAAGAGAATGATGAACCTAATTTGGTTGCATCGGTTGTCGCTAATAATAATATCGCGAGACATCATAGATCTGGTAAAAAAAAACCCCCCCCATAAAAGGTACTATGCAGATTTAAAAAAAGTAACCTGCCTCTCTCCTTAAAACAAAACGCATGCCTACAATCTTAGCTCCTACGAGTTACTACTACTTAGTTAGTACCGAGGGCTCCCGGAGGATGGACGGCCGCTCGGCACGTTGACCTATTCCAAAGACGGGACTTAATCATGACGCAATACCCGGTTTTGCATCGGCTTGTGAATTTGCCTAGCGATGTCTCCTATTCGTCGGGGGTGGGAGAGGCCTGAGGGTCAGGACTGACAAATCAAGTGCTCCAACTCCTGAGTTCCCTGAAGGACGCTGTTGGCACCGACGATCACTGGCTTTGAGGGAGACTTTTCACCGGGCGGCAACAGTTTTGGATCCCCCAGGAGGGCACGGCAGTTTCCGATGGGGAACTATTCCACAGCACGCCCAACATACAAAATCCCATGCGTGACCGGCTCGCTAAATAGGTATCTACCTACTCAGGGAGGGGGGGGAAGAGAGCTGAAGTTGGAGCTCGAGCCTGGAGCCTTTCCCATCAAAAACCCCCAAATTCCTACAAGCATCAAGTATCACCATGCTCATTTATTACCGTAAGGCGAGAGGGCAACAATCTGCGCATATTCTCGTACAATACGTGGGAAGAAGATGCCGTGAACAAAAAGACAGGGGTATATGACGGATGATCTTGTGATATGATATTAAAAACCCCCCCAGATCCCGCCTGCAAGCGGCGTTTGCTATGGTAGAAAGCACATTCTGATAATGCATTGAGACGTGTTGGGTCGCATCCTGGGCTGGGTCTTGCCGCGCCGGTGGAAGAACCACAACAGCGAGGGGGAAGAGAATCGTATGGCGACGAGGCAGATACTTCCCGTTCTGTCCTATCCTATCCTGTCCTGGGCCTTACGAACTAGTGTAGATGGCGGTTATATTGACTAGATAGGGAGCTAGGATGGCACTTTTTTCTTCTTCTTCTTTTCTTTCTTCCTTTTGTCATGGAGTCGCTGATACGAGTAAGAGGGGAGAAAAGAAGCATTGCGACTCGCAATACATTCTTGCCGGCTCATGCAATCTGCTGACGAAGGACGAGAAGTACACGAGAGCCGATCCTTTCCGTCGACACAGCGCACAGCAACTCGGTTTCAACTCGGTAAGTAGTAGTAGCAGAGTCGTGTCATCAATCAGGCTGTAGTGCAGCGCACACAACCACACGGCGTGAATGTGAATGTGCGTGCTTAAGGTTAGAAGCACGGCAAACGTACCTATTTCGATCCGATGTTCATGAGCGCTATGGGCACCACCGGCCAGTATCCCGAAGTATCTGGTTCAGATCGTAATGTTACTGTGTGAGAGATGGACATGATTGGCCGTGTAAGGGACGTCAGCCCGTGGCTTAGAACACAAAAAACAACAATAACAATAACAACACGTAAGTTCAGGGGTCTCCATCGTTCTCGATAGTCTTGTCCTTAGGTCGTCTGATCACATAGTGATGGGCGGCTGCAACAAACCATAGGTAACTTCAGCCTCCTGCAAGCTCGTCAGGGTTGTTGACAAAAGTTCGATAAAATTCACGAATCCTGACGCAAACAAAACGAGGGTCCTGAGCGACGGAGTCTTGTCTGCCCACCCCTCACCCACCCCCCTCCCCTCCCCTTCCACCCTCGTAACCCCTGCTCGTTCTATCATATCGGGAACTTGTGATGCTGGTAATTCGGAGGATTGATAATCTCTCCTACCAAAATTGGCTCGGTTTCAAAACGTGCTGCGTGCCTTGCTCAGATACCTAGCAGCCCGGGCTCGTGGTACATGGGGGGAAAAGGGGGGGGGGGGGGGGTCTTGGTCTTTAACTCAAGATTGCTTAGTCCTGCAAATTGCCTTGACCTAGCCAAGTCGGCCAACTCTGTGTCGGCCGATTGACGCTACTATCGACTGTGGGGTGATTAAATGCCCTACATACAATTACTACACGAAGGCAGTCTGTTAGCACACGATCAGGGTATCTAAACCTTACTCCGCCATTTGTCGGCTCATTGCCATTAATACCACATACATATTAGGTTATGTACCACAGTTTATCCCGTCGCCAATATTTGCTAGTCCTGGTCTTGTCTGAAGAGGGAGAGAGCCAGAAGAGGAGGCCGACCTGCCTTACCAACAACTGCAGGCCGTCTTGTCCGAACCCCCACAAATGAGACTAACAGCAGGGATCTCAGGAGGTGTGAGATCCAGATGACGAACTAGGACCCAGATAGAGTTTTAAAAAGAAATGGAAATCTTCCAGAGCATTTCCCTGGCGCCGTTGTATGGAAAACTTCAACAATGCCGCTCCACACCTGGCAAGGATTTGCGGTAGATTTCACGGGCTTGGGTTGGTGTATGTACTTAATGCTGGTATGTACCACCCGGAGAACTAAATCGGGAGGACTTGCACATACTACTGCTACATACTTTAGCCCCTCGTCTCGTCTCGCTCTGTCTTCAGATTATCGATGGATGCTCAACCGGAAGCCAACCTAATAAGCCCGCAGGCCCGAAGAGACTGGTGGCGTGAAGAGCCAAGTAAGCAAGCGTTCCTCACGGACTAGGTACGTAGGTAGAGAGTGATGATCATCGCGAAGTAGTGTACTTGCGCTCATCTGGCGTAGGACATAAGAATGACGATAGATGGGCGAATTATGAACTGCATTTGTGCTTGGAACTTGAAGTGGAGGCATGGCCAGGCTTGGCCACAACGCCACAGAAATACTGAGAATTCTACTACTGTAGCATCGACCCCGGTCGAGTATACGACTAGGTAGGTTATATGCATATGTACATAGCGTAGTAGTGTAGTGAGATAGATGGAAGAGTTAGGACTGGGCTGGAAAATTTGGGATTGCATAGATCATCTCCGAGCTAACGAGGGCCCGCCGGCGGAGCACAAAACCGCGTTTGCACTGCAGGTGGAGTCCCTGTCTCTTCTTGTTCTTGTTATCAGACCCTGACGGCTGACCGGATAACTATGTGATCGTCTCTTGATGAGCTTGGTTGGGCGTCAAACCGAGAAGAAACGACGCAAGAAAAAGAAAAAAAAAAGAAAGAAAAAGAAAAGACCCGCCGTCTTAGTGGGACGGACTTGTAGGCTACCTAACATGAGGAACGGGAGTGTGGGGTCGCATGCGGGAAAGGAACAGTGAGTGAGTGGGTGGGAAAGTGAGGGAAAGACAGACAGACGAAAAGAAAGAAAGGTCTTGGTGCATAAGCTGGAGTACGTGTTCTAGGGGGAAGGAAGATGATGTTGAGACAGATATTACTTACCGAATAAACAGCCTCTCAGACGTGTAGGTACTCTACCTAGTGTACACTACATATAGGTAATTGTCGTGTAGGTAGTGTAGTGTAGCGTATGGTGTAAAATGTGGCAGCCCTGTCACGTCGAAACTTGGATAATATCTGTTCCACCTCTACCGTCTACCAGTGACCAAACATGCATAAGACCACTTTAGGCCCCGGTTTCACCGAGGCTCTTTTGGCACTTGTACATGGCCCTTTGGCCCTGTACCGTACCTAGTGTACCACACTTCAAGCTCGATGCAACTTAGATGATCACCTTGGACCCGGCCACGAAACAGCCGCCTGCAGGTAAACTACTAGTGTAGGCAGGAGGGAGAGTGACTTAACGAAAACGAATGAGTGGCGCGATGAACGTTGATGGGGAGGGTGGGGCTAGAACCTTGAATGCGTATGGACACGTCTTTGCATGGTTAGGTGCTGCGTAGAGTGGTGATCTCTGACTCGCAGCATGCTTGCATGGGGAGTCATCCGTGCTCCTCAATCCAACGAGATTCCGGTCCATAGTATGCCATACCAAATACATACATACCTTTTTAATACCTGCCTACCTACACTACACACTCGTGGAGGCATCGCGGGACGAGGGATGGGCCCCACGCAAGCCATGTCAGACATGACATGGGCGAAGCAAACGAGGCCTGTCTGTATGAATCCATATGCGCAGAGCTGATGGTACATAACCAAGGAAACGATGGTGAGCCTGGAGATGAATATGGAAAATGGAGACGGACTCCAAAATTCAGAGCTCATCAAAGCTTCTTTCGGACCTTGTACGACGGAGACGCAGTGGTTAAGCGGCGTTGCATAACCTACGGGAAAGTAATATCCAGAGTGATATCAGCACGATGCACGAGACACGATGCTTGGGTGACGACGAGACGGTCGGGAGGAGCAAGTGTTACAACGAGCCGAGGAGTCTCCGCGGGTTACGTTCGCTGACGAGAAACACACTCTCTCACACTCTCACACTCTCACGCTCACACGCTCACACACTTGAGGGCTGGGTATGTAGTGTAGTGTAGTGTACATCGTAAGTGTAGTCGGAGAGGCTTGCTGGTCAAGACCGGGGTTCGTTTCCCACGCGCTCTGGATGATGAGCCTTGCTGCCTTGGCCAACTCAAACGGCTTAAGGCAAGCCGCATGGAGGGTTTCATTCTGTGTGCACATTACCTACGACTATATCCACCCATGCCCGGCGAAGCGGACATGACGGCGAAATATTGCAGATCGGTGGCTCAGTATATCCATGGGAACAGATCCTTACCTATCACCACCTACCTACCTACAGCCCTTTACCGTAGCTGCGTAGGGTCCTCCCCCCCTTCTCCCCCCTAGCATGCCAGTTTGACAAGCTATATCCCGTATAGCACCTTGGAACCTAACTAAGCACCCACTGGCCGCCAAGGGCAGCATTATTTGTGGTCAAGGTTTGATGTGTTGTAATTTATGATTGACCGACCGGTTCTGTGCCAGCATCAGCACCAGCGCCAGCGCCAGACAAAGGATGCCAACCAGTTGCAGCAAGCGACTACGACTTGTTGCATGCGGGTTCCCCATGTAATGTACGGATGATACCTGCCTAGCGGGAAACTGGGCGACGCGTGCTCGGCGACTTGCCACTCACACACACTCGTCACGATGGAGGCCGTAGATGACCAGAGAGGAATGTCGGTGGCCTCCCTAATTATTGAGAGAGAATTTCCTTTCGACCAGCAAGTAGTAGCTAGCTCTAGGTAGCTCGGTTACGAGGATGGATGGTGGATGGTACATGGTAGATAGTGGATGGGACACGGTCTTCTCCTGAGCCGAGTCATACCTCAGAAAGGAAGAGGGAAAAGAGTTCCTTATCCTTTTTTGCTTCTCTTGCAAAACTAAAGACACCAAAGCTTATTGTAATAATAGGATGCATGTCGACGCATAGGCCGGAGTACGGAACACATAGTACCTAGTGTAGTCGTAACCTACACTAGGTAACCCACATGCAAGTACAGGAAGATTCAGGAGAGTGGGGATGGCGGAGGGGGCACGACTTGGAAGACGAAATGTAGTTAGTATGTAGCTGTTGTGGCGGATCGGAAGAAACCTGATAAATAATGGTCGTAATCCAATGTGATACTAGTGTAAGTACGGCTGGTGAGCGAGATGAGAAGAGACATAAAAATAAAATAAAAGCCAACGGTTAGCAAGGGCGAGAAGTAATTACGACAAGTCATTCGTCAGGATCATTAGGTTGTTCACACGAAATAGAGTGTTGTTGTTGAATGAGTGATGAGTGAGTGGGTTTGATGAAACTTGATAGCCGAGTTGTTGTGTCTGGGTAGTAAAGTTAGCGTTGGTAGTAGTAGTGTCTGGTGTAAGTTGTGCGCCTTTAGTGAAATGGATTTGGGATGGATGCCGCTTATTAGTCTTTCCACCAGCTGCTTTTGACTGACGGTCGACGGTGTCGAAATTGGAACTGGAATGGGAATGATTTATTGGGGGAAGGGGGAGGAGGTGGAGCGGGGGTAAGAATGGGAACGGAGCAGTGGCTGTTCAGGTCGAAGCTCCGATGTAGGTACCTAAGTGCCTTAGATAAGTAGTACATAATGTTAGTATGTAGGCATATATGTGTGTGTAGGTACTAGTAGAGGCAGAGGGGCATGGATACATTGAAAGTACTGAGTGAGCATCACCTTCCGTAAAGTGGTACTATCATTCGAGCGCTAGTGTAAAAGTATGTATGGACGTCGTATGTGGGTAAACCAGTAGTGTAAATCGGTACCTAGTACCTGCTAGCCACAGGGGGAGGGGGTTCTCTACAGAAGTACCTAGGTACATACCTAGACATGTACCGTACTTCTTTCCATGCGAGGAGAGAGAGAGAGCGAGTGACTTCAATGAGGCGCTTATTGCTACACTACTAATAGGTAGAATTGGTGGCCTGTCATTGGGCCTTGCCCAATTAGGCCGGGTCTGCCTCCCTAGGCCTGGGTGCGGAATAGTGTACTTACAGGTTTACTGGGTTTATATGTTAGGTACATTGGGTATTTGTAGTGTATGTAGTGTAGAGGAATTTATGGTCCGTGGAACGCTACCTTGGAGTTCCCCGATGGCAACTCTGATCTTATTTAACCCTGCCCACTGTTTAGTGTCTAGCCGAGTGCCCACAGAGACTTCATGGGCTTGGGTTAAAAAGGTCCAATCACATCTCCCAAGATAAACGAACTATCCGATCCTTATTAGTTGGTTTCAAAAAAACCACTGATCCCAGGAAAGACAGTCATCACGGACCTGAGGTATGTGTACACATATGCAATTGTATACATAACCGCCGTGTTTAAGAGTTCGGTATTTAAAACTAACTGCTACTTTTTAATCATTCTTTTCACCTTGACTGGTTCTCTAAAACATGTGCATCTATATTGGGTGTTAGTGTGGTAAGAAAACTAAAACTAAAACCAAACCCAAAGAACAACAATAATTAAAACAACAAAAATGCATGACACATTGTTTTCGCTAGTCCATATTTCTCATTGAGTGGTCGGTGGTATTGCGTGTACACTTGTAAGAGCGTGTAAGTTCCGGCCCGTCGAAAGCAAGCAAAAGAAAGCGAGGGCAGGAGAGAGAAAAAAAAATTTAATAAAAAAATTCCACACTAAAGCGGGTATCGGAAAAGGGAATCGCCTGCGGGGGATGTTAGAGCAATTTAGTGTAGTGTAGGTAGGTAGGTAGGTTAGCATGGACAGCATGGGCAGCATGAGCAGCAGCATGGGCTAAAACGATACATCGTGTTCCTCTATGTACATATCCATGGGATGGCGCATAACTCTCCGCCATACCTCAACGATGGCGGACGTGGGTACGCAGAAGTGTGCACAATGGTTGTGGATTTGCGGGCAGGGAAGCCAGATTGATTGATGGAAGAGCGTGGTTGGTTTGCCTCCACACACTCCCCACGCAGCCCAAGGAATCTCACCCCCCCCCCCCCCCCTATTCCTTATTCTCACACATTCCCTTCTCAAACAAGTGCTTCCTTGCGCGGGCAGGCCCTACCTGCCTACCTACCTCACTAACCTTAGTACTAGCCACTATGACCACCTACGCCTTAACCTTAGTAGCATGGCTGCTTCGTGTTCCATGGTCCACTCCACGGCTCGGGTGCAGAGCCAGCTTGTTCCATTTTAACACACCCCTGGGTGGAGCTAGTAGCATAACTAAACTCCATTCCCCAAGCTCACCACCCAATCCCATCCAATCCCACCCAATCTGCTCTTGCCTCCTTCGCTACCAGGTACGTACTCCCTTCTCCTCTTCTTTCTCCTCTTCTGTGTAAGTGTACTACCTATACTCCCTTCTCTCTTCTTCCTTTTTCCCCTCCTCCCCTCCACCAACAAGCCCCCCATCCCCCTTTGTCGGCAGTACGTAGGGCATCCCCCTGTCCTTCCCTTTGCAGGGACTACCTGCGTGTTATCGAGCCAGTCAGATGGACTTCATCCAGGGTTACCTTACCGATGGAACCGCCTCGGGTTCGAAAGCATCTCTTGGTTTACCGGAACGGTCCATTGAGACCTGGCTGCAAAGGTATTTTTGGCAAGGTACGGTACATAATGAATCTACGACCATGACCTTCTCTTACCTATTACTACTACCTATTAGCGCGAATTACCAAGTCACCCCTAGTCTTGCGTCTCACACCCCCTTAAACTAGTGCCGCCGGCGAATGGGCAATCGTCGAGCAGTCCCTGCTAGCCAGCTCTAGGATACGCATACCTCACTTGTTTTCCCCTGCGCACCCTCTCTTGTCGATGAACCTGAGCTTGCGCGGGTTGCTGCCCGCCTCTTACCCACCCGCTCGCCCACGCCGCAGAGTACGGAAAAGGCAAGACGATGGGGGCCAAGGATTGCCGCCTCAGCGCCTAGTGGCTTTGTCCTATCGACATCGTTCGAAACCTCGCTCCTTTGACCGCCCACCTAATTAGACTATACCTTGCAGACAGCCGTAAGTAAGTAAAAAAAAAAAAGTCAAAGACTCTGCAACCTAGTCTAACCCACTACACCAACGCTACCCATCACCACTCCGCCCGTCCCCGGCCATCAGCACAATGAAAGTCCCTTTCTTAGGCTCGTCAGATCCCTGCCGGAACCATATGACGCAGGAAAAAAAGTCTCAGGCGAACCGTCATACAGGTGAAGCAGACATGCGCACACACACACACGCACACATTTACTTGCATACACATGCCAAACCGGACAATGTCTCTAATAAGTTATTGTTTCTCGGCCCTACCGCCGCCCCAATATAACCAGCCCATATGCCAATCTACAATAGCATCTTTTCCCATGTTTATTGGTTTGATTTGCCCTTTATGAACGAGCCCTTGGTATCTCACCATGCAACATTCTTGGACTGACTAGTCTGGGTTTTCTTCTCGACCTATTTACTTATACATATCTTCCACCCACCCACTCACTGGTTACCCGTCACCACTCACTCTCAACATCTATAATCAACTTCTTATTATTACCTACGCCAGCGGTCACCTACTTATTTACTACACCCACGCTTTACACTTCCAAACTACTCTCTGGGACAACGCTACAAGATGATGCCTTCAGTCGTGGGGCCTACCATGTCCCAAATCACCCCCCAGAGCTATATGAGCGACCCGACGTTGGATGAACTATCAACGCAGCTCGCACTTGCTGACTCTCTTCGCCGCCTATCCCGTGCCTCGAATGGACAGCGGATATCAGGCAACGCCATGCGAGTTGTGAAGCCAAGCAGTGCCAGCAGCAGCCCACAAGCCATGATGGCCCGGCGGAGGACTCAGATCAACGACAGCAACTTGGCGGTACGGCGCCGGCAGCAAGCTTGGGACCAAGCCTTATATCAGCAAATGCAAGACGTCTCGTGTTACACCAACCATCAAGAACCGGTCAAGAGAAGCAGTCGTCCTGTCAGTTGGCATCCGGGCACCCAATTCCAGCAACCGCAGATGCATATGCCTATGCCGCAGCCAGACTTTTCACAATATATCATGCCAGCACAAGTGCCATATCAACAAACTGATATATATGCTGGTTACCCGAACCTACCGCCCACTCCAGCTGCTTATTCTGGACACACTTCGCCCACAGCAACCTTCTCGCCGTTGTCACTACCGTTCACGGCCTCGCAACCGCAGGTGATGCCGCAATATGTAACAGCAGACACATGGCACCCCACGAATTTTGACCCGAATTCTTATGCTACGAATGGGAGCCCCGGGGGCACGGAACCTTTCCCAACCTATACTACTCAGGAGTCGTTTTGCTGGGAACCAATGCCTGCTCAGGGGTACAACTGCACAGCACCACCAACTCCGGAAGAATTTCAGTCTATTCAGCAACCACAGCCAGAAGTAGCATCAGAGGAATCGATACCATATCAACCACTTGAAGAGCCGGAAGAAGATGAGGAAGAGGAAGAAGGAGAAATATTGATAGGAATGGGGCTTTACGACCCTCCAAGCAAGGGGGACACAGATCCCGAACTTGATAACTACCGCACAACGACATCGCAGTTGCTCGACACAACTTACCGGCGTGGAAAGGGATGGAAGCTGGAGGAGGCCTGGGAACCACCCGCTACAGAGGACGAAGATGAAGAAGACGATGCCGATGGAGAGGCACAAGAGGAAAAGGACGAGAGTCCAGAGTCACCGCCGGCAGAGCAATCCTGGGTGTGAGGCTTGCGGCCAATTCCCTGTCGGAGGAAGCCCGACCTAACCCCAGCACGGATGAATTTTTTATGATTGCCAGCCCATGAGGACCATCAGTTATACCATTATCACGTAGATACACCCTGCACTTGGAATGCAGACAAACATGTAAAAAGATCAAGAAAAACTCTTACTAGGTCGCGATGGAAGCATCCGCCCCTAGGACGAAGAAGAAAAAAAATACAGAAATATTTGTTCAAGACATAGGCTAGCGTCTACTAGCTGCAAAATGTGAAATATGAAATGTGACTTTAACGGTAGCCAGATCAAGTGCATCTCTAATAACTCGGGATTCTACTGTGCTTGTTGGAATGCAGCCATATTTTTCGGGACGCTGCATATAGCCGTTAAGGGATGGTTGATGATACTAGTATGGATGGTACATACGTAGCGATTGCATACGTACATACATAGGTAGACGGACGGTTTGGCCAATATGCAGGGGTACGAGCTTTGACAACGGCACTAGACAGGGGTCTCCAACGTTCTCAAGTTCTATTTGGAGCTTTGGGGCTTGGGGCTCTGCGCCCGAACGTCGACGAGCTTTGGCCCGAGCAATCCATCCATGTGGCTAGACCCACCTTGTCCACATTTACCCCCGTTTAAGCAGCCCAAGAAGATGTGGGGGTGCTGAAAGGAGCACCAAAGTATTTTTGTACCCCTACCTACCTACTCACACCACAATCCCTACCTTGATGGAACGATATGCAGTATATGTACCTCCGTACCGCCGTCCCATGTTCGGTCTTTTTCTTTTCTTCTCTCTTCTCTCCACAGGATCCAGCACCATGTTTGCGTCACATGTTGAAAATAGTCAAACCGGTTAGATCGTCGCATTTATCGCTACCAATACTCAGTTTGAGACTAATTAGCAGGAGAGAACAAACCTGGCAAACAGAACAGCAGGCGGCAACTAGCCAACCAACATAGAGAAAGAGAGCTAAGGTTAGGATCCGACCGATCCTTTCCTATGTATATTACGAATCTAACCCATGTCTGGAATACATCTCGGGCTTTCCACAACACAACCCGCTGCTCTCTTTCGTGTCTAATTTTGGCAAGTTCGGGGAGAAAGGAATCTGAATAAGTCACGGCAACTATCCGCCATTACCTAGCGACATGCGGGACGGTATTCGTATGGTAGTGTACGGATTACCTATAGGTATATGTCTACCTAATACCAACTACCTTGTCAACTTCTCTCATGCTCGTCGAAACTACCTACACTACATACACTATGTCTCTTATACCTAATGCATACTACTAGATCTTATCTCCTGCAAGTGGAGCTCTTGGACCAATCAGAAAATCTTCTCAACTACCCTTCAATTAAAACAATTTAGATACCCAGCTTGAGGGTTCTGCAGCATCCACCAAACTTCAAATGGGAGGGGATCTAGCGTAAAAAAAAAAAAAAAAACCCCCCAGGAAAGGACTGGTCGGGCTTTCATTCCCAGACGGCATGCGTTGATCCTGTAAGAAAGAAAGCCAAAAAAAGTTCATATGTAAGTGCCCTTAAGGTAGGACAAGGTGTTTAAGGTGCGTATCTTGTCTCGTAGAACGACCTTGTGTCTAAACCTAGGTACCTATAGAGTTGACCTATGGAATCTTCACGACCTCCCACTGATGTACCATGTGTGAGGTCTAGGTTGATCGATATGGCATGGCATGGTGTGTTTCCGTAATCGGAACCCCGCGTACCCCTCTATTTGTTTCAAGCTTCAGGAGACATAGACCTTGACAACGTCACAACACAACCGCAAGTCGGCCGAATGCGAATACCCTCTTTCCGATGCTTCCACCGGTAGATCCGTCATCTCTCACATCTTGATCAACAGCGGAAATGGCATACCAGAAAGGGGAAAATGCCTCACCTATGCCGAATATCCCTATAAGCGGTCATGATTTTCTGCAAAAGGCTCATGTTAAGCACTGGGCTGTGCTGCGGACCCAACCTTTACACATCCAACCTTTACACATACTCCAAATAAGGCAGATATTGCCGTCACTGCCGGCAAGGTATTTTCAATATCACAGGTAGAACCCAATTCCGAAACTCTGCATCAACTCCTCTTCTAAGCTGGCCAGCCCCCCGCTTCTTTTCAATTTGCCGTCCAAGACGCTAACAATGCGAACCCTACCCCTTCACTATCAACTATAGAAAGACGCTGGATTGTCTGGCCGAAGCTGAAAAGCACGACTTGGGCATTAACCTAACCTCATACAACTTCCACGCCACTCTTATCAGGCCTTAACCTAGATAAGTATTTTCGCTGGAAGAAGCATGCCATTATGTATGACCCTTTACGCATGACCGGCGGTTCAATGTTCTAGGGTTGGAGCAACAGTCATCAATACATACTAATGCTAGCAGTAGGTAGCATTAATACTTACGAGCGACCTAGCGCCCCAATTCTCTAGTCTAAGCCCAAAATCTTTACCTATATCAAGATAGTCGGGCAACTCCACAAGACCGGAGGCGAGATCCTAAGTTGGCTGTCCTGCTTCAGTGGGTCACCAGCCCCTGAGACCTACCTCGAACAATCCACCCAGATGCAAATCCTCGTGGTCCTCGCATGGCGTCTTTGTTGGCTCTGTGAAACGTGGTCAGGGACTGGAAGGATAGAGAGATTGTCGATGTCGCACCCAAGGATCTCATATGTACCGTCAAGCCGTATTTGACCTACCCCGGTTTTACCGTCGTTGCTTGCCCTAATCGAGATTCGACTCCATACACGGAGAAGTACAATACCCCGGTGAAGCCTTTGCCAGAGACACATTGTGGAACCAGAGCATACCGGGATTCATCCGAGTATTGGCCCCGATTTGTTTCCTACAAAGACACGGGACAAGGCGTTTTGAAGCAACCTATGTGATCAAAGGAGACAAGTCATAAATGGCCAATGTGCTTTGTTGAATACCTACCTAGGTAGCCAATCTTGCCTCGAGGCTATACCTACCTAGTACCATCCGAGGTTGGCCCCGACTCAGCAGAAGAGCAGGGTCGACTCCCTAGTGGACTGTGATGGATCGACATCTCCGCAGATGAGAAGATCACCCCTCGAGATGACCCTATAAATTACTTG
This sequence comes from Biscogniauxia mediterranea, assembly GCA_018398605.1. NCBI lineage: Eukaryota > Fungi > Ascomycota > Sordariomycetes > Xylariales > Xylariaceae > Biscogniauxia > Biscogniauxia mediterranea. The sequence goes on from JAGXTR010000005.1 coordinate 1,133,988, forward strand.
TGCATTACGCTTGAGGAGGTGGTGCCGTATCAAAGGGGAGACGTGGGTTTTGTTTCTCTCCGGCCCATGTTCAAGATGAGCACAAGAACAGCATCTACAAAAGCCAGACTTCGAACTGTGTAAGTGTGGCGACTAGGTGAGTTATTCAGCCATGACAAAACTACACTACTGCCTAGGTATTGGGGGTTTCCTGTGTGGCGTGGCGGTCAAGTAGGTAGGTGCTCGACGGCACGATTCCTAGGTAAGAGAAGAGTTTTTGCTCCAATGAACTCGAAACTCCACGTCCCACTACCTAATGAAGGGGCTGAAAGATGGCTACAAGATCTACCTACTACTAGGTACTTGATCGTGAGAGCTTGGACCGTATCCATCACGGAAGAGCCGATAAAAAAAGATAGGTAGGTAGTGTAGGTAGTTATTAATCGTAGTCAGACACGCCAGCCGCTGGCCCGGGCCAAACTTGCCGGCCTGAATAGTCCCACTAACACCCAAAGAAAAGAAGCGCAGAAAGAGGTGGAGAGAGTGGGAAAAGAAAACAACCCAAAAAAAAGAAAAAAAAAGAAAAGAAACCCAAAAAGAAATATTAGCCCATCTCATGCCGTACCTCTAAAGAGGAATACAAGGTTATACACTAGAATAGTTAATGTACACTACAGGAACGGCTTGTAGATGGCTCGCTTCTCGAATAATCTTAGAAGCCATATACTTTACCTAGTGTGAGGAGTACTTATTATATCCATAAGTATATCCGTAGGTGTCAGAAAAGGCACCAACAGGCCTTGGCGTTCCGTAACGAAGGATAGGCTAGGTTAGTGCATCCAATAGCAGGCACTTAGTTTTGGCTGGCTTCCGTCCGACGATTTGCAGTTATCTTTTTAGTGGATCACTTAGCAGATTTTGAGTTCCCTGAATCACGGCTCTTAAACAAGCCAGCTCCATCCATCTTCCAAAAACTAGTAGTCGAGGCTAATAAATTAAAAGCAAAGCACTACTACCTAATAGCATACTTCATGTTACATACCAACATCTCATACCAACTGACTCTGTCTGACCTGCCAACGAGAGAATTTTACACAGAAAAGAAAAAGAAAAAGAGGGGGGAAAAAAGAAAGAAAGAAAGAAACCTTGAACGGGACCATCCCCCCTTAGAGACAACCCGGCCCCGTCTCCTCTGTTTGTCACGAGAATGGTTCAGTATATCCACACGCCCTGGCGGGACCGGCAGGAACTATTGAAAGTCCGTCACCAATTTTATCCTTCATCATCAGCGGCGAACGCGACCACCACCTCGACCACCGCGACCACGTTATTCTCCGAGAGCACGGTTGATCATGACGATGAAGATCAACGAGATGAGGACGGGGACGTGATGACAGCAGAAAGTCAGCATCAGCAGTACCAGCACCAGCACCAGCAACAGCAACAGCAGCATGCCGTCTCCCGCGTCTCCATGTGGACGCAGCGCGGGGCTGCCCCCACTTGGTCGAGTCCACGGCGCTTCTGACGGCCGCCATCCTTATCGATCTTCATGAGACTAGGTCCAGGGCAAACAGTTCTTCTTACGCTATACGAGCTGCATATTCGGCTGCCTTTAGTCGGTGTGTAAACTTTTTTCCTTTCCCTTCCCTTCCTTTTCTTCATTTTGCTTTCTTCTCCTCAAGACGCTGGTATCCACCTAGTCTTTTTTTTTAGTTTCTTTTTCTTCTGGAGCCTTGGATTCGTTCCCAAGCCTCCTTGACGATGGTATCTCTTCAGGGAGGCTATGCATAGAGAGAGCTAAGCTCTCACTGCTGCTACCTATACTCCCTGTAGTAAACACTCTCACTCTCTATTTGACATGCCTATTAGCGGGGTTGGTCAGTATGTTCAATGCCACAGGCATATCCGCTTAGCTACTTCGAGCAAGTATATCCGCTCAGGAACATGCTTCGAGGAGCACACTCCGCGGACTCAAATTACTCATGTAGTAACAGCACTAAGCTTTGATGCTCTTACCGTTGTATCGCCCTGGATAAATTCGGTAGAGAAGGCGATCCATTTTGCATGGCACATCGGAAATCACCCCGGTCCGCTCCTGCGTGCTGGATGAACTCTACAGTCCCGCTAACGATAGATATCCGACTACAGATTCGTCACCGGTCTCCTAGACAGCCAGCAGGACAAGCAGCGCAAATTAAGCATGTATTACATTGCTAAGACTATTGGCTTGCCGGCTACATTTGTCGAGCTAAGACACCAGGCCACGCACGAACACCTACCCTCGCTCTCCAAGCTCAGGTCCGCGGCCAAGAAGGCGCTCGCATGGATCTGGGATTACTATTGGAAAGATCTCGGCCAGGGTGATCATGATGCTAAGGAGGCCGAGTCGAACCAGTGCAGAGAGGTACTGTTGCGGTACCTGGGCGAAGAACAGCCGGGGCAGGCTAAGGCGTTGCAAAAGCAGCTGAAGCAGTGGGATGACGCTGTCCTACTGCAGGCACTAGCTGATATCGGAGATTCCTCCGAGGACCCCCGTACCATACTCCGATCGCTTCAGCTGTCTCGCGGGATACTGGACGGGACCCTAGCGGTACCCTCGGCCTCGAGACTAGACGCTAGCTCGGCCCCTGTGGAGAAGGACGCGGAGGCTGTGAAAGCCGAGCTGCAGACCTTGAAGAATGAGCTCGAGCAGATCCAATTTGATAGCACAAGCCGGGCTGTCGGCGCACCGGCCGAGTCCCCAAGCCAGATTTCAAGAGGGTGGTCTAGATATGAGGGTCCGTGGAAGCCGAAACCTATAGGAGTAGCATGATAGTAGCTGTGTTTTTGAAATGTGATACATCCATATACTATCTCAAATACAATACCCACAATGATGGTCAATTTTGTCTGACACACACAGGTAGAGTTGCCGGCGCAATTGAACTTCAAGTATTTCTAAACAATACAGCTTTGACTACCTCTACATAAGAATGAAAATAACTAGTATATTTCTCATGCTCGAGATAGATCGTAAGATAGCCCCTTATTACATGTATGGTCGTTTACGGAGCCTTAGGTAAGCCTTTCGAATACTTAACTAGGCACTACCTACTAAGTAGTTAGACGTGATTGGTAGGAAGCTCTCTTATACACTCGTCCAAGGTGGACAGGTTGCAACAGCTGGCAATAAGTACTTATTCAAACCGGATAGCAGGCGGACCATCCCGAACAGTCGACGTCATTGTTACCTCCTGCTTTCGACTTAGAGTTCTTGAATTTGTCAGCAGCAGGAGAAAAGACGCCAGGATATCACAAGGCACATCATCGACGCACACAAATTCATACGCGGGGCTCCTTATGAATTTTCTCGTGAGATCAAGGTCTCTGGCTACAGCTACAGCCACGGCCACTACAGTTCGACGAAGAATTATCGGTAATTTAGCTGCAACTGTGAGTAGCACCAATTCCATAGTTTCACCTTTCCTTGTCTGCCCCAGTTCGGTATATGTCAATTGGGATGAAGGACCGATGATGATGAGTGGCTGGCCATCAAGGTCTCCTCCATCCCGCCCCCCCCCCTTTCTCCCACTCCATTCCGGAACTAACTCCGTGCAAGCCTGCTCTCGCACGCGCCATGCATATCCAATCAATTCCTATGTGTAAGTTACCTACCTCCTGTCTATCTACCGCCAATCTTAGGTACCAAAGCAAAATAAGGGGGGAAGAAAGGAGTCATGCAGTTACTGATGCCGAGATACAGGGACGGGGAGTAGTGACAACTACGCCTATCTCCTCATCGACGACAAGACTAAAGATGCCGTCATCATCGACCCCGCACATCCCGAGGAGTAGGCCCCTCCCTCCCCCTTTTTTTCGGCTTTCTTTTCCCGGCCGGACACGGTCACCCACCCGTTACTAACACGGAGCTTTAGGGTCGCCCCGGTTTTGACCCAGGCCATCAAGGGCGGAAAGATCAATCTCACGGCCATAGTCAATACACATCAGTGAGCCAACCTCCGTTATTTCCAATCTTAACAAAATTGCTGTCGCTGACAATAGATGCACAGCCATTGGGACCACGCGGGCGGGAACAAGAAGCTGGTCAGTATACACGGCGAAAAATGTCTCAAAGCATATATAGCCGAGGAACATATATATATTATATATAATATGTACTAACTCCCCGCAACCTGGTTGTAGCGGACCGAGCTGGGCACTCCCAACCTACCCATCATCGGCGGCAAGGATTGCCAGGACGTCACGATAACCCCGCCCAACGGCGAGGGCTTCCAGGTCGGCAGCCTCGCCGTGAAGGGCCTCTACACGCCCTGCCATACGCAGGACAGCATCTGCTGGTTCGTGCAGGACGGCGAGGACAAGGCCGTGTTCACGGGGGATACGCTGTTTCATGGGGGTAAGTCTAGTGACCCCTGACCTTCCTTGCGCTTAGGTCATTATGAGAGATATTGGGAAAGAGAGAGAGAAGAAAGAAGCTAATTCGGGCAAACTTGTAGGCTGCGGGAGGTTTTTCGAGGGTTCGGCGGAGGAGATGCATACAGCTCTGAATAAGACCCTGGCGTCGCTGCCTGACGACACGAAGGTCTATGTGGGTGCCCCCCCCTTTTTTTTTCTTTTTTCTTTTTTTCTCTATGCACCAGACCGCCCCGTGATGGAAGCCAAATACCTAGCTAACATCCGGTTGTGACATTAATAGCCCGGCCACGAATACACCAAATCCAACGTCAAATTCGGCATCTCGGTCCTCCAGAACGAGGCGATCAAGAGCCTGCAGGCCTTTGCCGAGACCAACAAGGAGACACAGGGAAAGTTTACTATTGGCGATGAGAAGGTAAAGCCCCCCCCCCCCCTTTACTACGTAAATTAGGTGCCTCCTGTGGCTATCGAGAAAACCGATCGAGAGTTGGCTGACGTGGTATTATAGCAACACAACGTCTTCATGCGAGTAGAGGTAAGTTTCACACCCATACCGATTATGATGGTATATACCTAGGTATGTTGGAATCAAAGCTGACAGGCGACGGTATAAAAAAAGGATCCCGCCATTCAGAAAGCTACCGGTGAGACGGATCCTGTGGGTGTCATGGCGAAACTCCGCGCGATGAAGAATAACTTCAAGTGAGTAAGGAATTAAGTATGTTCAATTCACTCATGCCATCATGTATATGCGTATGTCTACAGAAGATGGAGAGAGGGACAGGACGTCTTTTATGGATAATTATTCATCTATATATATAGGCCACCGCCGGAAAGCAAAATGTGAAGGAAGGTATTACTGGGGCACGCGAGTTGGTTAAGTAAGGGAAGGAATCCTTGGGACAGATGAGATCGGTTGATTTATCTCGAACGAAGCTTTACGGGAAATAGCAAACAAAAAGAAAAAAAAGAAAAAAAAAGAAAAACCTTTGGTTTAGGATATATAAAAAATGTCTCCGACAAGCACCAAAGTCCCCTCCCCTCAGCTCATCAAAACGAGCCTTGAGAACGACTCTCCCCCCCTTATTAAAAAGGGGGGGAAAAGGTAACCCGCCGGAACCCCCCATGGAGGATGATTTTCACTTTTGCTTCATTGTCCACACTTGCTCGCTGTAAGGTAAATGTATTTGTTCGAGGCGGCAAGCTCTAGCATAATTTGAAGCGTGTATATTTTTGGGAGGGTTTATGAATGAGGTAGGTGGAATGTGAATTGGGGGAATTGGGGGGGGATGGGGATGGGGATGAAGGGGTCGAGAGGAGGGAGGGTATAGAGGGGGGTTGGGGGGGAGAGGAGAGGGTGATCACTTGAGAGAAGAGAGGTCCTGTCCTGGTCCTGTTCTCGGGCGCCTACGGATGGGATGGGATGGGATGGCTGTAACCTAACCTAAGTGCTTCGTGTAGGGTAGGGTAGGGTAGGGTAGATGAGATGAGATGAGATGAGGACTGGAGATGGCGCTTTTCCTCGCCTTACCTTATCTGAATGAGGGTTAAACTTAGGTTTCTTTTCTTTTCGTCGGTTTTTTCTTCTTCTTCTTTTCCTTGCAGAGGATTGAGAGAATAGAGGAGGGATTTTTTTTTCTGTGGTGCATACGGGTAGGTAGGTACGTTTGAGAGCTCTTGTTAACGGCTTTGCTGCCTTGCCCGAGACTTATCTTTTCTCTTCCTCTCTCTCGTTTTCTCTAAATGCGAGGCTTAGGAGCCCGAAGAGGAATAAATAAATGGATGGATGATGACGGAAGTTCAATCCAAGCGATCACAGTTGTGCGCTACCAACTGTTTCGCTGGTAGTTCCCATTCGTCTCGCTCTCGCTCTCTCGCTCTCTTGCTGTAAGGTTGGGGTTGGGTTGTACCATTACACTCTCTCAGGTAGGTACGTGATGGTGATAGTTGGGGAGATATACAAAGAGAGGAAGCCAAAGACGTTTCTTGTCTTGTGTGTGCTGGTGTTTGTGTGTGTGTGTGTGTATAGAAGAGAAAACTTTTTATGGACAGATGGGGACACGGAATTTTATGTAAAGAGATGAGAGTGGGGCGACGCCGGTTAGGGGGCTTGGTTGTTGTCAGCTGGCAGGCTAAACTAACAGGTATTATGGACTGTTTTTCACTGGTGGGGGGGATTTAAAATGACTTAACCTTGGGTAAAGTAAAGGTGGTATAAAACATGATATATCTCTCTTTCATGTGAATAAAATAGACATCAATCATTACACAAACACATATATATAGGGTTCTACGGACATTATATTTTTGGAAATGTCTGGTATGCTGATAGGTTTTATGAGAGACAGGTTGTAGAGTTCGTGACAAGACGTCTATCGGTTTTGAGACAAGGCAGGTTTGATGCTTTTATACCTACACTCGTTGACTTACTCACAAGGATAGTACAATACATTGTCATGGTTACGACATTTCATTATGTTAAATTTAATGGGAAGATTATCATGTAAGTTCCTTCGAATCTGTGAAAGCACGCCTAGGTAAGTACTCGCTGCGAGTCGGGACCTTCGGCACTAGCCCACCAACTTACACCTCCGGCCGCCACGAAGAGCGCAAGCACGATAGGTTGCAGAACTCCCCACGCCTGTGCTCGTTACTACTAGTACAAGACCCGTGATCGACGGAAATATGGCATCTCCAGGTTGTACAAGAAAAAGAAATATGAAAACTACGGTAGTTTTTCTTGTCAACGTCGAGAGGAGCCCTTTCGAGTATAGGGGGTAAAATAGGGGGGGGGGTTACTCACCGTAGCAAAGCAAAGGCCCCCGAGACGAAACCCATCAAGCTAAGTGCAACTGCGCTTCCGATGATGTTTTCGGCTGCGGCCAGAAGATGAGCTGCAACACAGGCCATCCCCGTCCGCATGAGGCTATCTCGGACGACCGAATCGGGGGCATCTTGACTTCCGGGTGGAGATTCGGGTTCCCGTCTCCTGTCCTGCATCTCGACCAAGTCTACACTAGGTTAGTCTATCTATGGGGCCTGTGCTTCCAATTTGTCTGGACAGACGATGATCTCTGATTTTATAAGTATCAACCAAACAACTAAGTACTAACTGTAAGCGCAATTGTAGGTGGTATGGACTTACTGTACCTAAGTTAGCAGCTATGCCAGCTGTCTACGGCTGAAACGACCCTAGATAAGTACGTAGGTATATAGGTAGGTAGGTTAATCGATAAAGACCCACCTCTCCAAAGAGTGACAAGTAATAATTCAGGGAAAGTTACATCTGGGAACGTTTGTCTAATGCACATCCACATCCATTTGAAGCTTGTGACAAGGAGAACGAACCATCTTACCATTTATCATCTACCATCCACCATCCACCATCCACCATCCACCAATTGCTAACCGATTTCCTTGACTTACTTAATTTACCTACCTAGCTATTTTATCCAAATCCATATATACCTACGTTACTTGGGCGCACCAGCACTAGCACCACCACCGCTGATCTGCTAGCCAGCCATCCATTCGCTCCATGCACCGCAACCTGGTATGACGTTGTCACCATGGGTGCCAGCGACTCCAAGCTAGTCTTCAAGAAGGGCATCTTCAGGTTGTCCGAAGAACGACATATACCTGCCGACGATCCATACTGGACTTCTGTACGTTCCGCTCTCTTCCTCTCCTCTCTGCCGCTAAGCTAACCCGCGCGCGTGTGTGTGTGTTGCGCTGCATGTGTAGTTCTGGGAGCTCCCAGAGTCCTCTGAAGATGTCTTCAGCCTCTTCGCCCCCGCCGACATCCGACGCACTCGCGACAGAGCCATTGAGAACCTGGAAACCCTCATACTTGCTGTTACCTCCCGCTTATTTATCTTGCGACACCACCCTTCCTTTCCCGACCCCGAATTCGCCCCCGAGCGCGATGCCCTGAACTGCATCCGCGTCTTGACCCGCATCCTTCCCTTTCTCTACGAGGTCGACCATCTGCAAGCCTGGGAGGACCAGTTTTTCTGGGGGACGCGACGGAAACGCACTAGACGGTCGACTATCGCGAACGAGGTACTCTTTGACGAGTCCCAAGAGGTCCAGCCAGACACCAAACCCCGCACTGAGGAATTTGAGGACGTGAAGCCCCTGGCCGAAGAGCTCATAGACACCCTCGTCGACCTGCTCTTCTTTTCCGACCTGACTGTCCCTAGACAGCCCCATGGCAAGCCAAAGGTCACGTATGCCATCTGGCAGAGCGGTGTAGGGTGCAACACGGCTGTGCCTACGACGAAGGAGTATGAGAGCAACCGCTGCGAGATCCTGCGTCTGCTCATGACTTTGGCGAGTCAAAGCATGTACCTGTCGCCCAATATACTTCCTACCAGAGGAACCAAGTTCTTGACGTACATATGCTCATGTCCTGATAAGCAAGTCGTGCTCTCCGTACTATGCTCTTTGCTGAATACGGTAAGTTCGGACCGGGTCGCAAACTTGCTCTTTGCCTTTTCTATACTAACTTTAGTAGACGCTGAAATATAACCCAGCTAGCTGGCGCGTTCCTATCAATACCCTTGTGGGTAAGGATCCCAAAGAGATTCTCGTAACATACACTTTGCAGTTTCTGCTCGTCATTCTTCTCTATCCGATACCCGAAGCCGCTTCTGGTTCTACGTCAAAGAACTATTATAGGCATTTCCTAGGAAGACTACACCGAGCCCAGGATTTCCAGTTTATTGTGGATGGAATGACGCGGATACTTAACCAGCCAATACAAGCAAACGTCTCGTATATTCCAGGAACCCAGGCTACTGCTAGATTCTCCCCTGAGATCATCATGCTTTTTTGGGAGATTACCCAGTGTAATAAGCGCTTTAGGTCCTTTATGATAGACACGCAGAGAGCGCACGACTTTCTCATTCTTATCCTATTCTACGCTACCGAGTACAAGGTAGACGCCTCAAAACAGGGCGTCGTACGAATGTGTGCCTTTTTATTACAAACCCTTAGTGTTGAGAAGAATTTCGGTGTGAACCTCAACAAGAACTTCGAAGGCCAGGACACTCTACCAGTCACGATAAGAATACCCGGTTTCAAGGGAACGTACGCTGACTTTCTAATACAAGTGAGTCTATCGATCATTCTTCAACGAGCCTAACCACTGACTTCTTCCAGACTATCTATAATCTCATAACCAGGAGTCAAGGCAAACTCTCTGCTGTCTACCCTGCACTCCTCGCCGTAATCAACAATACTGCGGCTTACTTGGAGGGAACTAGCGCGGTCTCCTGTTCTAAACTGATGCAGCTGTTCAATTCTATGTCGTCACCATCGTTCCTTCTGGCCAACGACAGTAACCATAAACTTTTGAGCTCGCTATTAGAGTCGATGAATGCAATTATTGAGCATCAATACCAAAGTAAGTACGGCACCTTCTAGAGAGATAACGAGTCAACTAATATGTATGTAATCAGAGAACCCCACATTTGTGTATATGCTCCTAAAGAATAGGAGACGTTTTGAGGCCCTGCGGAGTTTCACACTTGAGAGCGGCCAGGAGGAGCTCGAACGCCGGAATCGCCGCCGCAAGGAAACCGGCCAGCCAGTTGATCCATTTGATATAGGCTCTAGGCGAAGTTCAATGGACAGCCTGCGCAGTCCTACCATGACGCAGCCACGGACTCCAACGTTAAGCAATGTGCCAGAAGAAGACACAACCTTCACCATCGGCGAAGATGAGGACGAGAGCGAAGAAGACGATAGGCCGACGCCAGCTCAATCAACTCCGAGCGAAAACCCATCTCGGGCATCGTCTGTTGTAGATGTCGAGGATGCGGTGCCAACACAATTAAAGGGCATGTCCGAGAAGGCTAGAGGGAAGATGCCGGCCGGTGTCCCAGCATTTTCGAGGCAAAATAGCACTACGAGCTTAGGCAGCTATTCCGTCACGGGCCAATCCGTCCCCGGTGCATTCGAGCCGTCGACGAACTGGATTGAAAGCTGGTTACCGGAACTGCCCCTTCATACGATACTTAACGTGATTCAGCAGCTGACCGCTCTGATTAACCGCCAAGGGTTGAGCACCGACTCACCGTCGTCTGCGACTCTGCAAACTATCAAGGAGGCGGACCTGGTGGCCATCGAGCCGTCACCGGTGCGGGTGCACTCATTTGAGTGGTCACCCCTGGCCCTCGGCTGGTACGAGTCCCTGGTCTGGAGCTTCGTGTTCGCGAGCGAGATGCAGGTCGCCAAGGGAACTGTCGGCATCTGGAACGGCACGAATATCAAGCTGTTCAAGGTTCAGGAGACGGCCCCGGAGGGCCCCACGCTCACGTCGCCGCGCGGGGCGGTCGATGCCGTCGGGAGTAATATCGTGTCTAGGATCGGATCTATTAACTTACGAGGCACCACCACGGGCCCAACGTCGCCGATTCTGCCGAGTCCCCCGCTGCCTCCCTCGCAACACCGGAATCCGCAGACGTAGATCATTGCGTAGCCAGACATTGTTATGACCAGACGGTTATTACAGATACTTCATCTATTTTAGTACTTAATTTTTTGGGAGAATGGGAGGGGGGGAAGATTGGCTTCTCTGCCTTTGTAGTGCGGAAGGAAGAACTTGATATCCCTCAGCCTAGCTGCGTACGTGTCTATCCGTGGAAGGGGCAAAGGGGGAGGTAAGAGGTAAAAGGTAAGGGGTAAGGGGACGCTCAAGACGGGCAAATATACCGCAACGTGCGTATGTGCAGATCCATAATGAAAAGAGTAAAAATTTAAGAAGTTTCTTCCGTATTGTGTGTGCACGTGTGTGCTTCTAGCTCTGTGCTAATTGTATGTTTTTTCGAATGCGCAGATCTTGCGTAAGTTTGGTCGTAGACAGGAGATATTTAAGGGCTTAGAGGAGGAGCAGAAGAGACGTATGCTGCTCTTTTTTTTTTTTTTTTACTTCATTTAAGGGACCCTAGGTCATTTGGACTGAATTGGCCTGTTGTATTTAGCATTGTAAGTAAGTCTATAGTATACTCCTATTTATTCTACAGAATTGATCTTAGGTATTCTAAAATCTCAATCGTCATCCGCGTCGAGAATGAAAGGTGCTCGTCAACCAGATCGATTATAGAAGTGATTGGAGCTGAGTTAGGGGTGCTCTTTGGATGTATTAGACATCTTTCAATGTGGACGATGTTATGTTTTATGACAAGTTCATGTATGAGCCTGTTCGTTCTTACTGATGGGTGCCTCTGCTGGTATAGATCGTGATATCTAGCTCCTGATATGTACGCGTTCTCTAGGTTTCCTATGGCCATAGGCAATGCGGCACGAGTATTATTTCATAATCGTCTACTCTCTACACTGGGACAACATACATGTCATCTACACCTGGGATAGAGTATGCGGGAACTGGAGATGGAATGGAAGATGGAGCACTTTCGCAGCGAGATAGGGGAACTACTTAACCATGGAGTAGCAGATCATGGTGACTAGATAGTGGTATGCTTTCCAAGCGTTAAACGAACTATTATATACAGTGTAACCCTGGACTGTCTGCTACTTTCTTCTGTTATATCGAAGTGCTGTGATGACAAAACCAACTCGTGAGAAGTCGTACAGTTTCATGAAAGCATGCTGATGTATCCCTATAGAGGTAGAAATCAAGATATGATCTTACGATAGCACACCAAGCCATCACAGCCAGTCTAATAAGTCACCTTAATCAATAGTTTGTTGATAGAGATCTTTTGCTATTACTAGATACTTCTTGTTGTTCGCGTTGCTGTCTGTCTAACCACGTGATGGACCTCTCAGGTATTCACCACCCCTCCCATCCTACCTCAACGACAGCTCGACATATCATAGGTAGGTAACACAGCCGTTACCTGAGATCGGTGTTTATTCGAGGTATAAGGTAGCTGAAAAACATGAAGAGATATACTATTTTTAGATGTTCTGACAGGCTTTCGGGGTGCTTCCAGCCCACGAGATACGCACATGTCTACGTAGCAACAGATGGTAAATGAGCACGCCGTGGCATACACCCTGAACGGCCCGACAGCCTAATTTGGCACCAGAGGATTAATAATGCAGGTCGGAGACATTGGGTTCAAATAAAAGTGACCTGTAGATCTCCCATAGACTGGGGAAGACGAATGCGGAAGGCTGGTTGAGAAGGCAGGCTGTGTAAGCTGTGTAGGAAGATACATGCCCCCCCCCCTCCCCCCCGGGGATAGCCAGCTGCTTAATGCCCTGGTTGATGTAGTAGAAAAGTCAATCCTGATGGATTGACCCATGATACCACATTATAGCAGAGACCATGGGGACACACAAGGGATGGAATCTAGGTAGAGCCTGCTAGAGCACGATTTGTCGACGACCTCCGAATATCGCCTCGGGAACAGACGGCAACGGGGGGGGGGGGGGGGGGGGGGAAGGGGGACGAAAGGCCCCATTGGGATTTGCAAAATAAGTTACCAACAGTACGGTCCCGAGCGGTGGCGACGAGCTGAAAGGAAAAAAAAATAAAAAGTACTCTGAGCAGCCTTCTCGCGGGACAAGGAATAAGGAGCAAAGAGTTTCATGTTTACCACGCCGAGACGTTGGCAGGCAGATAGCTGTGGGTGGGGAGTGCGAGGGATCAGGCCTCTTCTTTCTTCTTCTCCTGTCTTTTGTACGTACCTAGGATATCTTACGATGTTTTGTTCGAAGTCAAGTTGTGTGTTAATAAAAAAAGGCACCTCCAAGGCAAAACATATCTCTAACCAACAATAGGATCCTTATCGTCCACAACGACACTAAAGACTATTTCCGAGCAAAAAAAAAGAGGTTCAAAGTTTAATAATGTATATTTAATGTAGGCATGGTCAGTTTTTTCTAATAGAGGAGCATATCTACGTCGAGCGGACTGGGCTTCTCTCGGGAAAGGGGCTACTGCTACCCTCCGGAGGCCTGATCCAAGACACTCACCACTTTGGAAGCTTATCTCTGCCCTATGCATAGGCTGCGTTCTTAGATGACGTCTCCTAACTACGCATCCATTCCTTTCTCTGCGGCAGAGTGCTGCTTAATGATCCCTTGGTCCGGGGAGCTGTTCGCCAGGAGTCCGTTCTGGCTCCGCCGGGAAGGCCCGATACGCGTTTGATGGTCTATAGCCGGACTGTAATCGGGCATGGTTAGGATCAAGAGAGAGCATGTGGAATTGTGCCGTTTCCTCTTTCTTTTGAGTGAATCTTCGGGTTTGCGTTCTTGATGGTCTTCATGTGCAGCCCCTTGACGTGCTTACAAGGGGGAGGAAGGGGGATTAGACCGAAACTTCGAAGCTGGGTGTCTTCTCAGAACACGGGAACCGTTTTGTAAATAGGCAAGTAAATATCAAATGGTAGAATAATAATGATAGTGGCTACACTCTACCTCCCCTCCCCTTGCTTGCATTATTCTTCTTATCAGACTCGTCCCAATAGCTCTGTCTACAAAGAGAGCGTTTGAAGTACGAATATGAGAAGGTGAACTGTACATTGTAACACTTGGAGCAAAGTTCGCATTGTCTTGGTCTGAATCCATTGCAAGAACCTTCCCCTCCCCCCAGATACCAATTCTCTTCCCATTGTGTCCAATGGAAGGGTTTCGGCCGATCGTTGAAGGATTTTTACCTAGCGTGGCTCTTACGTGGAAATAGGAGTCGCGGGGGATTCAGCCCTTCACGAGCCTAATCGTGACCAGAAGTGGGCGAGGTCGACGAGTCTTGGTATACCTCAACTGCGGTCAGATGTCTATTTCGCACACCCCGTATGCACAGGATTTCCCATCACCACGTCGCCCAAAGGAAAGGGAAAAAACAAAAGGAATCACCCTCGATAGAGAGAAAATAAAAACCACCCCAAGGCCAGGGCGTTGGGATGAGGAGGGGTTTTCGAAGGATCGATCGACAGTGCCCATCTGTCGCCTGCCGCTCTGCCGCCTTTAAACTACCTATATTGGGGGTGTGCGCATGTGTGAGGGAGGCCTGGGACCTGAGTTGTTCCCCCCCGTCTTCCTGGCGAAGAGCCCAGCGCGTTATGTGATGAGACTAGTTGTTTCATGCCATCCTTTACAAGCACATGACAGGGCTTTAAGATTGAGCTGGATTGCTGAGAGGTTTTCAAAAGGCCTCTCTTATTAAGGAGTGAGGTCTATTACTACGGGTACCCTCGAAAGGGGGGGCAACATGCAGGAATGGTGGTTTTCATATATTGATATATCGAATAGAGGAATCCCACCAATACATAGGTAGTAAGGTTCATGATCTTGGGCTAGCTCAGGAGCTCTTATCTTAGCCTATGCCTGATCCAACATTGCCTTCCTTTGCATTTCCTGTTGGACAAGATATACGACAAGATATACAAGCTGCTTGCCGCAATGGGCATGATATCGGTCCTAAGAGCGTTGAAGAGACTTGCCTATAGTGTTCAGTCGCTTACTGCGGCTTCAGACGCTTTGGATCGGAATTTGACTTCGTTTTTTACAGTAGAGATTTACATATATAGCTGTCATGGAAATTAATTTAGAATCCTTCGAATTTAGCGTAGGGCTATGGAAAACACGCATGCATGGTAGAGGGTTCGCAATTTAGAGTGTTACCAGAGTTGAAGGCAAATCTAGAGAAAGGTATGTGAAGTTCTTCCGCGGCAAGACTGAATGATCTCCTATTCAATAAGTTTACTTCTCTCTCTTTTTTCTTTTTCCCATTGAAGAACGAGCTCGTGGTGCTGGTCTGTCTGAATACTTTCAACGCTGCCAGTTGAACTTATTCCACAAGCGAGCACGTCCTTGTATGTACATAACAGAGCAGCATTCGCGTAAATATAGGAGAACTTTCCATTTATCCCGCGATGTAGATATCGTTGTCGAGAATCCTTCCGGAGCTTCTGGATGTGCTTACCCCTGAAACGTGGCAGGGACTACGCGTTCTACCTAATATGAACTTCAGAACAGCGCCACTGGCGAAAGCAGCAGTTATTATGAAATTATAGAAGTCTTGATCTACTAGTGTATATGTCCCAAATACCTACGATCACGGGACCTCAGCCTGACTGAAAGGCTACGATGCGCTGTAACTGCCTGTTACTATCATTGGACAAGTGGATTATCGTAGATGCGGGATGAGGTAGATCAGTTCTCTTTCTAGAAAGATACCGGATATAATTCTTTATAGCACGTTACAGCCAGGAACCTACATTGTACGAGACGTTTCGGTATGTTATATGATATGACTGACATAAGGCCGATGCTGCCCCTTTGAGGCAAAGTTACTGCTTTGAGGACTTCATCTACTACCTAGGTAGACCGAAGACGCCAGTGCGTCCTTGTAAATTTTGCGGTGTGTGTAGTCAGCGAGCGGCAATAATCAAACTGTCAGAGGATCACTCTCAGTGGACTTCTTGGTCGCAATCCGGCAGAAGCGGTGACAAGCATAAGCATTTGCCCCTTATCCAACAAGTGAACCAAGCCACTACGTGTTGAAGCTCTACCTAGTAGCTAGCGCGCTTTGCCACTACTGGAAAAGAATCCTGACGATGAGATGGGCGTTATGTAAAAATTTACTCGAAAATGGTTTCAGACTATTATTGCATGACTGTGAGCGCTTTTCTTTGGGGGTTCTCGAAGGTCGTGATAATTGTGCGTGATGGATCGCTTTCGGTTTCTTTAGCTGTAACTCGACGGTGGTCCCAAGTTGACAGGTTGGTGACGCATGGAAAGAGCCGTTTCTGTTGCACGATAACTACGTCGAAAGTACCAGAGACGATCAAAGCATGGATAGCAATAGTCAGAGTGATTATTCCCTCAATCGGATGAGGTTCTCCCCCCCTTGTTCGGTGCTGTTAAGCCGCCTTGGCCACTGTATACAGGCCCACGCAAACTAGCTTGCAAGGGTAGACTGGGGTACGCATTTTAAGGAGATCTATTGTCAAGGGTGATCGACTCTAAGAATAGTCATTGAACAAGTGGATATCAAAACCTGGCTGATTGCCTACCTAACCAACTCCTGCTGACATGACAGGCAGGGCCAACGAGAGGCAAACCGTTTACTAACACGACCTTGCTTGCTTGTAGCATCTGTAGGCTTGTAGTGTATTAACCAAACTTCGTCGACCAAGGGATTCACGAGATATCAATGTCATGCTATTGTCTGGGGAACAATAGCAACGAGGCAAGATTTGTCTGCTCCGGAGCACGTACCGATTCGACCAGGAGGACTGCAGGGTATCTAAGCTGTGCCGCACATGGTCGTAAGTACAGCGTCGGCGCAGGGCATCGCGAGTGCCCTCATCGACGTACGTGCTCATTTTGTCATGCTCCAGGGTCAAGGTAATTGCATTGAACGCCCTTTCGGTAGGTATGCTGGGCAACCATGCTGGTCTATCTTGAAGTGCTGAAGATCACTCAGGTTCAAGATCTGATCTCTGCCGTCAACTATTATGTACTGATGCCCCAGCAAACGGCAGCTTGCCGAGACATGCATATTAAGCAAGCGGGAGAAAAAAGAGGCCACCGTCCGCCCGCCCGCTGGATTTCCCGAGATCTCAAAGATTGACCTTCGAGCCATCTAATGCTCCGTGTTTTGGATGACAGCTCGGTTATTACTCACCTCAGCCAAAGTCAAAGGGCTACGTAACCTTAGGTAGACCCTGACGCAGTATGTGTGTGTAGGTATGTACCGAGAAAAGCACAGTGCATCCTACCTTCATACCTGCTCCCCAGCCTCTCTCCCTCGTCCTCAGGGGGCCGATGATTTGGGAAGGTAATCTGGATGAGGCTTGAGCCCTGACCATCGACTTCAACGACGTTCCAACGCTGTGTTCACACTAATGTTAGTCGAGGCCCGTAATCGGGCAGGGTCTCCCGACAGTGGCTCCTACATACATGACTAGCTCCAATACGGCATGGCACGACCGTACTCACTTATACTAACCTAGATACGTAGTAATGTCTCAGTGAGAGCAGAGACATACCTCTCTAGTGACAGCACACGGACCATGGGTTCGGCAGCTCTTTTCCCATCTGAGCACGTCGTTTATTTTATTTTTTTCGCTCTCCGGGAGTTGAAATCTTGAAATCTGGTTGGAAAAACCGGTCCTCGATCCTGGGCTTTCTGGTACAAAGCGTGCCGCCGCCAGCACATACCTCACAACGCCATGGTACTACCTATGACCGTAACGGGGGGTCATTTTCAGCTCGGCGACTAAAAGTCTACACCCAGTGGGGCGTCGGTCCTCGTCTCCTTACTTACCGAACCCGGAAAGGATTCCACATGCATCGATCGTCCGAAGGACAACTGGGTATCCAAGCCTTGGAAGAGTATCGGCAGCCTCAGACTCGGAGGATAGGTCTGTGTGTGTGTGTGTGTATGTGGCTCACGATGAGCTACCTACTACCTACTACCATGTATGTTAACGCGATATACCTAGGTAGGTATCTTCGCTCACCGTGTCCCCTTCCCCAGCCCCGGAAAGACTCAGCCGGTACACTAGAGACTAGGTACTCAGCAGGCTCATCGTACGCCCACCACACAGCAGTAGAGCCGTTGGGATGATCTCACGTGCCGAACGGCCAATCCCCGTCTTATTACCAGGGTGTTATGCCGTGATTTAAGGTCGTTTCACATCTGCGAGGGGTGCTTTAGAGCCTCGAAGCCCGGCATTTAGTCATACTCTAGAAAGGAACCATGGCTGTCACGCTGCCAGTTACTATATACATACGTATCCCGTCTTGCCCGTATGTCCTAGGTTAACCAAATATAACTTCATCAAAACAAATGCCGCACTGATCGCTCTCTCGCTGCTACGTACGAACGCAATATCAAGCATAGGCATGTATGTAGGTAGTATGGGTTCTGCAGGAACAGCTTTCCGGTGCGAGGTCTTCTGGATCATCCCGTCATCTCCCCTGACACCGTTAGTTCGTCGAAAACGCCAGCTGCAAAATGAAATTGCATCGGTATTGCCTCCGTAGCGGTGTTTATTATGGCCAAGGTATGCAGAAAGCGGCACAGCGACATATTAATTATATCTACTAACTGCTAAGTAGTACTTATATGGAGACTCCGCTGAACCATCAGGTAGGGACTTTTGATAATCATTACCCTAACCGAGGTTCATGATGAAACTTCTTGGGGGGGTTTTTTTTTCTCATTATCCTTCTCCTTCTCCCCCTCCCATCTCACACCCCTCCCCTCCTAGTATGCCCCCTTTTCCTTTTTATTCTCGCCTAGAAGGGGTTACCCTTGAAAAGGCAAACAAGCCTTCGCGGGGCGCAATGCCGAGGAGGAGTGAGCTTGGCGCTGTTAACCCCTGTTTGACAGGACGAGAGGAACATCGGTTGGTGACGATCTTTGTGCAGATTCGCACAACAGCCTATTTGCCGTTTTATATTACCAGTGTTGGGAACACAATAAGCAGCCCCCTTACAGTGTGCATCGGGCCTACAGTTTGACTATGTAGTATCTGTGGTTGTTTGTTTGTTTGCTAGCCAGCTAGCTTGTATTGTATAGTAATGTATACTAGGTTAGTAGGTTAGTAGTTAGGTAGGTATGGAGTGTAGATGGAACTTTCAACAAGATATTCTCCTCGGCCCCTCTGATATCTAACCACCAGCTACCTATCTGCTACGACAGACCACTATACACTCGGAAATGCGTGTAGTATATAAGACGATGCTTACGTAGGTAGCACACGGTTACTTGCGTAAGCCGGAGGGAATCCACCCCGGTCTTCTTCTCCCCATCTCCAGACTTTAAAGATCCTTGCTGATCCTTGAATTTGAGGGTTAATTCATAATATATCATCTCTCATTGCTCGGCACGGATCTCGCCCGTTTAAAGAAGAATGCCGCGGCATCGACATAAACCGGCTAGGCGATGTAGAAATGGATCAGCAGTCTGTTTCTACTATGCAGACAGGTTCGCAACCGTCCCCGGGCCGAACAAACGCGTACGATATTCTATACGTAGGTGGTTCGTGGAGACGGCTGTGACCATTCAGTTACCATGTCCGAAGCGTTGGACGTAGTTGTAGTATATAAGAAACAGCACACCGAGCTCACCTCACGAGGCAAGTAATGATGAGTCGACCAGCCCTGCTGCATTGCGCCTGTGGGAACCATTACGAGTCTCAGGGACTCGGTGGCGGACTCGCAAGGCCAAACACAATATACCTGCCCATGTTACCTAGGTACTCAACTAAGTTGGGCTATAGGCCGTAGATAGAAGATTGAGGGATAACAGATTGAGACAGTCTTCGATCGCATATCGAATGATGTGTCTATCCGACTGGGTTGCAGGAGCCGTTATCGTAGTATTCGTCCGTCTTCGCATACCCTAAAAATAAATACCTACAACCCCCCGTCCCCCCCTTGGCGGCCAATACTAGGTACTTCGTGGTCTGCGGCACTACCCCTGGTGCTGACAGACCCTGTTATATGACAACTGCCAGTTCATCTATTTAGTAACCTGCCGAAAGCGTGCAGGTGCTGGAAAGGCGGCGATCATGGGAAGCAGACTCACCCTCACACTGCTTACACGGACGGTCTTTTACACGTTACCATTCTGCACTTGCACCCAACGGCATGCAGGATCGATCAGTCTCTTGAGAATCGATCGTAGAAGATGCACAAGCACCTAGCTCCCTCTCTAATAGGTTAGTCCACTGGATCTTTTTCCTCTCGACCTGCCGGCACTTCGGCTTTTGGAGGGGGTAATGAGGAGGATGGTGCCGAGAAGCTAACCCTCAGCTTTTGCCCTATCCTACCGAATCACGATGCTGAAGGGATCACTACCCCCAAGCACAAGCAGTCACGTGGTCCGAGGGTTCTGCTGTCTGTCTGTCCACTGCCGAGACGATCGTCTGGTCGTCTGGTTTGTCTGGTGAGGGATCTGCGTCCAGTCACCAGATATCCGACCAACCTAACTACACTACTACCCAGCTTAACGAAGTGCCCAGACGCACATCTCGGCTCCTTTGATCGCATTCTTATTTGCACCCGAGACACGTTGCAAGTATTTTCCTGCCCAGTAACTAACTGCCCAGTAAGTGCATAGAGCATAGATTAACCAATATTTCCTTGTCCCTTGGAACCCTCGCCCCCTTTCCTTCAATAGTTTGCGACTTATTTTGCCGAAGGCTTCGGGATTACTTCCTGAACGGGGCAGCCCAGAATGTTACCCTACATTGATGACCCTTGTCACATGGTTGAGTTTGCCGGGTCCGCTAGACTTGTCGAAATCGCTTCTAGAAGCCCTAGAAGCCGAAGCGGCTGACGTCGTAACCAAGCATTTTCACAGCACATCGCCCGGGCTAGTTCCCAAAGTACCGATCTATCTACACTATGTACATGGCAGCTACCTATCTTTGTCCACGCACACCAACCAACGCATGTGTTGACGTTCTGCGAGCGTCTTATCGGACGAAAGTTTTTCTTGCTTGCGGCTTTCGTGCTAGCGTAGTTGATGTTGGCATTACATACCACACTGTCCCGTGCTCTGGATTTCCAACATGACCGCGGCTCCAGTGGCAGAAACCGGGCACAGAGAAATATTGGCAGTATCTACTAACCTCAATCTGGGCATACAACCTCGAGTCTTGGTTACATTGATATTGTCAAGACCTTCGGTCCCGATGGTGGGTCACCGCAGGACTCCTTGTACAGGTACGCGCATCCCTCAGCGTAGCATCTTGAACCAGCCCGTAGCCGCAAGAAGATGGGATGCCATGGATTTGGAGAGGGGGGAGGAGTAATGCCTACTGCTAATCAAGTTAAGGTCAAGGTCAAGTCACTAACCTGACTATAGTATAACTGGTAACTTACATCAATAACCCCACTGTGTTGGTGTATAACGAACCGGTTAACATAAAACAAGACTCTGTTTGTTGTGAAACATCTGCATCTGTGAGCAGTGGTAGAGTCGTATTCGAAGGATGATCTGCGTCGAGGCTCGGAACCTGTCTGTATTCGCCGCGATATCCTTACACTACAAGCTTATACTGTGCTAAGTAAGCTCGGTTTCGATTTCGGTCTTCTGTCCGATCTGACCACAATTATAGATTCGATGGTAGAAGCTAGATATAGTTGGAAATACCTGCGACTATATAACCTGCTTGTTATAATCTAGGTAGTCGGCAGAACTTAACTCATATTTCACAGTTAAGGAGAACAGGGTTCCAGAGTCCAAACTCCAAATACCAAGGCAGCTGAGAGTCTCACGGTTAGGGACTCATCTTGTTGGTTACACCATTCGCGTTTCCATCAATGCGATTGCGACTCTTCGCCTTCGGAAGATTCGAGCTCGAGCCGCAACATACCTAGGTAGTGAACCCTTACCCCGACATTTCAAACGTGGATGCATACATGAAGTCATGGGCTTTCTCTTCCTCCCGCACGCCCGGGATTTCATTCCCTCTAGTGTACATACATAGAGCAGGCGGAGACCCATGACAGACAGCAGGAATCACTTAAACCTACCTAGCCTACACACTAGTACATACCTCCAGCAACTTGCGGATAGGGGAACCCGGCCGCCCCCCCTTGATATTTCCGATTTCCTTGAATCTACGGCCCAATCCCCGCGAGGCTTGATGTCGCCATGTCTATTAGGGAGACATTACCAAGTATACATCCATGAATGACATCCAGACCCAATGCCAAATACTGCGTAAGGACGTATCGAGCCACGAGGCCCATCCCGCCGTCTCATGTTCGCGCAATGTAGTAAGAATCGCAGCTTAGCTTACACGAGGGAGACGAAAAAAACAAACCATTGATAGGTATGACCAGGGTAACTCCGCCCTGGGCTGACACGAGCGCCCCATAATGACTCTAGACAAGACTATAGTACATACTCCCAAGGCCCGCAAGTCTTTCTCTCCTTTATGTTGAGTTTTATTGATTAGGACTGGGCATGCTGGCTAGTCTCTCTCGCTTCCGACCTCTGGGTAATGGGGCCGTTGGAAAAGACGGGATTTAAGTTCGATCCGAGAAGATAGGGTAATGCCGTTCTCGAACGCGAGTTGAACCGGGGCACTGCGAGGGAGTGACTTTGCTTTGCAGGCAACCATTGCTCGAATGCCACGGAAAGATGCTACCAACAGTAATCAGGAGCAGACAGTTACTACTGCCGTAGTCTGACCGAGAGCCGCCGAGCTGGCAGCATCACGGGGTTTAGAATTTATTGCTCATGCTCTTGTCATCGAAAGACTGGCTGACTGACTGACTGACTGACGGACGGACTACACGACCCGTACTAGCAGTAACGCTGATGGCAGCCATTATTATTTCCCAGCGCAAATCACCACGTTTTCCCTCGCAGCGGATAGATGCTGGCGGAGCCGAGCGTACCGCTGGGTGTGCTATAAAGAGCAAGTGATGCGTAGCATGTTCGGTTCTTTAAGAGGAGACTCCGACCGACCTGCATCGGCTTTCGCTGGGCTGACTCGGGAAGGGAGGGGAGGGTAGGGGAGGGGGGCAGCAAGGGCAGCAAGGGGGGTCTTTCTCTGTTTCGTTCGCTGGCATGTTCTCCTGTGCCCCGTCCACACTTCCCAGCATGATGGTTTAGAGGTGGCCAAAGATGAGTGAGAGGTTTTTCCCACGCACGTAGTGTAGAAAAAGGCTTGCTTGCCCCAGACAGGCATCCTATACCCGTGGATCCACCCGGTACGCGTGGCTGGTCAGGAATATTCAGCGCCAACTTTGCCGTGCCATGATTGAGCCAAGTCTCAGGATTGCGATGTAACGAGACCCGGCGATAATGCCGACCAGCAGCAGCCAGAGAGAGAAGGAGAGGGAGAGAGACAGACAGAGATCTAGATCCTCTTGACGAGGTCGTATTAGCGGAGGTTTGTTGCGATAATAGTAAATTACATATACTTGGCCCATGACTCGAGATCGCACACTAGTAAACGCCCACACCAGTACTATGATTTTCAGATGCGGGTGACGAAGGGGGTGGAGAGGGGGGATTAACAAACAACTGCCGTCTGGAAGTTTGCGATGCCTCGAACTTGTGTCGATCGAGCCTCCTTGTCTGGCCATCTTGTCTCTCTCTCCACACTGAAGATATGTACGCACATACCATCCCATCATTGTCGGGTTTTAGGCTGTCTCAGCCCCCGTCGACAATGTTAATGCCACCCGGCTAACCTTAGGTAGTCGTAGAGGCTCGGTACATACATACTAGTACATACACACAGATTGTGCATCTTAGTCTACTACCTAGCGAGTATACAGTACCGTAGGTATATACAACTAAGATGTGATGTGTGTATGACCTCAACTCCTTCAGCCACAATATCAGATTGGGTGTTTTGCACTACACTACACTACACTACATTACACTACCCTGCCCTACCCTACCCAACCCCAGCTTGCCTAACCTGGTTCTTCACCACTTTGGCTTTTCAAGACGCTATTGTTGATAATTTCGTGATAATTAATCTTGTTATTACTATCGCTACCATCGTCGTCAGCAGCATCAGGAAAATCGTACGTCTTTTTATATAACTCATGTAGCGGGGACCGGAGCCGAAAGGTGCCCAGCTTTGCCAACGCCTTCTAGCTCCGTCGCGCTATTCCCTACAGAGCCAAAGTTAGCGAAAAGTGATGGCAACCGGAGCAGAAGATGGTGGATAAAATGTGCCTAGTAGTGAGGTAAGGTAACTAAAGCGCGGGTTTCGAAGAAAACGCCGTCGAGTTACTATTACTCCGTATTGCCCCTAGGTTAGGTAGAGTGGCCCCCCCCCCGGCCGAGAGGCACAACGGGGATTTTCTTTGCTCTCTTTTTCACTCCTCTCTGACCCGCCACCTCCGTCTTGTCAGTGGTCAGGTTTATCTTAGGTGTGTGTGTGTGTGTATGTGTGTGTATGCTCTCACAACCGGTGTTGGCCATGTGGGATGGGAACTCTAAGCTGATGGGTTTCCCAAGTTCGCCTAGCGTTACCATGTAAATATCCCTGGTACTCCGGAGCCCTGGATCGTCATTAGCTTCTGCGATTCTGGGACTCTCTGGAATTTGTTCGCTCTTAGCGCACGGCTACTGGTGGCCCGGCTGCAAAAAAGGTCCCATGCAGTTGTTGCATGCTTCCCACGCTTCTCACGCCTCTCTTGTCTCTGGTCTCTTGTCTCTCACTTCTCCCTCTACCTTACCTAGTCTAGTCTCTGCTCTCTCTTGCAAGGGCCAAGGCACTTTTCACACGCGAGCGGCAGACACCACCAATGACAGTCTAGGCCGGTCTTGGTGGTGCTGACGGAGTAATGTACCTGTCCCAATCCATCTGGTGCTACCGTTGCTACCTTGTACACTGCACCCGGGGGACTGGAATCGCACCAAATAAGACGTGCCGGCGCACGCGCTCTTCATTAGCCGTCATTATAGACCCAGTAATAAGT
The DNA here is from genome assembly GCA_018398605.1 of Biscogniauxia mediterranea. Taxonomy (NCBI): domain Eukaryota; kingdom Fungi; phylum Ascomycota; class Sordariomycetes; order Xylariales; family Xylariaceae; genus Biscogniauxia; species Biscogniauxia mediterranea. The sequence goes on from JAGXTR010000005.1 coordinate 1,158,777, forward strand.
AACCCCCCTACTTTGCATCACCTACCTATTACGACGGAAGCCGGCTGTTGCTTGGTCGGTCATCTGCTGCGTATGACGACTCAAGAACAGCCCAATGGGCTTTTGGAGGCTGTCTGTCGTGAATCGAGCCTCTTCTTAAGCCTTCTTAAAAGCCATGCTCTCTTTCTCATAGCTCGAGTCAGCAAGGTGCCCGAGAGAGAGAGCGGGAGAGAGAGAGAGAGAGAGAGGCGTTGAATGGCAAGCCCTCTCTTTTCTTTCTCTCTCTCGCATAATGCTGCCCATCCTTTCTTTCATGATCCGCGTCGAATATGTACGTATGTAGTGGAAAGCCGCCGGTGTCGAACTTGCAGACAATCGGGATGGTACTACTATATGTTCGTGTACATTTCCGCAGCCTGCTGTCCAACCAGGCTGCTCATCCTGGGACCGCGCGCTTCCTTGAGGATTGCATCGACATAATGACCTGCAGCGTGAGATTTGTAAAGCTATTTTTGCTATTACCATGGTCGCCCCCCGGGTCTCCGCGGCCTCTTTACCTCTGTCCAGATCAACGCTTATTTGCTATACTATACAATTCATGCCATCACTGGAGCAAATCAACCCCCCCCCCCCCTTGCCTCGCTTGTCGCCTCATATCGCTCTCACCCACATCGTACATACCCCATATAGCTAGGTAGAGCCTAGATCTCTTCCAGTAGTATCAGGCAGCTGAAAATAAAGCCAAGATTTTCTGCCGTTTGTTATACTATGTAAAAGATGGGTGGTACATGTACTTGGTCCGAATCCCTCGCTACCATCGGCCCACACTACCTACCCTTTATCCACAGACCCAAGAATAGGCCGTCTACTCTGTACATGTATTTCGCCCCTCTCTCCCCCTCGCTTTCTCTTTCTCTTACTTTCAGAGGCGCCTCTCATCAAACAACTTCCTTTAATCGATGAGGGGCAATATGGGGCTAGTTTCTCTGTTATCTACCTAGGTAGAGTCTCCGTGTCGTTAACTGAAGAACCATTCGCGCATAAACGGGTCTCGATGTTTGTGGTATCTTTGCCCTTGCTTTAACAATGCCTTGAATCCTATACGAGCATTCTGGCAAGCTGTTCGTATATTTTACTCAAATTTCCCTACGTAGTCCGTTATTCATCCCGCAAAAATACTTTACCGACTGGGAATAAGCAGGTAGACCAGGTAAACCTGGCCTTTATGCTGGTTAGGTTATTGATGCTATGTACATGGAACATGGCGAGGATCCACCCTCCATCCAGAGGCTCCTCGGCTCATCTACCTATTATCAACGCACCTAGCTTGCCCACTTAGACTAGCCTCAGCGAGTAACTGGGTTAGGTACGTGCTTCCCGTGGCCAAGAATGAACACCATGCCGTTGGTGCCGATGTTCACCAGACCCAGGCTCCGACTTGTGGGCTACGTATAGACTAGACTGGGATATACTGTCCGTCCTGTTATGAAAAGTCAAGCCACTGTTACCACCTCCTGCTCTCAAGCCTTGACAAGGTTACCTAGAGCCGTAACAGACCCCTCGTAACAAGTCTGGTTTACGGATATACACTACTACTTCTCTTGCTGATTCCCCTCGAATCATCTTTTCCTGCCCAACTCTGCCATGTACCGTTCTAGATCATCTACATAATTTTTTCTCTCTTCGAGTGACACACCGAGGCCTCAACCCAAGAAGATCCTACCCTTTTCCGCTTGTGAGGCAAGTAGAAAGGCTGCGCCATTAGTCCAGCTCGTGCTGTCTCTTCCCTCGTTGTCAGACTCGAAAAGCTACCACGATTCGCCGCCTCATTCCTTTTGGGTTCAACAGGACAGATGAAATCCAAGAACTGAGCGCGCCCCGAGAGCCAACGAGTGATCCTAACTAGCAAGCACCCACCACGTCTCATCGGCCAATTATCCGGAATCTGGACCACCCTTTAACGCCCCCGACTTGAGGAGTTTCCAGCATAGGTGGTTGTGGACTTGCAAGCTACGCCGCCATAGTACTTTTATCCGGCAGATGTTAAACAACTAACTTCAGCTTGTCATCCTCCCCTTGGCTCTATCTATTTGGACTTATAAGATCTTCGCAAGGAAGTCGTACAGAAGAAGAAAAAAAAAAGACTAATCGAATAGAGCTGGGACATGCCATAGGGGCTGATCAAACAATAACATACGATTCAATGGGGATATATTCTGGACCAGATTCCCAACGTTCACTCTCCATCCCAGACACTCCTCCTGGATTGGTGAGCCCAAGCTCTTCAACATACTCCTCTAGAACCTCCGAAGATCGGTTCTGGAGCAGCGGTGCGCCTGTTTCCCCTCCCATGTCCAGCTATGAATCAAGGACCAGACCCGATATGGCGGCTGGAAAGAGCTTGGAAGAGGGACAGACCCGAAGAGATGTGCCTAATAACGCACCTCGGCAACAGCTGCCGTCTCTGAGCAGCATCTTTGGACCGCCTCAGCACATACGGCCTCTGCATTCTCCCCTCTCGGACCGTCCAAGTCCCCTTTATGGAAACCACTCACCCTTAGACCGACCGCAATCCGCATCTGCCCAACCTGAGAGGCCGTACTCGGGGGGTTCATCGTATTTCCCAAATGTATCACCACCATTGGGCCAGCCGCTTACTGTCTATGAGCCGAGACTTGAGCCTGAGCGGTTGACCTTGCCCTCAGTCAGTCGCGATTTTCCTGGACATCTCTCTCCTCGAACCCGCGACTTCGAACCGCCGCACCGCACTTATCGAACTGAGTCTACTTCGACGGCGAGATGGTCGCATTCCAGTCATCCGGATCAAAAGAGACCCGAGTATGTGTTCGGGTCCCAGGCATCTCCCCCTTCTTTCCGGTCAGTAGGCGAGCACGTCGCTCTCCCTTCACTTAGCCACAGCTTGGGTGTCGAGGCGGGCTCAGTATTCAGGAGGGAGAGTCAGAAGCAACCAGCGCACAGCCGACCAGAAGCATTGACGAACGCAGCTACGCCGGAAGGAATCCCAGGGAAGGACGGACTTGGTCCGAAGATTTGGACGGGAACACAATTCTTGCCTCGCTTTGTGCGGCAAGCAGAGGTTCCCGGAGAGGGGTTATGTTATTTTTACGACGATGGGACTCATTGCAAGACGGTCATAGACGGGGAGCCGGTCAACGCTCATTGGGGGGTAACGAAAGCTGGTAAACCGAGAAAGCGGCTTGCGATCGCATGCCTTACATGCCGCGAGAAGAAGATAAAGTGCGACCCCGACTACCCTCGCTGTGTTCAGTGCGAAAAGTTCGGCAGAGTCTGCAAGTTCAAGAACGCGTGAGTGCAGAGTAATGACGCTTCCGCTGTGAGCCTCTTGGAGTACTAACGAGATTTCTAGTCCTCGTGGAGGTCACAACACCTCTCCGGTCACTTCCCCGGCCGAGCATGATGAACCGCGGCAGCTTGGTGCGCCACGCAGGCCGACTGAGATGGTGAGGCAAAGAAGCACCTCGAGCATATCGGTCTCACCCCAGACCACCAAGCTCAGCCATCCCTCTCCTGAACTGCCCAGCCTCTCGGCGAAGAGAATGAGGCTTTCGTACGATAACTACGCTACGTCGACGAGTCGTTCGTCACCGACGCTTCAGGCGCCCCAGATCAAGCCGACTAGTCTGCCGGAACTATCCTGGCAACCCCGTGGCCTGCCTCGTATACACGAGGACATTCTCCGCCGACCCTGGCACACTGACCCGTACGTTCCACTGCGCATGTCTTCCAACAATTAGATACAAAACAGTAGTACTCACGCTATGGATTCTCCAGAAGACCCCATGCTCGTGTATAGCCGGCCTAGTGCTACTTGGCCTCCAGAGGGCCTCCCCTTCAACATGGACCGGCCGCACTATGTTTAGAGCCCACCAAAGCAACAATGTTTTGCATATTCTGTGTTGGGCATGATTGGATGGCATCTAACCCTACGCCGCCACTGAACGCTCAAACAAGCTCTTTCCTTCAACACAAATCACGAATTAATGGGACTAATGTCGAAAGACGTTCAGCATCGTGGAGCACTGGCTATTGGCAATCGAGCTGTGATTAGGATATAAAATAGGTGCTGAGTGAGGCGGTCAAGAGTGAACGCAGAAATGGGCAGGGCTGGTTCGCCTCCGGCAGCCTGCTACAATTTACTACCGCAGAGATACTGCTCCGCATATACGAAAATCGTGAGGGCAGCTACAGGCGGGTGTCTCGGCAAGATATATGCTAGCGGACTCTTGCGGCATTCTCCCAACGACGACGCGGATGGTCGCGAAAGCCCCCCGAAGGAAAGAAACGGTACGCCGACGATGCGAGAAGCCCGTTTCTCTGGCGGTCCAGTCGACCTATATGGGAGTGCCCTGTAACTCGCAGTGACTTCGAAATCCTGGATCAATAACCCCCTTTTCACACACACGAAGAATGGCGACTTTGATCCCGACGGTAACATCTGATGCATACGAACATACATATATATACACTTTCTACAACGGCCGAACCCGCTTGATTTTACGTCTTACTTATAATCTGATTTCACGAAAGCATATTAAGCGGGCGCTCTGGGAGTTTTCCTCTCTTAAAGCTACCTCTTTAACAAGAAAGAAACAGCTAGGGAGGAGAGACATTTGGTTAACATTGTTTCTTTTTTTTATCAGTCGAACGGATACAAGCATTGGGATGGCTTGGACAGGCTGGTGTCTTTTTCTTTCTTCCTTTTTTTTGTCTGCATTCGGTGGGGGGGTTTTTGCATAACTTGTTGTATCATTGCTATTTTTTACCTTGCATTTTCTTCTACCCCTTTTCTTCTTTCTGGGTTTTTTCTTGATCGCGGACGTTTGGACGATTTGCGTACGCAACCAGTCTCTTGTTTATATTGATGTTTTTTTTATTAGTTTTACTTGCATTCTGTTTCCTTTCAAAACTCAAATACCCCCCATGTATCATAGTCTATTTTTGTAAGCCTTTCAAGGTGGTAAATACGCATACAGTCACCTGTCAGAAGGAAAGTCAACACGGAGAGGAAAAGTATAGAGAGATATTTCAAGTTACTGTTCATTGGTGTGATATTATTCGTGCGAATGCCAACATAACCAGAGCCCCCCCCCTTTTTGTTTTTTGTTTCTCACTCCATGCCGACCTAACCCTACCCCCTTTTCGGTTTTTTTTCCAGCACGTATGCAAGCCATGGTCATTTACTGAGTAGCCGAGGTTAACATCTGTTGGATGAGTTATGACCTGCATTTTGTTCTCTCCCCGTCATCTAGTAAGGACAGGGGTAAGCCCACCCACCTTCGTGCCACGTGAGGTTTTAGACAAGGTCATTAAGGCTGTTAGGTTGACAATTTTTCTCAGCTTTCACGATGATTCGGTGTTCATACTCGACTTGATTTCTCCATATGCAGATAACGGGATATAAGCAGAGCAACTTTTATCATAAGTCTCCGACTAGAAGCTGCTCACTATACTAGAGCTAGAAAAAAAAAGGGGCACTACTGTCCAAGAGGCTGGAACATCTCGTATTCCCACCGGGATACACAGAAAATACTGGATAGGCAGGCAGGCAATCTACAGCCGCCTTCATGTATGATATGTATCTAAGTACGACCGAGGTCCCGTAAGTCACGGTACATACATGAATAACTTGATCGATCAGAGCAACCTCGGCGATTTATTAATCTGAACCACGTTGCACGACCCTGTCGCACGAAATCTGTCTTTGACGTCTTGTCTTATGAGCACACGGGAGCCGTGGCGGGAATCCCGGTCAACACATCGTACCAAGACCCTCTGCCTCCCTTCTTCGTCTCCTCCCCCGCCCCCCATAATGTACGCAGGTAAATCGGACGACCAACAACACCGCAGGTCATCACTCATCACCATCATATCAGCCGATGAAACCTAACAGACAAACAAGCGGCCAAGCAATCAGCCACCCACGCACCCTAAGGTGACCGGCCGGATCTGGTTGGAGGTCGCCGTGCAGCGGCTGACGTGGCTTAAATGGGTATCATCGTGCAACCCCCCATCCACCTGCCTAGCTCTCTATTCTGTCGCTATGAGGAATAGAGGCAGTATGAAATGCCTATGGGGAAAGATGATTTGGGAATAGATCAAGCCCCACGCTCTTCTGGGCCTACAGGTTACACCGGCAGTCGGTATAGCCGCCCTGACATGACATATAATGACGATGATATAGAAAGAGGGGATGGAGATGCGTTCTCGTGTTTGGCTATAGGAAATCCGAGATAAATACTGGCTATTACTAGAGGCAACTGAAGGTTTTAAAAATTACCGTCTGTATTCGTCTGTGACCTATCCTGGGGATCCATACAAGGGATAAAACCGCACCTGTCGCCGGCACTCATTTTGTAGAGACAAAGTTCCCTGCGGCTTATGTATTCCCATTCAGCTCTCGGTGTTGTTGGGCACTAACCAACCTATGGTGTCACATCTGCTAGATCGATGAGTAACACCTAATGAGGAAAACCTCCCCAAATTCTCCTAGCTGCATGGGCGAGTCCTTACACGGCTGGCTTGGTACAACCAACAAAGTATTGCCGAATGACGAGCCAGATACAAGTTATATATCGAAGAGTACTAGGTACCATCCAACTAGATGCTTGTCATCTCCCATAATCTATCCGAACTATCCGTCCCTTCTGATCCTCTCCTTCGAGGTGAATTCTAAGGGCAATTTCCTTTCCTACGTTACACAGCTTCTGCTGTTACCTGCCCGGAATGCCGAGCCAGGTATTACTCTTCTGCCGGCAGATGGCACGGTATCCGTGGCATCACATTCGTAGACATACATAAATCATGTTCTCATCCTTCGGGTAGAAGTAGTCAGGCCTAGGCCAAATTCTCAGCTTCATTTTGACCGAGCAAAAGAGCCTCCGCCTATAGAGAAGGCGGAGGGCTTCCCTGATATGAACACGAGTATTGCTGAGACAAGTGTTCGGACTCAGACTCGTCAAAGTCTGGAGCCGAAACCGAGGGGACCTCATAAGGCCTGGGAGATGGAGACACAAGAGTTCAAGCCACCGAGAAAACCTCCGGCATTACGAAATCACGCGACCAAGGTCCTAAGCATGTCCGCAGCACGCTCTTCGTGAGACCTTTTTTTATCGCCGGCGCCACATGACACAAGTTATACGGAAATGCAGCCACGGGGCCACCGGCCGGGGGGTGGTGGAGGAGGAAAGGGGGGGAATCACTAGATTGTTCGGCTTCCGATGCTGCAGATGGAGAAATGTCGTGCACGCAGGAGCCCACAACACCCGAAGGCACTTTTCTCGCAGAAGAAACATGTCGAATCCGCTTTGCTTACGGCTTTGCGCCACATACTAGAACTCGTCGCAGCCAGCACGGGCAGATCGGTAAAGGCATATGATCTGACTAAACCGCCTTTTGGTAAGTTGAACATGATCAGGCCTGGATTATCACATCACTTATTTATACATTTCATTTCTAGATATAGGTGATATCTATGTGACATAGCAGTGCAACGGTAGCACGTAGGTCTAAGGGTCCATGTCTAGGTATATGTAATTGCCATTGTAAGACACAGCGCCAAGTAAAAGGGCATGTATGTGTGTGTGTGTAAGTCTACGCCGGGATCCGAATGTATTAGGCGCTGGGTAGCACACATCTTGCTTCTCTACCTGTGGTGATCGTTTGAGTATTCGGAGACATAGGAGACAATAAAGCCGTGCAATAAACAAGCGTGTAACAGACAAGGAAATTCGTTACGCGCCCATGCAGCGGGTAACATAAACTACCTAAGGTTAAGCCAGCACGATAGACCCAACCAACAAACCCCCCTCCCCCGGAATAGGATCGTCTCGGACCTTCACCAACGGTCATATGACCTCACGAGAGTCAACGTAAAAGCACACGATAGAGTGTGATGATCCCGAGTCGTGATATACGACCAAGGGAAACACCTCCGTAGGACCCCTAAAAGCTGACGAAATCAAGGAAATCCCTGAGAAAATCTTGTTTCCCTGACGCAGATCTAGGCTGTTATCTGCGACGCAAACCAACACTCCTCACCTTACCACATTGTACGTAGAGAAGACCGGGGAGGGCAAGGAAATGCGATGGGATGGGGGCATCCTCTTCTGGTGGTCGGTAAGTCGAGCGGTGTCCGGGCAAGGTAAATAAGCACCGCAACAACAAAAAAATCGCGATGGACGCGGGAAGAGAAACCCGTTAGCACCGGAGTTGTCAGCGCTTGGTCAAAAAGAACCAAGGACCTATTGCGTATCCCGTACATGAACCCTGATGAGGGGAATTGGGTGGTAAGGGGGGGGGGGGGAGGGGGGAGTAAGGAAGAAGCAGGAGAAGAGAACAGGTGCCCGGCGCGTGTCCCACACACCGGCCGAATCGAATCGTACCGTACTTTGCTGCCCTACGGTACCGAGAGATGTAAGGGACTCATGCCATGTAACTAACTTCCTGGCCGGCATGTTTCGCGCGCGTTCTAGAAAACACCCTCGCTCGCGCGCGAGCACACGACTTCACACGTAACCCCCTAGGTTAAACGAACATAGTCCCTATATGCCGAAGATGTGTGGATATGTACTTTTATTTTATCTCAAATTCTCTTTCCTCGGATTTCCTTTAATTTTTTTTGCTCTTCTGGTTCGCCTCCCCTTGCCTGCAATGCATGTCATCTATGTTACTACCAAGGTACTGCATATACAACATTAACATACGTAAGATATATCTTATGCGTACCTAGAACCTAGAAATGCCTTTACACGGCTTGGGCCTGTTACGGGGCAGGCAAAGGGCACACACTAAAACCGGCAACGAGGACGACAAGGGCGAACGCAGCAGGACGACAACGAAAAAAATTAAAAGGCACACGTACATATCATCATTGGTGTAGAATACGTACTATGCCCACGCATACATGCAAGAAGGGTCACATCAGGTTGCAACAAGTTCGGCAGTGGGACCCCCCCTTCCTTCCCCCTTTCGCCCTCCTCCATCTCTTCTCTTCTTCTCCCCCCCCCTCCCTACCTAGTTGTGTCCCCGAACCCCCCGGTCATGGATGGATGGTTATATAGGTAAGGTAGTAAGTAACGAGACGATAAGAAAGAAAAATAAGGGAGGGGGGAAAATTAAAAACAAAAGGGGACCAGGTCCCAAGGGGCTGGTTGGGCCGTGTTTTCTGCGATATGACATACGCCGTCGATGGTGCGGGAGTTCGCGCCGGCGGTGCGATGCATCTTGATGACAACGGCGGAATAGGTCCAAGTTAGTATAGTTAGTGTACGTAGATAAAGGTCAATGTCGGTACATCTTTTATTATTATTAATTACCTACCTAGGTAGTATAGTGTAGTTTCGTCCCGTCTGGGTATGATCCCTTGCCACTTATGCCATAATGATAGTAATATGTATAATATGCTTTGGATACTATATAAGTTACCCGCTGCATATACTACTCCGCGGACTAAACCTGGTATGTACTGTAGGTAGGTACGTATACAATTTTTATGTATGTACGATCACATCCGGAAAGAAACTACCGAATTTTCAAGGGGGGGGGCATTTCGTCTCTTTTCCCTTTTTTTTAAAAATAGGTAAACAAGCAGGTAAAAAACCTGGCACTTAATGATATTACTATTACTATGATCTTATCGTCAAGGGGAAGGAGTTTAATACCCATAGTACACTAACCTACAACTATTCTCGTCTCCGCTCTCTGTCTCTCTGACCCCTCCTCCGCCAAGGAAAAAGGGTCTTGGACTGGGATCTTATACCCGATTTGTTTTATACGTAGCGGGCAAAAGAACCCAGTCTAGTACTATCTCGGCTCAATATCCGATCCGTTCGTACGGTACGATACACTATGCTCCGTGGCCCCAGCACACCCCACGGCGGAGCTAGCAATAACGTATAACATGCCTACCTATATACTCTACTAAGCGAAAAGAAAAGATAAAAAAAATACTACATAGTGTACACATGGTCAGGTAGCTCGTGGACCACAACAACAACAAAGCCTGCCCGGCTTTGATGCCGAGCTTGTCCACGACCGGGGAGGGAGAGAAGGAGGGGGGAAAGGTCTTCATACTTTGGGTCGCTCCCACGTCAAATACCTTGGTTTTTGTCTTTTCGTCCGGTTTTCTTCTAACGCGCCTCCTGTGTCGCATATATACGCTCATCCAATGGGTATTCCATCATTACGGGACCGGTCCCCCGCTCTTGTCTCTATGCCTTGGAATGTGACAGGTATAGAATTCGGAAGGTCAGCGAATGTTCTGGCCTACCGATCCATAAAGATAATCTGTGTGGATGTGTATAGTCTCCCCTCTTCCCTCCTTCCCCTTGGCGCGTGGGAGCTGTGGTGTAATGATATGTCAGCGTGATGTAGGAATAAACGAGGATGGGAGAGAAATAGAGAGTGAGATAAGTTTTGGTAGGTGGTATGGTGCGGCGCCAAACGAGTCGAGAGCTTACAGGGTATTGAATACGAGCTCAAGACAATAGCCAGGAGCTGACCGTCTTGGGTCAAACAACTAACGTTAGGCAAAACTTGTTCACCGGTCAGCAAGTTGAATGACTACAAGGGATAGAAGAGGTGTTTAGGCCGCTATCTGACAGGATAAATCCCCAAGCACACGATGGCGATGAGTTCAGTTGCGAACCGTATCGTGATACGTCTGTTTTGAAACCGCGTAACGTGTTTCTCGTCCGCATTGCATTATTTTCAATAGCGAAATACAGTCGTGCTAAGATTCATTGCTAATCAATGACAGCTGGGTATATCGTCAACCTTTCTCTCCCGACATTGGCTCCATCATCGTGCAACTAGCGATAGAATGACGGCGCTCCTTTACCTAATATGATACCGAAGAACGCCAGAGTTTGTGAACGTTGCCTTCTCACGCCCAACCCTTAATGTTCCACAGATCCCCTATGCATGATATTATTATTGTACACAAATCCATCTCCCAATGTATCGTTAGTAGTTCATAGAATGAAATGCATACAACTAGGTCTCATGCCTCATCGTGTTTGAAGGCTTGTGTTCGGTACTTTATAGCATCTTGCCACGAGCTTGATGCCTCAAATCCCTGTCCTTGAACATCGTAGCTCTGTGCAAGCATGCCACTTGCTACACTCATCCATAACAAGTTGCCGCTCTTTTTCGCCTGTGTTGAAGCAGCTTTTGCGCTTTTCAAGGCTTGATCCCCTACAATACTCTGGAAGAGTTTGGCTCGCATGAGGTTGAGAGCGATCGAGAGCGTTTGTACATCCCCTAAGATCTTTGCGTTGTTCAATGCTGTAGAGATATGCGTTTTAACTGCTGTCATCGGAATAGGAGGATTTGTCTGAATTGCCGCTAGCACCAGGTTGTACGCAGTGCGAATCTCTAGGTTAGGGTGATCTGTACATAGCGGGCGAAGTTGTTCAAGAAGCTCTAAAGTTAGCCGGTCGTTTCTGTAAGATGGCTCCTGCATTATCCATATCCGGTTGAACGTGGCAAGTAATGAGACGTCGAGCTCTGCTGGTTTCCGGCTGCTGTGACTCGTGTCATCGGCGTCAAAACCAAAATGCTCGCTGTATATCATGTTGGCGGTGGCCAGATCTCCTGTCCCCTGATGGTACACGCCTGTGAGGTACATCGAGTAAAGAACGACGATGTTCCCAAGAGCGGGTTTAACCATACGCTCTAATTCTGTAATGCATTTCTTGACTTCGTCCCACCGGGTCGACGTCGCGAAATGTAGACCACGGAGAATATACAAATAGCATTTCATTTCCCGTTGCCAATCTTTACTTCTGATCGCTTCCTCCATAGAATTTGGCGTTCCTCGCATCTTGTCGCCGCCTATAAAGGATGGTCAGAACGATTATCAGCATAATAACGATATAATGCCTTACTTCTTCTGAATTGAGTTAACCCTTCTTCCCACAGGGAAAACATTCTCTTGTCACTGCGAGGCTGTTGGTAAAGGAGCGCAAGACCACTGTATGTGTATCTACAATGCTAGTTAGCCACGAACTTGATATGGTGCAACCTCCTTACGTTAGAGCAAACGCCTCTAGTTTGGTCCAGAATGACATGGCAAGGTAATCATGAGGATCGCCCTCCGGGCCAGGCCTCAGAATTCCAGACGTGTCGTCACTAATTATCTGCAAGCTATTTGATTGCTTGCTAATAGGAAGCAAAAGCTTCGTATCTGAGAAGCTCCAACTCGGGTCGTTGATGGAGGTATCCATACGGTTTTGCAGAGCCTTTAATTTCAGGACGATCTCCTTGGGAGACTTTTGGTGTAGACTGCATGCCAAGTCTAGTATAAGTGCCAGAACATACAGTTGTAAAATGTGAACAGAATTATCAAGTTGATATTTTGATGCCTGGGCGATACAGGCTTGTATGCGAACAAAGGCATCGTCCTTCATATTCCTCAAGAGACTAAGGCCTTCAAGCAGAGAGGCAGCAACGTAAACGGCACGGTCGCCTCTTTGGCTCGCTAACATGACGATGGCCTTCAAATTTTCTAGGGCGTGCGCCTCCGTTGGATTAGCCGTCTGAAGATAAAAGGAGGCCTTGAGGAAGCGGAATGCATAGATCCAATGGGTATGTTTTAACCTGCTCAAAACGTTAATAGGGGTTCTTGATAAGCAGAGATAGTATCTTGTGGATGTACACTTCGGCATCGCGTATCCGTCCATCCACAGCAATCATAGCAGCCCTTTCTTTCCGCTGAGAGAAAAGCAGCTTGACTTGTAAGAATTGCATTAAGTATTTCAAGTCGGCAAATCGGTTCTGCGGTGACATTTGTTAGCCTAGGGATAAAAGGGGGGGGGGGGGGTCTCTAAGGAGACGTAAATACCCTTTCGCATAGAGTGATTCCCTTTGTCAGTGCTGTCTCGGCCTCCATGACGTTGTTGGTCTCCTCACATAGAATACTAGCATACCGAAGTCGAATTCGAGCTTCTAAGCGCGGTGCCAACTTGTTGCTCTGGAGGGCTACCTCGAGGCAACCCAAACCTGTGGCAACAAGCTTTTGGTACTCATGTAGGCTCTGTGCATTAACTGTCTCTGCCACGTCCAAGGAACTCTTGCGCGCCTTTTCGAAGAACTCCTCGGCCACGCATATCAAAAGTGAATTTGTATCAAGATGATGTGGTATGAGAGCAGGCGTTTGTGCGGGTGATCTCGTCGAGCTTACGCTTGGGCTCCGTGTAACGGCTTGAGAGGTCAAACGTGGGCTGGCAGATACTCGATTGGTGTGGTCGGGGCGCGCGCTCGTGGTAGAAACTCGATGATGATGATGATTCGGGACATGATGCTGTGGCATCTGTGGTGACTGCGCCGCAATAGGTGAGTTGACATGTTGAGCAATCGGGCTTTGATGTTGCGACAGTATCTGAGACTGTGGTGGTGGTTGAGGCTGATGTTGATGTTGATGTTGATGCGGATGCTGGGGATGATGGTACGCAGGCGTGGGAGACGGCATAGGCATCGACATTGGCGGGGGCATGCGTTGCCAGTCCATTTGCTGGGGGTAATGATGATGTTGATTCGGAACCTGTTGGATAGGTGGTTGGACGGGTTGTTGGGTCGAGGGCATCATATGGGCGGGCTGGTTCATGTTCCAGGGCCTCTGGTCGAAGGATGGGTCGTAGGACTGGAACTGATAGTTTGCATTGTGTGCTTGCATATGTGGGTGCGGGTGCGGATGGGGTTGATGTTGCTGTTGATGTTGCTGTTGATGTTGCTGTTGATGTTGAGGCTGAGGTTGAGGCTGCAGCATGTGTTGATGGGGGTGCGCATTGTGTTGGTGTTGGTGTTGGTTGTTCTGGAGGTGATGCTGGTGCTGGTGCTGGTGCTGGTGCTGGTGTTGCCGGTGTTGCTGCTGATTGTTCGGATAGGCGACTGGGGTAAACATGGCATTCTGATATTGCGGTTGCGATTGCGGTTGTGGTTGTGCTTGCGGTTGGAACTGTGGGTTGCCCCAACTATCGTAGCCGTTGGACATGGCCTGGGGATACTGCCCCGATGACCCATGGCCATGGGGTAAGGAGTCGCGATATGTCATAATTTCATTGCCTTCAACGCCATCTAGACCATCTCTTTCCCACCCTCTGCTATTTCTCCCCGCTGCGTTGTTTCGATTCGAGTGGTTTCGTTCTCGTAAAGCGGACGAATGCGTGATGTTGAAGGTTGAAGTGGCAAAGAAAGTCAAAGCAAAGCGCGCCGCGACGTCGGGAGATCCAAGTCATGTGATCCCAACTTTGTCGACTTTGGTCAGCCGCGATCTGCCGTCAATTTATCCCCACTTTCTCATATCAAGTCTGGTTTAGGTTAGCTAGTGGAAGGCTTGAGACCTATTGACACACCTACAGATTCAAACATTGAAGGGTTCAATCGTGCTAACTACAAAATCTTATCTACTACCTACATAACCAATCGAGTTTAGATTAGGCTATGTCTCAGTTATGTCAATTAGTTCGATTAATACTATATTGATATATTGATACAGGTATCAATATGGACTTACCTAACCTAGGTTAAAGACTGAGTTGATCAGATGGGTTTCTCTTTGTGTCAATTCAACCAATTCGTTTTCATACATACCTACCTATCCAAGTACTACTTGACCGTACCTCAATCAATGTACATGATAAATGTTACCTATCGGTCTTGGCAGTCCATAATTGTGCATGACCACGCTAACTTGGGCATATCTACTACGTTGACATCTTATCGTTAAGGGCCTGTTATGCGGCTTAAAAGTCGACTCAACTTAACCAACTTGAATATATGGTTTCAGTCTAATCTGTTGAATTATACAAAGCTTGAGTCAAAACTCTAAACAAGACATATCGCAAACATATTGTCGAAACTTGTAGATCCCTCCCAATTGTATATTATGTAGCCAACTATCAATATACATAGGTACGCTCAGTGATAGGTAATACTTATACACTATAGGTACAGAGTCTTATCAGCCGGCATAAACCGAGGCAAGTGGGGCAACTGCATGTTACGATTGTTCTTTGGCCGTTCTTTGGCTATTGACATCCCCATCCCCTGACTTCGTGGTGTAAGAAAGACCACCTTTTGTAGACAAGACAGCACTTACATGCCACTGACTACACTTACAATTATTAATTGCCAAGGTCTCCATTCAAAGTCTTTGGAGACGTTTTATATTGCATTCAAACCACTTAGTTTCTAAATCCATATTGGTTGGATTGACTCTCTGTTATTCTTACCTGGGTATATAGGAAGAGACGATGGATTGGCTAGGGCAAGCTAAAATAGATTTTACAACCTCGCCGACACCCCTCGGCTTGACCGGCAAGGATGGCAGGGCGACGGACCTGCTGCGGATATGCGAGAAGACCGTGCCGCCGTGCCAGCTGAACCCGCTGCTCTTCAACGGGCATATGCAGACCATATGGACGGCCGCCAAGGCCCACGGTCCTCCCATCCACTACAAGCGGAGGATCTTCGAGGCCGAGAACAAGGCTTTCGATGGCACCTTCGCCGTCGACTTTGCCGTCACCGACAAGTCGGTGTCTTCCGAGGTCGACGAGACCCTGCCGCCGCGGACCACGTACTTTGACGAGGCCGAGCTCCTCGCCATGGGATCCGACGATTCACGGCCCATGCTTGTGGTTCTGCACGGCCTGTCCGGGGGCTCGCATGAGATTTACCTCAGACATGCAATAGCACCGCTGGTCGATGGCGGCCAGTGGGAAGTCTGCGTCGTCAACTCGAGGGGGTGTGCTAAGAGTAAGATCACCACGGGTCTGCTTTACAACGCCCGGGCAACATGGGATACACGTCAGGTAAAAAGCCTAGAAGCCTTACAGCACTCCGTATTTACCCCTGAGTTTGCTGATAGCTGACGTTTATAGGTGGTCAAATGGCTGCGGAACAAGTACCCTAACCGCCCACTCTTCGGCCTGGGATTCTCATTGGGGGCCTGCATTCTCACAAACGTAAGTTGTTGGTTTATGAAATAGAAAAAACTCGGGCGCATAGTACGTATCCATTTGCTAACCTACGACGGTAGTATCTTGGCGAGGAAGGTTCTGCAGCTCAGCTCAAAGCGGCCGTCGTGTGCGCAAACCCCTGGAACCTGGATGTCTCCAATAAGATGCTAGAGAATACTTATATCGGACATGAAGTATATCTGCGGACTCTCGGGAGTAAGTTTATCTAGTCCCCCATCTCCCCCTTTTCCCCTTCTTGCCAACAAACCCCTTCCTCGTCCTCAAATATACAGTAAAATGTCATACATAACCCCAATAAAACCCAGGGTCGTAAAAAGCCAAAAAAAAACCCCT
Source organism: Biscogniauxia mediterranea (assembly GCA_018398605.1). NCBI lineage: Eukaryota > Fungi > Ascomycota > Sordariomycetes > Xylariales > Xylariaceae > Biscogniauxia > Biscogniauxia mediterranea. The sequence goes on from JAGXTR010000005.1 coordinate 1,175,108, forward strand.
TTTAACTAACCTCCTCCTCCTCCTTCCCCCACTCGGGACAGACTCCCTCCGGACGCTCGCGGCCCAGCACCAGGCCGAGATCAGGAAGTACAACGCGGACGTGGACCTGGACGAGCTGTTCCGGGTGCGGTACCTGTACGAGTTCGACCGGGCGTACCAGTGCCCGACGTGGGGGTACCCGACGGAGAGCGCGTACTACCGGGACGCGTCGAGCGTGGACGCGCTGCTCGCCGTGCGCGTGCCGCTGCTCGCGCTCCACGCCCTCGACGACCCCATCGCCTCCCGCGCCGCGCTACCCTTGGCCGAGGTCCGCGCCAACCCCAACGTCGTGCTCTGCACCACCTCGCTCGGCGGCCACCTCGGCTGGTTCGAGATCGGCGGCGGGCGGTGGCACGCTAAGCCCGTGAGTCCCCTCCCTCCCCCTTTGCTTTTTTTTTTTTTCCCTTTGTGCTAGCAATAGTGCGCCCCCCCCCCCCCCCCCCCCCCAGTCTCCCCCTCTTGCCGGCTGGTTTTCGCTGAATGTTTTGAATCGGGCGGCAGATCTGTAACTTCTTGAACCACATGGCTTTCGAGGTCGACCTCGATAGCATATCGGCTAGCAACGGAGTGTCGGGCCCCAAGGTCTCGCGGTTCGCGGGCGCTTTTGATCCCGTGAACCGCAAGATGCAGCTCAAGGTCGCCCCGTGATTCGCACCGGCGACTTCGGGATGGGACCGGGGTGGATACATAGTAGTAGTGTGTGATATACGTAGACGGTAATTACGATAGATAAGACAGATAGAGCAAGACAGATACAGGGGAAGGGGAAGTAGAAAGATTTCCAGGTGAGTAAAGACACATATGACAAGATTATATAGCTTCTTGAGACATATAGAGGAGAGCATATATCAATTATATTAATTCAGTTGGTTCTCTTTGCGATATGAGAAAAAAAAAATCCAGAATACTTTTTTTTACCCCTAAAGTAGAAAACTTGCTGCTTCTACTGCTGCCGCTTACATCAGGCTGAGCTTTATCCGCCAGTTGATGAACTCGTCCGTGAGAATGCTCCCATGACCCACCTCCTCAACCTTGAAGACTTCGATCTCCTGTGAACGCGGCCGTCGTCGTATCCGCCAGACTCCCTCGTCGTTGATCGTGGTTTTAAGCCCTACATGGAGAATGAGGCCAACATCAGCAACAGGCTACTTACCATAGAACTCCTCCTCCTCCCCCCTTTTTAGGTTGCTTTTTATGGCTGGTTGGTCGTACTCACATTCCATAAACGCGCTGGCAAAGTTGATGCACATGTTAGCGTCCCAGCTCCGAACTCCACGCCTGGAGGCCGTTTCGGGGATCTTGGCCGTCTCGATCTCTTCAAGCTTGGTGAGGATGCCCTGCTGCGAGCGGAAGCCGACGATGATCTTGGGCACGCCGAGCAGAAAGGACTGGATCCAGAACTTCATGAGCTTACGCTCGAAGTTGTTCATTCCCCGCTCGTCGCGAATCTCGACACTGGTCTTGAGTTCGATCCAGTTGATCGGTGCCCCTTTTTGGGCGGGCTTCGAATCCCATACTTAAAAGGGGAGAAAAAAAAGAGGGCGTTAGTATTAGAAGATAGGTAATGGTTAATTATTTGTCCTTAGTACTTACTAGCATCGACCTCACCACCAATGCACAGGATCGATTTGCCAATTCCTGTACGCACTACAGAGCAGTACTGAGATTTGTTGCTAACGGTAGCATTATCGCGATTCTCGATGAATTCTCTCGTAACCTCTCCCCAGGGCCGCGGTATGCAACATAGCGTCTCAAACTTGTAGCCTATGATAGAGTGTGCTTAGTTGAAAAGCTCGCTAAGGTCAATCCACCCATAGAACTCACCCCAGTACGTCATAATATCGGGTGAAAACTGGCCTCGTCGTCCTGGTTGTTGCTGCTGCCTTTTCTGCTCTTGCTGCGAGGCCTGTTTGTACGCATGATTCTCTTCGATGAATCTATTGGTTGGCGTTAGACTAGGTGAGCAGCAGTCGGGGAAGAGAGGCTCTGAGCATACATGCAGTCCTTCACGGGATAATCAGTAGTCTCTCCGATAAGGTAATGTGTGAATCGCGCACTTGGTACAGAGTAGCATTCATCTCAAATCTGAGAAGGTGTAATCATGGTTAGGGCTCCATAGACAAAACAAAATACAAGTGTCATCGACACGTACCCGTCTCGATCGTCAAATGGAGTCGACATTATCTAACTCTGTTAGCTGTCTTTCGTGGCATTTAATCTAAGTTGGGTAACTAGGTAGATAGGTATAAATAAGTACCTTGGTCATCATGCCTCTCCAAGTGACTATTCCAGCATCGATCTTCTTCCCTTCCTCTTCCTCGTGAGCCATGATGGTCTTAAGAAGGCTGTCCAGATGCTCATCTTTAGAATCATCGTGTTTGTCGAACTTGTCGAACCCCTTAGAGAGATCTGCCCCTAACTCGGGGGGATAGTACCACTGCAGCGATGAGTCGCCGAGGTGAAACTCGTGCTTGTCATCGTATGAGAAGCACGCTATTTCCTACACACAAGTTAATATGGGCTCATGGAAAGGAAAGCAGGGCGGACTTTGAACGCTAAGTAGGTTAGTAACCTAGGTAGATATGAGAATTACCTTGGGTCGTTTTACAGGCTCGCTTTGGCCTCGAAAACGGCCGAGGGGATGGATGTTAAAGGTCCCAGCCATGTTGCAAAATGCTTCATGCCTACGTGTTAGGGTTGATAGTCAATCCGGCCGTAAGTGTTGCTTCACAAGGGAAGCGCGTGTGCTGAACATCAACTACCTACTAGGTACAAGCTGAAGGCCAAAAAGTGGAAGGTTGTAAGTTTAAGTCGGATTGAGCGCCTCAGGGAGACTAATAAGGCACCTATTGAACCTTAAAGAGGCAGTCAACCTATCAGCGGTTGTACGTAGCACGTAGCATGTAGCACACTCGAGGTCCGTCCAGTCAACCAGTCTCCCTGCGAGTTGTTCCAGTTTGGACTTGCCCCACATTTCAGGCTTTGGGAGATTCCCAAATGACATTTAAACACAGAAGGTTTAGAACAGGGATACCCCACAAACCTGCCTACAGGGCACCATCCCGCCCCTCTCTGTGTTTTTGTTTGGGTAGCACCCAATAAACAACACCAATTGCTGCCTCTGATTCTCTTTTTCTCGTCCCATCTCGACATATTCTTTCCGCCACGAACATCATATCACCGCCTCTCTCCCATAGCAGCACCTCTTCTTCTTTTTCTTTTTTTTCTCACCCCGAAACCCGCCCTCTCCCATCTTCTTCCTAGAGAAAAAAAGGGGCCACAGAGAAAACAGAAACAGAGAGAAGCAACCTCCTACGCTTTTGCTTGGGTAAACAAAAAAGATATAAAAAAACAAAGATTGATAAATTTATACACTACATGCATTATACGCAAATGTATAGCAACGATCTCGACACCTAACCCCACCCAACCTCGCCTCGCCTTACCCTCGAGTCCCCCTCCCCACGATGACCGACCGCCCACCACCGCCGCATCACCTCCGAACGGGACCGGGCCACACCCGCACCGGGCGCGCGAACCTAGCCGCCGCCGCCGTCGGGGGCGGTGGCGGTGGCGGCGGCGTGCGTCGGAACCTATTCCAGAGCCAGCTGACGCGGCGTCCCACACCGACCACCACGGGGCCCTCCTCCTCCTCTTCCTCCGCCGGCGCCGGCGCCAACCACCACGGTTCTTCTGCTTCTTCCGGGGACTGTAGCAATAACAACAACAATAGCAACAATAGCAACAAGGCGGCGGCGGCGGTGGCGCTGCTGCGGCTCGACGTCGAGGTGCTCTCCGACACCTCCGAGATCGTGATCCGCGACAAGAACGGGGACTTCGAGATGGGGGACCCGCCGACGCCACCGCTCGAGGACCTCGACGAGGTCGTGCTGGACGACGCGCAGGAGAACGAAAGTACGTAGCCGAACGCATGACGCGCACACACATACAACCTACTACATACACACTTGATAGGGAAGAAGAAAGGAAAAGGGGGGGGGGGGAGAACAAGCAGATCTACAGACGAGAGGTTTTTTTGCACAGGATGGCTAATTTCACTACTCCTTCTTACAGGGGAAAGGCAAAAGCTCGCCGAGACGGTCAGACACCACCAGATAAACCGAACGCCGGCGCAACCCGAAGGTAGGCAGCTCCGATAAGAAAACACCCACATATATACAATACAGGGGGGGGGATGCATATAAATATGGGTAAGAGATGAGTGCTGACATCAAGAGGATTATAGAGGTGCTAGAGGCGCTCAAGGCCAGCATGCGAGCACAGGTAATCGCACTGGCCGAAGACAACTGGATGTACGAGCCGGAGGAATCACCACGCGGACAATGAGAGAGAACGCCTCTCTACACCTGACGAACGATGATGGATGGTAATGGTAGTTTTATCTTAAGGTCTGCTGCCTAAGACGAGAACTGCTAGCTCTAATCCCTTTTCTAAAACTACCTACCTAACCTATTCGAACCCAACTCTTATCTCCCCCCTAGTCCAAGCCTTCGGCCGCAGGCATCGTCGTCGGAGCCTTGACGGCCGGTTTCCTCGCGTTGTCGTTCGGGGGAAAGGCGCCACCTCCACCGCCGAAGATGCCGCTCATCATGTCCATTAGCGGGTTGCTCTGCCGCGGTTTCGAGATGCCAAAGTACATCTCGGCGATCATCTCGAGGGCCTCGTTCCACATGTCTAGCTCCTTCAGGTGACTGGCGTATTTGGCCGTCAACTGTCGATACAGATCTGCGCTGTTCCGCTGGACTGCGAGGAGGAGGAGGCCGAGGAAATTAAGAAGCGGCAGACTCGGGTAGATCCGTATGTCGGCGCTACTACTACTCACGTCTTGGGGGGCAAGCTGCGCTTGCTTGTCTTCGTTCAGGGCGCTGGTGAAGAGCCGGTAGGACGTGTTGGCTGCGCGGACGTTGGCCGTGAGGAGGTAGGGTAGCACGGCCCGGCTGGCGTATATCGCCGCTGTGTGGGCCTCGTCCTCCTTGAACCATTCATATTCCATGCGCGCTAGGACCTCGGCAGAGTCCTTGGTGCCTAGGACTAGATGTTTCTCGGCCTCGTATGCCTCGTGCTCTTCGGCGTATAAGGAGCCTGCAACGTGGTGGAGCTCGGGATCGCCCGCAGGGTATTCACCGTATTTGGCGGACCACCTGAGAAGAGAGCGAGTAAGACATGATTAGCACAACAATACATGCATACATACATACATACATACATAGGATACACATATTCATAAAGATAAAATGGGGGCATGGTATTCCCGAGATAATAATAAAAAAAGCAAAAGAAAAAAAGAAAAAAAAATAGCACGTACGCCATCATCTCTCCGATGTACTTCTTGCGCGTGGGCTCCTCGCTGTCGAACAGCCGCAGGCAGGTCAGTAGGCGGCCCTTGCTGGCCGAGTCGGGCTTCATCTCGGCCTGCTTGTAGACGTCGACGAGCAGGACGCAGAGGTCACCGCCGCTGCCGCCCTGGCCGGCCTTGAGCAGCGACTGGGCCACATTATAGATGATGTCGACGGCGGCGGGCCAGTTGGCCGCCTTGGTGTACCGGGCGGCGACGACGCGCGTCTGCTGCTGCGCCTCGTAGAACTGCCCCTCGCTGATGCGCTGCTGCAGACGCGCGATGATCTTATCGATCTTGTCGCCTTTGGCACTCATGGCTGTTGGCGTCGTCGTCGTCGTCGGCGTCGTCGTCGGAGCCCGGACGGGGTGGGGAGTGGTGGGCCTGGCCTCCTGCCTAACTAAATCTTTTTGTGATCTCTACCTGGATAGCGAGAATTCCTATTTACTTTAACCCTTCTTTTCCCCTTGTCAGTTGCTTGCAGTGTGCTCTTCTCGCTCTGGTAGTATATGGTATAAATAGATGTGCGTTGGGGGTAGGATTGGTTGTTGGGTTTAGGCTGGGGAAGCTTGACCGTTGGTGATTGGAGATGGGGCCTCAAGGCTGGGGGAAAGTTGAGGTTGGCTGGTAAAGTAAGTGGTAGTGGGGTAATTTGTCTTTGTCAGGCGTACCTACCTATCTAACCTTACTTACAGGGTACGTAGGTGGCCTGGAGTTAGGTCATCATCTGGAAGGTTTCCGTTCCGTTTGCTAGCAGATGCAGGTGCCTTACCTAAGGTAACTTTTTTTATACCATACTGTAGGCCAAGACCCGATTTTTGAGAGGGACAAAAAATATCGGGAAACTGCCCCTCTTCAATTCCCCCTCTCTATTAGTAACCATCTGGCTTTATTGGTGCGCTCCTCCCATTCCTGCGGCTTTCCTGAGACTCTCACGAAATTAACGCAATCTTCGGTAATCGCTATCGTTTTCCGACAATATAATGCTAGTTACCACTGAGTCTTTCATCTCCCGCACTGTTGGTGTAGTGGTAACATCTGAGCTTCCCATGCTCAGGCGCCGCGTTCGATTCGCGGGCAGTGCACATCCGTTTCTTTTTTACTCTTTTCTCCCCTGAATTGGCCTTTGTTATTTATATATCTAATGTTTGGCATAGATAATTCGTTATTATTCTTTTTTATTTATTGTAAATAGAATGAACATCTGTATTTCGTCTGAGTTGTATATAATGATATGTTCCTCTGTGGACTGCTATGCCCTTATAGGTAGTTGAGCATCAACATATTTATGGGAAGTATTAGATATACAGATAAGATCAAAATGCATGGAGGGCCCCATTGTCCCGTTGTAAGTCCACAGTCTGTCATGCACCGGTAGATGTGTGCTTCCTGAAGTTAGTAACTGGTATATACACTGTGGATAGGTGCTCTAGAGTGCCCTGAGCTCTACCTGTAGAGCATCTGGCTTTGCTGCGGGTAGCACGGTGTATCGTAATTCCCCAGAATGAGGATCTTGGTCGGAGATGAGGGCTCCTCTTTTTCCCGATCCATCTCTGATCTATACGGCGTATCGAACGGACATCTATTGGATCAATCGTGGTTGGAGAAAGCAACAGTCACTCAGCATCGATGAGAAGAATCGAGATAAAGTCTCTCAATAACCTAGACTCCTCTGGTTATGCGATCAGTATTTAATCATGGGCGTCTGCCGTGGGTTGGTAGATTATTGATGGAAGTTTAGTTACAACACCACGATTCATTCATTCCCAGTATAATTCCCAGTATATGTCCCCCCCCCCCCCCCCCCCCCCAGTCTCACATATAAAGTGTTTCGCCATTTGACAATGTCACACGCACGTCTCACGACATCGGTCCTAGCAAGGCTAGCTGCAGCTGGCCCCTCTGGCAGGCCGCGTACGCCAACTCCAGCAAATCTCTTATTCTCTTCACCTTCGCAAAAGTCATGTGCCGCCTCGTATACCAACCCTCGTGTGCACGCAATAGGTGGTGGTATTCCCACCGCGGAGGCCAGGAGGTGGTTAGCGAACACAACCACACCAGCTAACCGCCCCTCCGCGAAACGACAACCGAGCAGCAACACCCATCACGACGGCGGTGGATCCTCTAGCCGGCCTGCGGGAGGTGCTCCCACACTGGATGCCGTTAGCTTCAAGAGCTTGGGTATGACCCGCGGGGTTCGCATTGTCGTATATACGGCCTTGGGCATCTTCAGCACCATGGAGACCATCTTTTGGATCAAGGTCTTCTGGAGATGGTGGACGGGCAAGGGAGAGGAAGACGAGCCTCAAGCTTGAGTTGAGTACGACATGCAGTCGTCTGTTCTTTTTTTTTCTTTTTCTTTTTTGTCAGAGACGCCCTGTGCGCTCCGGAAAGACGTTATTCTCGGGGGTTCGGCAGTTTCTGGGCTAGCTCGTCTGATGCTGGACCAGCCAGCAAGAGCGGCTAGGACATCACAGCTCTAGGGTTAGACTGATTATATTTGTATATTATATAGCTCCCATCTATTTTTGACGCTGTTGGGGGTTGTTCCCGTATACCCGGGTTTTGTATAGTACTTGGTTTTGGGCTTGGCTGGCAAGAAATCTCGCGTCACCTTCGCGGGCCTCGCGTTCGTTCGTCGTATATTACAATAGATACGGGCGTTCTTCACTCCCTTGTATGATGAGGATGATGACAGACAAGTCCGTCTATAATGGCATGCTGACTGAAATAAACGAAGCCCTTCGGAATAAAACCTCCCAGCGGTGAACTAGAGAACCATTGATCTTGGTCACACGGATTGTTCATGCCGATTACGAGATGCTACTTTGGGGGTCTCACGGGACGGTTCAAGCGTTTCTCAAGATGTCTCGCTTGAGTACATACTTGATTCCTTAGCCGCGAAATCCTCAGGCGCGCGACGAAAAGATCCTAAACCGCCGCATTGGGAGTCTATGCGCCGGACCTCCGACGATTAGGTACTTACTGTATAGCTGCAGCCGCAAATGGCGGGACGGAGAGAACAGGTTTGGATTCAAGTATTTCCTGGCCGGCGAGCTTAAAAGACCCTGCTTGCATGTTCTAGGTCCAGGTCTGGCCAACAAGAGCGGATGTGGCAGTTATGCCCGACCCGCGATGAGGGCATTCAGACACCTCTTACGAACAGGTTCGCAGACGAAACCAACCCCTCCGACCCCTCCCCTCCCCTCTCCTCTCCTCCCCTACCCTACCTCTCGCTGTCCCCTACCTAAGGCTATGCGACGCGGAAGACTTTATTTGCCATGTCAAGTCTCGGGATCAGGGGCTTCTCTCCAGCCGGCGCAAGACTCGTGGTTCGTGAGAATTGTCTATAAGTCAAATACAGCAGTTGATCGTGAGATTGAGAGATATTAGAATATGCGTGAGTCCGTCGTCTTCGTCGTCTTCTTTACTCTAACCGCGTAATACGTTTTCACCGTTGGGCTGGGGCTACAAAAACTGCGCAAGTTCCAAGGCAGCCGTACTTATCATACGGTTGCCTCAAGACATGCCTTAGGCACAAAGTCAAGAATTATCATGGCATTTTCCAAGGTTTCACGGCCCCTCTTGCTTAGCTGGTCCATCCACCCCGTCTTTGAGAGCTTTGTGGCTTCCGCCGAAGACGGGCTGGGTGACCAACTTGGCGGTAGTGTATGATCTGCTCCCCTCAGCATGTATAAGTCGGGTATAAGCGGCGCGGAAAGCCAGGATATGCTCGACTGCCAACGCCGCATAGTCCACTGCCATGATTGTTGGGTTTCTAGAAAGCTGGAAAGCTTGGTTACTGGATGAGCTGTGACAACATTTGCATTCTTGTCATCACACCGGCTTTTCGATAGGGTCGCATAAGTGTTCACGGGCTACAGGGGGGTTGCTTGGATGGGCTGGATGGTTAGCGTGTTAAAAGGGTGTTAAAGGGGGGGTTTCGTTGGACATGTTCGCGAGACGAGATGAGCATTGGCTTATACCCAATAACCTATTCGATCATACCTCTCAGTGAAGCGCAACCGTATGCACCTTGACATCAGCTGTATGTGCATAGGAGAACCTAGTCGTAGTTGGGATGAAAAGAAAAAAAGAGAGAAAAAAAAACCCTAGCCACTCGCAGCGGTCATTTCCGTATGCCACGAGGATATGCGTTGTGTGCGTACGCACCGCCACTTGTCCTCCCAGATCCCTCCCTAGGACCCTTAGTTTTCAACCCAAGTTCTGGCCCAATCCAGGGTCCCAACCAGCATCTTTTCCAGCTTGAACCTTGATTCTGCCCTGTCAGACCCTGTTTTTATGCAGGCTAGGCTCTTTCTAGGTGAGACAAATCGACAGTTTAGCCACATGAGTCAAGCCACCCAGGTCCCTTAAAACAGGCCTTATAATTAACGGTCAGTCAGTAATACTTATACTTAATAATACCGGCGGGACGCTGGTTGTGGGCTGGGAGGGTTCTTGTAATCCATTTGTCTATCTACATACCTCTCTATATATGTATATATATATAAATATATATACCTGTACCTACTTCAAGTTATATATCAGTTTGATCTATCTTTTTGTTTCCCACGTTTATGCTGTCATAAATTTACTTCGTCATTCTGTCGGTATTTCACTCCCTCGTTGTGTGTATACATAGGATACCTTCCTATATGTATATCCTGCTTATTGGATATAACCACCCCCACTGTGCTTTGGATTGGATGGTAACAGTGAAAACATGACTGCTGAAGTTGGAGCGACCGTTGCTACCGGCGCTGCTGCCGCCACAGCAGAAGAAATCAAACCATACAAACTACATGTGAGTTTTGCCCGATTCTCACCCTCCGAGCGCTGATCTTTTTTCCTTCTTTCCCCCCCTTTTTTTTGCTCAAGCCATAGTCTGTCTACCTGTTTTTAAGAGGTAGATAGGTATATATATACATATATCATTCATAATTAATTATCTCTGGCTAACATAAGTTGTCTCTTTTACATAGGTCTCCTCAAAGTATCTGGATCTCACCAGACAGAAACTTGAAATCACTAGGTTACCTCACGAAGTCTCGGAGCCCAAATCTGAGGACTGGTGGGAGCCCAAGTCCCAGATAGAACCAGTCATTGACTTTTGGTAAGTTACGGTACCTTTCTGTTTCTTTACCTACTAGAGTATTTGAAACAACCTGAGCCCCTATTTTTCTCCTCTTGCATTGAAAACATGACGACAGTCAATTAGCGGTGATGTCTGAGAACCACAGTTGCGCTAATATCTGGTAGGCTTGAACAATATTCATGGCGAGCACAGGAAGATGCACTGAATAAAGAACTGCCGCAGTTCCGCACTTCATTCACAATTGCTTCTTCCAAAACGCCCATCAGGACTCATTTTGTCCACATACAGTCGCCTCATGCGAATGCGATCCCTCTACTTCTGATACCCCCGTTCCCTTTCTCTAACCTCTCATTTGGGCATCTGGTCAAGCCGCTCACGGACCCAGAAGATGTCGCAAATAACCAGCCTTTCCACCTGGTCATCCCATCATTGCAAGGTGTAGGATTTAGCGATGCGTTTCCAAACAATACCCCCGTGATCTCCACCAGCGCAGAAATCCTTGACGCCTTGATGAAGCGACTCTCGTATTCCTACTACCTGGTGACCAACGCCGGTTCGGGGGCTGCTTCCCCGGCAGAAATCGACTACAAACTTGCCAATTGCTTATCAACGCGGTACCAGGACTCTTGTTTAGGGACGCATTTTATTTCACCGCCGCTAGCAAAGCCGAAACTGAAGGAAGCCCCTGTTCAATGGGCAAAGTGCTCGGTTGCCAGTGCCTTAAAAGCTCCGGTCTTCGGATACAGCCGCGATGACTTCCCCGCTCTCAAACGAAGCGGTGGCTATGCTCGTCGCTTACAGAAAACGAAAACCAAAACCGACCCCATGTTCGGTTTGAACCAGTTTGAACTGCGCGAACCGAATACCATGGCGTATGCTCTCTGCGACTCGCCAACGGGCTTGCTAGTGTTCGTGCTGAAGAGCTTGCGTCTACTTGGAGCCCAACGGGATTTTACGCCTACCGAGATGATCAATTTCACCCAACTGGCGTGGTTGCCTGGTCCCGAGGCAGCTATGAGATTCTGGGCGTATTGTGCCAGCCATCCTGAGACGGCACCAAAGAAAACTACCTCATCGAGGCCAAAGGTTGCGGTCACGGTATTCCTTGGCAACGAGCTGAAGGTGCATGACGCTGAGAAGGGGGCTCCCAATGTGGAGGGGGTGAGTCATTTCTATCCCTGCCCTAGCTGGGCCAATGCGAGGTACAATGTGGTCTATACCCAGCGAGCCTCCGGGAAGCCGGGATTCATCCCATTGGATCGCCCCGAGATCATCGCGACGGGGGTGAGGAGGCTGGCCGCGTCGATCTTGAAAACAGATGCGCGATTGCGTCCCGCCCCAGAGCCCGCGGCGGCCTCCCCACCGCAAGTGGTTGCTGAAGTCGCAGCCACCGGGGGGCGCCGGCCAAGGCACCCGCAGAACCGACCCCAGTTCCCCCGCAGACAGAAGTACGACGACAACCTCGCCGAGCCTTGAGTGATGAGACAGCCGTAGCAAGTGATGAAACCCTCACCGGCAAACCATCGTCTCCAACACAACCGGCTTTCTCTCCCACGCAGTGATCACCAACCACCGGGCAAATGGATTGACAGATAACCCAGAACAAATTACAATTAGAAACTGAACGACATGGCTATGAAATCTCACGATAATTAAGCAAAACCTGAACAAAAAAAGGGAGGGGATTACGGAACTAGGAGTTGAGGCCGATTCCTTTATCTTCATTTCTTTCTACCACCCTCATTTACATTATATCTATTTTGTATCAAACTCACTGGTGTGCTGTCCTGGAGATGGCGCTGATTATAAAGCGGGCGGTCATTTATATCAGTGCATTCTGTCGGCGTTGAGCTTATCTGCAGAGATGGGCTGCGGGAATGGGATGGCTAGATGGGCGGATAGCAGTGTACGGTCGATATTCTATACTCACGTTATTTTTTTTATTTCCCTCTTTTTCTTTTTATGAATTACCTTGCGTCGATAACCTATGAGATGATGGACGGAGACGACCAAGACGAATGATAGTCAGAGCGATATATATTTACTTAGATACCTACCTACCTACCTATATATATTCCCTATTATGTCATACATGCCAATAATCGAGGTAACGGGGATGGATGTTTAAAATACTGAGTCTTAGATAACCTGACTTATAGAATCCTTATATCTGGTGATATTATGCGTACATAGGAGGTTTTAAAAGGGGCGAGAACAAGGTTAAGCTCGCATAGTATTTATATACCTACCTGCCTGCCTGCCTGCCTGCCTGCCTTTACGATGTTCGATGCGTCTAAAGTGATCTAAAGTAGTCTAAGCGAGAAACAACGTGGAACATGGCCATTAGCGTTTTTGACTATTTTAGCAATTGACCTGAGGTCAGGTATGTACAATATCGGTCAAGCTTATATCCCGTCTAGTACGATTACATGATACCCAGGGTGGTCCAGAGATTCGGCATTGAAACTGAATTCCAAACCTACCAATTCATCGGACTACTACCTACATACGTACCTAAGGTTAGGTACGTACTACACTAACCTAGTAGTGTTGAATAGTTTAACCTTGGCCAGTAGCCGGCGCTTGCTTTTCCCCTATATCCATGCATAAATCGAACCCCCACCCAGATTTGGCGATAGCGATATACACCCCCATCAATTATCACACTATCCGTAAAAAGCACACGCGTTGTATGCATGTACTATATACATACTTAATCATATCGGATGCACGCAATTGATTACGCTCGCAGTTCTCGCATTTCCGTCCCCCGACCAAGGCACATCGGAAGGTCCACGGGTCCCACCAGTCGCGATCTTTTTCTTGCTAATTAAAAGTTACTGTGGCTTCATCCCTGTATCAAGTAAATACCTACTCGACCCAACTGCAACATAGAAGGGGGGTTGAAGAAGAAAAAGAAAGAAAAAATAGGGAAAAAAAACAGCATGTTGCCATAGCCCTTCTCTTTCTTCTCTTTCTCTATCTCTCCCTCTCTTCTTATGTCGTTGTCCCATATTGACCTAGCTTTACCTCTTTTTACCTAGTAGTAAAAGGTCTTGTACGGTGTGAGGTAGTGGTATTTGATTCGAATCCATTGAAGTTGTCTGATACTTTTCTTTTTTTCTTAATCTATTCCAGTCGTGCCTTTCTTTTACTATACTAAACTTCAACTCCAATTTATACCCCCCCCCAAATATTGGCCTTGCTTGGGCCCATCATCTCGCCCACGTCTTCGATTCTACGCCCTCCCCGGACTCAAGCAGATATGGGCTTCCTCGTAACTCTCACCGGCTATGCCGCGCCGGTGCTGCTCGTGCTGTCGCCGTTCTTGACCTACACGGACCAGGCGATCTCCATGCACCGGGCGAAATCGAGCGCCGGCTTCTCTCTCGACATCCCCTTAATCATGCTCGTTGCCTCGATTTTCAGGTTAGACAACACGCGCTCTCCTCGTCCTTTCCGCCCGCCGAGGCTAACGACGGTTGCGGACGGGCGGACGGATGTGTACATATATATATATATATATCTAGGAGCTAGCAAAAGGAGCTAATATGGAGAAAAAAAAACCAGGATATTCTACTACCCCGGGGCAAGATACGACACGGCTCTGCTCGTCCAGTCGGTCTGCAACATTATCATCCAGGTCGTCTTGCTCAAAGTCGCGCTCGACCACCGACCGTCGCCCTCGTCGAAAGGCGGCGAGGCAGCCGTGCCCTTCTCCAGCGCGCACGATGGCATGTCCAGTGTACGGAGACCGTATAATTTCTGGCGGTGGCGTTCTCCGAAGCCGTGAGTTTTAGCATCACGCCTGTCTCGTCCGATCTTTTCTCACGCCGACTAACCAACGTGTGTAAAAAAATAAAATACAGGTACTGGCAGTTTCTGATGTACCTGGTCGTCTCCCTCGCCGCGCTCGAGCTCCTCCTCGCCCCGTTTGAAGCCGTATATTCGGGGTACTCGGTGCTGATCGGATACGTGGGCCTGGGGGTGGAGGCGACGCTGCCGCTGCCGCAGCTGTTCGCGAACGCGCGCACGCGGTCGTGCAAGGGGTTCCGCGTGTCGATACTGGCGAGCTGGCTGGTGGCGGACGCGATGAAGATGTTCTGGTTCTTCACGGCCACGACCGAGATCCCCTGGGCCTTCAAGCTGTGCGGCATCTTCCAGGCCACCTGCGACGCCCTGCTCGGCGTCCAGTACCTGATGTACGGCGACCACGGCGCGTCGTCGACGAGCAGGGCGCAGCAGGACTGGCCGTACGCCGGCATGAGGCCGCATATCTCCCGGCCTTCGACTAATGGCCGGCAGACACCTGTGGGCAGGAGGATTCCGCTGGAGGAGAAGGCTTTCTAGATATGAAGATGCATACATACCTAGACATAGACATGGATACATAATTTCTTAATATTATACCACCTATCTATCCTCTTGCTAGGCCCCTGACTGACTTATCGGTGTATATTCCGTACTTACAAGTATCACTTTAGTAGGGGCCAGCTGATTGCAGCTTGTTACAGCTGTGTATTCTATTTATCGGACTGGATGGACATGGTCCAAGCTTATTAGGTACATACTTCAATGGTTTGGAGAGCTTAGGTACCTAGGTATCTCACCTACAGGGGGGTATTGGCTTGTGGCTGAAAAGGAAAAGGAAAAAGGAAAAAAGGGGCAAGTCCTCACAAAAATTGTGCAGCTCCTGTGAATTAGTGTTAGCAAGCTACTCGTGATGCTTAATTGCATGGGGGGTGCTTGGTCACCCACAATTAATTCAATTACGGCCCTGTAGCTTTCACGGGTCAATTAAATGGGTCTTGTTGTGCCTTGCATGTTTACTTTGGCTTTTAAGGAGAGAGGTACATTGCGAAGACGTGAGCGCCCGGTCTGGTTCGAGGTCACGACTTAACATTGATTCACCACTGGCTCCCGAAACCTCTCGAAGAAAAAAAGGTAGTTGGCAGCATTGCGCCAGTCACTCACTCACTTCAGCTTTGTGTACACTAAAACCTTCCCCCTCCCAACCACCTACTCACATTCTCTCTCTCTTGACTTTTGAATTATTCGATTCTGCTCGTTCTCAAGCGTAAGCTTTTCATTGTATCTTACCCCCTTTCCGCTTTGGGTGTATTATGGTACACATAATCCCATAAGCCAATTGGATTGTATGTACCATTGTACCTACTCCTATCAATACTTGATAAGAGTATCAAGTACTTCATTGTTGTACGTCTACTTGACATGACATTGATATCGAGGACCATAGTATGCTGACACTTATTCAGGTACAACTCAGAATATCTATGTGATCTCCAAGGACTTGGGTCAATGCTCACAGCTCATTAGCCATAATACCATCTGGAGTTGTCACCCATCGACTTAGACTTGGGACAAGCATTGCAACTTGCATAACCGAGCTTGTGTCAGGTTTAGTTGATGCAGGCATATTGATATTCTTCAACAACAAGAGGTCTAGCATTTCTACTAGACTTGTTGGAACTGTTGGTTACATACTCGGTCTTGCCCAGTACTTACTGGAATTATTGTTTTGGTACGTTCTATTATCATTATGTTCCGTTTGTCTTTGCCATGTCGTATATAACCCTAGAAGGCAAAGCTATGTCACTACATGTCTGGTCAAGGTGTAGGTATATACCGCTAGACGCGAATATCATGTAGTATATAAAAGAAATCCAAAAGCAAGTGTACCTTGTGCTAATAGTGTATCTCAGACTTCCCAGTGGTAATCCTTTGGTCATCAGGCCAAATGCGTGGAACAACCCCCTAGTCCCCTGGTACTTTTCATGAAATCAGGTACTGGATGTGCTGTTGCCCTCACGATAGTCTTGTTGTCACCTGTCACTGCTCGATGCTTAGAACTGTTTTGACGAAAACAGCAAAGGTGCTTCCTAGCAACTGATTACATAGCTTGACCATCTCTTGGTCAACTCAGCTGGTACCTAGGTAATGAATACTTCCGTTACTTATGAACATCTTTCCTGTCCTTCATTCCTTCCTTCCCATCTCAACCACTACTTACCTTCTCGTCTCAAGCTACAACCACTTATGGTATTGCTTAAGTACACAGAGGCCCAACCTAGCACATCACATAAATTGTATGGCTTCTACCTAGACAGCCAATCCTACCATCCATCCTCAATAATCCACTGTCACTTCCCACCCTTCTCCTCACACTTCTTTCCTCATACCAAACACCATTATCTATCAACCATATGGGAGTCCAGATCGAACTAGACACCTGACTGACATACCTCGAGAAATACTTCAGGATAAACCTGCCCAGGAGATCCTATAGTATCACATCTGCAACTTCCCTAAACATTCTCTATAAATCTGGTGCAAAATTCGTAAGTAATCCCGAGCCTCCTCATTTCAGCCTCATCCATCATCACTTCATCACATCTTTCTACCGCCTCTATGTTGCCCTAGTTGGAGCTACACCATATTCCTTTCTCTCTTACCCTGTTCTCCCGTATCACCTGCGTAGGCCACAGCAGTCAACGTGCTAACCTGACCGACTTCAAGAACCAAGCACGACACTCTTCAAGCAAGCCATACCCTCTACATCTCGACTAGAATACACCACCAGAGATCTTCCCATGTTCGTACCTTCCTTCCTTTCCACTCCATTACCGTAAATCACCTAGATGTGCACACACTACTTCTTGCATCTACTAACCAGACCTACTCAGAACCTCATCATCTTACAAGTTCGGCACATCAAACCAACAACGTCACTCACGATGGCGCCTACTCAGAAGACCAACTTCAAGACGTACGAGGCCAGCACTCGTCTTCTAGCGGCCGTCATTGCCACCAACAAGATCAAGCTAGACTTCAAAGGTAAGCCACCGTCTCTTCATCATGTAGAAAACCATGCCACTTGCCCACTCCTCATCCCCTTCCTACAATTCCCTCTAGCTGTATCCGACACCATCCAATCCCGATGTTGTCTGCTTGATGCGATTGCTGTGTCGTGATTTCCCCATGGCTCGGTGGTCGCTGGTCTCTGATAGTCAACAGAGCTGGCGGCCCACGTTGGTGGAGGCGCAACCAAGGACTCGATTAATCACCGTCTACGACCTATCAAGCAGCTAGCCAAGATGCAAGCTGCCTGTGTTGCGGAAGGAAAGGATCCCGGTGACCTACCCATTGAGAAAGGAGGTGATTCACCCCCCCCTTCACCACACTTCATATCTTCCGCCTACTACTCGTTCTCCCTTTTGCTCCATATCACACTACACGTTCATTTCACCTTCATCATTATTTTTTTTTCTCCTATGCTGCTCGTGACGTGCTATGCCGGGGATTATTAGAGGGTTCGTCTAATAATTTCTAGCTATGGCATCCCTGGTGGGAGGAGGAGCCACAGAGTCTGCCCTGGAGCACCGCATGCGGCCAATCAAGCAGCTAGCAAAGATGCAGCTTGATTACCAGGCCAAAGGCAAGGACCCGGGGCAGTTGCCTGTGGAGAAAGGAGGTGATTCAACTCGCTTCCCATCATATTTACCCTATAGCTCATCCCCTTCATTCGTGCCCTTTTCCCAAATTTGGGGGTTTTAACAATACTCATGACGATCACCCCTCCATCCCCTATCTCATTTATCCCAGAGCCCCCCCCCGATACCATATCTCCTTGAGAAGAAAAAGTACAGCCCTCGAATGAAATACTAATCTTTTTTCACCTTTAGAGATCCAGAAGCTCTTCGGCGAATCCACCCCCGGAGGCATCGAGTGGCAGTTCCGCGACATCAAGGCCATCGGCCGCGCGCAGCAAGACGCCGTCGCCAAGGGCGAGAACCCCGCGCGCATCACCGTCCCGGGCACGCCCTCCTCTCGCGGCGGCGGCGGGGTAACCACGCCCGGCTCGCGCGCGAGCAAGCTCTCCATCGCCACGGCCACTCCGGGTTCCGGTGCGACGACGACGACAACGACAACGAGCCGCCGCACCCCGACCAGCCGCGCCGGCATCCAGAAGCGCAAGCGCAAGCCCACCAACCAACGCCACCGCCATGGTGATGACGAGGACGAGGACGAGGACGACGACGATGACGGGGCAGACGCGGACGACTCGGACTTCGAGGCCAGAGACCTCGACCAGGAAACCCCCACCAAGCGCCCCGCCGCGAAGAAATCCCGCGCCGCCGCCGCGGCCGTCGCCGCGCAGCAGAACCGGGGCCACCACGCGTCTCCTCATACTGCGACTGCGACTCCCAAGCCCGCGGGCAACCTGGGAGGCGGAGCTTCCATCTTCGGGGAGGGGGGGAATATCGGTGTCGGTGGCTATGGCTCCTCCTCGTTCGCCGCCTCGGAGCCGCCGTCCCAGCGCTCCACGATGATGACCTCGTCCTTCTCGAACCCGTTCCACATCGACGACGACGACGACGACCAGGACGCGCTGAGCGTCATCGACGTCTCGCAGATGCAGATGCCGCCGAACCCGAGCGTGAAGCAGGAAGAGTACGACAGGCCCCAGAAGAAGTACTACCAGCAACCGCAACAACAGACGCAGCCGTCGATCCAGGCCCCCCGCTACGCTAATCCGCTGGACGAGTTTGAGGACGGCGAGATCTAAAGATGCATGGGAGGGAAGAGGGTTAGGGAAGGGGGAGGGGAAGGGAAGGGGAAGGGGATTTGAGGGGGGGAGTAGGATGATGGATCTTGTCTGATTGTCTTCTTTTACACACAAGACATTATTACCATCTCTCTTTCTTTTCTCTTTCTTCCTCTCTTTATCTCTGGCGGTGTGTATCTCCCGCCCCCTTTTTTTTACCCTTCCCCCCCTTCCAAAAAAAAATGAATGCCGTGATGTGTACGAGTATAGAGAGATGGGGTGGACAGAAAGTTCCCGCTGATTTTTCGGTTTCGTTTTCGGTGGGGGGTTTTTATATTGCGGTTCCCCCCCTTTTTTTTGGTCAGGTATTTACTCGCGTTCACGTTCAAGGGTCAGGTTAACATTGCGGTCCCCATCCGGGGTTGTTTTTTTTTTTTTTTTTCATTCTCCTCCCGGCCGTCTCGTCGGTCCGTCATAATAGATGACAGATCATTCTCCCATCTCTTGCGCTCTCCCCGGGAGTTAATCAATCAGCACGCTCGCTGTCCGTATCTTATCTCCAGGATGCTGCGGAGATGGGGGTTTAACTGCGGAACCTCGGGCGAAGGAGACATGAAAATAGGGGAAAAACCCCCAGAATTAAGGCGAGAAGGAAAGGGTATAAGATCGTCACATAGTCCCACAGAGTCGAGACCGATAACTCCATTCATCATCCATCTACACTTTTTTTTTCGTTTCGGGGACTCGATGAAAAGGGTGTGGGGTGTGTTATCACGATTAGAAGAAGAAGAAGAAAAACCCCGGGGGTAGATGAAGATAAGATATAAGAAAAACATGTATGGAAAATGAGGCAGAGGAAAAAAGAAGAAGAAGAAGAAGAACGAATGATTTGTTTTGTTTTCACGGTCCATCACGAAGGGACATAACCAGGTTGAGGTACTAAACTCCTAGTTACTTGCATATGTAGGTGGTGGTGGCGGTCGTATTGAGATAGATAAGCTAGGTTACCTAGGTTAGCTACGAACTAAAAAAACAAAGTGCGCGAAGAGCCCTTCTGCTTTTAAAAAAATAATTCTTTCCTTTTATTTTATTTT
Organism: Biscogniauxia mediterranea; assembly: GCA_018398605.1. NCBI lineage: Eukaryota > Fungi > Ascomycota > Sordariomycetes > Xylariales > Xylariaceae > Biscogniauxia > Biscogniauxia mediterranea. The sequence goes on from JAGXTR010000005.1 coordinate 1,195,261, forward strand.
CTTCTTCTCTTGCTATGTATGTATGTATGTATGCCCCTCTCTTTTATTTTCCCGTGAAACAATGCGTGTCGCTAAGGATTGGGCATTTGCGTCAATCGTTTTGTTGGTTGGTCGGCAAACACGCCCCGATATACGAGTTAGGGGGAGGTGGTGTAGTACATAAAGGCTTGGTGTTGTTGGTCGATCAATCTGCTAACCTAATGGGTGGGAGCTCAATTCTACATAGTAATTATACACTCACAGCGACGCCTTGCAAATGTATTGCCGTTTCTACTCCCGAGAAAATAATTTTTTGTATACACACCTGTTTACTACTACTACATGTCTTTTTGGTATTCCTCTAAACAAGTTGCTTCTTCCCAATGTTTTTTTTTTAGTCCAGAAGTAGTTTCCACAAAGCATCCTTGTCGACGTAGTCATGATGGATGATATTGACGAGCCAGGCGTCAGCGCGGGCCGCCTCGAGCAGCTTCTCGCTCTCGGATCCCTTGCCGTAGACCTTGGCCCACTCGCCGAAGATCCCGAAGGCCTCTTCGCTCCACGCACGGAAGCTGACCTCCTCGATGATGGTGGGCGTGATGATCTCCTTGCCGGGGAAGACACCCCAAGTGACCGCATTGGTGCTCGCCTCTCTGACCTCACCCGTCAGCCCGCCCGTTAGGTCGGACGACGCGAAATCCCCGGCCGCGTTCGCCGCGAAGAAGCATACAGAGCCCTGGACCTCGGAGCTCTGGAGCTTCTCGTGCAGGACCTTCCACTCGGCAGAGGGGATGAAAAATTCAACAAAGGCCTTCTGGAAGACGAAGCCCTGCTGTGGGCCCCAGCCGAATGTAGGGTCCGACGAACGTATCCCGTTAATAGCAGGTTGCGATGCTACGGTCCACCAGCCCTTCGAGTTCAGCCGCAGAAGCTCGCTGCTAATGGTGCCGGTCTCTTCGTTGAATTCCTCCTCGCTCCACGGGATGGCGGATAGTTCCCCCTTCAAATGCCGGACGAATAGGTCATTGATATCTTCCATCTTCTTGGGGTAGCCCCATAGGGCGATAGCTTGTGCGTTGGTCACATGCAAGCTAGGTCCATATCCATCAATCTGTCCGTAAGCGGGTGATCGAGCATCACCCCATCTTCCATTAGGAAAGTCATCCCACGTCGCCTCTCGTCCAAGAACGCCCTCACCTTCGGATATCGCGAGGGTGTTAGCTCTGGTGTTGACAGGCTCTGCTGGTATACTAGCTTCTGCTTGAGTGGCTTCATACTCCGGATATGATGGCGACCGGCCAGAGATGATGACACGGTTTCGTGGCTCCGAACCGACAGTTGATTGCCTTCGCGAACCGTCCCTCTGAGGTAGTGGAAGGTTGTCTTGAGATGAAGCGCCATTGACTTTAAGTGAAGGTATCACCGGTATTTCATCATCCACAATCGCCTCCTCTTCTGTAGGGGTAGTAAGCGGTATCAAATGCGTCTTTTCGACAATGAAAGAGACTGCCTTCTCAAGGTTTAGAGTATAGAAGTGAAAGCCTTTAGGGCCGGGTGTTCTGCTCTTGATCTCCTTGACCCGCTCAACAATCTCGCTTAAAATATCAACACCGACGTTTTTGACTTTCTCGTCGTCCTTCCGAACCTCATCGAGCCGTTCCATGATGGCATCGGGGATCTTGGCATGACTGAGTTTCGTAGTCCTTTTGATCATCTGGTAGCTCTGGATAGGCATCAATCCAGGAATTATAGGGATGGTCTTGAACGCACCGCTCGGGTGCTCTCGCAACGTCCGCTCGAACTTGTCATATGCATCTGTATCGAAAAAAAGCTGAGTCATAAGGAAGTCGGCCCCGGCGAGGGTCTTGTCCACTAGATAGGGGAGATCGTGCTCCAGGCTCTGGCCTAGGGGGTGGCTCTCGTCGGCATGTCCTTCTGGGTAGGTAGCGACACCGATGCAGAAGTAATCACCGTGGTTCTTCTTTATGTAGCGCACCAGATCTACGGCCCACTGGAAGTCCTCGTCAATAGCGTCTTCGGGATTCTCGTCGGGGTTCTGGTACTCGGCAGCGCGAGGTGGATCGCCTCTCAGGGCAAGGATATTCCGTATGCCCAGCGCCTTCGCATCTTCCAGTGCTCTATCGATCATCTTGCGGCTCATGTTGGTGCAGGTCAGGTGTAGACAGGTGGTCAGGTTCAACTCCCTCTGACATATCTCGGCTAGCTCGATCGACTTGGTGGCGGTCGAACCGCCAGCTCCCCAGGTCACGTTTACGAACAAGGGGCGCAATGCGCGGGCCATTCTGTCGAGACGGTCGCGAAGGTTAGAAAAGCCCATTGCGGTCTTGGGCGGGAAGAATTCGAGCGAGAAGTAGTTCGAATCGGCCGGCAGAGCGGCGATCTTGTCTGTGATCTTTTCCATGGCGGGAGTTGGATTATATCCTCCCTCAGGTACAGAGGTTATTTGTCGGCCACCAGTAATCTGTCAGGTACCGAGTTATAGTCCGACACTATGGATTAGTCTTGAGGAAATCGAGGAGTCGTAAGTGGTATTATAGTGTAGTGACCCCAAGGCTTGAAGAGGCGTATGGAGGGGTAAAATACGTCAAAGCGAGACACAAATAGGAGGAAGAGGTATTTTACTGGTGGAATCTTTAGATGCAAACAAGAACGAGTTCTACTGTTGATTGGGAATTCCTTGGAGTATGTTTTATGTTAGGGGTAGAAGTGAAAGCTGAGTAAATGTGAATATAAATGTAAATGGGTAAAAGTTAGGTCATGTCGAAGCTTCTCTTTTGTCATACAAATTGGTGTAGGTAAGGGATTTTTTTTTTTTTTTTTTTTACCCATCCTTCTCTCGCTCCCTTGATAGGTAGGGTAGGTAATAGGTATGTAGGCACTACCTAGTCGGTGATGCGAGTTCATCAAGGTGGGGGTCCCTGCAGCTCCCCCGCATCAGTACTTTGTACGCGGAACAAATTCATGGATTAACGCATACCTACTAGGTTCACATATTGCATAATGTAAGTAAGGTACTAGATAGGTACCACCTACATGAGCTAACCTGCCAGCGCCATCTCTTTCTTGCTTCCGACATCCGCAGTCGGACATCATCATACATGTATTGTACCAAGGCAATGTCAACACTGCATCTACAACTTGGCATTTATGCAAGCCCTATCCCAATGCCCTGGCCGGGTTGTCCCACTATACATGACTTTTACTCTACATGCATATCTACACGTGTAATCTCATGCCTAATCTAGGACAACAATTCAGTCCCGGTCCCAGTCCCAGTCCCCGTCCCCTGGCTTATCGCTGATTTCAAGGTTATTATGTGGCACAAAGGAAGGAAAGCAGGTGCATTTGTCATCGGGCGTGTAGTACACTAATAAGTACCGTATGGATATATAATAACAGGGATAGCCTTGGGAGAAGTGGTTCCCGGGTCCGGGTATATAGATCCTTTGTTATCTTTCTTTGATTCCTGCTGTAAGAAATAGACCTATACAACCTCATCATAGCTATTTCGTACCTGTTATACGACTTCACGCTTACGCTTGCGTGCCCGAGGATCTCTCATCACCCACCACCATGGACGATCCCGTTGCCGGTGCCGAAGCAGAGAAGCCTCTGCCCAAGGACCTGAGCCACCTCTATTCCGATGTGACCAAGGCTCGTGTGCCGAGCTCGATGAAGCAATATTACAAGTACTTCCAGATACCGGGAATAAGTAACCTTGCCGGCGGTATGTAGCAGCAGCAGCTTACCAATGAGAAACGGATCTCCTCCCTCCAATCATCCCCATATCCCCATCATAAATCGATATCCCGTAACATCTTAACCGAGAGTATAAGTACTCTGGGTTGGGAAGGAAAAAGAGAAGATGACGAAGCTGACCCGATCCTCTTCCCCCCCTGACCAGGTCTCCCCAACGCCCAATTCTTCCCCTTCGACACCCTCGAGGCCCAGACCGCAAAGCCGAACCGATGGACGCCAACGCCGAACCACCCGGGTGCAGCCGACGGTCCCCATTCCTCTTCGTCATCCTCCTCCCGTTCCTCGCTGCCGCCGCCCAGTAACCCGCGCGCGGCCTCGCATCTGGTGGTACCGCACGACGCCGCCGGCGCCTCCGACCGGACAACCAAGATCGACTTGGCGACGGCGCTGCAGTACGGCCAGGCCGATGGCTACCCGCCGCTGCTCTCGTTCGTGCGGCAGTTCGCGCGCGAGTACCTGCACCCCAACGTGCCCTACCGTGGCGGGCCCGAGGTCATACTCACCGTCGGCGCCACCGACGGCATGTCCAAGGCCCTCGAGCTCTTCACCAACATATGGATCCCGGGCAAGAACGACGTGCGCGAGCGCCCGGGAATGCTGACCGAAGTCTTCATGTACGCGAATGCTGCGGGCCAGGCTGCGTCCAGGGGCGTGCAGGTCGTGCCCGTCGAGATGGACGGCGAGGGCATGGTGCCGTATGGCCCCGGAGGCCTGGAGGATGTCCTCGCCAATTGGGACGATAGCAAGGGGAAGAGACCCCATCTCTTGTACACTGTCACGTAAGTTTCTGCGCCACCACCGCCTAGGCGTCGTGCCACTCTTCATCGTCTTGCTTTTTTTTTTTTTTACTAACAGAGACATGCTTTTGCAGGATAGGACATAACCCGACAAGCGGCGTGTTGTCGCTGCAGCGGCGCAGGGAGATCTACGCGCTGTGCAGCAAATACGACGTGATCATCGTTGAGGATGACCCGTACTGGT